>CM030899.1:7845677-8502113 GCA_018136845.1 Heterotis niloticus | reverse complement strand
CCTCCCTCCCTCCCTCTCCACCCCCACATTGTTTACATCATCTACATTAGTCATCCTCTCTCTGCTTGAAGGGTGGGACATATGGGAGACTTTTGAGGTTCTGGCTGGCAGGCTCTTGTTGGCCCCATGCTTTTTATCAAGCATACACCCAGCATGGTCCTTCATTCTGGTTTGGAAACAAGCTTGCATGCATAAAAGGGTGACCTTTGAGATGCAAAAAAATTTGAGGAAAAAATAGATAAAAGAGACAAGGTAGAGTTAGGGGTAGTAGGGGGTAAGATAATTCTGCTGGAGAGAACTATTAAAGCCAAAGATTGCTCTGGCTACCTCTGGGTTATGCCTTTTAAAGAGTGAAATTGGTCCTAATGGCTCTATTATCAGCAATTGCCATTGTTTGTTTGTTTTTATTGTAACATGAGCATATGGGGTTGCAAAAGCCTTTTATGGCTTGATACCCAGTTATTGCTGGGTTACAGTTTCCATGGTTGTGAACTGGCAGCCCACTTTCTTGCAATTCAAGGAAAGCACTTTAGGAGGAGGGTGTCTTACCTTTTAAAGTTTTGAGAGTAACCGACTTTTCGACTACTTCAACTATTGCTGCTTTAGCTATATGGCATCATTAAAAAGCAGAAATGTTCACTTAAATCCACCTTTTTGTCAAAGATACTGCATGTATGCATTCCTGTAGCATTTCCTTTGCATGTCACAATACAAAAATACTTTTTCAATGGAAATTCCCATTTAATCAGTCCTCTGCTGCTCCAAAACTGAGATTATTTAGCTCCAGAAAGGATTCCACTGGTGCATGACAGCAACAAAAAAAAAAGAGTGCATATGTCCTTTTGCCGTTGTGTTTTAGTAGCTAAAGGTAGTAGAGTAAAACAAGCCAGAGGTTTTCGCCAGAGTTGTTTGTGATGCTTGCAGCTGTGGGTATCCTCAATAAAGTGCTTACTAGGTTCAGGTGGCCTTGGTTTGCAGCTATTTCCCCCAATACTCCAGGTCTTCCATGAAGGGCACGAATCTCTCTGGTGATTGATTGACCTTGCTAGTTCAAAACCGCAGTGACTGATCAATGACTTCAGGGAAGACAAACAACAATGCGTGATGGGCTTTTTGCAAAGACATACGAGGATGCCGAAGCTCTTTTCCTTGATGCATTTTTCTTTTTAAATTTATCTGACAACCAATTAAACGCTACCATACTGATATAATACGACAGCTCTTTTTGACAATTCAACAATTGCATTAATTTATTACAACATTTATATACAAATTACTTCTAATCTAACATTTAACTAATTCAAAGCTTCACTTCCCAAAGTTTCATATGAAGTGTTTGCTTTCAAATTCTGTTTAATAGAGTGCTTGTACTGGTTTTTGGGTAATACCCTTCAATACATTTTACTTGTTGAGGTGGTTTTGGAAGCTAGAAGAAGGTATTTCTTCAGTGAAGGTTCCTCCTGAGCACGTAGCAGAGATATCCTTAGGATAAAATAATCCCAAGGGAAGACAGGCAAGGTGGGAAGGATTCACTGAGGCAGAAGCACTCCATACCCCTTCATCCCCAGAGGCCAGAATTATTCTACTGGCTTCGTTGTGTGAATGAGGCTCTTCAAGGCCTTGGGCTAAATGTTATAGATATAGGCTTTCAACTTCAGGTGGGGTTTCTGGCAGCCTCTTTGCAAGGTCACAGTTGGAACTGGAAATGGTTCTTTGCAAAGCAGCCAGATACAGAGGACAGATATGAAAGTGTCTGTCTAATCTCAGTTGCACTATCGAAGAACAAGATACTGTCCTCTGATCTGATTGAAACTCTGTTCTGCCAAGGTCATACTGACAACAGAGTTGCTGCTGTTGAGGTTTGGGTTGTCACTGCGTACCCGCTGTACAGGAAAGGTGCTGTTGGGATGCCTTCTTATTTTAATGTCTCCCCATTTTGGGCTGTCCCTGCTATTTTCTGTCCTTACCTGGTATTCATTCAGTTAAGTAAATGAGTCTTACGGAAACAGGCTGCCATTTCCCTTGGTTGCTGGAGACCCTGAGTAATTGTCTTCAAGCTGAAGTAGGGCATAGACTCAAGGCTGAATAATGATAGCTGGGCATTGACTTAATTTAAGGGTACTTATCTTAATTGAACATCTGAAATAATGTTTTATTTACAGCGAAAGGAAGGTGCAAGAGAAATAAAGCAGTTGCTAATGCTGTCAGATGCTTGTCTTCCATTCTCTCAGCCTGGCAAAGCCACAGCATCTGCTGAAGGAGTAAGTCTGCATTCTCAATAGTTCTGAAATGTCAAGGTCACTGCAGACTCATTTGGAAAATCCAGGTGAAAAGGAGTAACCGGTTTTGGATGTGGATATCTGAGCCGAACGAAATAACCTGCATTTGAATTTGCATCTCCATAAAGCCGGGTTTCGACAACAAAGAACTGATTACTGTAGATTTTGACATTAATTTTTGCTTCTGTCTCTACAGAGAAATTAATGTGTTTTCTGAAACAGCACTGATTTATTTTGAATTGATGCTCATGGGCCGCCATGGAAAATATAGTAAGGAGACCCACTGAAAGAATTATTGTTCTATACCAGCATGTCTGTGAAGCCACCTTTTGCACATTGTATGTACATTTTGTTCAGGCTCTGACTTCTAAATATTTTCCCTTCTAACAAGTAGGAAAAAATTGTTGTCATGAGGAGATGATGGGTACAATATTTAGGCACAGTTGAAAGCCATATCAGAACTGCCAGCACTTACATTGTTCTACCCTGATTGCAATTCAGCTGTTTATCCCTGAACTAATCAGTTGTATTGTACTACAGACCGTGTGATTGTGGTAGTTAGGACGAAATGTCACTTCCAACCCTCTCATAATACCCCCTGTGAAGGAATGTGTGCATGAAGTGATATTGGAGCTGGACCAGTGGGTTTCGGCATTAATTCAGAATGCCAGGCTGGAGGACAGACTAAATGCACTGTTAATGTGGAAAAAAGCGCTTATGATTGAGTGAAAGTAACTTTTCGCATATCCAGATGCAGTGCATTGTATAGCATGCATAAGCTTCTTTCTCCAGTTTGTTAAATGCTCTTTAGCAGCGCTGCCGCAACTGTGGGTGCTCTGCTGGACTGGGATCAGTGTTAACAAGGATGGATGGACATGTGTGCTTGGACATTGTGACAGACCGGCAGAAGAGAGGGAGGCTTGAGTGTGATATATTACATCCCAATGCACCGCTCTTCACCGGAAGCTGCAGCTGATGTTTAATCTTGATAGTCTATTATCCCAGTCCATGTCTAGGATACTACATTCTCAGGCATCTTTTCTGCCTGGGCTTCTGAGCTGAACACCTTATTGAAATACTTTGTGGACATAGTTAGAAATAGACTGTGTGGTCTGCAGAGACAAATTTCTTTGAGCTGGATGAATCTGTACTGCATATTAAGGATTTGTTCTGTTTTTAGTAATTCTTGAATCTGTCCTTTTGTTGGAAAGGATGTTTAACATCTCTATAGCAAAAGTCACTCTGTGTTTTTCTGTTTGCTCTTTATGCACAACTTTGTTTTTTGAGCCGCAGGCTAGAAATTAGCACAGCAGTACTTAGGTTTTTGCGTAGCAAAGTTTGTGCAAATCCAGAAAGACCACTTAGTATCATTTTGAAAAATGTATTCTTTGACTGTGCTATAGTCTATACTAAGACTTGGAAATGTGAACATAGTTACATCACAAGCCGAACGCAGTTACGTGTCATGCACAGCATAAGTCATGCTTAGCAGTGGCGGGAGGATGGAGTGCTGGGGGGTGTGGTGGTGACAGCTAGCAGGTGCTTGGAGTGAAGAGGTGAACTTGCGAGAGGAAAGGGATGTGTCTTCATCGTCATCATCATCATCATCATCAGTGCAACGTGTTGTCAAAATCCTCACAATGCCAAGTTACAAGTAGCTGTAATAGGTAAATAAAACTAATAATTTACAGTACCTGCACAAATTGAAATTGTGAACTTTAATAATAAATTATTACACATTAGTGACATAAAGGAAATAAAGTTTGCTGATGAATATTTTACTACTACCTTCCCACCTTTCCAGTGGCTAACGTTGTTGTCTGCAGTGTCAGCCTGCTCGACAGTACTAACAATGCTTATGTACTAAATGCAACCATTTAGAGGAGAATACAGTTTAGTGATATATAATGTGTTACTACTTTGTTTTCCACTTTTTGACTCAGGTAATGCCAGGTGTTTCAGCTAGTAAAAATGTAATTCACATTTCAGTCTGTACTGTGCAGTAATGTTTTGCATTTCCTTTTATTGTGTGTTTTATTTGTGATGGGTGCTGTGGTGGTTGCTGGGAGAATGTTGTGGCCCATTTGGGAAGCAGCTACCTAGCATGAAATGCAAGTTCATAGTGAATGAGAACATCGAAAGCTGCTCAGTTCCAGAATCAAAATGGCAAGGGTTTTGCTATTCTCCCTTAATTCTCTTGCAGAATGAATTTTATTGTTTGCCTTTACATGACAGTACCGGATGCTTCCACAGTGACCTCCCTGTTCTTGAATATCCCATTACTGTTGTTGTTATGAAGAAGATTGCAGTTATTATTTTTTCATGTTTGTACACAGACAGAGGTCTAATGAAATTAGTGCTGCATCAAATTGGTTTTATCATCTGTCTATATCTTTATTTTTTGAATGCTCAGTTCAGAACAACATAGATTCTGTCGGCTGTTGGCTAAATGAATGGATGCCACAGTCGCTGGGATTAAAACTCGGGCAGTTATTGTATCTGGCAGTTACAAAATTGCACAGTTTTCATTTGCTAACTCATCTAATATTGTTGTTTAACTTGGATTTAATGCCTTCCACTGAAGAGGTCTGAATGGGACCCTATGCAATTCCATATCAAGACATACCTTTGGGCTGTTGTGTAATATCCTGGTTTAAATTACTATTGTGTTTTATGATATTGGTGTCTAAGACAGGTTTACAGTTGACTGGTTGTCTGTCGCAAATGGATTTATTACATTGGGCACCACGTACAGGACTGAAATTATTTACGTTGCTTTAGGCCATATGCAAGACTATCTTAAGTGGTAATTGGAAAGATGTGCTGTGGAGGTACAGGTGGACTTAGTGAGATGGAAAAAGCTTAAGTTTTAAAGAGCTTCATACCTCACTCTGACTAGCATAGATAGTGGGACTCTCCAGGTTAGAGATTATCCTCCCTGAGAGGATTTTGATGGGAAAACTCATGACACCTTCTTCATCTTATACTCCTCACTTGGTGGGCCAAATAGGCCCTGTGGGGGATGTGGGACAGAGCTGCAGGGCTTCCTTTTCTTCTTAACTTTTCTTTTTTCATTATTTATTACTCGGCCTAAGAACAGCTTGCACCCCGGTGTATAACATCCCACAGCCCTCCCTCTGTGTAATGTATCAGTCCATTCTGCTGCATGACTGCTCTGGACTCCTATGCCTTGCTTGCTCCTCCCACAGTTACGTCCGCTGTTTGCAAATGGTCTCTGTGAAAAATGGAAGGACCCAGGTTCTGCCTTTGAATCAGGGTCGGATATTTCTTCTTTCTCTGTTAGCCCAGGCTGCAGCCATGCTTTTTTAAACTTACTGGTTGATGAAGTAGAAGGTACTTGGAATTTTTCTTCTTCTTTCATTTTTTTTGTATAAGGCTCTATGTTCCCAGCTCACCATCGCCTGTTTTCTCCAGCCGAACCAAATGAAATCAGGTGGAACCGGCAGAGAGTGATGGTAGTCGATCTGAGTACGAGGGCCTTGCAGGACCTGAGAGACCAAGCTGGAGACCCAAGATTCAGCCCATCAAATGTAACGACTGCCAAAAAGCAATGACGACAAAGAAGTAAAAAAAAAAAAAAAAAAAACGCTGCTTGCATTTTTCCTTTTTTCATTTTCTTTTCTTCTTCTTCCTTTTCTGTCAGCTTCACATTTTGATTGTCAGGACAGTCTAGTGTTAATTTTTCTCTTACATTTTGTGGTGTTGATGGACCATATATAGAAGTTAGGAAAACATTATGTGTTGCCTTCTTAATTGTCCTAAAAAAGCCACAGAGTTGGGTTTTATGTCACTGCTTGCACTGCCGCATTCAGCAATGCTTGACAGGACATGCTCGGCAAAAAAATAAATAAATAAAAAAACTGCAACTTCAAATCTTTTTTAACTTTTTCGTTTGTGTTAATTATTTTATTCAACCGAGAAATAGAATTGAATCATAATAGAATGATTAATGCCTGATCTTTATTAAGAAAGGAGCGTTATATGTTGGAAAGGTTGGGGGGAGGGGTATAATTTCTGAAACATATTGATTTTTTTTTCCTATTGAGTTACTGGTCTGCACTGCCTAAGTAATTTGTAATGTGCATTCACTGCAGTTACAGTAGAGAAATCCTATTTTGTGATGGCCAGATAATGTGATCAGGAGCATTTTAAGCTGCTGTTTTTGGTCCTCTGAAATTACATCTCCCTCCGAACCCTCTTTCCAATTTGATTTGATTAGAAGAGCGAACTGCCCTGTTGGTTTTGTTTGCTTCCTGCCGCGGACGGTCGACCTTGACATGGAAGACTTGTCCTCAAAGTCCCATCTTTACAAAATAAATGCCCCAGCGTTGCTCAGGGACAAACAAGTGCCAGACACCTTTGTTCTCCTGTTGTAATTGTCATTACGACTGATCATATAGTAATAAAAGATGTAGATTTTCAAGTACAGGAAACAGATACCGAAGCAGCACTGTTGCTATCTATCGACGATCTATCAGACAGACCCGATCTGATCCATCCATCTGCTTCTGTCTATGCATCCCCTTTTCCACTCGTCTGTCTGTCTGTCTGTCTGTCTGTCTTTTTGAAGGGGGTGGATTACATGCAGCAACATATGTTTATGAACAGTATTATTTGAAAAGTAATAAGTGGTATTGAAGTGAGAAAAATATTAGAATATCTCAGCATATTTTATAAATACACACACTTGCAGCTAACAGATGGAACTGCCAAACTTTGCAACACTCAGTGTTGTGTGAATTCTGTCAGAAAATCTGCCATAGTGCAACATATTTATTTCCGTTCGGCATCTTTTCTCAAGAGAGCTGTTCGGCATGAAGCCTGTGATTTGTGGCAATGAGGGTTTTTCACATTTCGAGATGTGAGGCAGGCATTTTGGAGACACTGGGCTCTGCTTGGGAGAGAGGCATCGCTGTGTGTTAGGGCAGAACTGAGCCAAGCCAAGCCGGGCCAGGCCGGCTGGACAGCTAGGCAGAGGGAGGGGGCGACAGCTGAACACTCGCCCTTGGGTTCCCCCGGCACGGCGCCGACTGAGAGCGTGGGGAGAACTTTCTCCGCGCTGCTGAGGCAGCAGCCCTGGCTCCCTCTTGCTCTTTATGGTGGAGCAGGCAGGTCACCTTTCCAACACTCAGATTTAGTACTACATGAAAAGGAAACTTTTGGGAAAAAGTGGCTTTTTCATTTCGCGGATGCAAGGACCTTTGCAAACTGACAGGAAGCATGACATACAGCAGTCTTTAATAAATGTTTCAGAAACACTTTCACAAGTAATGGAAAGAATCAGATATACTACAGGATATGCTCAGCATGAAAACAGTTGTTTTTCCAGCTGTGAATTTAAACAGAATAGATTTGACTGGTGTAAAGGTAAACAAGCCTGCCAGATGCAGAAAATGAAAGAAAAGGGACACGTTTCCCACCAAATATTTTTGAGATCTATCCTTGTAGCTGTTGTTTCAGCGGAAACAGTAGTTTGTTTCCAAGTGTTTTGGATTGTTGTAGAAATTTCTTTCTCACAAAATGGTTTTTGCACATTGCGAAACACTGTCATTCCCTACTGTGGACAGCTTTAACTAGAGAAAAGAAAGAGAATGATCAGGAAATATATTGCCGTGTAATTTTGTAGATACTCATGCTAGTTGTTCCATCATTCATGTTACATCATCACTAACTGCTTCATCCTAAGCAGGGTTGCAGCAGTTTGTAGCCTATCCTGCAACCACAAGGCAGGAGGCTATGAAACGTCCCCTGGATGGGGCACCAGTCCATCGCGGGATGGTCACTCACAATGGACAATATAAGAGCGACAAATTAACTTGAAATTGATGTCTTTGGACTGTGGGGTCGTAACCCATGTGCACAGGGGCAGAACATGCAAACTCCACAAAGACTAAGCTGGATTTGAACTCTGCACAACACTGTTGGTTGTTTAATAGACCAGAAATAGACTAGTTTTATTCTGGTTATTTTGGTTTTTCCGCCCTGTATTCTTCTATACGGTGTGTTGGGCTGTTTACTTGTTATGTGAGAGAACATTTCAGGATGTCACCAAAACACAAGCTGCAGCTTTCTGGATTTGTCTGTCTGTTATACAAAGCGTAGCAGCTGCGGACATGCAGTGTGTGTAGAAAGAAGGACATTGCCAGGGCACAGTGTAGTTACATGTTGGCTCTTTTAATTATAATCATTATATTAATTTATCTGTATTGTACTTTAGCAGTACAATATTTTTATAATACTTGTAGCATCAACCAAAGCATAGTTTTTGCCAGCTGTGCAATACTGCTTTCAAGAGATTAGTCGGTATTTTGCTTACAGTGGAAGTAGTGTCAGGTTTTATTTTATTTTCACTTTTATCTTATACCTGCAGTGCAAAGATGGCAATTAAATCACTATAATAAGTTTTTAATTAATCCTAATAGGTTCATTTTTTTATCAACCTATACATCCAATAATAAATGCGATTAGGCTTATGACAGGGAAATCAGTTCCTCATTTTGAGAAGATTTGATTATCATCACTTTTTTGCATATAGATTTAACTCAAATGAGATTATTTTAATAGCATATTTCTATTAATATGCTACAACAGAACATTTACAAATGTCATATTAAACTAGTACTATGTGCACCACATGCAAGTACACTAAGCCTCTTGCCTTCTTTATTAAAAGCAGTAGAAAAGGAACCATATGCATGCCATAAATGTGATTTTTTTTAAAGTTTATGTTCTGGTTTATGCAGCTGACATTTGTTTTTTAAGAACTGTTCAGATTCTGTAAAAAATAGTCATTGCTAAGGATTAAGAAGGTCATTCACAGCTAGCATTGTTATTGTTGATGTGCATTAAGATTGTTACATAATTGTTTCCAAAAGCTGCGACTTTCCAAGCATTGCTGAGAAATGCTACGTCATGGGATACTAAGATAATTGTTCAGGATGGTAATGTATTGGACTGCATTAATCTGGTCTGCTAATGGACTGGCTGGAATCAGGCCATACTGGAAAATAGACCCGACAACATTATGGAACTGCCAGAACCTATCCTTGGGTTGTCGCCATATGCGCACATGTCCACCCAGACAGAACACGATAAGGAATGGCTTATCAAACCATGTCGTAGTCTTTCTCTGCTCTAAAAAGCATGGCTTGTGCTTTTTGCACCACTGGGCTTGAAACAACATTACCTGGCCTGGCAAGCAACTTGTGCACAGCATACAGCATACATTTCCTCTTCTCAAGTGTGTTGATGGTTGTTTTGCTGATCTTCTGCACAGGTCAGTAGATCTTCCTAGATACCAAATTATTTTTGATAGCTCTTTGGCATCTCCTGGACTAATGGTGCTTCACAGTTTTAGAGAATAAGCTTCAGCTTTCTGTTTTGTTTTCCTCTCCTAGGTGAATTATGAAACCGTTTCTTTGACATGTAAGCAACATCTACAGATTCTTTGACACTAGGTAGAGCAGACCCAAGAAGTTGAGTCTCTGAGGTTCTCCTCACACCATTTAGCCCCTTTATCTTGTGTGACAGGCCAAGGCTTGTCAGGTTCAAGGAGGACCAGGCACTGGGTGTTTTGCTGGACTTACATCAACTTAATTTTATATCTCCACAATTATTACAGTAGCTAAAACTTAGACAAACAAGTAAAACAAAACCAGATATTTGGCTTTGACTGTCAAAAGAACAAATGATATGACTGCGTACCTAGGAAAGTGGTTGTCCTGTGCCAGTCCTGGATTGTTGAAATGTGTATGTAGAGTGACTTGTGAAGGACCTGCGGCTCCACGCTTCCTTCATAGTTTTTAATCCTGGCATTAAAAGCTAATGATGGCAAAAAGTGCAAAACAACCCTTTTTCTGAATGTATGAATTTCTTCCACCCCTTCCATCCTCGTGGGTCACACAGTACTTTTTTGAGCAGTTTGTTGAAGCAAAATTGTGATCCAAATTTTTTATGTACTTCACAATATATGTTTCATGCTCTATGTGGCATATTTATGTCTGGAGTTTACTTGTTAAAATAATTAGACTAAGATAGCACCTCTCAAAAGCTGCTGTAGAATTTGTCTTTTATTACCAGCTCCATCTAAGAAAGAATTCTTAAAGCTTTATTCCAACCTTTTACTCTGTTCCGACATTAATGTTTTTCTCTTACGCTACTGCCAGATACCAGGGAAGTGGCTCTGTCCATATTCATCATTGCTGGTTGCCCTTCTGGCTGAGTTCACTGTTAGCGTATTGGGTCCCAAAAGAATGTTATCTGTGGATTTGAGAAAATTAGAAATTAAATTCATAAATAAATAAAATTAGTCTAAAGAGCAAAATAAGTGCAGGCAACTCATCTCCAACTGACTTGGGGTTCTGGGGTGGGGATTTTGTGTGGAGTTGACTAAATATAGATTACAGTAATTTACTTTCAAACAACTCATTTTCTGTGTTTGACATGTCCATTAACCCTGGCTAGAAAAATCATTAATTTTTCAGCAATGAAGACATTACTCATTTGAGTGGCTTTCATTAGTGTCTGCTGTGCAGGCGGAAGGGACCCAGATCCATCTGCCCGCAGCCAGTCCCAGACACTGCGAGCATCCCTACCTTCACCAAATGTGTGTTTTATCAGGGGCTTTATTGTTCTGCACAATGTAGAGTAATTAGGCATCTTCTGCTATGCCTGGAACTTTGGGTGTGTGTGTGTGTGTGTGTGTGTGTGTGTGTGTGTGTGTGTGTGTGCGCGCGCGCTTAAAGTGGAGAGAAATAGAACTTTTGTTATCCTAGCACACAAAAAACCAAGGAATACAAAGTTTCAGTAGCCTTCTTTTTGCTATTGTGTGGCTTTGCATTGATGAGGATGCTTAAAGTACACTATTTTCTGTCATCTTTTTTCCTTACCTTGTTTGTTTTCCAGCCAGATCCAGAGTTATATTTGGCATTGGGTATTAATGTATTTTTCTAGTGTTGCTGGCTATTTTTTTATTGTTATTGAATATAGATTAATTAACTGAAGTGGTACAGGAGCAAAAGTACAGGTTATAGAGCAGTGTAGCTGTAAACAGGTGTATACTGTATATTGAAGTTGTTGTAAAGCTTGTGTCTTTATATAGCTGCAAAACTGTGTCAGATCCTTAAACCCGAATTCAGTCTATTTGGGCAATAGTGTTTCATTTAAAGCAATGTTAGAAGTGCTACGGAAAAGCACCAGCATCAACAAATGGCCCTTGTATTTTTCAAGGACACTTCTGCTTCATGTCATGACAAAAGCTCTCTTCAGGTTAATCCTTAGACTTGTTACCTGTCAGCAGGATGTCAGACAGAACCAGGAAGACAGGAGTCCGGCGATATAACAGCCAGTTGAAAGACTCTGTCTCTCCATTTGCTGTCCTCCAAACCCAAGTACCAAACCCCAACACTGGTGGCAAAAAGCAGATGCCTTCATACACAATTGTGCAGCCACTTTTCTCACCGCCATCTCCATAAAAAATGAGGTGTGGCTGCAAAGCTGCAAAGACCATGACAGCCATCCAAGGGGGTGTTTAGTATAGGATGGTGTTGCATGAAATGGCTGGTAACTGTTTGCTGTCATGCCTGTGTGATTTATAGTCCTGTATGTCAAAGCCAGTAAGAAAAAGTCATAACTGTTTGCTTCTGAAGTCCGATTCCTCTAGTTAACTTGGGTAATAGTCATGGGGTCTGATTTTTTTTCCCACCTAAAAACACTTGGTGTTATAAAATGCATCCTCAATTAACTGCTCATAAAATCCAACTTTTACTAAACAAAAGAGCCGAGGCAGTTGAGTTTGTTGTCGCTGTAGAAATGCTGCTCTCTGGTGACTTAGAACGTTTTGCTTTTCACGACATAACACATTTCTTTTCTCATAATTAGACCTTGTGGCCTTGTTATGAATATCAGTGCGTTTTGCTCTACCTGCATGAGAAAAAAGGAGAATGGTTGTAAAAAATAAAAAAACAGATAACACGCACAGTTTTGGTCTAGTAAACAGTCAAAAATAAGCTAAATCAGCCAAACTAATGATGTGCAGTTCCTCTGGGCAAAAAAAAAAAAAATAGCTACACATTGAAGAAACTTTTTCTTTTTAAATGAAGAGGGTAGAGATATAATGGTAGCACTCGGAATGCACGCAGAACTAGGCTGAGTCTGTGACAAAAAGAAATACATTAAGATCTGTTGTATAAATAGAATAGATAATGGATTGGAGTGAGATATTATATTTATCCAACTCAATAAAGCAAGACGAGGAAGATTACTCTGTCCTGACTCACAGAGATAATGATATCTGGCTGTAGCCCATTACAGATTGCAGCGCTCTATAAAAATATACAGCGCAGTATAGCGGGATGTAGCAGGTAGGCTCCTGTGGACCAGCTAAGCCTGGGATTGCTTGTGTCAGCCCTCTGCTGTTCCATGAAAGTCACCTTTCCCCGCACCGTTTCCTCACACTGGGGGGGGATGACGCCTCCCTAGAATTCCGGGGGCCAGGTGGGCTCGTTGCTCATGTCAAATTGGCATCGGGAGGAAAGTGACAGACCTCAGTTCTTGTACCCGCCATTAGATTAATTCCGCCCTATTAGCGTAGCGAGAGCAGCTCATTTCAGATCACATTAAGACACTGCAGATCAATTAGCTCAGAAAGGTGTGTAACCTTGGGACAGGCAAATGTTAAAGGAGACTCGAATGCGGGTCCGGACTCAGTGGCCTTGCTGTCGAGAGCCACCCTCTCGTCTCCACACTTCATAAAGCAAGCCCCTCACAGCTCGACCTTCGCAGACACCTTTCGGGTAGCCCTGGTGTTGCTGAAGCTTCGCGTTTTTGTTGGCACAACATGGAGACAATTTAATGAGAACATCTTATTTTTGTCATTTTGATGCAGCTGGCTAACCTAATCTGGGCGCTTCTTACTTGCCTTAAGTTGTCTAGGGAGCTGTGAACAGCAAACAAAGCAGTAACTTAGTTTCCTTTAAGGACTGCGCTGGGACTTCAGAAAAGTACTTGCGGAAGTTGCTGTGCATTCCTGAGCAAATTGTTCCGCTTCTCATCGTGACCGATAAGGATGGGTTATTACGAGCGTCTTAAATTCCTCCACGGAATCCCAAGACAAAGCTCGAACGTTTTTGCATTTCACTTTATTTTACACGTAATGCTGGATTACGTGTTTTGTGCTCTCGGTCTATTTGACTCAGTAGAGCCTTGTTAATCAAGACTTCACAGAGACATGATTTGGGTCCCCACCGCTCCATGTTTCTTCGAGTCTGCAGAGCAACTGCTCATTACTGTCGAGGTCACGCCATTTTTCTGGTTCTGATTATGGCAGGACCGCCTGCGATTGGATCGGCGCTGATTAAAGGACGGGAGATGAGCAGCTATGCCGCATTCAACAAAACAGTGAGGAATTTTTACGCGTTTCGCGGAACGTACTTGTTTGTTTCGGACAGCTTTCGCTTTAGAAATTGGGTTTTATTCCGGCGAGATGCCATAAAAGACAGAAGCAAACAAAGTTGGATTTGCGTCAAATTTTTTTGAAAGCATCATTTGTTTGTAGAAAAAAGTTCAAATCAGCTAATGTTTTATGGATGGATTATTAGAGGTTTTTTTTCTCATTTATTAAGAAGTCCAGTTCAGTGGAGATCAGTACAAATAAAAATTATACTAAATTTATATATAAATGCTTTGTGTGCCAGAAAAAGGCTTTTTATTGTCATTTTGACACAGGCAGATGGAATAATGTAAATATTTGTACATTTCTACACCCTTTATATTTTCCATCACAACTATATAATGAATATGCATAGATGTAGCTAAATAAATAACATTTTCAAAATGGATTGACTCTAAGACGTAAATGAGTTGTGGTTGTTGGAAAGCATGCTCTGCTTAATAATGATTGAATCTCCTCTCTTTCTTAGATGATGATGGAAATCTGTCGTATTGTAATGTACAGTAATATGAAAAAGAAAGTACCCCCGCTGTCGTTTCATGCACATATCAGGGCAGAAAAAAATTAACTGGTCCTTACAGGGACCTAAAACGAAGCAAATGCAAACCTCAGGTGGCAAACAACACCTAAGAGATTCCACTATGTCATTATTTATTTAACAAAAATTAAGTCAGCATGCAGAAATCACGTGTGAAAAACTAAACAGACCCCAAGATGCACCTTTAGCAGAAATAATTGGAATTCAGTATTGTCTGCCTGAGTTTATGAGACTCCCACCTCATTTTGGCCCAATCATCTTCATAATTTTGCTTCAGCTGAATGAGGTTTGAGGGCGCTCACTTATACCCAACTCTGTTAAGGTTCTGCCTCAACACCTGAGTGGGGTTGAGGTCTGGACTTTGAGCTTGAGACTCTCATGCTGCTGCGTGAAGCAATTTAAGCTTCAGCTCTAGAAATCTTTTGTTTAAGAAATCTTATAATTTGGTCAAATGCAACCTTACAAATCCAAGCAATGCTGCTTTGTTTTATTTTTGGAGAGAAGGGGGTTTCCCCTGGCTACCCTCCCATGAAATTATTCTTGCTTAGTTTTTTCTGATCGTGAAGTCATGAACTTTAGCATTTAACATGTTAATGGAAGTGTGTGGATCCCTAGACGTAGCTCTTAGCGATTTCACTGAGTATTATGTGGTGTGACCTTGTGGTGAATTTGCTGGGGACGCCCACTCCTGGGAAGATTCACAACTGTGTCAAGTGTTCTCCATTTGTCAACTATCTGCCGATGTCTTTCCTCCTTGGCAGCGGTGTTAACTCAGCAAAGCTCCACACTCCCCAAACGACCAAAGTTGTGCTTTTATAGATGCGGTCATGCTTTCCGATAGTCAGTTAAGCAAGTGCATTTGATCACCTACGCTGGGTCAATTCTGACTCCTAGGTGACCACTGGCATGGTTTTTGAGGCAAGGAGCAACAGAAGTGGTTTGCCATTGCCTTCTTGTGGTGGTTTTCTTCTTTAAAGGGATGCTAAGACAAAAGGGAACATGGAACCTCCACACACACCCCTGAGGTGGACATGAACTCCACATCAGACAAGCAGAGCTCGAGCTGTGAGACACCAGTTCACCCTGCTGTGCCACCGCATTCCCTGTCTGAGCTTAGATTTGTCTAATTGCAGAAGCTGGTGAGGATCTGAGGACCATTATTCATAGTCTGACATGTAAAAGAGGGTGTACTTTCTTTTTCACATGGATGCAGTTTTTAATAATCATTTTTGCGGTAAAAATTACATTGTTTAGGGTCAAAGAAATTAGAATTACCCTGATTTCCATTTGTGTAACAGCTCACTGTAATCACTGTAAAGCATTGAAAGGGTATACTGCTAAATCCATTTAGGAAGACATATTTTTAATTTTTAGACAAAGGTTGTCTAAACAACTGAAAGATCATAGCTGTATGAATTCCCCCAGGAAGACTACCTTAAATCCTTTGGTCCGAATGAAGTGGAAAGACTTGTGCTAAGTGGCATTAAAAAAAAATCACAGCTTTCTCTGTGCAGAAATCATTCTGTTCTGAGCTGTCACCAAGTTTCCTGTATTGATCCGTGTTTTTTAATTAAACCGAAGGAGACTCTTGTGCTTTTTTTCCCTGTGTTTAGTTTTTACTGGGCCTCAGTGCTGCTGCCACTGGCATTTGTTCTTGATGTGGTGACTTTCTAGGCCCTAAGACCACCTTTCTACTGTTTTCCTCCTTTATTGTAACTTCACATCATCCCTGAAGTTCCTTTGAAGGTGTTTTCATTTAATCTTTTCGTAAAAAGATTTCAGTCTGAGGTCACAGATCACATCAGGGCTGTTTTCCGACTCAGTGACCATTTAATCAAGCTAAAGTCAATTCACAGTGCCCCTTCATAGCCTCTTTTGTTCAGGTTGTACAAAGGTGGTGCCAGTCAACAGAGAGCAGAGAATCCCATTCCTCTGAGTTCCAGAGGTTCTGGAGGGGTCTTATATTACCTAAAATGCTTATGTGCTGTTTTACCCTGTACACATGTCCTGCCTGTTATGTAAAGTGACCTCTTCTACTCGGAGTATTCAGGTCTTCAGTCAAGATAACTTAACACTAAAGAAAAATAAAATCACTCACTTATTCACACATGATAATTGCAGTACTTGAAGTTCTGTGCTATTGTAAACTTCTTATAAATATTTTACTTAAAAAGTAATTTGAGATCATTGGCGATAGCACTAAAGTGCCCATTACTGAGTATGATTGTTACCTGCTGGTAGACAGTGTAGCAGAGTCAACCATCATACATCTTTTTCATTCTTGCATTATGTTTACCAGTATTAACATAAGTCATTTTTGGTATACATTTTAATTCATGCTTTAATGTTTGTTTGTCACACATGTAATGGTCAGTTAAAATATTTTGCCTGGGTGCTGAAATTAAGTTTTGTGTTCATAAAAATAGTTTTATTGGTTTTTTTTTTACAAGGTGTGCTGAATTTAGCCATTTATGAATGAGACCTTAATGCAGTGTTGTGGTTGATTCAGTTGGACAGACACATAACAGTTGTAAACTTTTTATGATCTCCTTTTTGGCATTTGAACTTGAAACTTCACTGACTCCATTTGGTCCATTTTTATACCGCTACCTTTTATACCACTTTTTTGTACCCACATTTACCTAAACTTACCCCCAACAACTGTATCTATCTGTTATAAACACAGTTCTCTGCATTAGTTTTTATATCTGTTATAAAGGGTACTGTAAATTAGGTAAAAAATCTTCACATACCAGCTGTAATTATATCGCTTCAGTATATGTGACAAAGATTTGGCTGCATTTTATGTAGAAAGTCTCACTTGGCCACATGTAATTCACTAAGGTAGAACAACCCAGGCACAAATTAGTTGCACAAATCAAACCAACAGTTACAGTGAATAATTAAGATAAATTTTGTTTCTTATATTTTGGCCACCGTTTTATTTAAATTAATAATTGCCATAATGCTTTAGATCTTCCAGCTCATCCATGATTAAAACATATTTCATTTTTCATTTTAGTAAATTGTCAATATGTGTAAATTGGTGCGAAAAACTCCGGAAAGAGGAGCTATTCTAGTGATAAACCTCTGTTCCTTTGCTGTATCTATATATTGCTGTTTTTATGAATTATTGATTGAAAACAACCTGTTCGTGTAGCATAAACAGCTGTTCCTAAAGTACATACTTTTAATTATTAAGTAATTTTAATTGAACATTTTTTATTGATCAGACAAGCACATTCAGGCTGGTTAAGCGTATTAACAAGGCGATTTTAAATGTTTAAAGAAAGGGTGATCTTAAATACGATGCAGCTTAGATTTAATTTCCTTACAGAAAAGTGTGATTCGCATAGAATCGCTAAATTAAAAAAAACTATTTGTGCAGTGTCCAACAATGTGTATGCTGTCAAATGCAGTAATGGTGCTTGCTTGCTTTTGATCCAGTTAGTAGAGCCTTTGTTTTTTTTTTTTTTCTTTCACTTTTTGTGTATTTTACAGGCTTTCTTGATGCTGTAAATACGCTGATGCCGAGCTTGTGCCACTGGTTTACCTACAGCACACGTGTGGAAAAATCACTTTTTAGCATACAACAAGGCTTAGGCTGCTTTTCTGCTGGCTGTTTAAACAGTTACCAGTTTACTAATAATTATGGCAAACAGTATCTGTAACAGCCAGTTCAGAAGCATCAAGTCTGTGACATCATGGGCAGGTAGAGTGCAGTGAACCTCGCTCACCTGAATGTCCCTGGGCTCAGATTCTGCCCCATGGAAGCTATCAGGGGTCCAGTTACTCTTGAAAGTTTGTACGCAAGTGTTGGGCTCTACTCTGTGCGTGCAGTCATTTTTGTGATTTTAGCCAGGCTGCTCATTATCAGTGGGACGGTTAATATTTGGATTACATTTTAAATCCAAACAGATTAAGTGGATAAAGTCTTATTATTATTTCTGCCAACAAAGATCAACATTTTGCTTTCAGATGACTAAATTGGAGCTATGAAAAAGCTCATCGGTGGTCATAACAAAACATATCAGTTGACATTAGTTTAACCACGATACTCCGCATGAAATTATGAAATATGACTCAGTGGTAGGCTTTAAAATGAGCATGTCTCATGTAATAAAGCAAATTTACACCTATCATTTCCAAGCTAGTTGTGCTGACCCAATTTCCCAACGTAATGATATGGAAGACTAAGTGAACATGTAATACATATTGCCTTGTCACAACTCTAATTTTATTTATTTATTCATTTATTTTTTAAAAAAGGATGCACTTTAGCAGTCATAGTAACACAAAATGAGAAAAATGTGATGACCATCGCTGTGCTGATAAGTACATCAACTTCGAAAGCTACACTTGTGTTGCAAATCCTCCAAAGCGCATGACACTTTTTAGACATTATTCCTGTAAACATCATATGTTTCATATGTTTTTCTTTATGGTGGAAGCATTCCGGCTTTTTCTTTCACTCCATTGAAGATGCAAACGCAATCATTCATTGACTGAACTTACTTTACAGTCTTTGCATAAATTTGGTGCAAAGTGAATTGACAATTGACTGAACAGGTGACAGCAGATTTGACTGAATGACACAATGGAGGGTGGAAGAGTACATTTTATTCAAGTTACAGATAGTTTTTTTTTTGTTTTTTTCCTTTTTTTTGTACAGCTTTTGGTTCTATTTTTTTGGGATGTTTTCTTTATTGCTAGCATTCATTTCAACTTTGTCCTTCTAGCTTGCCATCAATATGTTGCTTTTGTTGTCTATTGCAAGAAGCTTTCTTCTCACTTTTGTGTCCTTCAGCCAGTAAATGTTGTGTTGTTATATGTTTTTGGCTGAATGACACACCCTCACTACAGGAGAATCTACTTTCTAAAAGATTGAAGCATTAATAAAATCAGTGCTTCTGATTTTTTTTAATCTGTGCTTTTACACATACTGAAATCCATGTTTTTAAGTGCACACACATTTGTACAGCTGTGTGTAGGCCTTTTTGCATCCACATCTTACGTGAGAACAGTGCCGGTGTGGGTTTGTGCATTTTCTCTGGCACGCAGAAGCCCTGCCATCCTGCGTCACTCGAACGCTCAGCTCACTCACGCCAGTTCGCTTTGTCAGTCAGTGAGGGAGCTGCTGGGAGAGCCGGTCAGCAAGTCCTTGGGCTCTCAGAGGACCTCTGTACAACCGGCAGCTGTTTAACTCCACACACGCCATTCAGACGGCACCTGGCAGCATGGCGGACAGGGCAAAGAGGTGTTTTTTGCAGAATTATAAAGCTGCTGCCGTTACCCAACACACCGTCATGCAAAAGAACAGTCAAGGGTCATATACATCATAAGAAATTTATAGAAATGGTTTTATTCATACAGCATTATAAATCCTGACACATCTTCGGCATCCGTATATTATTGCTTCTGAGTCTCAGTTTGATTCCTCAGTTTATGACATGCAATGGCAGACAAATCCCACCGAGGAAGTTTATCTAAACGGATATGTCGGTGCCAACATAGTTGTGATCTACTGACGGCAATAAATGTCCATGTTGCCGGTGGCCTGCTTGTGTTATATTACAGATGAAAGTATTACAGACCCTCAGCAGGCTTAATTTGCATATTTGGATACGAGTACAAACAGTTGAGGGGTACCAGGCACTTTTGGCCAAATACCACAAATTGGGTTTATTAATCCCCCTTTCCCACAGGTACAGTGAGAGAAAAATAAAGACACACAGTACAACCTCCAGAACAAAGTGTGATAAACCAATGAGTTAAATGTATGTTATTTTTTTATCTTATTTACTAAGTGGAGAGTTTTAATGCATTACGCTTTTCTAAAAGTTCCTGTTTTTGTCTAAATTATAGTATATCTGTTAAAACCTTTGCTAATCTTTTGCTGTTTGCCAGAATATATTTAAAAAGCCTAGATGCTGCTTATTTCATTGCTCTTTTTGAAAGACGTAAACTTCAGAGATCCTCTGAATTAATTTGTCTGATGCCTGTCTTCCTTCAACCCCATGTCTACGAAAGCACAGCCGCGTGAGGACATTCTTCATCAATCACAACTGCAAGGGTTGCCGATTTAAATATTTCATTTGACTGGGCAAAATCATGCGAAGTGTAGCGATGCATTAAAAATAGAAGCTGTTGGCCACATTTCATAAGGCTAAATGGTAAGCAAGGAGAAAGCTAATGTGGTGCTTGTGCTGAGTGTGCACTGCTTTGTTTTAATTTCTTCGGTATCAAGGTGAATTTATTATTGCTGGAAAAATGTTCTTCCACCACATTTGACTTTATTTAATGCTCATGTTCTGGGAAATGTACTTTTCAGTGGAAAAGACTTATGTTCACCACGGAGCTTTCCCTTTGGCACAATTATTTTAAACATTTATATGTACATTTTTCCCTTTATTGAACAATGCACAAGTTGTGAGGATGCTGCTGTAGTGTCTGTTTGGCAGTGTGTGTCTGTTTGGTCACAAGGGAAGTTTAATTTCAATTTTAAACTTTTTTAGTGGCACAGTAGCGTACAAGGTAGTACTGGTTCCTCAGAGTAGCCAAACTGCACATTCTGATGTAGGTTTGATTCTGGAATATATGGTTTACATCCTTTGCATGTTCTTCCCATACCTACAGCTCCATGACAACAACAAAGAATACAGTGGTAAACCACTTAAATACCCCCCACACCCCAAAAAACACGAGTCCCATCGCGCATTGAATTTAACTCCATGAAACTCATTGCGAAGGTCTAACTTATTTCACACCGTCTTCCAGTTTTAGATTTAGGCTGCTTGATTTTCCCATAAATGTAATTTTTTTTCCCATTCCACAACTATTATTTGCAGAGAAAGAAAATGGTGTAGAATAAACATTCTATATACATTATGATAATAAAAACAAATCACCAGTATGGCAGTTATGTAAATCTAACAACCAAAGGGAAGGTTATTTAAATATAATAAACGGTAACATAACTAAGATGAATGGTAGTCTTGTGACACATAGTGAATGACTGCATTTACATTATTTTTACTAAATCTAAAATGAAACATCCACTTGCATTTTTCTTTTGCGTATATGGTGTCATATATATATATATATATATATATATATATATATACACGCGCACACACACACACACACACACACACACACACACACCCGTGCGGTGATATTTGTTACTGGCCTGATTTATGTTATGTGCATTTCTTGAAATTTGCTTTGTGTGTGTTTGTGTTTATCGATTTGTTTTCCTCAAAATCAATGGAGGGTGTGGTATATTCCATGGTTATCAGTGTCTAATCTGTCAAGAGTAGAAAACCATCACTTTTTGTTACGGCTGATTTTGCAAAGGTTACTCTGTGCATTAATGCAATCTAGCTTTCCTTAAATAGCTGGGTATTTTATGAATTGAGATCCATATCAAAAGAAGAATGGCAAAAAGGCACGGCAAAAAGCCATTAAATACTTGATCGCCTCCTCCTCGATTTTCCTTTTTTTCTGCTTTCGTTATTGCCAGCGTCATTTTTCAGGTGGTGATCTGTGGTTCAGGGCCCATCCTTTTCATCCTTCCAGGTTTTGTGAGGAAGTTCACTCATTCCTCTGCCACTGTTCACCGGTCCAGATGCAGCAGAGAAGTCCCTTCCTGCACTTTGTCATCGCGGGCAGAAAGAAACCCTTGGAGCTGGAATCGTCCTGGCTCTGTAATAAACTACATGCCATGTTTTAACAGTTTCCCTCGGAGGCGTATGGGCAGGCGTGCTGTGTGCATATAGATGAGCCCCCAGCGAAGGAGATTGCTTTTTTACAGCCTCTCAATCAAAGCCAGAGTGTCAGCGCCATAGTAACAGATGAGAGCAGAGCATCTCTCCCGCATTTTACAGCCCTCGCCAAACCAGCGTCTGCACAGAACCGATGAAACAGGGAAGGGTTAAAACAGGGACGCTCGAAGCGGCTGAGCGGACCTCTCTTGTTGCTGATTAATTAATGAGGCCGCTACCCCATGGACGCTGGAATGGCACCGTAGCAAGATTGATATTCTTTGGAGGTGTTAAGCTACTCATATTGAGATTTCTCGGCAGACACTGCTGATCCTGCAAGACTGTGGGGTCAGCCTACCCTTGGGACCATTCTGAATTAAAATGTTGACCTGTGACATCACTTCCTGCAAACGCAGCACAACTGTCAGGGCCGTAATGTCGGAGACCCCCCCCCCCCTTTTTCGCTACCGTTCGCCCTCGGTTTTCTTTCTTTTCCCTACAGTATCGCTTTATATTTTGCCTCTGCGATTGTTCGAGGTTTCGATGGCGCCGAGAGACGGTAACGCTGTCTTCTACCTGGGCTGACTGCTCATTAACCCCACACTTTCCTCTTTTTTCCTCGACACGCAAGCAGCCGTTATGTTGCACACTGCGGTGCTGCTTCTACTTTCGGATGCGGAATAGGCACAGCCTTCCTTTCAACAGAATGGAGAGGGTCAAACGCTAGCCGACCATCACAGGAAACCCGCAGTGTTTTTATTTATTTGCCATTTCTCACGTACGCATATTCGTGTGAACCACAGAGAGATGAGAGAGCACCTGCTGGCTGTGGGTTGCTGAACTGTTCTACGCGTGTTATTTATAGCCAGGATCCTGGGTTCAGCCTCAGATGCTGGCGCTTACCCTCTAGACAGCAATGCATTATTAATCTCAAAATGACTCATATTTTGCCCTGTGGGTTTTGGCACTGTGTCAGGCTTGACCAAGGGGTGTATTGTAATTAATGCAGATCAGGGAAAAAGCAAAATAACATATTTACTTTCATGCTCACTGTTACTTGTGTGCCGAAATGCTGCCCGTGGCTAAATCGAAAAGCACTTGACACAACCCGCATGCTCAACAACAGGCTTTGAGAGCCACACCAGATTGGCCCTCTCCAATGCCCATCTGTCACACCACAATACCATTGGCTCCTTTCCCAGAGGTCAAAGGGATTTGAAGTTAAATTTGGATAAATAGGTGTGAGCTCAAAGTTGGACAATGGTAGGCACAATGGGAGGGCTTCAGGATTCCTGCATCCAAAGCCAGGTTGTGTGATATGGACCACTGGGCATGAGAAGGCTTACGAACTTAGCATTCTTCCCCTCTCCACCCAGTGTAAATCAACGGTTCCGGCAAACGGAAAATTCAGTATGAAAGCAGTTAAAAATAACCAAAGGAATGGTTTAAATGGCACTTTCAGTTGGTGTCAGAATTAAGCTGCTTTGAGGGTGAGGGTGTACTTCAACTCTTACACCAGTGTAAATTTGTTCATCGGACTGCTGACATGTTAGGTAATCACGCTCCGTGTTTGCTCCTGTGTAAAAATAGATTGGCAAATAAATAAATAGGAATAAATACCCTTGATTCCTTTCTGTTTATCAGGGCAGAAAAAAACCCAAGGATGTCACATTAAGCTTAGCACATTCTCTGCTATTGCCGTGATACAAAGCACCCCACCGATTATCCAAAGAAAAATATCATCTTTTCTGTCAGTTTCCAGACAAAGCAAACACCATATAGAAAACTCAAAAAAACAATCCCCTTTTTTCCCGGGAGGATGACTTTCAAGCGGAGTTAAAAATGTTTCAGTTTAAACACACTGTCCTTTAGGTGCTCTACGTGCAGATTATGTTGGATATGCGACATATTTTGTGAGGATTCGGCGTGTCAATCACTCACCTTTCCTTAAGCAGAAATCAAACGCCATCTGGTCCCTCGTGCTGAAATGTTCCGAATCTTGTTGGCCTTTTTGGCGGAGCGAATCCTGCATTAAAATGGAAAGAAATCATAATATAGCCATTAAATTGTGTTAACATAATGCCTTATAGTGATTACTATTTGCACCAAAGTAGTCATCATGATAAAGCAGTTACTGTTTTGGGCTCACATTCAACTCAGCACCTTTTTGATGCTATAATTACAAACCGTAGATGGATGTTGCGAAAGGTCTGGAGTGGGAACGGGGGGTTGCAAAGTGACGGGGGTTACGGACGAAAATAGTTCGTAAAAAGTCATTTCGGCCAGTGGGGAGAAACTGTTGGGTGGTGCCGCAGTTTGCTGGACTTACACCATAACATTGTGTATCAGAGTGCTTGTTTGCCTCTGTCTGTGTGAGTGAGTTTTTTAGAATTGAGAATGAAAACAGACAGATAAAAACAAAAGAATGTAGGGGAAAGAGTGAAAGGAGAATAAGCGGGTGGGGGGGGGGGAGATAAAGAGAGAATTGCTTTTCATGGCTGGTAGTCAGAGGCCCTGTAAATCTCCCAGGAGCAGGCCGGAAGACAGCAGAAGGTTGATACTCATCCATCACTCCTGACAATTTCTGCACTCTGCAGTGGCTTGACAGGAGATGCGCACAAAAAATGTTGCACGATATGGAGAAGACTGCTATGCTTGGCAAATTAACTTTGCGTTTTTTTCCAAAAGCGAGGGGCCTTTAAGAGGCAGGGTTTGCATTTGGTCTGCTCATTTCTTCTCTCAAAACACACACACGCTTGCTCTCAGGAGTTGGGCGGCGGGTGTGTGACGTCACCATTACACGCCAGCCGTGTGAGAGGAGCGGACCTGTTGAAGCTGCAGCCTTTTTAAATCATAGAAAAGGAACAAAAAACAGCCGCTCTAAAATGAGTCACTGGTTTAAAAAATAAAAGGCAGGCCCTCTCTGGAGGCCGGAGATTGTACTTTATATTTAGAGCGCAAGCTTTTCTCCTGCCAAGGTGAATATTAAAAGCAACGACTGTCAGTGTGCATTACTGGGCTCTTCATTTGCGCGGGAGCATGTGTGAGGAAATGGGGGTCCGCACATGTGCAGGGATACGCTTATCTGCCTGCCATCAGACAGGAGAGGAACGAAGCCCAGGCCTATAAAGAGAACACAGGATGTTGCCAGAGTGCTGGAGAACTTTCTGGATTGTGTCTCTCCGCCCCCATTACCGTGTCCACTGCATTAGATAGCAGAATCTCAGGATTTAGTAAACTGTGCAGTAACACCCAGTAGACACCTGCATACACGCCGAATTGCGTGTGTCCGCAGTATGTCCTCCACCGCAGCTCGTGAATGTCGGTCCACCCGAGCCACACCTTCAGTACAGTCGGCTTGACTTTATTATTCATTTATCATTATGTTCACCTGGATAGAACTTCATTTATAGTGCATTCTGTTGATACCCTGCCAATATTTGAAACTCTTCGTGTTCTTCTTGAGCTCTTCAGAACTGTTCAGTGGGATGATGAAATGCTTCTTACAGCTCAACGGTATTGTTCCACGTCTGCCTGACCATTTATATTGTCTGCACAAAATTTAACTTGACTGTCAGTCACTCAAAGAGAAAGGCCTAATTAAACTTGTAAAAACCAAGCGTTGCTATACAATAAAGCAATAAATTGCCTCTCATGAGACACCCAATAGCTTCCTTCCTGGAAGAAAAGATACAGATACAAAAAGCCATGAATGTCTCAACAGACAAAAGGTTGGTGCTTTTAAAATTTGTCAGTGTTTTCTGAAATCTAATATCTTTTAAAACGTGTCATTTTGCCCTATTCCACTACATGAATGAGTAGGCATTTCAGTAGACTGTTTTTGTAAAAATGAAGGAAATTATAATACCTGGCGTTTAAATTGTACTCAGTAGGAAGCATTCGTGATAACAAATTTAAAAAACCTTAGATGTATAAATAAAAAAAATAGCTTAAAAGGAACAAGCCATGATAAATTGCTTCCTTTTAAGGTATGGACTTTTGATGAGAAACTGCAAAGAACAGATTATCGATGAAAGGGTTATTGATTTAATAGATTTCACTCTCGGTAATCACTTTTGATTCTATAACAGAGTAAGCATTAGTCACTTGTGACCTTACGCAGTTTATTTATCTGTAAAGAAAACCTCCTCGTGGAGCCGTGGTGACTTTACAGGTGCGTGACGTTATATTTGTGCAAGCTACAATTTGTACTGTATGTTGCTGCTTTGGATACCAGGGTACTGACAAGTAAAGCTTGAGGACACAATCCAGAGCTTTGGAAAACACTGCTATAAATGCGGAGAGGTGGCTGCCGGTGTCTCACTGTGTGAATTGGATTTAGACGTGCAGCTATGGTAGCTATGCTGTAGGATAAGTGCACTGCGGGCTGGATGACTGGCCTGTGTCTGTGTCTCCCCTGCTTTTTGTGTTGCCCGAGGCCACGCCAGTCACCGTTGTTGGCTGGGCCATGGTGCTTTGCGAGTCATCGAGTGATCAAAGCCTACCGAAGAGGAACAAGAAGGCTGCCATTGACAATGAAAGCACTTGTCTCTGATAGTGACATGGGCCCTCGCTGGTGCTGTGGTGATCAAGAGGCAGCTTCTCCGGCTTCTGCCCTCGCACAAGAAGGAGGGCGGCAGCCCTTCTCCGCTGTATGGGTCCCTTTTCACCCAGCAATCCCTGCACAGTCAATCCTCTATTTTCTGGATTTTGGATGTTTTCAGACAGTCAGAAAAAAATGGAAAAATCAGTATTAAAGGAAAATATCTAAATATATATGAGGGAATATATAAATACATACAGGGAAAAGTGTGTGTGTGTGTGTGTGTTTGATGTTTAGCTTTGAGAAAACATCAGAATTTAGCTACTGTTATCAAGTTACTAAAAAGGTAATTAGTGTTTAGAGTGTTTTTTCATGTATCTATCAAGTCATGGATTGATGTTACATAGGTTTTTTGTTTGCAAATGCTTTTTTCTCCATTTAAAATAATTGGAAGTAGGCATTTGTTATCTGTTTTCAGGGACAAATTACATTCGGATACCAAGCGATTGCTGTACTGCAAAAAGGACAGTATAATAAACACACTTTATATTGAAAAGTATTTGGCCACGTGCCTAAGAAAAGACTTCTGTGGCACCCATTCCTATTGTTTTTAGGATTTGGGCCACTTATAAAAATAAACATCCATATTCACACCTGCTGTGGCTGTCAACAGATTTGTGCAGCATAGGACTTATTGCATTCAAACAACTGGATATTTACTGAAACAGGTCAAATCACGCTAAATGAGCCGTCCGCTTCTTTACCTACTATGATCACAAGAGCACGTAAAGATGGAACCCGAGAAAATGCGCTTTCTTCTGCTATATTTTAATGATGTTATGATATACGAGACTCAATCCTCCTCCTGGCGGATTGATGGAGCACTACATCGTAGCATGAAAGTCACAGAGGCGCGTGGCAGCATCAGCCTGTGCGATTCCCCCAAATGAGGAATTGTGCACATTCTAGATGTCTGAATCTTCATTCATATTTAAATATATCCTTTTAGATGGTTAAATCTAATAATTTATGTAATACTGAAATTAGCCTATTATCAGGATGTCTGCCGATTGTTGCCAAAGGGACCCGTTTGACCTCAAGCACGCTTTGTGTGTTTATGTTTTGATGTCCTCTGCGCAGCAAAGTTACTTTCTGGCCAAAGGTCATGAGGTATGAAATGAAAATAGGCCAAGCAATTATTTGCATCAGAAAAGCTCATGCTAGGGGAGTTTTAACAATTAAACTGATGATAAATGGAAATCATACTACATTCGTATAGAAAATCATTTTACGAAGGATAATGGTTTCACTCGAAGCTTCTTCTTTTAGGAAAAAAGCTGTGATTGAGAAGAGGGAAAATTTTGATGGGCTGCATGGAGATGACATCTCTGACAGCCTCAGCACAGCGTTCAGTCTGCCATGGACTGTTCAGCCTAGTGCAATAGGATTCTGGGATAGACTCTGGACCACCACAGCCCTGACAAACAGAATCAGTGAGGACAGCGCTCGGTACGCCCAGTATACCAACTCAACATGGTAAAACGTGGTGTTTTTCCTGGAACGCAACGGCTTACAGCACTGACCCGTGTGCCGAGCTGCAGGCATCAGGTGTAAAACAAACCAGATAATCAGTCCTAGGGAAAGTAGCCACCGCAAAGCCTTTCTCCTTACTCTTCGCTCTTCTCCATTTCCGCAAATGATCATTTCTGTTTAGTCTGAGCAGTGTTTAACTCCAGTCAACGATTTCAGTTTGTCTCGCAACTTACATAACCCTAGAACACAAGCCCTTCTCTCTCCTGCATATAATTCTTATGTCTCTTTCATTTTCTGCCTGTGCTGTTTGCCCCAGGTAGAGAATACAAGATGGAGGACCTAATATTAATCGCCTCAGCCTCGCAAAAACACTGGAACCCCAGCAGCCTTCTCACCATAATATAGTGCAGATTACCCTGTTGGAGTTAAACATGCTTAAAAAATAGATTATAGGCATGAGACATAACCAATAAATAAGACAATCTGAATTTCTAAAAAAGAAGAAAGAGCACCGATGTAAGGGAGAGAATGAGGATGTATTTGCCTCGGGAAAAGCTGAAAGTAGGCTGGCAACAGATGTGCAGGGCAGTAAAGTGTAATTGAAATGCCAGCAGCAATGGTCTTATCTCCATGGTACAGGAGCCTGCTGCCAGCCTGAACATCAGTTAAATGTCATTTTACCTAGGTCTGCATCAGAGGGCCACAATCCCTGCTTTTGTGATGGGAAGTGTGTGTGTGTGTGTGTGTGTGTGTGTGTGTGTGTGTGTGTGTGTGTGTGTGTGTGTGTGTGAGCTTATTGGAGAGTGTTAGTAGCTCACATTCAGCATCCACCACCTGGAAACAGACTGTAGTTTTCAACAGTCTCTCAGTGGGTGTCTCTACTTGCATGACAATTTATTTGTTTTTCAGTTTGCTCCTTTATTTATTTATTTATTTATTTATTTATTTATTTATTTATCTTTGTTTGTTTACATGTATTATTTATTTGCAACATTCGTATCCTGCTGTTGAAGTTCTCTGTGAATTCTCCACTTTACGGTATGATGTCACTCATCTAACTGAGAACATACAATACCTGCTGAGGTCAAACTGGCCTGCCACTGGTGGGTCTGCACAGGTAGGCTCATGCTTACCTGGGCACAGCAGTTATATCTGAGCCTCCTGATAAATCCAGCATAGTCAGGGGGTTTTCTCTGCTTTTGCACCTATTGGAACCAACTTCTTATTAATACCCCACAAAACATCATTATTATACAGTCTTTCATGATAAAAATTCAATAATTCAATAAGCTTATTCTTATTCACTTCTGTAACTGTTACTGTATAGAATAAATATAAAATATCAAATCATTATGAACTTAACTTAGAAATAACTCTGTAAGGCTATGCATCTAAATTTTAACTTTTGATACATTTTTATTATTAATCCAATATTTAAAAGTACCACGGCTGCAGAGGTCACATCCTCTGTCAAACATGAATTTTATACAATGATTTTGTTATCTATTGCTTATATTATGATCTGTGTACTTTCTAAATTTTGGTTAATCTACAAAATAAATAGATATAATAGATAAATCCAGATATGTGGAAATGTATATAGAATCTGTTAAACCTGAGCTATGATTCAGGCAATATAATATTGACATTACATGAAATGTGTCTCATGGATTACAGAAACAGGTCTAAAGTAATACGTATTTCTGCACGCCTACAGAATGCAACTTTATTAAAATAAGTACTAGCAAATTGTTAAATGCCGTAGCAAGGTGGTCATATGGTAAAAGGGAAAACAAAATAGTGAAATGAGTCTAAGATAAATCCTGCAAAGCGATCTTTCTTGATTTCATCTGTGTTGCTGCAAGCCATTCCGCTATAAAAAAATCTAAAAGAAGAATACAATATAAAGGGAGCACATTCATCTGATTTTACATCAACTTCTCCAGCTTTTTACATATTACACTTTGATACTTTTTACCCTATAGATTTGCATTAAGATTGGTTATTTTGCTTCATTAAGTTTGTTTGACACCTGACATGCAATCCAATAGAGACTCCTGAATGTAGCCTGAAAGTGTGCTGTTTAATGTATTTTTTATTTTATTTTAATAAAAAATGTTTTAATTAAAAGCTTTTGTGCCAAACTGCTATCTGGGATTATTAACAGTGATTGATTCATAAAGTAAATATCTGTGAAAGACTGATAATATGAATAACACTGATATTAAAAATCCGGAAACACTTAGGAGTTTGAGAACAAAATTGAGATTTTTTTTTGTATTTTTCTTGTTAATTGTAGCAGCATAAGAATTTCTTGGCACTTGGATTCAACAATGTGAATGCTGTTTAAGCCAGCAGTGCTGTTTTGGATTTTAAAAAAATATTTCTCTTTCAGACAGTAATGTTGTTACGCACCACAATGAAGCTTATCTTATTGCAGCTGCCTTAGTATATTATAGCAGCATATTGGTACAGATTCCACCAAATTATGGCGATTAGATATCATTTTAAGACTGATCCCTCAATAACCCCTGCAGATGGAAAAAACAGTACTGTGCAGTACTGTGTTCATTTTCATTTACTTTAATAGTTTTTTTTCATTAAAGCTTCGCTACACTATGTAAAGGTTTAGGGTAATAACCAAATTTTCGTGACATAAATATTTCTGTCATCACTAATTGGGGTTCTATAATGTCATAGATAAATGTATGATAATTGCTTTATTAAAATAAAATTTACGCTAAAGCTGTCATGTGTCAACTTTGCAAATGTGTGTTCAGCAAACCTTATCGTAAGAAAGTCCAGTGACAGCAGGGCCGAGGTTTCAGCTTGGCCGCTGCGTTTTGTTTGCATGGGAAATGATGCTGCGGCCGAGCTGCCCCTTGTGTACGAACCGGCACCGTTGAGAGGAAAAACAAAGGATCTGAATTGGGTTTTTTTTTTTCATCTACATGTCAATGTTGGTCTTCTACAATTAATACAGCCCCTGTGTGCTCATTGGTGACCCGAGCATTTTATTTTCCAGAGGGTTATTTTCAACATCGTCAACTTCAGCAAGACCAAGAGTTTGTATAGGGATGGGATGTCTCCAGTGGTGAAGTCCACCAGTCGCCCCAAATGGTGAGTCTCTCACTTTGAAGCCTGCTTTCAACTAACTAAGGGGCAACATGCCCTAGGTGTGTTCACCTGAATTAGCTCACAATATGATAATCCATTTTAGGTGCTGAAAATAAATTTCATTTAACCTTCATGCGATTGTTTTACACAAAAATAAGAAGAAATGTCAAATTTTTCCATTTAACAGCCTGTGCACCAGTTTACCTTGACACTTTGCCAATATATCAGCTGACAAATTACAGTACATATCTTTAAAATTGCTAACCTAGAGTGCTTTAAAGGAGGAGGCTGATGTGTACAAAGATGAGGTGCACGGGTACATAAGTATTTATTAGCAGATTGTTGTAGTACCTTCACATTTGTTTTAAACGGGGGTTTCAAATGTGTTTCTCTTCATTACAGTTCATAGTGTATGAAGTGAATGTCCCTGATTTAAAAATCATAGATGTTTCTGCAGCTTCTTTTTTTATTTTGTTTCGCTGTCTGTGTCAATGATAGCAAGGGAGGAGGACAGTTATAGGGTTGTGCTAACACCAGAAATAGCAGCCCTTTGCATCTTGCATGTGCCAGAACTCACACTTCAATGGACCATGGCACACGGAATCTCAAACCTTGTGTTGGCTCACTTTTTCCTACCCAGTTAAATTACTGGTAACTAATAGATGAAGAAGAACTGTCAGCTTAGAATGAATGAAATTTACAAGTTTTCACAGTGTTGGCTATGTTTTTTTTTTTTTTTTTTATGTACATGAACTGAGGCATAGAGTTAATTCCCCCTGCTTACAGCTAACATTGATGTAATTTTAAGGCCAAATGTTCAACCAAATTCATACTTGGTATTTTATGCTGTAATACAATTGTTGCTTTATTTTTGCAGGATAATCATAAATATGTATCAGTTTTTGTTTATATGTGTTTTAAATGCTATACATATTCTTTTACGTACAATAGTATTTTTTTCACTTATATTGTCAAATCAAGAATTTCTTGCTGTTGCCACACATTTATTTTGTGTTCAACAGCTCATAGGACATATTTATCTTTTATTTATGCTTCCATTTTATGTGAGAATTTATGAAAACAAAATCCATTCTAAAAATTAAAAAAGGAAAGATAGGAAACATTATTGTTATCATTATTATCAATAATAATAATAATAATAATAATAATAATAATAATAATAATAATAATAATAATAATAACTACAGCCAATTTTGGTATGGTGTTAAAAGGCAAAAAGACAATATTCCACCTTTGGATGTGCTTTTTGATAGCTATCTAACAATAGTTTGTTCTTGTAGATCTGTAAGATTCCCTTTAACTTTCAAAAGCACTTGTGTTTGTCCTCCGTGCTATCAGTATAAAGCATTAAAATTCAAACAGCGATAAGCCGCGATACATTTGCATGTGTAATGTTCAGCGCTTAGGTGATGGCTGTCGAAGGTAATAGCTAGAGACTGACGGATGCGGGGGTGAGGTGATGTTATAGGGCTAGGCGCTGTTGCCAGACACGGAGTGTGAGGCTGACGCGTGAAACGGCGCCGCGTGATAGACTGTGCCCATTCAACAGGAGACCTGACATCTGTCATAAGTCCATCAAGGGCAGCCATTGTAACGCAAGGCATCTGCCACAGGAAATCTTCTAAGTCTGCCAACCGCTGGTCACAGGCTAATGGGAAAAGACAATTAGATGGAGACGCTAGAAAATACAATGAATCGCTCGGCATTTCACAGTCAGGTTCTTTCCCTTCACACTTCATGTTTTGGCAAGTTTTTTCTCTGATGCATGGTGGTCCAGTCTTGTATTAATGGTACATTATGATAGCTTTTGTTGGTAATGTCACTCATTTTAATTTCATGCTCGTAATTGTGCATTTTAGGACAATGCAGTCCAGTTTGTTTGTTTGAAATTGATTCTGTCAGACAGAGTTGGTATAATTTTAAATTATTTATCCTGCTGTCAATGAGGTATATGATATCAAAAGTGTGCTCTCAATGAAGAATCGACAGTATAATTTTGGGATACTCTTTAAAATTGTGTTTCAGGGCAGCATTTGAATTTTGCTGCTACAATTTGAATTTAGCTTTAGCTTGTGGCTTGTTTCAGTCAAGAGAACGGCTCATCCACGGAATGGTTTTTGTAAATAAGCCTTAAACGCTCCCAAAGTGGAAAGATGCAGAGGTTCACATTTCTGTGCACAAGTGTTGCAGTGTCCCATCAAACAGGGTCAGCTGAGACAGCCAGTCAAACGGATGTGCGTCCCCCGCCACTCTAGAGCCAGTGGCCACCAGCGGCCCAGTGGATGAATGGGGACCGCATAAGGGGCGCACGAGGACTTGAAATGTTGCAGTAGGATAGCGCTGGCCGTATCGCCTGTTTCTGGAACACTGGATCGCAGGGGCCAAGTGCTAATTCTCTTCTTCACTCGTGCAATTACGGAGGTGTGAAAAACGTCAAGAGGACCTCCTTTATGGGCATTTGCTGGAAGATGCTGTGCCTGTGTGGTGGTGGGGGTGGGGGGTGGGAGCAGAATGAAATGTCCTTTACTTAAACTGTGTGTGAAAGACAGTGAACCTTGGTCGAAATTAATTTTTCCTCCTGTCTAAAGGAGTATTAGTCATGGGGCAGCTAATGTGGTCATGAACCAAAAGCGAGAAGAAATATGTAAATATTTGGAACGTAATGAAATGCATTAAAACTTTCATGTGAGCGCTTTCAGATTTTTGTTCCATGTTAAATTATCTGGCACCTTTGAAATGATTGCTTCCTGCTGATATTTGTTTCCTCAAGAAACACGTCCCTAATTTTTCTTTAAAATTGCACTAATACTTCTATAAACTGCTTAACATTACTCATTTAAAAGCCATCTTGCTGTGTACCAGCAGCAAAATGTCATGTAACAGAGCTGCTAGCAGCTACAGCCGTGTTCTTACTATTATTCAATACTAATCCTCTGCAGAATCAATTCTTTGGATTTAAAAGATATTTGTAATCTTCTTACAGGAAGAACCAGATTTTGGCTGGCTCACTTTAGCCAATAATTACATAAACCATGCTCAGTAACAGCATGCGAATGTGAAGTTTTTGGCCACTACATCTGCTTTCTTGCTCTGCGACAAAGTACCACCAGGTGAGAACCGGTAATCTTCAAATGACAGATAGAAAATGAATCAAATGAACTGCAAATATCTGTCTGATCAAACTATGTATGCGGGACAGGATAAAGAAAAAAGGCGCGGAGTGGGACGGGCGGCACGAGTGTGAAAATAGATTGCTTTGGCTTTACTTATCGTTGTAAAGTCACTTTTAACCCAGAAGTTGAAACCTTTATCTTTATCTGCAGGAAATATTATTCCTTAGGCCTTGCATTTGATACCGGTGGGCTAGGTTCTGTTCCCCTGTGAGAGACAGCAATCAGATTACAGCACATTGCCAAGTGCAGGGATCCATCCTCGCCCTGGAGGTGGAGTAATTAGAAGAGATATAGTGCCGTATTTACACTGAATTACAGAAAGCAGGTTATGAGGGGTGATAAATGGTCCAGCAGGGTGAGCAGACGTTCCTGTCGTGCCCTGTGAGCTGCGGTGTTTTGACTGTGCGTCACGAGAGGAGCGGCCAGGCTCCGTTTGCGGCAGGTGGCCGCGTTTATTGTATACGAGCGGTTCCTGACGTTTGTGGCATCCGCAGAGGACTTCCCATAGGTCAAGAAAGTCACAAAATGACCGATACGAGCCATGTTTGGGTGTTTGGCTTCCTGTGGTCTTACGTATCAGGAAGTGCGACATCGAGGCCGAGTGTTCAGTGCTTCTGATTTAGGTTCCGCCATGCTACAGTTAGTGTTAAAACACACCCGTTTGCTCTGAAAATATTTTGCGCACGTTTGGCAGGTAGAGCATGTGTGAGTAAAGTAATAACAAAAACCTGTTTGTTTTTGAAAACACAACTTGCAAAATGACTTTGACAAAACTATTTTTTTACATTTAAGTAACCAGGTTACTGGACATGGAGATGCGTGGGTGAAGTCCAAGAATGAGTTATTATCAGCTCAACAGCAATAAAGTTTGTACATTCACATCCTCCCAGATGTTTAAACATTTAAAAGGTTTCATATCAGAATATGAACAGTGCAGAGTGATTTAGGTATAGAGGCTGTCTTTTATTCTAGACTGTAGTCCCCAGATGATAGCTGTAGTCATAAAATTAAACTCAGGGAAATGTAATTATAAACATCTTATTATCTCATATTGTGTTAAGTTCAGAACTGTGGTAATGCTTTAGACATATCAACCTAGTAAAGTTTCCTTAATACTAATTTAAAAAATCTATGCAGGTAAATTTACTTGGATTTTATTTAAGATTTTTATAAAAGTATTACAGTCTTCCCAGTGACTGTAAACCCAGCCACCCCCAACTCCACCACCAGGATGAGGAACAGTTTCTTCCCTGTAGTCATCAGACTGCTTAACCGGAAAAAATTGACATAACTCAATCAGTTTATCACCCCCCCCACCTTGTAGCTGCTACATCACTGTAATTTATACTATTTATACTATTTATTACAATTATTTGTTGTATTTATTGGTAATTTGCACTATATTCCTTTTCCTTCTGTACAGTGTTGTGTTGCACCTTGATCCTGGAGGAACGCTGTCTCGTTTCGCCATGTACTGTATAGATGGAAGAAATGACAATAAACTTCTGCCTTGCCTTGCTTTGCCTTGCCCCCCCACCCTTTGTAGCAATGTAGTTCTTTTACAAGAGAAAAACAATGGCTAAGCATTACCGTTTAGTTGCAGCACTAATGTGCAGCATCTGGGCTGGAACTGTAAAACCTGACCTGAGTTGCAGAGTGGCTCAAAAGAGGCCTTATGTTTGCATTTCGCTTTGTGCTTAACGTACATTTAAAGTCAGTGCTACTGCTGCACAGTGAAACGAACTGAAGCCAAACTGCCTCGAGTACGTAGGCGTATTGAATCAGCAAATTCAACAGGCCTTGGGCTCTTTAACATTCTGCTCTTCCATTCCTAAGCTGTCTGAAGAAGGGCTTGCAGACATTAATTGAACTCATCCTCCTGTTATTTTAGGTTCTTTCGGAGCACGGTTTGCCATCTTATTCAATGTGGAATGCAACCCATCCATCATTTTCGACATTTTGCGTTTCTGTGCTTCCGGTGAGCGGCCCTCTAGACTCGGATTGAAAACATTTTTAGGTACATATGTCTGCATACCCTTCATTGTCACCCTACACCTTGCGTGCTGAAGAAATGCACCTCATTAAGCAGCAAACATTTGTAGTTCTCGGTTCTTACGACTGTTCTTTGCAGTGCCATTTGCTTCCTGATGAGGTGTTTACTGCCGCCTTTCTGCTTCGACAGTAGCTGGTATTACTCATGTTTATTATTCCATTTGTTTGTCCATAGTTGACAGATGCTATGCCCTCTCGCGCTCTTCCGCAATGCGAGAATTGCACAATTGCAATTGTTTTATGTTGTCATTTTACAAGGTGACGTCCTTCTGAACAGCATAATTATGAAAGCAGAGATTTTTTACTCTTCTGACCAAGTGAAGCGCTGTGAAGCTTTTTCATTTTAAATGTATGTGCACAATATGGCTCAGCTGGTATCATCTTGAGGTTTCGCAGTATAACATTAAACTGTATCTGTGGGGGAACAATCGGCATTGCTGAGCTGACAGATGCACAGGGAGCTCCCAGCTTGAGAGCAGGGAGCAGAAGGAACAGGCAGTCAGCTTCAGTGTGGAGAAATATCTTTATGTTCGACTTTGCACCTTCAGCTACTCTGACTTATTTCGTGGTACAGCTCAGGAATAATGTAAATCCACCAGGAGCTTCTTGTTTCGGTGAACAATAAAGTATGTTTTCTTTCTGACATTTAAAGGAGGTAAAAGCCAATGGCCAAGCAGGTTCGAAGCAGCATCTGCTTCACTGTGTGTGACTGTAAGATACCTTCTGCTCAGCTGCTGTAGTTTCACAGCAGATATATTCTACTGCATTCTATTTCTGCCTAAACTTAAACTGATCCCAAACTTTACTCTTTTCCCTCAGTTTGTCTGCATTTGTACATCTCTCCACCTGGGCAGAAATATCACATGTCAACACCGTCAGATGTTGGCTCAACAGGAATTATCATTCACGATCTGCGTAGCGATAATGGAAGATAAATATCAAACTGAACTGAACTCAGCTGGAAATACTTTATCCCAGAGGAAAATTTCATCGGGTTATAGTAGGCAACATGCTAAGAATGCAAGGCACATAATGACTCAAGCACGGGGGTGTGTGAATCGGCAGCAAATCTGCGGAGAGAATACTCGGACGCATTCTTCCACAAGGGCAGTCTGGGTGGCATCGCGCACAGGATCACACCGACAGAATGATACTACATAATAGTCTACAATAATGCACGCCAAACAGAAAATATACATACAGTACATAAAGCACAGAACTACAGCTAGGAAGGCTCTAATGGCAGACAGAATAATCAATAGGCAGTTTTTTAATCTCTGAACACTTGGTGAGCATTTTGAAGATGCCAGAATCAAAAAAACTGATTTCATATGCTATAAATCATACAGTAAATCATACTGTATTTCAAGAAATGTGAATTTTGCTATCTTTCAAAGTATAACCTTACATTTTGTCATACATGACTCTCAAATTCAGAATAAAGTAGTCCCTTTGTTGTGGCATCAAATGTTGGACAGATGTAATCCAAGAGATCACACTAAAACACAAGCAATCTCCACTGGTGTTGATATGGAACCCACCTGTGTTCAGCTGCATGGAAATAAATATTACTGCCTTTGGGAGGTCAGTAGATCAGGTCATATCAGATCTGCTGTCATGTCAGATATCTGGCTGCCTGTGGAACTCTGTGCTGTTAGGAGTCAAAAAGGTTATACAAAAATTGGCAAAGCTTTGAACCTTCCCAGGAGCACAGATAAGTCCGCTGTAACAAAGTAGAAAATATGGCAGAACCCAGACAAGCATCAAGGTTGTCCTGCAAAGCTGAGACCCTGGAGGAGAAGGGAGTGGTCAGTGAAATGACCAGTTGACCACCTCCAACACTGGTGCAGCTGTGATGGTCCAAACTTCCAAAATGTAAATGGGCAAAAAATCTGACTCTTGGCCAAAAAGACATAGCTGTACAACAAATGGGTCCCAAGCCCGGACAAATGGTGAGGGTTGCGTCAGGAAGGGCATCCGGCGTAAAAATCTGCCAAACCAAATAAGCGGATGATCCGCTGTGGCGACCCCTAACGGGAGCAGCCGAAAGTCGGTTTTGGTTGTTAGTGAACCTGCAAAAAAGGGGTTTTCCTTTTGAGTGGTTACAGAATAATTTTTTTAATGCTCAGGGTTTCTGGAGGGACTGCTGATTATGAATTTTTGTCATTTTTCGTTGTTGTGCATTAATATATCTGCCTTTAACTACAGAGTCTGCACAATGGAGGCGTTGTCAAAAAACACTGAAAGAGCTGCTTGCACCAATCCAGACTTTAGACACCAATTGCTTTGGTACAGCTGCCTCAGTTCATAACAATGAGTATATTATTAACAATATAACTATAGACATTATTATTGCATTTTTATGTGTGAGTCTTTTATGAATTGTATGTGTGTAACACAGTCTTGCAAGCGCTATACTAGACTGTTTTGCTATTGTACTGAATCCTTTCTGTAAATGACTAATTCAAGAAAATAGTAAAATTCAACGTAGGAATGTTTCCTGCCCAGGTAGAGCCTGCATCACCAGAAATTACTCTGTCAGTCATGGCAAGGCCTCCTAAAATCCTGATTTGCTAAAAGCGGCATACAGGGGACTAAGTGGGTGCAGCGCTGGTAAGTCTCTGTGCTTCTACCCCAGACTTCTGTCTGAGACCCTGTCTCTCCCTGCCGCAGTAGTGATGATCGGCACAAAATCCTTTGCCTTTATTTACCACTTAAGTGAATCGCTTAACATTGTATGACCTTACACCATTGTTGTCTGCAATAGCAAACTGCATGGTTTTACCTGTATATTTTAACCAGCTTTGCACAAAATACACCTGTACCCCTAATATTTGAGCTTCTGCTTTCCAAATTTGCAATATAAAGAGCAATGTGTATGAATACCTAGTCAAGAATCCCGGCACAGTGAATGCTATCCAGGTGGCTTTTTTGGAGTTTAATGAACTCGACTACACAAAAACCTCAGTTAGGGTGAGAAGTACCTGTGTGCCATTTTTCAAGTTAAAGACTTGTGCATAAACAGAGATTGCACTGTAAAGATTAAGATATATTTTAAATTCTATTCTTTTCTCACTCTTTTTTTCCCTGCTGATGATAACTTTCCTCTGACTTAGGCCTCCTACCATAAACCTGAACATTTGAGAGCACAGCTTAGTATTTTTGTTCTTTCCAAGATTGCTTTCTTCTGGGTTAAGGCCAATTTCGTCATTCCAGGGATTTGATCGCATGGTTCTTTCAGCTTAGGAGTCACTGCCCAAAGTGCTCCTATCACCGGTGGGACTACCCTGGTTTTCACCTTCCACATTCTCTCCAGTTCCTCTCTCAATCCTTGGTTTTTCTCCAGCATCTTATATTCTTTCCTCCTGATGTTTCCGTCACTTGGAATCGCCACTGCTGATTTCTCCTCCTTATCACTATGTCTGGTTAGTTGGCCATTACCTGTTTATCTGTCTGGACATGAAAACCCAACAAGATCTTGGCTTTCTTGATCTTAACCACTTTCTGTGGTACCTTCCATGTAGTCATTCTCCTAGCAGCTCATCTTTAGAAGACACTGCTTGGATGTTTTGTATCTCATTCAGGACAGTGGTTCTAACAATTTCTAGACCTGGTCCCCCTTCGTTCTGGCTAGTGTACAGTGCCTGGGGTTAGATGTTGGGTAGACGACTGTGCATGCTTCATCTCAGCAGCTTCCATTTCTACTCCTATCCATCTTACTATGGCAGCTGGTTGTCTGATGACTGGCAGGGTATATATGTTGATGCCTCTGCACTTGTTCTTTCCATTTGGCTCTTTATTACATTTCTTACTCTATGGAGACATTTGGATGTCACTATCTTCCAAGTTTCTGCCTCATGGTTTCCATCTGATGGGAACTAAGTACATCTAGTTGTCCTGCACATCTCTTATGTGACCTTGTGGTAATTCAGTTGTTTAATAAGTTGTTTTTGTACTTATTCATATATTTGTAGTAAATGTAATATTTCCCTGAGTTGAATGGTTTGCACACTGTAACTCCCAGAAGGCAGGAAATGGCTCCGTAGAGACAACAGGTGCTTGTAAACATAACTGACATACTCTGCTCAAAACACCTCAACTTTTTTCTAGAAGTCCTTATTTGAAAGATCTTGTGCTAGTAGCTCTTGTTTCAGAGATCTAAATAAGTCTGAGTACAAGGCATAGTTATCACTGCCACATCCAGCCAAAATGAGTTGTATGAAATTACTATGCACAAACACAGAGGCAGTGACCTGTATGCTACGACGATGACATTGGTCCTTTGTACCACCTGCTCTTGTTCATTCTTGATGGGTTTTTTTTTTTTACTTCTTCTTAAAACACCTTTACCTTGTAGTAGATGACAGTTATTAATGACTTAGCAATAAGTGCTTTACAGAATGGAGGAAATGGATCGAGTTGCTCATGGTCATGCGGTATAATATCTGTGCTTCAGCAGATAACAGTACGGTTGAGAGCTATTTTAATGGAAGCATGTGAGTGTCATTATAGAGAAGAATTTAGGCTCAAATTAGTTGTCACGGCATTCATATTGTGTTTATTGTGTGCATTGAGACTGTAACTTGCTTATCAGGGCACACTTCATGGAAGAAGAAGGCTGGTGTTGATACACTGCAACAGGTTAGTCATGTCCAGTGCTGGTCATGGCCAAGTTCCACCTGTTAGAATTAGGCAATAGACAAAAATCTGATTAAAAAAAGTTTGACTACAGGTGCTCAGTGCTTATTCTGCAATGATTTGCATTGACCTGCTGGGCTGGGAAAGGCAAGATTAAATCAAAAAGGAACAATATTATTTATTATAAAAAAGGAGATGCATTTGCTTTATTAATATCTTGATTTCATTGCTGATTTTTTAAAAAAAAGAAATTACTTTTATTAAAAACATCTTGGAATAGGATTCATTTATGGCTGCAGCACGTGCACGCCCCGTAAAGTGACTTATGTGTAATGCCAAGAAGCTGCCGCAGGTAAAGAACGAGGTACCGTACGCGGCAAGTTGTGCCGTTCACAATCTTAATTTTGCACATTATTAAACTCTGACATAACACATCATAAGGTTCCGACACATTATAATATACAGGCAGGGTTTTACAGTGGCGGCATGAAGGCAGACAACGGCATGCGTTTCATAGATTTTCAGAGACAGGAAAGGTGTTTGAAAGCTCCCGCTCCTGCTCGCGCTCCCGCTGGTCTTTACTTGGTGCGCATGAACCACTTGCACAATTAACGGTGTCACGCCTTTAATAATAGGCCTTTTAATTGCCTACAAATGAAGACTGATGTAAAATAGCTCATTAATAGGGGAATTGGAAGCTTGTTAATTAAGGGCAAACAGGACAAGGAGCGCCATTGCTAATTCGAGCAGTAAAGCGGCGCCTATCGCCTTGTCTCCGAATAAATGTGATTTATGAAAAAGGCCAGGCTCCAGCTACTGTGTGAACGGAGGTCATCTGCCCCTCTGTCCCTCTGTCCCACTGCCCCTCTTTCCCTCTGTCCCGGTGCCCCTCTGCCCCCTGGCCTTCTGTCACATCTTATGTGGACTATATGTTCTTTATAAACAGACAGCCTGGAGTGCCCAACCTATGCCAGTGTTAAGGCATGCAGTTAGCATGAGTTTTCCTTTACAGATTGCAACATTGTGGTTTTTACATATACTTATGATGCGAAATGCTGTATTAACATTAATTATTTTATAACGTTAACCTGTTCAAAAGTAAAAAAAAAAAAAAAAAAAAGGTCAAAAGAATTTATTTGTCAGGTACATGGTTACCAAGTATACCATGTAGTGAAATGTGCCCTGATTCAACAGGAGACTGTGTGTGGTTCCATTCCAAAAAATGTACAAGTAAAATTTAAGAATTAAGTCATATTTTGGGGATGTCATGTACCTTTATTTGAATACAATACTTTTTCAAGCACAAAACAAAACATAGGTCTCAAAGTTTTAAGCAAATTTTTAAAAAAATATTTAAAATAAAACTAAAGAAAGTGGCATCTTTTATGAAATTTTTGCCTTTTAGTTACTGCTTTTCACCAGTTCCTGTTTCTCTGCGGCATAAACATGAGGTTGCATGCATGTAAAATCCCTTTGTCATTTTTCGCAGTAGATAAAACCAAAGAGCTTTCAGCTGAAATGAAACGATGGTTGTTGACCTGTTCAGCTCAGGTGACAAATATAAAAAAATACATAAGCAGTTGAAAATGCCACTAACCACTGTCGGGGCAGTAATGAAAAGTCTCTAAAGTGTCGAGGGCTGGGGATTTTTCACAAAGAGGATGCCTGTGGTTGCAAAAGACAGGAGGCAGAGCTGGAGGTGGCAGAGTTAAAAATATTAAGATTTGCATTGGGTGTGACGAGGATGGACAGGATTAGGAATGAGTATATTAGAGGGGCAGCACAGGTTAGACGGTTTGGAGACAAAGTCAGAGAGGCGAGATTGCGTTGGTTTGGACATGTGCAGAGGAGAGATTCTGGATATATCGGGAGAAGGATGCTAGGGATGGAGCTACCAGGCAAGAGGAAGAGAGGAAGGCCTAAGAGGAGATTTATGGATGTGGTGAAGGAGGACATGCAGGTGGTGGGTGCGACGGAGAAAGATGCAGAGGACAGGAAGAAGTGGAAACAATTGATCTGCTGTGGTGACCCCTAACGGGAGCAGCCAAAAGATGAAGAAGAAGGATGCCTGTGGTCGTTGCACCCATGCATGGTGAGGAGGGCAAAGAATCACCAAAAGATCACAGTTTCAGAACTGCACAGGTTAGTGAAATCTTGGGGTTTTCAAGTTTTAAAATCAGCTGATGGATGCACCTTCATGTCAGCAAACTGTTTGGATGGGTTGCATAGAAGAAGCCCTTACTGAGCCCAAGCCACAGACCGTGGTGCCAGAACTTTCCCAGATGTCCTTGAAACTACAGCTGGAATCGGGGGCTGATGAGACCAACAATGAACTTTTTGGCCATTGGCATCTTTGGCAATAACACCACCCATACCCTCAGTAAAATATGCTGCTGGAGCTGTTTTGCTGTTTGTGGTCCAGAGGCTCTTGTTGAGATTGAGTCCATAATGATTTCCACTAGGCACCATGATATTTCAGGCCTAAACCTGGTTGAGTCTACTAGGAGGTTGAGACTAGGCTGTGGATGGACTTTGCTACAATATAATCGCCACAACCGTACATCCAAATCAACACAGAAATGGTCGCAACAGAAAAATCAATATTTTGCAATGGCCATATCAGTCTCCAGATTTGAATCCTAATAAAAACCTGTGGTCTGAACTGAAGAGTTCACAAGTGCAGACCTAAGAATATAAGGGAACTTTAGGAAATATTCCACCTGGACCCCACATCCAAGATCCCTGTACAATTGTTCTCCAACCTATGCATTGCAGGAAGGGGCCAGTGCTGTTCATCTGCCCAAGGGAGGCCTCACCAAATGTTAGTCATGGGGGTTGCCTATAATTTTGGAAACTGTTTTAGAGGAAAAAATTGTACTTCTCAAAAAAAGTTTGAAAAAATATTGTATTACAATGAATGTACATGGCTTCCCCATATGTTTAAGCACAAAATACCACACATTACACGTGTTCATTTTTACGTCAGTTTTTGCTCATTTTCACGATGAGTGCCAAAAATTTTGAAATTGGCCATATCTTTGACAATATCTTCTATTTTTGAACAAAGTGACATAAAAATTGAATATACTTTAGTTCATATATATACAATGATATACAGTATGAGATATGGACATTGATTTTTTTGTGAATTTTAAAAAATATATATTTGCTTGTCTAAACCAGTTTAGGTCAAATGTAAGAAATGTCTGTGTCCTGTAGGCAAAGGTTTCACATTAAGTGCATATTTTAGCCTTAGTTTCTCTTTCATTTTCAAATCCAACTGTATTTTGCAGCGGCTTTTTAGATCATGCGCAGGTGCTGCTTTGTATTTTGCAGTAAATGCTGTCAGTGGTCGGTGTTAATGATGTGCGATGTGCGACAGGGCAGACAAAAGAGACAAGAAATGAGCTAAACTAAATGAGCTAAGGATATAAACCTCAGATTTGGGGAAAAAAAATCAATTTGATGCGGTGGGTTCATTTGCGTAACTGAAATTGGGCGTTATACACACTAGTCATGTAGCGCAGCATTTTATTATATTTCGGCTGTGATCCAACACACTTCAGATTTGGTAAAATGGAAAGTAATTAGAGAATTAGATATATTAGACAAAATGGCACCTCGGTTCATTTTCGACTTCCAATTTAGGCCAGACGGATTCATTCGCATGCGGATTGGATTAGGATGTAATAGGGGAAAGGGAGGAAACAGGAGCTGCAATGCGAATGCTCTCTGGGGCTCTGTTGTTCAAGGCAGCTCATTAACATTCATGAAGAACAGAAGTACAGGCGTGTGAGATTGTTGGAGAAAGAGTTGAAGAAAATGTAACTAATAGATGAATAACTGCCTAATAAGGACAAGCTGGTGTGTGGCATTTGTGTATATTTTTGAAAGAGGGACACCAAGCTGGAGGTGACCAAAAAAAAAAGAGTCTGGTAAGGGCATGCAGCTTGCTCCTGGCTATCTATTCAACCCATAAATGACTTACCTGGACATTTTTATGTTTGCCTGGAGGAGAATTAAAACTGATCTCATTTATGGGTTTTACTGTATAGCTGTTCATGACACTGTAGCATTGCCTGAAAGCGGTCTAATCTAAATGCTTTTGTCAGGAGAGATTGTGTAGATTCCAGCAGCCACAGCTACAAATTGGTTGTGTCATCTTATAATGAACTGTGTGAGCCTTGCTGTTAATGCAGCCAACAGCGCCGTGATCGCCGAAAGTCGGCCTTTCGCTCAGCCGTCTTTCCTACCTACTTTTCGCATACAGCGCATTGTTCGCACACTCCGCTATAATAAGCACGGGACTTTTCGGGAGCTTGAGCACATGACGCCGGCCACATTATATAAACATTGGCCGTCAAAAGTATTATATGCTTGCCTTTTGAGTCCTGGAGGATTTGCATTGCTTTCTACTGAGTCCTGCATGTTGTGCAAAATTGAAGAGCATTTGGTGCTGATATGGGGTGCGCTCTATGGGGCTTTATTGGCCGTGCTCAGCACAGTTCTAAGGTGACCCTTGACCTGAGTGGGGAGATTATGGGTATCTCAGCAATTCCACAAAGCTCTCCTGTCAGCCACTGACAGTATGCATTAGGACGCTGCGAGAGGCGTGCCACTATCTGCATGCTTTTCTGCAGAGAGCCACCGTGTAGCCCCCCCCCCATCCTGCAGGAGACCACACTAAATTCAAGCAGCTCAGCTATGTCAACAGTGTGGCTGGAGAAGCAGCACCAGATGCAGAGGCTGTGTATCGGGGCAGAGTAGCCCCATGCACTTTTCCAAGTTTCCATCCTTCACTTAATTTTCCAAGTCCTAATTGCCAACCTCCCCACCCATCCCGTCCATAAGAGAATCCCCCCTCCAGACCGCAGGCATCACCCAATAGCTGACTCTTCACTCTTAACTAGCTGTCATTCCCAAATGTTTGCACATCACACAAATCAGTTTGATCAAGATATTTTCAAAAAAGAAGCGCATGATAAATTTTAAAAGATATTCAGCCCCTTTTTTAACCGTCAATTAGTATTCACATGTTGCTTAGAATTTTGTATTTAAATTCGTGTTTCGGTTGTGTTCTAGCGCCCGTCCATGAATTGTGAATTCATAGATGGGGGATGATAGAGGCTGGCCTGTCTTAAATATCGGCCTTGTGATTTAATTAATGCTGCAGCGAAAATAAAGCACAGTCTCATAAAAATCGTGATTATTTATTTATAGACACACTTTGCAGTCCAGGTTGGGTTTTCCACACACCCCAATATTCCCGGAAGGCACTGAGCAGAATTGTTTAATTTTTAGAGGCGTGCGCCCTTATGAAATGCAAAAAGATCTTTTTTTTGTGTCGATTACAGAAAAGTAGCCAAATTTATTAGCACAACAGTACAATTTAGAAAGAAACAAACAACAAAACATTATGAATTTAACCTATGGCAGCTGCACAGGTAACCTTTATGCAACAGAGTAGGAACATAGGTTCACGTTTTATTGTATTATTGTGTTTCTAACTAAAATACGTAAGTAAAATAAAAATTATATATCTAGTACCTAGTAACTATTTGTTTTAGACTGCCAAGGACATTTTTCTTTTCCAACATGCACTGCTAAGAAACAGATCTTTAATCAAATTATTTGTATTGTGTCTAAATGGAAAAAATATTTATAGGGACAGGAGGAGTTTAAACAGCACGTTTAATATTTGGTGGCAGATGATAAAAAGAAAAGGGTTAATTGCTGAATATTAAATTACAGAATGGCAGACAGCACTAAATGAAGTCAGAGAGTATTTTGTTTGAGAATGTACTACTGCATTGTAGATTATTATTGTTCGGAGGAAATTGCTAATCTGAATATAGATTAGTCCCATCTGGTTTGGTTGGCAAGATATTTTTGTAATTTGGTAAGCATCTAACATCTGGGGCTGCAAATGGAACAAAAGGCACAGGAGTGAGAGAGAGTTGATCAGAATTTGGCTCGCAGATGAAGGTGGGGCATGAATATTTCATGGCACTGTGCTGAAGACCAAGAGCGTTGTGGTGTCATCTTTCAGGGCAGAGGTCACGCCAGATGCTTCAGACGCCGCTCTTGTGTTTCCGCAAAACGGCTTTGCCAATATTTCTCATTGCTCATTCATTTGCTGTGATAAAGGAAGTGTTTATTATTACAAAACTACTCTTTTTTTTTGTTCTCAAAAACGTCAGTTGTAAACATCAGTTTAGATTTGTTGCTTTGTTACACTCTCAACGTAATCATCAAAGCATTTTGAAAAGGCGGTTTCTTAAGACATTTTTTGGCATGGATTATTCAGTTCAATTCAGTTTTATTTTTATATAGCGCTCTTCTCACTGCAGTGACACAGAGCGCTGTACAGACTTTACAAGGGTTACATTCGTATATAGCTTGAATCTGGCCATTATCTTATATGGTTGATTCGTGCTCTTTAAAAATGTTTATTGAGTGATATGAAAAATTAGTATGATATTGTATGGGTGTACATTTTTACAAAAATACAATAAATAACCTGCTAGGAACACTTTATGCAGCGTTGGCAAAGGCAGAAATTGTGGAGAAGCCTTCTGTCATAACTTAGGCAAAAATTTTGCTTTTATTTTTACATATATTTGCTTTTCTCCTCCTCACTAGCTTACATTTTATCAAAACATTTATGAATGTAAACATTTTTCTAAATGTAAAGCTATAATACTACTACTACTACTACTACTACTACTAATACTACTACTACTACTAATAATAATAATAATAAATTATTAAACGTGTGGACTTTTTTCCCCTGAACTTGACTCTGACACAGTGTCCCTCAGTTAAAGTACCAAGGTCTTTTTTCTTTCTTCCAAAGCAAACATTATTGCACTCTCCACATTGGCACTTTGGAAACGAGTAAGTATTAAATTTGGGTGACCCTCATGTTGTTGTTGGATTACAGAGGGAATGAAAAGCTACAGGACCCTCTTAAACTTTGTTATTGTATTCCATTTATTTCCCTCAACAGATTTCCCAGTGGAAATGAAATGAAAAAGTAATCGCTTTCCTTTTTATTGCTGTCTCTTTGTTTTGAGCTTGTGAAGTAAATTGCCTGGCTTTCATATGACACAAGTTGCACTTTTACCCCATCTGAATTAAGAAGCAACAAACGCAGTGCCAAAAGCGAGCGCTGAAACCTGGTTCTACATTACAAAGCGAATATCTTGTATCTCCAATGAAGTATGAGCAAAACTAGTCCAGGTTTTACTTTGGTTTATTTCAACTAGTTGATTACACTGAAAATTGGAAAGAATTTATATAACACATTTTTATTAAGTTCTAAGGCTCATATCACATCCAAAAGTGATGCTTTGTAGAAATGCAGGTACAGCAGGGGCCAGGAAGTGTAACACCTGGAGAGGACTGTTGTTCAGCACCACTAAAATCACCTGCACCAACAAAGCACACAAACCTACCTGTCCCTAAAACTATCTTAAGCAATGAGGGGGGTTGGTGAGCCTGTAACATCCCACAACAGTTTAACACAACTGCACAAGTATGTATAGTGCATTATGTGAGACCTGTGGCTGCCTGTGTGCAAGTGGTTAAGGTATCTAAACATTGTGGGCAGTCATGGCAGGGGTGTGGATCCTCTATGTATGCTGGTGTACTCTTTGAATGCAAGTTAGCCTCTAGCCTCTCCAGTCTTGTAACGCTGACAGCAAAGGTGATTTCTTAGAATATATTGTAAGCAAAAAGTAAAATCACCTTCCTAAGGGTGATGTTGCAGCTTTGATCCAAACTACACACTCTGGCATATGATGGCAGCGACACCTTTTACGTGTGCGTGTCATTGACACAAACAAGAACACATAGAGGAGAATTATTTTATTTGTTTTTACCCGTTCTATAGCCTGGCAACATTCTGAAAACTAAGCACGTGAGGCAGTGCACACGTTAGACGATGCTCCATTCAGAGTGCATGCAAACTCACGCAGTAACTGCACACCGCAGTCAGCTGAGCAGAAGAATGGGCATTTAGAGGCTGGGAACCAAATTTATGGGAATATGGGTGGAAAATATGAAATCCATACGGGGATGGGGCAGGACTCTACTGCTTTCTGGGCATTGTGGTGCTCATAATTAATGAAAAGGTTGATAATGTTAATTTTGTTTGTTATCGATGTTGGAAGGTTGTTTTCACGGAACAAAAAAAATGTACAGCAAATAGTTTTTATTTTAAACAGTTTGAATTATGGTGGGAATACATACAGCACATGCACACTTTTGCCATTACCGGTGTAATCAGTTTGTTGCCATTGTGTACGCCACAAATAAATGCCAGAACAATTGAAAAATACATCATTATATTGTCATTTAGATCTCTGTTCAAATTATTATACACTTTGTGTAGCTCAAAAGGTGGAGAAGGAAATGGATTCTGTAATTAATTGAATTGTGTATTGTGATTTTTTTTTGTCCTCTTTAAATCACTTGCTGACGTCATACTTAATACAGTCAATAAGCAACAGCGGACTCAGCATCGGGATGGTGGGAATGCGTGCGAAACGGACAGCGCCACCGCCATCGAATGCTCCACACAGGACGCATGAGACCAACACGATGGGCGTCAGCAAATGGCTCCTTTGTCATGGCTTCTCCTTTTACTGCATTTTATCATCATATTCAGTCTTCTATTGCTCTTATTGTGCTTGTGCGCCCTATTGAAATGCGTAAGTATTTACGTGTAGAAGCAAATACCAAGCGTAGATTATATTTTAAATAACTTTGCTTTATTGCATTTTTCAGGATGTTGGATGCATGTAATGTGCTGATTGATAAAAAAAAAAAATTGGTTACAGTAATACATTCTAACATAAAGAAATAACCAACTGAATACCCGGGGCGGGGGTGGGGTTAGTCCTTACCAAAAAAAATGTAATTGGTTCCCTCCCTGGTAAAATAACTACTTTTCTTTACCCAGACTATTGTGGCAGAACAATATTTTATGGTACTTTGTGCTCCTTGGCATGGCATTGTCGTATGATGGAAGTGAAACTTTGGGAGTTGGAGATTTACTTGACATTGAGACAGTGGACTCTCTGTAAACATAGACACTGTGATAAGTGGAGCAAATAACACCGGTCAGCTGCAACTTGCCAGAAATTTGTGAAGATTTGAAAAAGGATGCGGAAACACTGTAGGACATTCAGAAAATGTGTTAATTTTTATTTATAATATTTTATAGTAGGGTGGTACAGCAAGCAGTGCTGCCACATCAGTGTTCAGGCTGTTCAGGTGTGGGGTCCAATCCGGTTCAGTCTGCATGGAGCCAGCATGGCCTCCCCGTTCCTCCATCAGTTTCTTCTCAATCCAAAGACATGTGGTTCAGGTTAAACAGTCACTCTAAACTGTAGTTCCATGCAAACAAAAAAAAAATTGCTGTCCTTTCAGCATCATTTTAATTTTTAGAAAAAGATAAAAGTCACAGGGGCCGGAGTCAGGCAAGCACAGAGGCTGCTGAACTTAGTTGATGTGGTGTTTTACGGTCAACTGTCGCACAAAATCGCAACCCATGCAAACGCGTTGCTCAGATTTACCGGTCATCTTAAATGCGACACACAGTGACAAATGCAAACTGTCACTCATCCTGACTCATTGCAAACTATGACAACCTTGTGACTTGTCACACACGATGAGCAAAACTTCACAGACTTTCCACCCCTACTGCAGTCCCGGACGCAGCTTCATCCAGTGGCCGTGTTCTCCATCCAGAAACACAAAATAGATAAATTGTTCACAGAAATAATGTATACACTGACAAAAAGAGGTCTTCTTTGTGTTTATTACATGTATTGTTTGTACAGTGAAAACAGATTCTTTTACTTTTTATATAGAATTAAACTGTCAAAAGATTGTTTAAATTGTGTTGCACTATTATTTTCTTTTCACATTTTGACAGACAATTTAAAGTGTGTGTATAGCCGTTATTCTTGCTGCTGGTGTAATTTTTCCCTGCATTTTCTGTTTTGCCATACAAACCAAAGACGATACAACACAGTGATGCTGCTGAGATGTGCATCAAACGTGAAAAATATATGCATTACGCGAGTGATAAATTAATATTTGGTTTTTGTATAGTTTTACTTTCATTTTGTCCCTTTTTCCAGTCAGCTTCTGTCCTCCTTCCACATTAGATGATCCCTCTTTCTGATGTCTTTGCCAAAGGTCCCACAGTTTGACTGGCTCCATTAAAGTGATCAGTGGGCCATTGAATTTTGATGGAGCGCTCAATCAGGGAGATACAAATTAACCCATTACTGTGGCATGGGGATCCTGTAGAGCATGTTTGAGCAGTGTAGTGAGGCTTTCACAGCCTGCCTCCCGATCCCCTAATGACAATTCTAATGATGTGTCCCTCATAGATGGCAGAGGCACAGTGGGCAACCAATTGCCTTCAGAGTGGCATCCTCTCCTTTTGTCTCCATCAGCCCCTGTCCTCTGTGCAAGAGCTGTTGAGTTTGTCTTACAGGGCGTGCATGGTGCTGGAGCTAAGCACCAACCCGGACGTAAACACTATATCAGGTCTTGATACAGTAAAGGCTATGCTACACAGTTTATTCCCATCATAATGGCCTGAGCACTTTAGGATTTAGTAGTCTTTAAGCTGAAGATATTGGTAAAAAGAAAATATTCTGCTTTATTTGTATGTACAATTAAACAATCAGGACAAGAAATCTACAGTCGTGCATCCGTATCCGACAATTCAGTATCCGAGGTTTCAGTTATATGCGGATTACCACGGCCCAAAAAAAAAAAAAAAAGGAAAACTGAAGAAACAAACGGTTCATAAGTTTCAAAACACGCAGCGAGAGCTCTTGAGGATTAGGCTAAAATGTCAGAATCCCTTACTATCATATGTACGATAGAGAGAAAGTACACTGTAAATGTACAATGTAGTGTGCAGTACATTTTTATTATTGTTTTATATAATGTTGGTAATGTCTTACTGGGCATAATTTATCAATTAAACATTACCGTATTTATGTATGTAACATGATTATCATGTTATATATAGGGTTCGGTATTATCTGTGGTTTCACCTAACCGTGATCGATCTTTCAACGTATTATCCGCAGATACGGGGGCACTACTGTATTCCTAGTTTGATTTGTTTGTAAATCCAGAGTCACGTCAACCACTAAGTCACATTCAGATGTCCCTAAATGTATGTATTGGTTGGACTATGTAGAAGTCTCAACGCTATAAGTAAGAAATCATTGTAAGGCTTTTAAACATTTTTATTAACAGTGAGATAAATTAAAATGACAAAAATAGTAAAAAAAATTCTGACTGAATGCTAATTTTTTGAATGATTCATCCCATAAATGTACAATGTGAACCAACGTGTTATGGGACACCAGCACTTGGTGTAAACAAGGCAGTAAAATTATAAAAGCAAGTTGAATAAAGGCGGTCCCACATTTCTGTTCTGTGTCAACAGCTGTGCATGCAATCTTGGCTTCCATTTGCTCCATAACAAACAGGCATTTTGGAAAATAAATATGAGTGAAGTAATAGAATAAACAGAAGTGAATAAAATGGATTATAGAGTAACCTGGAAAACGTTTGAATACTGGAATATTTGGAAAACACTAGTAAATATGGAGATCCAATGTAGAGTCTTGAAACTCAAGTGTGCCAAATTTAAAGTGTATGGTTTGCAAAACAAAGCTGTGCATAAAGAACAAACAAACACTGAATGAGCTTTATAGATATAAACTTTTAATGCCGCGGAGTATTGCTGCATCAATTCTGGGTAAATACATGGGAAATGCTCAAGGGTACGGCAGCAGCTCTAGCTACTATGCTAACTTAGAGACATTTTCCCAGATTTTTAAGACTTTGATTCTAATACCTGCATATATTTCTTTCATTCTTACCTGCAATTTAATCTGTACAGTATACACTGTATTTGATTTTTCATTATTAAATCAAGGAGCTTTAATCCCTTTTTCTTTTTTTAATCACTATCATTTAAATGACAGGTTGTGTAAACATTCATCGGGTGCCATAGAGTAATGCAACATACAGAGCAGTTGAAAAATTTGTTATTAAACTGTTAAATAGTTGTGGCTTATAGGTTTAGTAACTCGAGGACTTGGGCTTAATGGATTGAAGCAGTTTAAACAGGAACTTTTGTTCGTCTTGGTAGGATGGAACATTTTTCCCCAAACCGAACGCAAAGTCTGCTTGGCATTTTTCTTATCGGGAAGACACGTTTGTGCCATTGTCTTGTGTTTTTAGTATTTGCTCGCTTACGTGGAATGAGAACATTGAGCAGAGCCAGGGTGCACCGGGGTCCGCGTTGGAGAAGGTCCAGACTTATTCCTGGCGCCTGTGTGTGAAAGGGATGGAGGAAGAGTGCGGCAGCTGATTACTGCAGGCCACGGTGCCAAGGGGGTCACGTCAAGTTTGTTTGAGAGACTCCTCACCCTGCAGTCCCTCGATGAGACAGGAAATCAAATCTTCACCTCTCTGTAGCGTGAGTAATGTTGGAGGTGTTGGCAAGTCCTCCTCTCCCTCCCACCTGCTGGGAAGTTTATCTTCAGCTTCTCGGTGCTGCAGGGATAGCACATGCTGAAGAGCACAACATCCCATGGCTTTCATATCGGATGACCACAGCATCGCCTGTTGTCTGTATTTCCCATTTTTGTTTCATAGAACTAATATTTGTAATCCTTTAGCTTCAGGCTCCTTCTCCAAAAAATTGCTTCTTTATGGTTATGCGCAAAAACAGAGCAGACAATTCAGAAAGAACACGTTTACAACAAATCGTAAAAGCTGTGCTTTTCAAACAGAAGTTTGCCTTCTTTTATATTTTTTTTATATTATTCTTCCTATATGTGTATATATTTCTTTTGCACGTAGACATCTAATATGCAATTTCATTTTTTCGCAATGCTGCACCCTGTGGTGTCTTAGGTCCTCTTAACACGGATGGCGGCGTATTTAGTTCATGTCATTCCCCTCAGGTAACTCCCGTGTTGCTCAGTGCATCGACACACTGCTGTTATGAAGGTCTTTCCCACTCTTGTATCACTTTCTGTTCCTGCAGCGTGGAGAGGGGCACGTTTGTTCAGCCAATGCTACCTGGCTTTCTAACAGCATGTGATGTCGTAGCCTTAAGGCACCTGCTTCTCTACAGGCCTTTGTGAGAAAAGCCGATAATTTGGAAAAGGTCTGAGAATGATCCATTTAAGTTTAACTGGATCTCATTTTTCCACATCTGTTGGTACTCAAGATGTCTTCATATGAGCTGTGTGAGCCGGCGTGAAATTTATTTATTGTACATTACTAAGAAGGTCTGTGTTATAGCCTTGGTCAAAAGGCCTTTAGTATTTGTGTGTGTGTGTGTGTGTGTGTGTGTGTGTGTGTGTGTGTGTGTGTGTGTGTGTGTGTGTGTGTGTGATCAACCGGTGCTAAATTGGAACCAGAACGCCATTGGTCAGCCAGTTGTGAAAAAGGTATTTAAAGAATGAGAACACCTAAATCCTGAACCAGAGAGGGAGAGAGGAAGGAGGAGGTGGTGGTGGAGGAAGTGGAAGTGGTGTTTGTGGTTGTGGTGGTGGTGGTGGTGGAGGTCTTTTCCAGATGGAGTTGGGTGTTGTACTTTTTAGCAACAGCTGAACTATGTTGCCCTTCTGACTTTAAAGGCACTGCCACTGGTGTAAGTGGTATGGAATTGTTGTAAACCGTGTCAATAGTTTTTCTTACCTGTTGTTCATGTAAATACCTGTAAATATTAAGCAACTGACAGAAAGGACTAAGTGTCACTTTTTTAACAGTTTTTTCTTGGTTTTTACTGTGGTTAGGAAGGCAGGGTAGAAATAAGGCAGAATGGTCCACCTTTATTTTTGTTAGTTAGATTGGTTTAGTTAACACAAAAGTAGAGGGATTGCTGGTTGTTCTGATGACTTTGCTCACCCCTGGAGAAAGGGCTTGGTTATTGGGTTGCACTAATATCAGTTATAAAAAAATAAACTTATAACCAGGGATTGGTTTCTTTCTGACTTGATCAGTTCTCTTCTCAGGTGTTACACCCCATCCCTGGACTTGGCCCTAATAATCCAATTTCAGTTCCTGCGTTCAAATTCTAATTCTGAATTTGTGAAGAAATGTAATAACTGCTTCACCAGCTGCTACTTTCCATCTCAAAGTTTTGGAGCTGTACAAAACATGGCTACCTAGCTAGTTCAGTCAAAGCCTCGGACTCTCAGATTTAAAAAAAAAAAAAAAAAAAAAAAAAAACAGGTAATTTTGTTGAAGTTTCTCTGACATTTTATCTGAGAACATAACTGAGTACTTTTGCTGTTTGCATCTGTTATTTTATCAGCCATTAAGCATTATTGGTGCCAGCGCGTTTCATTTTCATTATCTCATCCTTCGTTGTAACTCAAGTCACAGCAGCCACTGTAGCAAACTAAACGCCATGGATTTCAACAGATGTGATGGCTGACTCCTCGGCTGTAGTTCATTCATAGCATAAACCTCTGTCACACTTGGTTAGCCTGTAAAGCAGTTGCGAGCTATTATTTCTGTCTGATGAATCCTTTTATTCATAGCGCTCGCTGAACAATAACTCCTGCTTTCCAGCAAATATCATGTTCAGTCAATAAAGCGCCGAACTGAAGTTATAGCTCTGCTTTTTCTGACCTTTTGTTGTGGATTCCAGTTTCTTTGTGTCTCCATTCATTAAGTTGAAGTTGAGCTGCAAATGTTTTCTCTATCGCTACCCTACTCAATTTGATGTTGATGTGCCGCCTTTGCTAAACAGGTAAAATGAGCAAATATAATAATATTTCCACCATCCTTTAATGCTTCAAATAAGCATTTCCAGTAAACATTCCCAGGCACTCTGTTGGCTTATATTTTAAGTGTTTATAGTTATGGAAATACATAATGGATCATAACAGACAAAGAGCTAGCAGTTTCTAATAAATTCAGCTCTTTTGTTGAAAATTTGCTATTAAAAAGGCATAGATTCCAACTACACCACCACAACAATGTCTTCTTCTTACTGTCCGTTGGTCTGCAACAGGCTGGCTTATATACGTATGATACTGTAAAACTTCAATTACAGTACTGCGGTACATGGAGTCAACCTTCTAGAATGCTTACAGCCTTGGACATCAACCCATAATACAAATGTGCATATCTGTAACATAGCAGGACATGAACCGGCTGCAAATCTGAAATTTGTGTCTTCAGAGTCAGAAAGACAGATTTCTGTTGAGCAACCAGACCCAGAGACTAACAGAAGATAAGGGAGATAATGAAACTAGCAAGATAATATTTAGTATTTATCTAATATAATATTTTCTACTGTACTAGCAAACCTCATAGTAACATTTTGAATATTGTATTGTACAGTACATACTGTAGCGTCGGATGCTATGGGTAGGCATAGTGGTTGGTGTCGGTATCACATGTATGGATAGTTAATAAGTATCCAACCCTGGATGAGGTGTTGAGTTGTGTTGTTGGGGTTCGCCCGGTTCCACTGTGGTGGAAGAGGAGGGCTGGGGTGGTTAACCGGCGTCAATGTGGGTGTTAAATCTGCGGCTGTTCCACTATCCTGCCTGGCTGTTAACTTCTCCTCCTGTCCTGTGTTCAAAAAAAAGGCTGCGTTACGGAGATGCACGTGATATCCTCGTTCCTTCCATCCGAGTCCAGACTGACACTCGCTACAGTACTATTAGGACCAGATAATTCTTTAAGGTTTTGCTGAAGATCTGCATAATCCCAAGATCATAATAAGTATTGTTGGTAATCATGCCTGTGTATTGAATGTGTTCCTCAGTTCCATGCTCATGGTTCAGAATAGTTACCGGTGTTTTTGGGTAGTCCTCATGATCTGCACATGTTTATATAGTCACATGTAAACAGTTACATAGAAGTTTCACGGCAAGAACATTTCCATGTTGCATTTTTCATTTCAATTTGCAGCTTTTAGCATCATCTCCCATTGTCACAAAACTGTCTTTGCCTAGGAAATAAAGGCTGGACAGAGAATTTCAAGCAGAAGGCGTGTTAAAGAAATGTAAATGTCCTCTTGGGTAAACTAAATGCGTGCTCAGTCTGAATTTAAAGTGATACAGTATATAGCCAGATAGGCTGCTTTAGACATAACAATCTTCAGAAAGGTGTTTTGCGTTGTCACACACGGCGTTACAGTGTGGTTGTTTCAGAGTAAAAAGAGCAATTCGGCGACATACTGTGCTTCATATTTATCAGGCTTAATTGGGGCATGAAAGAACATTACACCGCCTAACTGTTTTAAAACCCAAGGACATTAAATTGGAATATCTTGGTGCGGTGCCCCAGAGTTGTGCTACAGGCAAAAATTAGCATTGTAGAACAACACGATAGCTGTAAGGAGTGACAGCGCACTTCACCGCTGCATTAGTGCTGAATAATATGATGCAGAGAATGACCTGATGCAAATGAATGAGAGAAAGAGCGGGGCAGTAATTTGCTGGCAGCTTAAGTTCGGAGGTGTTATCCAGTGTTGGGTTTTTGAACAGCGTGGCACATGGAGGGGCTAAGCTATTAACAGCAGATCACATTTGAAGCTGTGCATTAATGTAAATATCTTTTGCTGGACGGTTTCCCTGTTCCATGTGACACTTTGAAATCACTTTAACCTTCTTCCCATTGTGTCAGTGCTAATATACATTAGCGAACAGCAGTATCCCGTAATATGCCTTCCTTCCCCTGCTGGGCTAATGTCTTCCCCGACACATTTCCCATTAAAGTTGGCCAGACGGTTTGCTGGAGCATTCAGTATTTGCTGTTTTGCAAAATGGCATGTGCAATTTTACAGCAAAAGTTATAGAAATATTCTGCCAGCAGACAAGCATGTTCCCATGCCAGTTCCACCATCAGAGAGTGCACTGCTACCACGAAAAGCAGATCTCCGCTGGAATGTAGGGAAGAAAATCGAAAGAAACCGTGTGTGTACAGTGGAAAAATCTACATCTAGCAAGTGTGTGTGTGTGTTTGTGTGTTCAAAAGATCTATTCTATTGAGCTCAAATTGGTTTGAGTCGAGTTCTTGAAGGACTCTCATCTTAATCCCCAGGTCTTACCTGGCCACTATGCTTTGTATCTATTAGATTTAAGGTTTAAAAAAAAGTTTAAAGTGTACACTTGGATACAGTGCTGAACCTGCTCTCCTAATGGGTGGATGGTTGCCAAGAGCATCGCATTCAGCACACTCAACCTTATTTTGCCGTTTTGTGTAGAAGAAGTGTGTGATTTTAAAAGCTAGCTGAACCCTTCTGGAGGCACCCGTCTCCAAGCACATTCTTACCAAAGTAATCGCAGTCCTTGCCATGTTCTGGAGGTGTTCTCCAGAAGGGAAGTATCGGCGAGTGATCCAAGCTGCACCACAGCCGCTGTCTCTCAGCAGCAGTGTGAAAACACTCATTGTCGGGGTTCCCACTCGGTCGGCCTGTTTCCACTTTGAGCCGTAGCGAACAACGTGTCGGTTTCAACGGAAAAGCCACCGCAAATTGCTTTTGCTGGGAATGCTGCATGTGAGGTAGGTGCTCCCTGCACTGCTGCTGCACCAGCGTGGCTTATGTGTGCGGCTTCCTGTTAGATGGCCTCAGCTGAGATGCTTTCATACTCAAGAAGACCATTTTTCGTGTACAGCTGCGATAATGTGCATTTTAATGGTTCCGAAATCCCGAGCAGAAACGCTGTCTGTGAATCGCAGCTGTTTGACGTGCTCCGCTCTCCAAAAAGTGTGCTTGAGGGAGTAGACCTTTCAGCTCTGATAAAAACTGATGAATGGCAGGTGCCAGGCTTCTGTAGAGGTTGGCGTGGAGATTAATAAAATTAGCCCTGAATGAGAAGGGCATTCCAGGTGGGCACAGACTTAGGTGACTGCCACGTTCCCGGACTATGGGGAAGCAGGGCTCCGAGATCAGACTTTTTGTTTGCGTGTATGCAAATGCCCTCCCTTAGCAGCTTCTTTGTTTCTTGCCAGGTTGGTTCCATTCCTCTGTTCATTTAGCTTTTGCGCATGCGGTGCCCCCCAACCTGCTAGCAATGTCAGCGCTGCAGAGCTCCATCTAAACGGACAAACATTTCGCAAGCTGACGGTCGGCAGAAGGTTTCGCCGTACCTAACAGACCGGCTCTTTCAGGTCTGAGGCACGATGCAGAAGAACAGAACGCCGCAGTGTGCTTAAACAAGGCTGAACACTCCAACTATAGGAAGAAGAAGGGCCTGAGCCTTTACTCCACATCCTATACTTTCCTTTAACACTCAAGCTGCCAAATCAGACTCTCGGCTGACCTGTTCTTCCACTTTGACATAAAATAGGAAATAAATAGGTTTCACTCATCAGACCGAGTAAAAATAAATTTAAAAGAAAATGCTTCTATTACATCTAATGAGGTCTTACTATATAATCACGCTAATATACAGATAGAATTGATTTCCTTTCTGTGTGGTAAAATTCTGTAGCGGTCTCAAGATAACACTATCAGCATTCTTAACTATTACTGTGACAAATGAGAGCTTTGATCCCATAAGATAAGCGCTATATTCATTTGTTTAATTCAAACCGCCTGTCTCCGCACGGTGAGGGGGTCATTTTAAAAAATGTTAAAATTAAAGCACATAATTAAGGAGCGCCCAGATAAGAAGCCCTGTGTGGCGGACACTTCTGCTGGTGGGGAGGAGAGAAATGTAATTTATCCCCCGTGTTCCCCCGCAAGGTTGTTCGGTTTATTAAAGTTAGCCGAGCGCCCACACCATAAAACATTTTATGTACTCGTTCGAAGGGAGGGGCCTGGGCGAATTGGCGTCCGAAGCTGGTGGAAGTCTATGGGATGGAGGCAATTAAGATGGCTTGTTATCGTGTCTTTGAGAACAGGAGAAGGACTTGTAGAGCAACAAGCACCTTGACAAAGATATTTGTTTGGGCAATGGAGTGTAGCATTAATTATCGCACTCTTTGATTAAATGCGTCGTCCTGGAATGAACGCCATTTGTCTTGCCTGGTTTTAGCACGCGTGCTAAGGGGAGGGTTACATTTTGGTTGGCTTCGCGCCGTTTTTGCTTGCAGGCGTCGCAAGAAGTTAAATCGTGGCTCGGGCCTCAAGCGACGCGCGGCAGGAAGGACCTCGGGCGCGCCGCCGCCGCCGCCGCCTCGCTCCGTCTCTGACCTTTGCGCCGGCACCTGTCTCCGCGTCCCGTCGAGCGGCGTCGCCGCCGCCGCGCACCTGTTCCGCGAGATAAGGATCAACAATGAAATGCACCGCTAATTCAGATCTGCCGATCAATAAGGAATTTACAGCAGATGTGACTTTAAGATGTCTCTTTAGATGATGGAGCTAAGGGAAGATCAATGTGATTAAGAGGCCGGTAGAAGAAATTTTAACCATATTTTCTGTCTTATGGGGTCACAGGTGTCCCGTCCGCTCTGTAACAAATTCAGTTTAAATGCAATTAAAGGAATGAAGCACAGCGAGGCTTGTAAACTGAGTAACTGAGTCTGAGTGTCTCTAAGGAGAGCTGCTTTCAAAGAGCTTTATTATTTCATGGTCTTGCAGTGTTTACAGAGCTGGCACTGTTTTATATATATATAAAAAAAAAAAGATATACAATGCACACGTTATGTATCTTAATAAAAGTTAATACAATAATGATAAAAGAAAAGGGATTATTTCGTGTTGCTGCACAATATAGTTATCGATTGGAAGTTATACTGTGCCTGAATACAATGCCTTGAAAAAGTATTTAAACCCCCGCAACTGTTTTCACATTTTATTGTCTCAGATTCTAAACTTGCAATATATAAAGTAGGAATTTCAAAAAACAGTGCACATCATGCCAAATCAAAGGAAACCAACTGTGGGAAAACAATTCGACAGTTTGCTGAAAAGTAAAAATCAAAATTGGGAGCTTTAAAATGTATTCGTCCCGTTTCTCAATGTAAGGCTAACTTTGCTCGGGTTCAGCGTGTTGCCTTATCGTCTTACCCAGTGTGTTCATGGTCTGAACCTGTGTGGGAATTGGGTGGATCGCATGTTCTCCGTGATGAGCGGTGAGTTATGAGAATGAATATCCCGCCCTCACTGAGGTCCAACAGCACGGTAAAGGTTTTCCGCAAAGGAAGACGAGCGAGCGTTGAAAAGAAGTCAGAGATATAATTGTAGAGAAGCACAGATTTGGAGACGGGTACAAGAGCATCTGAAAGAATGCATCCCTTGAAGCTTAGTGCAGTCTATCATACAGAAGTGGGGAAAAATACAAAACTACAACCACGCTGCCCGGGTCAGGCCGCCCCTCTAAACTTGGTCGCCAAACAAGAATGGCACTTGTCAGAGAGGCAACTCTGACGCCAATTGTCACCCTGACTCTCGTCGAGAAGTTTACAGAAATTCTGGACGTTCTGCAGTTTCGTTTGAACCCGGAGTCACTGGTTATTACTGAACAATTCCGATTCCATCAGCGGCAGCGGCAGAAGAATGAGTCGGTTTCAGACTGTGACAGCACAGCGGTTCGGGATCCGCTACTTCGAAACGGGTTTTCTGCCACAGTCAGAGACGCAATTGTACCCAAGCTGAACAGAAGCAGAAACAAGGGCAACTGCTCAGAGAGAGAGAGAAAGGTCAAACTGGCCAGGGTACCGGAGATGGCCATTTCAGTGGAAAAACCACTACAGATGCTATAGAACTGCAAACTGTTGCGTGAATGTATTTGTCGGTAAATGAACTGGCAAAGCGCAACCTTGTTTTAGGTTAGGGAAAACGAAAAGACCCAGTGGATTGCTGGTTTACAGATAAAAAAAATGCCTCTAAGTTTACCAAAAAGGATGTGTGCGGAAACAAATCCACATAAAAATGAATAAAAGAAACAAAAGAGTACGTGAAATTAAGAAGGCCGTTTCAAATAATGCAGACGGTGCCGGTTTATCGTGTCTGGAACTCCACTCTCTTAAAGACAGACCATAAAGTGATCTGGTTCACACCTCGAGTTAAGGGAATGAAATTAGCGATGGAGCACTGCCACTCAGCTCACTCAAACATTGCAGAAATCCTCAGGAGTCGACCCAAAACCCACCTGGGTGCTACCGAAAGCACGTGCGGCGGAGAAAATCATGCCGATGGGTAAGCTCAACGTCCAAGTTGTTTATGGACAACTAAGGCAGATTCCTGAGTTGCGTATGCTATAAAATGGAGGTGGACCTTTATTTGGCCTGAATGGTTGTGCAGCTTCCAACACAACAGGTAGTTTACGACAATAATGCAGACCACCTGAGGACACATCCTGAGGGCTTGCAGACCAACTCAAAGGCCCATTTGCGAATTAATTTTCATACAAGTTTAGGCAGTGCAATTGCTGAATAAAGTTTATATAAAGTGAAATATGTGGATATTTGTTCAAATGTTAAAAATTATAATTATTTCCCTATTGAGTTGATGCCTTGCTAGTAATGCCATACACAAAGGCTGGAAGAGAATAAAAGTTATTTGTCTGAATAATAGTTGATGCAGGAATACCGTAAGCAAAGAGATTATTTTATGTTGTTCTAAGTTAGATGAAATAAAAGTATTTATGCACTCGTGCTTATGAATGAATAAGTAGACTGCAGTGCTAATTCTGTAATTCTTTATTATATTGATTATTTTATTATCGTAACAGCAACAAACTTAAAATTATGTAATTGTACTGTGTGCAGTCATGAGTGCATTCATTTTAAGGACTGTACAGGTTTTCCCATTACAGTGGCAGGGAGGCTTCAGTGATTAAACTATGCAATGAAAGCAAGGAGTCAGATTTATAAATCAGATTTATGAGTGAGCAATTGCTGTAAAAGCATCCAGGCCTGTAGAGTCAGTAGAACTTTGCCTGGAATTTGTAAATGCTGCTTCTGCTTTTTTTTTTTTTTAAATCTTAAAATCTTAAATTTATTTTTTATCCTCCTTTCCTTTGAGAAAACAATACATTTAGACTTCACTTTGTTTTTTATTCTGTCAACAACCCAAGCTCAGTATCACTGAAATCCTAACAGCTGAGAATAAATCATGTGGCCAAGTTTTTTTTTTTTTTTCCCCCCCAGCACGTAAATCTTCACGTGGCCCCTTTTTGTGTTCTAACACCATTTGTCATTTGAAAAAGAACACGCGCAGCGGTAGCTTAGACCCAGATGTAGTGAGATGCGCAGGAACCACTGTCCCCGCTGCCCCGTGACCCATCGGCACCAGGGGGAACCGAAGCACGACGACGGGTCTGCGGAGCCTTTTCGCCCGGCCTGTAACAAGTTGCAACGGCCGTCTGACAGACGCTTCATCATTATGTGAAATTGGTCCGTGAGAGATTCGAACCGGTGCGGTCGAATGACTTGCTGTCGAATGAGTGCCAGGCGTGGGCTTGTCTTGACCCGACCCGGGGCCCGAATGAGGGCTGTGCACTTCAATGTACCCAAGAGCGCCATCGTTTACTGATCGCTAGGGGTGCCCTGGGTTGCTAACAGTGATTCAGTGCCACTCGATGGTGTGACAGTGTGGTCTCAAGGCCAAGGAAACAAATATCCTGATTTTCCTATTTCATTGCATGTCAGCGTGAAGAAGAAGCGTGACAGGTGTAATGCATAAAACAGCCCCGCAGCTCCATCAGACCATTGACAGCTTTATGGGGAGAGGAGGTGTTTCAATCACACCGCAGCGTGGAGGCACATCAATCTCCAGGTGCCGCACGAGGAGCCTCGTATTCGCGCCATCGCCATAGGTGGGGGCGGGGGCAGAGTGTGAGGAGCAACACTGACAGCCATTGCATGAAGATTAAAAACTACGCGGGTCGCTTTGATACCAACCGTGGTACGAGAAGTAATAGGGGGAAAAATGGAGAAGTGTATAGGTATGAACACAAGCGGTTCACTGTAGTCTGTCTGAGCAGACAGTTTCCGTACTCCTCTTTCATCCTAGGAGCTGTTCTTAATGTCTGCACGCAGATATACAGACCTGCCAAAGATGGTCTGCGTTTCCACGACTGTTGGGAGTACCTGCGCTAGCAGTGTCTGAAAAGCACCTTCCTGAGGTGTAATAAACAGTGTGTGGAGGAGTGCAGTGCCCTTGGAGGCTCATTGGACTGAATTGCCTCCCTTTTGTGATTGCAGAAACTTGGATTAGGGATGCGTTAAACGAACGTCGCCAAGAACACCCAGAACATCATAAGCAGACAATGAAAAATGACCGCAGTGACCAGGTCCCACAGGTCTGATGTCGAAACACAACGGGAGCGTTTGGTGTTAATCACTGTGCCTTGGTCTTAGCACTGCTAATTCATCCTGACACGAATCCCAGCTGGATCCATTGTCCAGCTCTGGACCTCAGGTGTAGCTTATTGCGATTCCTCTTGTGTGTTTGTCTGTGTCTGATGGGGGCACCTGCTGTGCTGGATGCCCCACTCGCCATTCCCTCAGAAGCTCAGGTGCCACACAGAGCTCCTCATTTGGGGCAGGTGTTGTGGAGAGACAGATGTTCCTGAACCTGATAGTCTGCGTTCGGCTGAATCATTACCTGTCTCGGGTACGCCGGACATCTTGCCATCTTCAATTGAATTAACCCTTTAGCTAGTTCAAGTGCAGCTGAGGGTTTAATGCTTACCGTCCACAAAACCTGTAGCTGGTGCTACGCTGCATTTTAACCGTGTTTTTTTTCCTACCCATGTGTAGTCTGTTTCTTCTACAAAGTGTTGTTTCGTGCGTTAGAGTTTAATCGAATCTTGCAGAAAAGCCTCTGCATTGTTTTCGTGAACTACAGTCAACGTCGCTGCAGTTTAACATTACGTCAAAAAGCATTCTGTGCTATTAAAGTATGGGCACAAGAGCTGCCCTTGTGGCAACGGTGAGGTGCAGTCCAGCTCTCCCAACCTCGCTGTAAATCCCACTCCACCTCCGCTGGAAAAATAAATAAGTTATATTTTCATTAATCCCTTCCCGCCTTCAAAATAATAACCATGTTAGTTCATAAAACATTGATGGGGATCTTGAATTATTCATTGTGGGGGTCCTGTTCTTCTGTTCCTAAAAGGAAATGAAAGATGGGTGACAAGAAGTGAAAGTGTCAGAGGGGCATACAATGCAGCACATGGGAAGGAGACAATGCTTACCAGAGTGGCAATTCGCATTATATTTTATCTCCAGCCTGACCACGAGTTTATATCCTGCCGGGCAAAGCTCATCTCATGGTGCGGCGAAACGCACAACACAGTGCGCCGCAAAGAAGCCTGTGGCCAAGTTGTAACATGTAAGGATGCAATTTTCCTTGCTGTGTCCAGGTCTGTGGGTGTAAAATTGTTGCCTTTATAATCCAGATGCTTATGGACCTTCTTGCAAATTATTATTTGAAATTATGATTAAACTTTATATTTTGCTTGCGTAATCCGACATGGGTCAATAAATGGTGCCGTTGCCCATGTACCCAGTCAACCTTTCAGTGTATTTGCCACGAACGCCATGAATAGGAAAGGTCATTTTGTTGTTCTTGGTCTCACAGCATTTCCCCTAATTAAATCGGATCATGCAAATCTTGAATATTGATTTATTTTCTCAAGGCTGTGTGAACTTTCGCTAACAGTGCTGGAAAGGGTTGTATATATACATGTTTAATGGCTGACTGAAATGAGCCGGTGACCTCCCGGTGTCGCATTGTAAGTGGCGGGCGATGTGGACTGATGACAAGTGGGTGGAAAATGAGTCTGTTCATTTGGTCTCCTAAAATATACACTACGTGTTTTTTTTTTGTTTGTTTTTTGTTTTTTTTCACAAATGTAGCTGATCTACGTCAAAACTGGGAAGTCTGAATATTTACTTGTAAATTATCTGTTTCGCTTAGATTTTACTTATTTGTTTTATATTTGACTTTATGGAAAGTGGGAGTTGCAGTGAAATGCAGGCAAACCCTGTGTCTCTGTGACTGCCTAGCTAATAAGATCATACGCTCAAAGCTTGGATATTTTGTGACTGGACACCCCAATATATAGAAATAAAATAAATAAATATAAAATATAATAATAAATAAATATAATGATAGTGTAAAAAACTTATGGATCACTGAATAATGTAATGTATCACACACTGTATGTGAATCTATATACAGTAATGTATTTACAGTATAAAAATGGTGTGATGTTTCACTGAATGGGTTGCAGCCTTTCACTGGTTGACTGACAAAGATATATTTGTTGTGCAATGTGGCATTAATTTAGTGGTACATCAGAAATCATTAAATGAAGCTAAGCCATCAAAATTCTGGACCAGTGCAAATCCCTGAGAAAGATTTAATACTTTCCCAATGTGCTTAAAAAGAATTTTTGTTAAAAAATTCCCCTCTGAAAGCAACTAAACTTGTGTTAATTTAAATGGGAGCATTCTTTATCAGAGCTGATCGTGCGTATTTATTTAAATGCTTGCATCCATTCTGATGTGTGTGTTGATTTTTCTGTTGAATCCGATATCCATATGATACCACGTGTTTTATTTGAAGCAATTAAAGTGTGCATTATTACTTTTTGAAATGCCTATATAGTTTGAAAGCTTGTGCCTGTGGTATGTAAGTGCTTACTGAAGCTTTGTTCCAGTCTTCCAAAATTGGTTTTTGATATTGAGACTGAAATTGCACGTTTGATTATTCCTGCATTTAAATGGCATTTTGCAGACCGCAGAAGCACAATTCTGTGATTAAGTGAAGTAGGCCGGAATATAATCACCGATATGAATGTATATAAATAAATAAGTCTTTTATTCAAATTGCGTTTTTTTTTAGTATTGACTGCATACATATTTATTTTGGGGCTTTCATCTGTCATGTAGAAAAACTGGAGTTTTGTAGCTAGCTGTGATTAAACCAACACGTGAACATACGGTCATACCCCAGTTTGCAATGTGTTCCTCACACGTTCCTGAAAACCAGACTTAGAACGGGAAACGTACATCGGGAGCCTGTTTCACATTACTTTAAATGGAGAAAAAAATTACAATCCATTCCAACCCTCCAAAGAAAAAGCATGGCCAGTTTCCCCAAATATCACGAAATAACACACTGTAAAATTCCCCAGTAACCAGCAAACCATCAGCCCTTGCTCTCACTGTCTCTACTGTAAAGCAAAAAAAGTGCACACAACAATTTAAAATAATAAAACAATGGACTGCTACATATATGACAAATGAAGAGAAAACTTGGTATGAGCTGTAGTAGAGGGTGGAGTAGACAGTGACGTATTCACCAAATGGTAAGCCGTGCCAAGAAAGTGTAGCGGAACAAGGAACAAAGCTGTAGCTTTCTCCCCTCATGGTTCATATGTTATGACGGCTTTTGTGAGCGTAGATGGTGCAATACGTTGAACAATATGAATGCAGGTACAGGCGAATTCGACTTTATTGCAGACCAGACGCCTTGGGTACCCAAGCAGGGACAGGACAAGCGAGACACAAAAGCTGCTATTTGGTTTAAAAATATTAGCACTTTACAGATGTGGGAGTTTTTACCTGCACAGTTGAGCTGGAAAGTATTGTCTCAATCATCAGGAACATAAATGGGGATTTTTTTGGACAGGCTAGTTTTTTGGACAGAGTTAGTAAGAAACCTTATATGGGGAGCTCAGAGCATAAACTGAATTGTTGGTATAAAAACATGAGCCATTCTATCAGGAGGACATATTGTATACCAGACTGTATTTGGTTGTACTGTATATTCTATATACTCTAGTAATCTTTCTAACACTTTTAAAGCTGCTTGTTTTTAGCAATTGTCTAAAAGTTCATTTTGAAATTCTGAACTTTTTTGAAATTAAGACACTATTTTAAAATTAATAATGACCTCATTCCTTTTAGGCAGTATTATGAAGTCTGTATTACAATAATGGTGTAGAGTTTCATAGGATTATGAAAAAATATTCAATCTCAAAGTGAATGGATCACAATTTTCCACATAGTCCATAACATGGAGTCGGTTTCATGCAGTACTTATGTTTAATCTATTACATTCGCTTCAAGAAAGATCTTATTTTGCTTCATAGCTGTATTAAAGTAGATTGCTATCTAGAACAAATAATTCCTCTAGGCTCTTGTTTGCCTTGGTAATATTACCTTAGTAATTTTATAGTCTCTTCCCTGTCTAAAATAAATGCTGTCTACTGAATTTCTCTTCTGCTAAAATAAGAATGTGAGACATTGTTTCTTTTATTTCTCATCACATCCCACTTTAGTCGAGAATCCTCGGTGACGTAAAATGCAGCATTAGTGAGGAGATAATGGTATTTTCTTAGCTAAACATTAAAAATGTGGGGAAAGGAGAATAGATTTCTGCTTAATGTTTGAATTACTGTATGTTTGAAGTTGTAAACATTGATGGGAACCAAGTAATAAAGATTGCAGGAGATTGCTAATAAGCCCATGAAAAAGAATTACAACTATTTTTTAAACCCTTTATTAACTGTTATTACGATTGTATGAAAGCAGATGCAGATGAAAACTATTATGAAGCTGAAAACATATCAAAAATGGTTGAAAACTGCATAGCGCATTAAAATGTTATTATCTCTCTTGATGTGCTTTCAAATATCACTTAGCGTAGTTCAAAATCCATCTGCTTATTTTTTTATCTGTTATTTTGATTTATCAGCAGGAAAAAAACCGTGGGTCTCGGGGCTGCTCTGTCACTCTGTCTTGTTACCTCGGAAAACAGACTGACAGACAACTTGTCACAGTGCAAAGTGAAAATTTTCACTGCAGATTGGGGAGAAAGAAAGAAAGATTGGGTGATAGGGAGTGAAAGAGATTGTCCCATTACCTCGCAAAGATAAATCATTCTACGGAGGCAGGCTGGAAGTGCCGAATTTTTCGTTTACACATAGCAATTCCACATGCAGATGGGTTAGGGGTCCTCTTTGCTGTCGCCGGGGTGTCCTTTGTGTTGGACTGAGGTGTGTAGACTGTGTACTGTGTCGCGTCCCTCTGCAGGGATGCAAATGCAAATCGATAATGAATACATCAAAGCGATAATCAATACATCAAATTGATGACCAATACATGAGCAATACTCGCAAACAGCACCAAATAGCTGCCGGCGTGTCGCTGAGTAATTTTCTTGCGCCGCTTGAAAACCAGCGTATATGATGGACCAACAAGAAGCTTTTTGTCCTATAATAATCGACTGTGCGATTTGCCTACTTTGAAGAGTTTTGTTCTACTTGCCGTACTGCATGCAGATGTAGACGACACATCAGACAACACAACGCGAGAATAATATCAGAGTTGTTCTGCATGAGTGGTTCTAGCTGACTCCAGAGCATTTTGTTAATACCTTTAAAATATTTAAAACGTGTAATGAAGAAAGAAAAACATGTGCATGCTCTTTTATTCCATTAAAGCCCCTTACTAGACATGATAATGTTTAATTTATTGCAATCTCAGCGACGGTTTTGCAGAAATCCGCCTTTGCTGCTTTTTATGCCGGTGCCACACCTTGCAAAGCCCCCTGTGTCTCCAGACGGCCACGGGCCGCAGCGGGTGGCACAGCAGGGAGCAGTAGTTGCTGCTCTCAGTTTTGCGCAGTTGGTTGATATTGTACTGGCGCTCTGATGTATTTGGTTCCTGGGCTGCACATTTGGGTATCGTTTTGGTGTTGTACTCCCAATCCAAAAAAACGTGCCGAGGAAGCCATCGCCAAACGTCTTCCGCACTCGCACTTCTATGAAAAGAGAGTGATCACGGTGAATTGAATTTGACCGGACAGCACTTATTCTATCCTACATCATACTGTCAGTTCGAGCTCATGTGAACACGCGCGCTCATGGAAGACCTCTTTGATCTCAAACTTATTTGTCTTTTTGTGGCAAGCCATCGCCTATGTAAATTCTCACACAATTTAAGCTGTAGTGGTAGTGCCACTGGGAAAATCTTTAAGCGTATCGCATGATGTTCAAGTATATGAGGGGTGATGAAAAAACAAACAAAAAAAATGCAGAATTTGTTTCAGCTCTGAGAAAGGGGGTTAAATTGTTGAGGGAGTATTTTTTTTGATCAAACCTCACATTTGATATGCAACCAAACATTTACCAAAAACCTGGCAAGTCAACAGTAAGATAAAAGAGACCCTGCATGAGTAATTTTACAGGGACTGAGGGGGATAATTTATTTGCTGAACCCCCGCTTTAATTGAGATGTGTTTTCCGAACCCCTGTAGAGCCATTTGTTGCCCTTGGGGCAAGGGATGGAGCGGTGAATGGAGAGTTGTGCCCATTCTCCAATACAGCATCTCTCATCAGCCTCTTAAGTGCCTTGGCCTTGCCCCCCTCCCCCCCCATCCTCTGGGCCCATGGCAGGAAAGTTAATTGGCAGCATCTGCTGTCTGGGAGCCCGAGCGCCCAGCTAACCCCCTGGCACCTGGAGACACCAGTGTGACTGCAGGCCCCATGCATGGAAAGCAGGAACCCACAGCTGCCATGAGTGCCAAGGGGTTTGTGGTACGACTGGCAGACTGACGGCGCTGAGCATCCAGGTCCCTGAGGGACAGATGGTTTTCAGAGGAGGAAGCGCAAGTGTCTCACCTGCCACACCCCAGGTTGCTTTTTCATTCAGAGCGGCCAAGGGGTTTACAAGCTTTTAATTGGCTGCAGTCATGTTCCTGCTAAATATCATGCACCGAGAAGCCTTAAACTGCCATTGATGGAGATTTGTTTTTCTATTATGCTGCTTATCAGGTTGCCAGAGATGGACCTAAAGGTGTCCAAAGGGGAAATATAAACATGGCAACACATCTGCATTAATATGGCTGCTAAACCAGCAAATTCAATTCCTCTGCTTCAGTAAGCACGTTTTATGGCTTGACGTTCATTTACAAGGCAGACGAGGCTGAGCAACAGCTGATAATGCAATATTCTTTATAACCTTCCCTTCGTGGGATCACCACGAGAAATGGAAAGAAGCCGCACTGCCTCGAGTCTTTTTCCCGGAATGTTCCGACGTGGATGCCGGCAGGCTTGGGAGGATCTCGTGTTCCTCCTCCCTGCAGATGCATGAATGCTTTAACTGTATAGAGAGAAAAAGCAATTGTTGGAGAAATAGTAGCAGTGAGGAGTATCTTCTAGGTTTTTAGAAAAAAACCAGACTGACAAAATCTCCATGAGTCTAAAAATGTGAAGGAGCCGATGGTAGAGATGTTTATCGAAGGAAGCAGTCAACTCTAAGGCTTCGCCTAAAATGAAAATCGAAACCAAGCGATTAGGCATCTATGCAAAATTTACAATGTTATTTTAACTTGTGGCTGGAGCTTTATCAGAACTGCTGAGGAGAGGGAGAAGGTTTGGTTCAGCCTGTTGTAGCTCAGCGATGTTCCGACTCCAAGTCAGCTGCTTAAATGAAGCACCCATGCTGTGCTCAGTGAAGCTTTGTCTTCTAACTACCCTCCTCTCCACAGTCAGCCAAATGGTTTTGCACTCAGCAGCATCATGCAGTCCAGCATCCAAGCTCAAGCACAACCTGCAAGCCCAAGCTCAGGTCCACATGCGTTGCTTAGCAAGGCCCACCACAGAGAGTGAGACATAGAACCAGGACTACACTGAGCCACCATGCCTTATTTCTAATTCTATTTCTACTTTTCTGTTTCTGCTGCATTTCAGCTGGAAAGGCGCAACGTACATAACTTCTCATTCTTAATGTTATTGTCGTCGTCATTGTTATATGGAAGTACAGGTATGGAAAAATCGCATCTCTCCATTTCATTTGTTGTTACACGTGCAAATTCGACAGTTTAGCATAGTGTGTCACCATGTTTGTTATATCTGACCTGGACTTATATGTATATAAGCAAACTTCCACGAACATCAAAAACTTTCTCGAACTTCTACTTTTGTTTGTTTACTACTGTGCTGTTATAAACACGTTACTACATTAAACAACCTGGTCTCCAGCAACCAGTCAGATTATATCCTTATATTAGATATCTGTTGTAAAGGATATTGTTTATCATTTCTGACATATTTGTGCCTCAGCTAGGCCTGCGGTGTTATTTGTTGTTATCTGCATTATTTGTTGGCCGAACTGTACTGATGTGCTCAGTTTACTTGACAATTACACAATTAGAAAGCTACATAATGTGTTTTTAAAACGTAGCTTAGAGCAGTTGCTGTGGGCTTCTGTCCTTCTAAATGCAATGTTTGACTACGTCTGGCATTCGATATTCACACACCAATAGAATGCCATCTGCCTGCACTTCCGCCAATGGATTGAGTTGGCTTAGTCATTCTCCAGTGCCATGTCGCTTCTCCCAGATAAGACCTAGCAACAGACATAGAACACATATTAAATACTTATAAGATTCTTCTTCATAAGTCAGATTTTCCATTTGTGACTCTGGGCTAAAGTTTTTATTTATTTTTCTTTTTTCAGATAGTCTCATCTAAGAGATAGCTATTTTGACACTGGTTTTATCTGTGTTCCTTCTTACGCATTCAGACTTGGGCTCATGCATGATTTGTTGTATTTGCCCAGATAGGCATTGCCTTTTGTTGCGCAGACAACAACAAGATATGAGTTGATCATAAAAGAAAATGCACCGTAGTTTCAGAATAACAACCTTTGTAATGTCTCCGTTGCCGCCCTCTGACTGCAGTAACACGGCCACTTTCATGCATTTCCTCCCAGGCTCTGTGTTTAGTGTTTTATGATTTCTGTGTTTGGGATGTGTAGGTACGTTGAACGCTACCTTTCCCTATCATGGTCCTTTAACTAAGTGGGGCAAGCTCAGGCAGCGTTCAGCTGGCACAGCTACCATTGAGTAATTAAGCATGGCGTCACTGTCTGGCAGAGGTGTAGCCCCCCAAGAGCAGCCATGTTCCATCATGGGATGGTATTGTCCGCCAGACTGGCGCCAGGCTATCCCAGTATGCCTGCTATTCCCACTCTGCTGATGAAGTCATCCAGCCTCTCTGTGTTCCCCGAGGAATGGTGGGAAGAGAGGTGTGTCTGCATGCATCATCCCAGCTTCACTCATCTTCATTTTGCTCATATGCTCAGTGATTTGTGAAATTGGCTCGGGAAATTAAAATGTGCATGGATTGTATATTTTACACACACACACACACACACACACACACGCACACGCACACACACACACGCATGCATACAACACATAATATGCCCTGTATATGAAACTTTTAACCGTCTTCATGTTTAGTTTAGTCCACATACAGTAAAACATTTCCTGAGTACCTTTGGAACACTTTTTGCCCCCCATATGCTCTAGTGATGTGTAACTAACATTTAGATAAGTTTATAAGATGTCCCTTGGGCTGCCATACTGACTTTGTGTTATTTCTGTGAACGGGGGCTGAACTCTAGTGGACTGACACCTGGTGAGATGATGCAGGAGGATGCACAGAAGGCTCATACTACCTTTATGTGTTTTTGTGTAATAATCCCTTTCCACCCCCAACACCCACACCACCACCAAAAAACACACACTCTAACCCCAGAGCACAGAGTTGACATCACACTCTCAGCCTGTTAGTGCCCCCCACAGACACAGGCACACCTGCCTCCTTTGGCCTCACAGGGAGGTGGCGGCGCCACGCTGGCTGCAACGCGACAGTCATCTGCTCACAGCTAATTGCACCATGGCGTCCAGCTCAGCAGGACCCATAGCCGATGCTGGATGTCACAGTGAGGACTAGGATGATGAAGAGGGACAGTTGGTGGCAGCGCTGTCAGCTCCCAAACCCTCAGGCATGTCCACTCGGTACTGGCACACGTACCGTGGACCAGTAGATGCAAAACCGTCGCTAATTCCTCATGACAAGATTGTGAAAACTCTTCTAGTACATCTACTGGTTTGATGGAAAGGAAAGAAAGAAATATGACTTTAGTTTCCGTTGATGTTAAAGCTGAAAAGAAGGGCGCCAAAGGCATGGCTTTCCCCGGAGAGTAAAAATATCAGTACAAACTTGTGACTGTGGTCACACATCTTTGCTGACAACCCCCCGCCAAAATGTAGGTGTACAAAAATCACTCTCTTTATCCTCATCCTTGTGGATAAACACAAGAACTTTGAAATTATAAACAGTGGTGTGGTGGCTCAGCAAGTTGATGGTCGGGTGCGAGTCTAGATCCGACTCAGTCTGCGTCATGTTTGCATGTTCTTCCCGTATCTGCGTGGGTTTCCTACCACAGTCCAAAGACATGTGTTTCACTTTCATTGATGGATATAGTATGAAATTAGGAATTGTTATTAAGTATCTTTTATAGGTGTACACTTCAGTAGGGTAATATGTGGCCATGTGACAGAATGATGGCAGCAACACGGCAACAGACGTGAAAATGCTGTCACACAACTTTTCCGTTCTTTTACCACAGACGAAAATTAATGGTGCAAATATTATGTGACTTGCCCTTGAGTGAAATAATATTGGTGGTGAATGTTTTTTATATTACTATTTATATGGTATTTGTTGTTATTTATAAAGAAAGATAAAGAGTTTATCTTTTATATTTTATTTTAGTTTATAGTTTATTTGTCACTTACATGGTTACTGAGTATACCATGTAGTGAAATGTGCTCTGATTCGACAGGAGACTGTGCGTGGTTACATACCAAAAAATTTTACACGAGTAAGACAACAAACAACCAAACATATTATTATATTATTATATTATTTATTTTTATTATTTTTGTACTTCTCCTGCTTTACCAAAACACAGTTTTACAGTCATAGCAAGTGTGTATGCCTTTTCATTCAAGTCACCGTGTGAGCACTCTTTACTTTGCTTGCTCTCTTCAGATGTGCATATACAGCACCTGCTTTTCGGGTTTTAAATAGAATTCATTACAAATGACTCTCTCCATGGCAGCTGACATAACTCTGCATAGTGACCTGGTGTTTTATTTATTCCATTCTTTCCAATGACATCATAAAAAAGATTGAGACAAATTTGCCTTAATTGATTTTGATCAGAATATTTGCTATGGTTAAGTAGTCCACCAAGTCAAATCAAATCAGAGCAAGTACAGTATTTTCTAGTCTGTAAGTCTTGATTTTTTTTCCTCAGCCCGCAGGCTTGTGTGTCTTGCACTCTTGTGCAATGTACTGTATATGATAAAAAAAATCTATCTATAATATACTGTAAATAAAAAAGGAATACGTGAAAAACTATTCTTGAATAAAGCTGTGTATCCATCTGCAAGATTAATTTTGAATTGGTCTACAGGAAGAGCTTACAAAAGCGAATGCATGTTGGGCCTGCCAAACTCATTCAGTCCTTTGTGGTCCTATCAGTAAAATATTTCCGTGCTCCTTATACTCCGGTGAAACCGATCTGTGGATTTTTTTTTTCCTCAAGAATCCATGTTTTTTTAAACTGTGTGGCTTATAATCTGTAGAACGTGGTAATTGAAAATGTCCTTACGCCTTCTGACGAAGTCCTTGCTTTCTTAAATCTGACATACTGTAGTTAGCATGATTATTGTTAGCTGCCATTTTATACATTTCTTTTAACAACGAAATAATGCAATACACGCAGAAAGCAATTAGGGAATTAAAATAATGCCATACCGAAAAAAATTGGCTGTATAAATTCCCATCGCTGTCTGCAAACATTCCCCCAGTGTCTTGGACCCAACTCTGCAAGCCTCCATTTCTGCATGCAAGCAGGACTCATAAAAGCACTAGATTGGAATATATAACCCAGTGCATTTCCTCCAATTACTCTGGGGCTTTGAGTTTATGATTTCAGGTCTAATGATCCAATGATTTAAGGTCTAGGAGGCTGCATGTTGGTGTTCATGAGGCACTTAGCTCTAATACAGCCGTGTCCCAAAGCACTTATGGGGGAATTGAAGCCTCTGGCCCCCATGTGTGGGCGCACGAGCAAACAGCCCAGACCCCAGCTCCATTACCGTTGGATTTTGTGTCATCAGCCTAATTTTACATTTGTTATACTTTTAAAGGGGATTTACTAATTCCAAAGACTCGATTATAAACAACAAAAAATGTCAAACGTCTGCTAGCTCGGATGCGCGTGCTGTTCATTAATTCCCATTTGATCTTGCTGAATGCATCGCTGGCTCGTATTTTAATGTCTTCTCTTGTTTTTATTGGTTGTATGCTTGTTTTTTGTGCTTTTGGGGCTTTGTATCACATGCCAACCATATTCGAAAAGTGACTTACAGAAACTTTCAAATAACGTTACCCATGACAAAATGTTACCTTTCTAGATATATAATGGAGACTTATTATTGACGTTGATATATATCTCTTATGTCACGATGTTTGCAAAACTAAGTTCTCAAAGAAAAGGGGAAAGTAAATAAAAATGAGAGGCCTTCTGCTTGGCATCGGTGCAATGTCAGATGCGCCTTCTTGAAGGGGAGCAGGATCTGGATATTACCTCCACCGTAACTGTGGCCTTGAATTTGTCTCTGAAGGAAAGACAGACCATGACTAACACATTTTGCAGCACATCTTGGGGACCCACACATCAGCTCTGTTTGTTGATTATTCCGTAAATTAAAATAGCAGCTTGAATACAACACAATATTTAAAAGTATTGTCACACATGGCCTGTAATGTGCTAAAGCAAATGAGGTTGCTTGGTAACTGTGCCATCTGATGCCATTTTGGCGTCTGATTTGTGTCCCAAATGATAGATACGACAGACATGGGAGTGGGAGTTGTGCCTGTTTCTTTTTATTTTATAATCTAAATATGTTTTCTTTAAATGCTGTTACCCAAATGAGGTATTTCCAAGCGACCGTCATAAGAAGCGATGCTAATTTCAAATCCAGATCGGTTTGCATCCATGCATCACATTTATATTTGGGGGTCACAGGTGCAGGTTCACTATTTTAAGGGATGGATTATAAACATTTAGCGATTCAGAAAAATTAGAAACGCTTTTGATACGATGTGAGTTGAGCTGCCTGGTGATGAATGATCTCACTTAATAAACCATTTAACCTTCACAATGTGCGCACTTGACAGTCTGAGTGCAGAAATGAACAAAAAAGGGGTGCTGTGATCGTGCTGACCTCCATGCATCAGTGGTTTGAAACTATAGACAAGATGTCCCTTATATGAAAGCTACCAATTTTACCCCTCACTTTTGGACGTGTGAGGGAAATAGACAATAAAATCAAACGCCTTCATGTTGCATTCTGTAAATAGCATTTGTAAAGTGCAAAAAAAAAAAAAAAAAAAGATAGAATGACATGCGGGCGGGAATGCTTTTAGCAAGCTATGTTCCTCTTAAGTGTGGCTACTCCTGCATGTGCGGCCGCTTTGTCCCCCGCGAGAAGCTGAGGTATCACATGCTCGGCGTTGTAGTAAGTACAGCCCAGCGAAGAACGAGCTTTTCAAACGTGCTGCTTTCACGCTTTTCCACCGGCTGCGCGGAAGGCGAGGTGACCTTCAGATGTGGACAGCAGCCTTGCTTGCCGTGCAGGTAAATAGTTGACACGGTTGAAAGTTGTGCGGCGCTACACGCTCGCACTCTGCTGGGGAGGGGCAACGAATCCGAAATGCAAAGCCATGTGTGTGCGCATTATCATCCGGGGACAACGTTTTAGACGCACGCAGCGATAAATCAGCTTGGGAACGGGGGCACTGTACCACATCCTGAGGAACGAGAGACATGCAATGGCATCATTTAGATAAAACAAATTGCCACGAGCCGTTCGGGACCAGCTACGGCGCAGATATAAAAGAGGGGGACGGTGGGTTCTCTGCTTGCGTGCTCCAGAGGAGGACACAAAGCTATTTTCTCTGGCCTATGATGGCGAGGCAGCTTCAGGATGGGGAGCTGTAAATTCCTGTCGGGTAATTAAAATCAATAGCGGAGAAGCACCCGGCAGCCAGCAAGGTCAAACGGTACAGAGCTAGCCTGTGTGGCAGGATAATGCCATGCAGGTAAATAAAAAAATGTTCTGTGTAGCTTTCTGCCATTAACCCTAGCTGTTAGGGGTCCGCCGTTGTGAGGCAGCCCACTCCTTCTCGCTCCGAGCCCCTTTTGGGTCCCTGGGGTGCAAGAATGGGGTCCCAATGTCCTCGTGGTGCACATCAGGCCAAACGCTAACATGTGCCCGATAGTGTTGTATTTTATGTGTCTGTTTATTTGTGTTTTGCTACATGTATGTAGTATTCAGACTATGACAGCGCTCTGCACCGGAAATGCTCAGCTGTGTCAATTATATTCCGTTATAAATAACTCGACAGTTATGGTGTTCGGTCATGCTTTTATTTTCGGTTATGTCTTTCCAAAAATGTTGCATACGTCTCCAAAGTGGGGTAACCCTTTGGTTTATGTTTTGCCGCAACATAGTCCTGCACCTCCAGCTCCTGTAGGAGTCCATTTCATACTGAATAATTAGCATCTTCGTGCCCAGCGGGGTTCTGTTTCCTTAGATAGGACAGGTATCCATCCAGGTGGCCAGCCAACAGGTCTGGCAGATTGTGGGCACACATCCGCGCCGTGGCAGGGAGGCTCCTGCTGTCTGTTGAGTTCCGCCGCTGCTTTCCTCCTCCCGCAGTAGGCGCGCGGCCGGGAGTCGGCCTGTGTGAAGGACCGGGGAGAGGGAGAATGCGGGGCCATATTAGTATTCTGCTGAGAGCTGCACACATGCAAAGAGATCTGAATGGCTTCTCTCTTACCAGGGGAATAATCAGCTTGGTGCATTTGTTTTTCTGCCCCAACCCCCCGACCGCCTTCCCCATTTATTTCTTTTCCTTATGCCGCCGTGGTAATTTGGTTTAATTTTGAAGCTCTGACTCCTTTACAGCAGCAACAGTGAGCATCCAAATGCCGCTTGCGAGCGTGTCCCCTGTCAACCACCGCCCATCACCTCCGCTCATCCTCGTAGAGAAGCAAAGGGTTGAGGTTGGAAGGAAGTGTTCAGCAGTGCCTGTTTGGTTCATCTGAAATAGCCTGCTGCTTCCTGCTTATCGGCCTGACTGGCAACGGGCACTATCGGCCCCTGATAACATCTCAATCTGATTCTGCTCCTACAGGAGAGACGCAACCCGCCTGTCAGCAGAGCCTCTGATCTTCCTTTTCTTTCTCATTCTCCCCTCTTGCTTTTTCCTTTTCCTTCTCTCCTCTCCTCCCTATGGCTGATGTTCCTCATCTGGCACTCGCTGCGTACTTTAAATCTCCCAGAATCCTCTTGCTGCTCCTTCTTTTCTCTGCCCAACCATTTTATGGCCACGCTCCCTCTCCTCCCAGCTACCCTTTCGCCCACTGTTTGATTTCTCATTCATTCCTGCAGCACCATTAACTTTGTTTTCCAAGTTTTTGAACCAACATGGGAATTATCTGTCACTTTGTTCAATGTTTTCATGTGTCAGCATGCTTTCCTCTGTTTTAAATAGTTTATATAATATATTTGTACTCTCATTTGTCAGATGGAATATCCGTATGTAAACGCAGAATGAGACTTGTGAATCCTTGAATATCACATCACAAGGCAGGATTCAAGAAGAGATGCAACAGTATTAGAATTCCTACTGAGCGCAACCGCTGTGCCCACATTGCTTGCGCGCCGCTGTGCCGTTTCCCCACCATCGCAGGCTGTGCAACAGCAGGCACGAACGAAATATACAAAACACACAGCACGTACGCAAGCACGCTTTGCAGCACAATTCCCGGTCTTCTGTGCCGGCTCTCCCGTCGATGAACTCTAGCCAGGCAGCATTTGCAAATGCGGAACGGGCAAACATTACAAATACAAAGTGGCTCAGAGTCATGAGCGTTGTCAAAAATGTATGCCTTACCTTGTGTTAAATATAGCTGCTAATATTGCTGTTTACCACAAAGCTGGTACCAATCTCATGCCCTCTGGCTCATCCTGTGTGTTGTCTTTACAGGCAAAGGCTTCCTGCCAAGAATGTGTACTATTACCGGTGCCCTGACCACCGCAGGAACTACGTGATGTCCTTTGCCTTCTGCTTCGACCGGGAGGATGACGTGTACCAGTTTGCCTACTGCTTCCCTTACACCTACTCCCGCCTGCAGCACTACCTGAGCAGCCTGGAGAGCAGGAACCTGGACTACCTGCAGAGGGAGCAGCTGGGTGTCAGCGTGGTGAGTGCCGGTCCTACCTCACCCCCGCAAACTCCCTGTTTTTCTACCTCGTGTCGTCAAGCGCAGGATTACCCGCGTATGGTGAATCTCCGGCTGCCCGAAACGGGGTTCCCTGGCTTTTTGTTTTCTTAGCATCGTTCTCTCCCTCCCCGGGATGAATGACGCTGTGTGGGTTGTTATGTAAAAGTTGAATAAGGCAGTGACAGCACGGACCTTCTTCTTGGGGGGCGGGGGGGTTCCTCTGTGCTACGCTCCTCCCTCGGCACAAAGTGCAGCGCCGATCCCTGTAATCAGAGAACGCTCACCTTTCCGTGGCGCAGGTATTGGATGGTGCACGGTGCCTGCAGTACTGTCTCTGCGCTTATCAAATAATTGTGGAAGAAAAACTCATTAGAAATGCTTGAAAGATTAAGGCTTTTTAAATTTGTCAAGGAGAGCTGGCTGGAAGGGCAATGATGAAAAAAGTGCATTTATTGATAAGGTGCTGGGTCCAATTTTTAAACAGGCATTTTAAGAAATATTATTTGAAAAGCCAATTTATATGTAAGTAAAATTGTGCCGCTAATGTGACTGTGTGTATATATTAAACGCACGCAGGTTGTAATACGAAAGGGCGGGTTTATCTGCTAGAGCTCAAGTGCGCTCTGCACCAAGTGCAGATTTAAGGCCCGATTAAACCGTTGTTTGTGTGTTTCTCGCTGTATTCACAGCCTGGCCTCTGGAATGACTGAGGACTGTGTGAATGTTCATGCCTAAAGCAGCAGGAGATTTGTCCTTCCGCTGTCCTGACACTGAGATGTGACACCCCACATTGCTGGTGTTTGTATCAATTAGTGTTCACACAACCCCCTCCACCCGAATATCGGCCGACCAGCACAATGGCCCGTCCATCTGCTCCTCATTGTACTGCTCAGCGGAAACAGTGCAAACTACCGGACAAAATGATGCACGTGCACATTTAAAATACATACGTACACGTGGGCTCAGGAAAAGTCCACGTTTCTTTTCGTGGTTTTCCGTCACATTAGCACCTTTTCCTTAACTCAATGAAGATGAAGCTATGCTACAATGCCACGCACTTGGATAACATCGAAAACAGTTGAAGGTCAATTTCTTCAAAGGTAAACTAAGTAAACACAAACAAAACACCCTGCATATCTGTCTGGATATTTGACTGCTGCGCTGCTATAACTATTTATTCAGTGACACAGCGGGTGTCCCAACTGTCAAAGTAAGCACGAGTTGAATATTTTTCTTTATTATGATTTACTTCCTCATACAAAATGGCACTTCCTACCTCCAAAGGAATGTAGGCTGCATCCGGTTGCACACTTTATCTTATTATTTGCGGGACTTTCACAACAGCTGCTTTTTTGTTTAAAAAATGCAGCAGTGCTGCCCTTTCTTGGCGTCGTGCTGCACCCTGGTCCTTCTGAGGCCAAAAGAAAGCAAACTTAGTGAGCAAAAGATATACTGAAAATGTGTTCTGCATTCCTCTGACCCTGAAAAGAAAGGAGTTTCAGAATTGGTCCTGAAATTGTTTTTCTGTCTATCTAAATTTTAAACTTTCTACTCTCCCTCAAAATAGCACATGAAAAATATAGAACTGCATGTATAATTATTGCATTTTTTAATGTATTTTGTTAATACTCTATGTGATATTGCTTTCATATTTCAAACTCTTTCCATTTACCCCCCAGTGAAGCTTCATGTGCCCCATGGGGTTATTTTCCCCAAGTTAGTCACAGAGGTAAAGCAGTAAATGATGAAAATATCCAAATTTTGATGCTCTTTTCACTGAAAGCGCTATGAAGTAAAGTTCTCGTGGCAACCATAGACAAAAAAAGGAGAAGCAGAGTGAAGCTATTGTAAATTAACTAGCTACTGCAAGTGGTTTATCCAAAATAAATCGGAAAGGTTTGCTTACTTCTGCTGCGGTGGAGAAAAGGGGGAAAATAGACACAGGTATGGCTTTGAGCTTAAAACTGGTCGCGTTGCCTTTGAATCCATGCAACAGCCAAAACAATGTTAGAGGAAATATCTGACCTTCATAAATGGTGTACATTCATTATTTGTGCGTCAGTTTAATATGCATTGACCGCGCAAGGTAAAACACAGAATATCAACACATTGCTCTGTTCACACACAGGAAAGCAGCTTACTGTACACCATCCTTTTTTTCTCTCTTATGGTTATTTCAAATTAAGGGAGAATAGCAGCCAAGATGCACTTCTGTGTCTGTCTTTACAGAGGGATTTGTTTAGTTCATGGTAAAATGGAAGCTCCTCGTGTTAGACAGATGGTGCTTCACAAACAATCCAGGCTACTCCAGGCAAAGGAAGGAACAGGAGAGGGAAAGACAGGGTGGAACATAAAATTAGGCGCGCAATAATGGACTTTTAATGGAACAATTGTGATACCATGAAGTAAATTTCACCGTATTTAAACCCGTCTCTTAAAAACTATTTGCTTTGCATTCTACTGTAACAGATCATGTGGCTGAGTTTTAGTTCGGAATGGGAATTAAAAAATAAAAGCATACATCCAGTGTACTTTTGTTCAATATTTCTCTTACAATATAAAAATGTAGTAATAATATACACAGGGAAGAGACTCTGGTTCAGCAATAATGAAGCAAAAGAAGTCAAAATATACTGATAATAATTGCAGTATTTTCACATTTTTAGGCTATATGTAACATTTTACATAAAATAAATACCTTTTGTAACAAAAATTAAATGTTATTTCCAAAGTCGGCTTTTACCGATGAAATTCTGACGGACGTCTTCTGGTCCCGCACACCCAAAACTCAAAAGTAAAAATTCACAAAAAAATATCAGATATGTTCAACTTGGAAAGCTGTTCTGTACAATTGTCATGTCCTGATTTCAGACGTCACTGAAATTTGACCATCATGTCAGAATCCTTTGCTACTTAAACTTTAATTTTGCTTTGTTTTAACGGTAGGGATGAATCTCATTTTGTACGCCTCAGTGGGTAAGATTTTTTAAAAAGTATATGAAAATCAACAGTCTCTTGTTAGGAAAGAAGGGAAGTTTTGTTTCCAGAACTCCCATTGGTTTGTGACCATTTGACATCAGTATTACAAAATATAAGGAAAAAGTGCTAAGACCAAGCATTAAAATTTGAACGCTGTTGTTCATGGTGAATCATGTCGGCCAAATAGGCTATATGTTGATGGTTTTGTTCAAATAGCAAATTCACCTTATTTAATAGGAAAAAATGAGCATAATTTTTTAAATGAGCACATCAAAATGGCTACAGAAACATTTCTTGAGCTTCACCTGACTTGTTGCGTGGCCGCCGCATATCGGACAGTGGTTAATAGGAGTTTTGTCCATATGTACAGTATGCCTTTGACCCAAAATGATGCTCTTAAAAATTCCCACACATTTCTCATTTCATCGCCAAAAACTCCAATTTCATGGAGCTGTAATTCTCACATGTTGTGCTCAAACGGCCGAAAACTCCTGCTGGCAAGCTCAATGGGCCACGACTTTCCGTTATGCTCGCGTTAGAGGACAGCACTAAGTCTGTTACGCCTGGCATCAATCTCCAGGATAAAAAGCTTCTCGAAATCTGCATGGGCTAAATCGGATCAGTGATTAGCTCGCTCTTTTGGGCCTGAAAAGACCGTGTCATGTACCCATGTCCAAAATTTGCGGAGGAACAGTCTGGGTCCCGCTTTGGTTGTCTAGGTCACTTCTGCAATTTTTTTTTTATGTAGAGTTTTCTGTGAGATATAGAAACAACCTCCATGAAATATTGCATTTTAACTGTGAGATATAAAGGAAGCTCTAAACATAGTCATCGGGTTCATGTCTGTTTTTTGCTCCTCCTCTACTATTTAACATTACAGTTACAGCAGTTCATCTTCAGATGTTTTCTCAAGTTTCTCTGCTGTTTCCAGCTTTGTAAGACTTTGAAGATGTTAGGTGATGAAAATTAATTTTAAAAAGTAAAGGCACAGGTCATGTAACATCATTTCATTGGGTCTCAGAAAATACTGCACTTGTCTGACAGCCTCAGGGGTCTGCCATCAAACCTGACCCCATCTCTGTATCGAGTTTATATGTTCTTTCTATGTTGAATTGGGTTTCTGGGTTTTCTCACACGTTTTGAAGACGTGTTGTTCACATAAAACGGTATTTGTGTTTTCTTTACTGTCTGCCTTTGTCACTGAATGTGTATGATTTCCCTGTGATGGACTGTGGTGTCCTGCCCAGGATGTGTCCTGTGGATGCCTGGATCCTGTCCTCATGTAGGGTTTGGTCCAATGGCCAAAGGCAGTACAACTTCCAGGTGGAGACACATGTGCCATTTAATATAGTATTGGTATTTAATTTTTTTGGTAGTTTGTTTGTAGAAAAGTCTTTATTAGTTCATGATTAATTATTTTCTAATGATCTTATTTGGCTTTTCTAGCTCATTGAGTTTAAGGTTTCTGAATCTTTCTTTTACTAACTTACAGCATCCAAAATTAAATTCCTTTGTGTAAAACTACACAGGAAATTACATTTTTCTGAGCACATGATACAAAATAAAATGTTTAATAGTTTCCATAATTTTTGTGTCTGTTACAAAACAGACACAAGATCTTTTGCACTGCTGAACAGATGGGCAATTTTTCCTCATATTTTTGCAGTACCATTATCAAATGGTGTCTACTAAATATGAGTTGTGGAATGTTACAGTATCTATGACAATGACGTTGGGTAATATGATAAGTCTCAAGTCACAAAATAACTGCGAAATGCAACTGAAATGTACTCAAAATGTAATGTGAAGCAAAAAACTTTAATACTGATAAGTGATTGAAGTCTTGTATTTCTGCTTACACAGGGATTGCAACTGTGTCATCAATGCTGAAAATGCACAGGAAGAAACTATTTGTAATGTGGTGTAAAGGACTACCACTAAGCCAGGAACATAAAACTTACTGCATATATTCAGTCTGTGTAAGCAAAACTGAGGGAGAGAAGTATTAACTCAAACCTCTGGCCACACCCAGTTGTCAGTCATGCACATGTGCATATAAACACCCACTGACTTCCATTCCCGCTGGCACCGTTTTCCACAAACTCAACAACAACTCCCTGCCTCCACTTCTGTTTTGTTCAATGGGCCCCAAGTGGGGAGCTCAGCATCCTTGCTCGACAGCAGGTAAAAACCCTCAAGCAGACTCTAAGCCTAGATAGAAAATATGCACGGCCAGTCTAATGCTTCTAACAACTGAAATGTCATTTATTACGCAAAACACCTGTACAGGTACATCTTCTGGGCATTACTACCTGCCACACCTGGACCACTGCCTTTGGTCCAGGTCTAGGGTCATCACCAGTACTCACCAATATGTGTTTATTGAGCACATTTCCAATTACGCGTTGAATACAATTGTAACCGCAAGCAGTACATGTGTGAATTTTGTCTTCGTGTGACAATTGTTTTGTGCTGTTAGAACGAAAGTTAAATGAATTCACAGTGATGGATCTGTCAGTTATATTAGAGCGACCGACAAAGACTGACAGACAAAAAGAAGACTTGGATTGCCAACTGTAAACAGCAACAAAAGAAAATCATTGATAATTGCGGTGGCTTGTCACAATAAAAATTGCATGAGAGATCATATCTGCAGCGTGTATGGGGGACGTAGATATAATGTCATTTGGTAGCTGCAAACAAATTCTTGAACCTCATATTCTTGTGCAACTCCTTGTTTATCTCCGTACGCCTTTCATGTCTGTCTGCACTCCTTTCTCTCCTTTATTTTCACCTCGTATCGCACCTAAAGGGAGACTAGCAACCCGAGCGGCAGTTCCCGGCAGCCGCTCACACGTGGCTGCTTTTTATTGCTCATCGTCAGTGCAGGGTGGTGCTTGCGTTTTCTCAGCGTGTCCCAGCGTCTGTCAGCTAGTGAGGAAGGCAGACGGGGAGGCTCGGAGGCTTTCTCTCAACTATAAAGTGAATGAAGTCGGCCTGTTCCAAGCGCACTACAGAATGCCTAGTCAGGGTATTGTTCTGGAGCCCTGCTCCTCTGTCTGCTTGGCTGGAGACTCAGATGCGCACATTATGCATTCTGCATTGCTTCTTCTTCTTTACTGTGACCTGCTGGCTTGTGCCACTTTGATTCTGTCAACGTCTGTGATGCTTTTCACTCGCTGATGTTTCACTCCTGTCATCTCTTTGCATTATTTGACAATTTTGTAAACAAAATCTTTGCAACGCTCTGAACGGCATTGTTTCATGCTGGCTGTTTTAAATTTCTTGAATGTACTTACAGGTCGTGGGTCACCTGCGGTGATTGTTTCACAATGGGAGTTAGTATCTTACCTGCCTGTACGTCGGGTACAGCGCAGGGCATCTCAGACTGACGCACTCATTAGAAATCACTCATACAGGCCAACTTCTGTATCTCTAATAAGGACATTATGAATTTTGCATTTTATACTTAATAACCGTGAGCTATATAAAACACTAAATGAATCAAGTAATCCTCGTATCTTAAATGAGCTCCCAAAGAAATTGCCAGGCGTTCAAACTTCACTTTTCTCATCAAAGTTCAGATATCTGCTTATTGCAGAGCACTTTTTTTTTTTGTAACAAGTTATTGAGGTTCTTGTATATGGGTGCAGACTGCATATTGAACATATTGAACAGTTATGCTCTGCTGAGCTTTGCAGAAATTAAACCAAGTGGCAGAAATATAGAAATAGTTGTAAAATTGCAATTTTGTCACAACAAAAGGGAACATCAAAAGACAAGACAGATGAGACAAAAATGGTTTGGGGAAACCCTGTATGGATAATGCTTACGCTCTTCTTCTCCGCTAAAAGATAGCTGCTTGTCTTAGCGTAAGAATATCTTGTGCATCTATGTAATATCTCGGATCTTGTAGCACAGATTGTGTCTGCGTAGTTAACCATCCGATCACAGCTTTTATGGAAAAGAAATTGTGTGCATTTAGCCTTGTTTAGTACATGTACAGTTGACCCTTGTACAGCGCAGGGGTTAGGGGTGCTTAGTCGAAAATCCACATATAACTTTTGACCCCGTTTGTTTCGGTCTCACAGTGTTATTCAAGGTTAATGGTATTGCATTAAACAGGATGAAAAATACACAATAACCGCAAGAGATCACTTTTTATTGCGTAAACAATTTAGACAAACTGCTCATGCATCATCCTACAAACCGTGCAGAACCGCAATTCTTTTGTGGACTAACTTAAAAAAAAAAAAATTAACTTTTTAACTGTTATTATAATAGATTTGTGTTTAAATATATGTTGTATTTATGTTAGTTAATGAGAAAAAATATGCCAATACATATTTTATGCATTTACAGTGTACTGTACACTGTACAAGGCATCATTTTTTCTTTGGACTTATATCCTTCTGTGCATTTATCTGCATTTTACATATGTTTGTAAAATTTTACAAAATCTTTACTTTTTATTTTTTCTTAAGAAATGTGTGTACACTGTAAAGCTGTAGCTATTTATGGTAGTAAATGTTGAAACAGACATTATTACAACAGTACAGTATTTGCCACAGTTCAAATCATTTTATGCATTTATGATTTACTGTAATAGCATCTTTACGTTTGTTTACATTTCTCTGGACTGCCAGTGAGACCATGTACGGTCTGTGTTTGTGTGTATAAGGTTTGATAAATATAAACTTTTCACAATACGTTTGTGTATGCAGTACAGTATCTACATATACTGTATTTTATGCATTCGTGATATTCCTAACTTTTTCGATATCAAATTTTTACAAATCTCAAAAAAATAAAAATTCTAATATATTTATTGAAAAAAAAATGCATGTAAAAGTGGACCCGTGCTGTTCAAGGGTCAACTGTAATTGTGTTTCTTGGGAAGCAGAATTCAGATTTAAATGTTATTTTGCAGGATGCTGTATCATAATTTACAGCGGTGTGGATCATTCAGTGGAGCAGTTCAGATTAAGTCCTTTTAAGAAAAGCGGAATAGCACCACCCTCCCTGGACTGAAAGCAGATACCAGTTACAACTGTAATAGTACCTTATTACAGTATATTGGGTGTCAGTAATTACAAATAAAATAAATGGTTCAATGTATTTAGCACAAATCAGATTATCTTGAAGACATTTATACATGCAAAGTAGATCAGTCTCCTGTTTGTTTTTTCTTCAGTTTTTAGTTTGATAAATACCTAAAACCAACACCAAGGAAGTTTGGGTCCTCCGATTTGGTGAGAACTTAAACTATTATAATTTAGTGTAAGAATCTGCAGTTTTAAGTAAGTTGCAGTATTTCAAAAGGTCATTCTTTTCTGTTCCAAAAGGTGTATAAACTATGCAGTGCTGTCTCGCACATGCAGAAAAGTTTATGTAAATATTCTTTGTAGCCATTTCATTCTAACCAACTGTCCTTAGCTGCTGAATCCTGGTCAAGGTTGCAGCCATCTGGATCCTATCCCAGAAACATTGGGTGCTAAGCTCTGAAACTACACTCTGCAGGGGCTGCCAGTCCATCGCATGGTGGCACATTCACACGCTGGGCCATTTACAGTGACCAGTTAAGTTGAAACGCGTGCCTTTGAGCTGTGGGAAGACTCTGGAGCATTTGGAGGAAACCCACATAGAAACCCACACGTTTTTGAGGACGTGCAAACTTCTCATAAACTGAAACGTGTTCAAAACCAAGCCCGAAAAGGCCCAAATACTTCTTACTGTGCCACCATGTTGCCCCAGACTCTTTAAAATTAAACCGTAATAAAGTCATATATTTTCTCCTGACATGTCTGATTAAGATCGTGGTTGACTGACACAAAATAAATATGTACTGTATGTTGGCTCTAGCTTTTCACTATTTGTATATGATGTACTTTTTGATAATGAATCATTTAAAATTATATTTAATGCAATATATTTTAACCACTGATCATTCCATCTGCTCCAGGTCCTGGGTGTGCCAAATGATTTATAAGAAGGGATTCAAAGACGCACACGAGAACCCGATTAATGTTGAATTAGATGTGAGCGATTTCAAAAGTCCATGGATGGTGTTCATCTCTACAACAGTTTGATGAAATAATGACGGTATTTTGTGCCCTCTGGACTTTACCTTGAAAGTCACATGAATGCCGGGACTCGGCAACGCATAAACAAAGGCATGAAGGGCGACAAAAGCAAATGCTGGGGAAGAGAGGTGGGGGTGGGCCAGCTGATACGCTGAGCAGGAAAGGATATTTTGGGGAATCTAATGGTGAGTGAATCTCCTGTAGACAGCCTGTGGGGGGCCCTGTTCTGGTGCCTGTTAGTGGGAATAAAGAATGAGGAGCCCCTGGCCATTGGAGCTGGCAGTGCGGCTGTCTGCTGGGCTTATCACTGCGTTTGTACACTGTGTGCCAAGATTTAATCAGTAGCAGTTGTGCCTTACGTGAAGAGAGAAGGTCAAACTCAGACTGCAGCCCAAGTAGCTGATGGTAAAGATCACAAAGGCAGGACTGGACTTTCCTGCGCAACTGGAACAAGGACAGATAGATAATGGTCCAATCATTTCCTTTTTTTTAAACATGAGCACCACTGGCTCTTGAAACTTTTATTTTTGCATCCTGTGTTTTAAATTTTAATCTAAATGTATGATCATTTTAACAGTGCTCCAAAAACTGCTAATCTCATGTGACACCTGTATCTACGGCATTCTTTACCATAATCATTTACCCCTGCTAACCTGTTAAAGGGCCAAAGGGTAAACTGACATGCATTAACCTTGGATACGGTGTTGTATGTTGGGAAAGAACACAGGTTTACCCCTCTGAGTATCCATTCTGTGACTTCCAAATAGATCCCAAGCCCAGTCTTTTCCTAAATTATAGAGCTCTATTATACTACTCAAATGAGGTAAACCCAATATAACTTCACGTTGCTGGACTGCTTTTATTTTCATCGCTAGTATTTTAGACCTATAAATTTTATAAGTGAAAATGAAAGCAGTACAGACTGTCCTTGACTTAGTTAGGGACCAACAGCCAGCTCATAAGCTGCATTGGTCATAAGTCAGATTGTGCTCATAAGAATGATTGTTTAGTCCACCATACATTTACTTTTTAAAATAACTTATCCATTATTTTGTTTTATTTTTGGTTACAATGTAGTATATCGTCCATACCATTATTTAATAATTCAACACTCTATTCTTTACCATGGTTTCTTTTTAAAAGGTATGGTATGTTCATAATAATTTTTTTAATACTTCAGTATTCTGTGCCACACAACAGTGAGATGTAGTAAGCACAAGCGATGTGATCTCTTGCGATTGTTCCATCTGTAAGCCTGGTGAACTCATTGATGGCCGGTCACTGGTCAGCAGTGCAACTGATGCAGATGCAGACGTGGTGCTATGGAGAAACGATGGTGGTCTTGGGAAGATGTTTACTGCTTGTGAGAACAACTAACACTGTGTGAGCCCCGAAAAGTTGATTGCCGGCTGCCATTGTGTTGCAGCTCACAGTCTTGTACAGTGATCACGTATTGAAGTTTTTAACTAGCACTATCATTATTATTTATTTATTATTATTGACCTTCATAAATGCAAGTCCATCATACGTCAAGTACCTCATACATCCAGGTCAGTCTGTGTTTGCATATATTTTTGGAAGTGGTGTCATGTATTTATACATGCACATTATACAGGGCATAATGTATTCTGTTTACTGCTTCAAAGTGACATTTACTTTAAGCTCACAATCAGAAAAACTCTAAAAATACATGTATCCATCGATTTATGAACAGGTTAGGTCCTCTGAAACACTTTCTACTATATAAATAAATGAAAATATAATATATAATAAATGAAAATATTTAGAAGTGAGACTTTAACTTGAGGAATCAATGCATTTTCCCTTTGTGAGCATCATTATTTTCTAAGCATTTTCACACTGTATGAATGCAACACTGTTGCTCTGCATTTCCTATAAAGACACTGTGCCTTACACAGGCAGAAATGACTTGACGCAGTTTAATATACCCTGCCTTAAAAAGACATTTTCTTCCATTACTGGTTGCTTTCATCCTCCAGCAGAGGTAAGGAAGCAAATGCAATTACTGGCCTGGCTCTTTATCACAGAAAGATATTGCCACATGGGCAGTGTGCACACTTTTTCATTGCACCTAAATGTGTTTAAGGGTTAGCATTCTGTTCTGCTTCCCTTGCTCTCACGCACATATTTTGTACAGTGCTCTGCAGGATTTTACTTCTGGCTGAGGTCTTGAATGTGCACTGCTGGGTAACTCTGATATTCTGTTTAGTTTTTCTCTTTCTGGGTAAAAACCCATGTCTTAGTCTGTTTTTGTTTTTTTTTTTTTTTCGGTGCACATCTCACATCACAAAGCTCCGCTCGCATCATCTCCATAGGATCTAAGTGTGCGCCTGATTTTATAGCTGCCTGAGCTGAGGAAAAGCAACAGGAGGTCACTCTCTACAGCTTTGGCCCCTGGAACCTGCTGAGGCCTGATGCTGGAGAAGCTTACATTGCCTGTCTGCCTGGTGGTGTTGCTCCACTCACTTCCACAATCTCAGCCTGCTGCTCCCCTGGCAAGATGAATCCAGTAATCTTATTACTGTTTTGTTAGCTCAGCTGCTTTTTACACTTTGTGATTGAAGTCGGGGCTTTTAATGCCCCACTATAACTTTCTGACATATTTTTGTAGATCTATAAGTTTGTGATGTTTTACGTTGCTTTTCTGTCGGGAATGGTGGAGCCTTGCCACAGGCATAGCATAAAGCAAGCATATAGATTTATTGCCGTGCTCTGTTCTGGTAGTAATGTAACTGTTACTTTTGAACTGGAATATTCCAGATAACGTTGCTGAAATATGCCTTTCGGTCTTTGTCGAAGCACGGTTTTACACTGGAACTGACCTGCTGTATTACAGAATTGAACTGCAGTTGAGAATGGCCAGTAAATAGGATGTCACTGAACAAAGCACAGTGCCGTTTCCTCTTGACACAGTCCAATTCGGCTCTGTAACAAGCACTGCTGCTGAGTAATACGCTGTGGCCTCCTTGGAGGTACTTCCATCATATAGCCGGAGTACATGTACAGTACCTAAAGATACAGCCTTGGATACACAGTATAAGAAATACCCCAAGTGGGACTGTGACAGTTGGGTCTGTGCTCAGGGACACAGCAATGAACCCAAGGACCGCTGGTGGCCTCACCTGGGAGGATAGAGAAGGTTACCGAAGAGCAACTTACCAAGTGACAGCGGCAGAGAGATGTGTTCTCGAATGGAGGCAACACTCGGCAGTAAGGCTCTCTGAGAAATTTAATCCCAGCAGCGCAGTCTATCTTTGCCGACCAATGAATATTTACAAACCGCTGCTTTCTAAATGACTGCACGGATGGCGGGTTCGCATGTAAAAGTCTCTGTTTCATTTTGACGTCGCGCTCCTTTTCTCAAGGGGGCTTGGGTAAGGGGAAAAAAAGGGAGCAGCATTCTCAGAACGTTCAGGTTTTTTAATAAGTCAAAAAACACTTTTCTGACAGCGTAATTGCTTTCCGTCGCTAGCGCCAATTTTCGGACCCAAGAAATAGAAAAAAAAAACAGAAAGTGAAAAAGAACGAGTCATACAGTGTATCATTTGTTAGGAGGGTAAAGAATGAAAATAAATGTAAAGTGAGTTACTCAACCTCCAAATGCAGCCAAGCTTGAAATTTACTTTCAGTTAGGCTTAATTTGCTGTAAATGGTGTGAAGCATATTTAGGCATGGGGGGAAAAGGCCCGTTCCTGAGTGTGTCAGATGAGGAGGATCTGCTTCGAACCATTTGACTGTCTGGAAAGAACACAAAGCCTGTTCACCCCAGAATATGAATTCCTTATTTCCGTTATTGCTCATATTCGCTCCCTCCTATCGTATGTCTGATCAATATATGCAACTCTGAATTTTGAGGGGGTGCTGATGTTTAGGCCGTGGTGTAAAATGTGCTGTTAATCCGCTGAGAGCATTACAGCTGAATATTCCGCAGCCAGTTCTCTTTACGCTGTTGCTGCCCATGGTTTACGTCCATATTCAGCCATAAAACGTTTGCTTTGTTTACTGATTTCTCACTGAGTTTCTTGACTTTTCATCGCAACCATATTTTCTGTCATTCTTTGTGAAATTGCAGCTTGATGCTCCTTTTTTTCCAGTTTTAAAGTCAGAATCTGCATCTGAGCAACTTGGAACCATACTGCAGTGAGTGCCAGTCTGGGCTCCGATGGAAGGAATGAGGCCATAACACAGCCTTTTAATGATCACAGGACATGAGGACAGGGTAACAGTTAGGCAGAGTGATGGAGCAGCCGCTCTTTTAGCACCCACACTGAAGCTGGTTAACCACCTCAGTCCCCCTCTTCTAGCATAGTGGAACCGGGGGAACCCCAACAATACAACACAACACAGGGTTGGACAAATTAACTATTCATACACGTGATACCGACAACAACCACTAGGGGTGCCTACTTATAGCATCCGACGTTACAATGTGTAACCTGCAGGGCACCAGCGGATAGCTAAACAATAGGCTCTTTGCATCATAGTCTACACAGCTTATTGCCTGTGTGGATTAGCACGCTGAGAAGTACAACAGAGAGGAATCTACAGCATGCCTTGTGTGTGTGTGTGTGTGTGTGTGTGTGTGTGTGTGTGTGTGTGTGTATTGGTGTTCGTGTGTGTGCGCGCGCACTTCAGTCAACAGCTGTTATGCTAATATATCTCTGTTTGAGGGGGCTGAGAATGAGGACCATGTGCTGTGCACATCTATGCCTTCATCATGCGGCAGTGCATGCTGCAAGTCATGAGCTCAAGGCAGGAATCCAGAGACAGAATTTAACTTGTGACGCCTCCAAATCGAGATCCTGCTTTTACACTTACGCTCTAAAAGTGGATAACACACAGATATTTGCAAATGAAAAAATTGAGTTCAGGGCTTTATTTCTCAAACCTAAAATGGAAAGTTTGTGGCATCTTATGCAACAGGATTGTGAAAAGCGTTTATATGCCCAGCATGCAGTAGCACAAAATGTAATACTATTTAGCATGTTGTTTTTCATGTAGTCGGGCATCAGTGCTGAACTCGCGGAGATTAGTGGTTTATCACAATTTCAGCCATTTTTTTGCAAGGAGGTATGTTTTATGGGCTGTGGTTTTAGAGGCGCTAACAAGGTAGTTGAGTCCCTGTGTGACTCTCCCCGTATCCGGCACGGTGCCCACCTCGCGTGGGCCATCCGCAGGTCTGCACAGCAAGCCCTGCTGCCTTTGTCCATCGCTTTGACATGTGTACGGACTGGAGAAGACTGATAGCGAACCCCTCCACTCATCCCAGCCCATAGAGCCTTTTATCCTTCCTTCACAGATACCCTTGTCCATTTCAGACCTCTCTTTTAACTTCCCTGCTGCACGAAATAATGTTTCCCCGTTAACCTGATGAAGAAAATTGGAGGATATGAGGGTCTTTCATTGCTTGCCGTTACCTCCCCACCCCCCGCAGTCGCTTTTTTCCTCTTTAGCTCTTTCCTTTCTGCCTGACTCCTGCAAGCGGCTGCCTCTCCCGTGAACGAGCTCATGCCTGAGAGATGGATGCCAGCCTTGCTCTCTAAAGGCACAATGTCTCTCCTCTCTAGCCTGCACCTGCATATTGTGATATAGTGCCTCTATTCACTGAGTCGATTGCCTCTAACGGCACCCAGCTAGGCTGGTAAAATTGAAAGGGATTGCGGCCTGCTTTTCATTAGAGCAGGAGCGGAGCAGGCTGGAGGCCTGGGGGGCCCCAGGGCCTGGCGGGGGTTGGGGTGGCGGCTGATGGAGGATGGGGAAAAAGGCTAGTCTGAACATTTAGGTGGTCCCCCTGAAGGGCTGAACTCACAGCTGCTGGCAGGTGGATACCCAAATACTTTTATTACATTCTACATCATTTAAACAAAATTTTCCGCCATAACGGAAGCTTGCATTTTGCTCCTTGTAATTTACAGGCTCCTGTATGGTTGCTGACAAGAAAGCAATAAAAAACTAATAAAGAACACGTTGCGCCGAATATTAATAGTTTGATTTCTTGACAATAATGCTTCTTAATATTCATTTCCGTTTGTACGCTGAGGATATTAGTGTTGTTTCTCATTTAATGCTGCAGTTATTTCTTTTGAAAAGTAATTCTTTTCAGTCTAATTCTCCCAGGCTAATTACTTTATTTGCTATCAAATTCCTCTCCTGCACGAGGAATCGGTAAGATTCCTGTTATTTCTGCGGTAATGACGGAGATTTGCGACTGTATGCAAATGCAGGGGCGACTGTGACCAATAGTAGTGTAAAAAGGGCAGAGCAAAAGGGAAAAACGGTGTTATTTTAGTACGGGAAGGTGCAAGGCTCAACCATTTTATAATGCGGTGCAAGGGTTCCAGTTGACGGGGCAGTTCTTAAATGACCAGACTTGTCACCTGGCTGCAGAGCTCGCGACACAGAAACAACCGTTGTAAATTTCTGTGCGGTGCACAACTTTGGGGGAAAAAAAGCCTCAGGAAATTCCTTGTTGCTTTGGATAAAAGCATCTGAAAAATAACATTTCGGCATTTTATTACACCGACTAAACAATCCAAAGTAGAATTTTAGTTCGATCTGGTGTTTTTATCACAAAGGATAAGTAGGAAACATTTATGGAGACAAAGCATATGTTTTTTTTCCCCCAATATTTTTTATTTATCGACTACACAGTGCATAGTAAAAGGCAGATGAATGTCAGTTGCACAAGTGTTCGTATTTAGCACACAGAAGCATAATAATAGCAATACAAACAAAACTAGAACAGGCTGAAATCTCTACCTCTAAAATCTTGCTTTTTTCCTTCCATATTACCCCCATCCCATATCCACAAACCCATACACAAAGTAAGTAAATAAATAGAATTTTTAAAATTTAACAAAGAAACAATCAAACAAACAAATAAATAAATATTATTTTTTAAAAATGGAGGGGGAACCAAACGTCTCAATCGGGGGGTAAAGATTTAATTCAAGAAACATACGAAAGAATGCCATTTATTATAAAATGTGTCAGAGTTTCCTCTTAGTGAATATTTAATCTTTTCTAGTTTTAAGAAGGACATTACATCCTTGAGCCACTGAGTACAAGAAGGCGCTTTAGTTGACTTCCAGTGAAGAAGAAGGTGGCACCTTCCCAGAAGGCAAGTAAAAGCTAGAACATCTAAATGCCTGGAGAGACAAAGCATATGTAAAGGACCGGTTGAGTGTATGATGTGTATTAGAGTACAGTGCAACACAGTTCAGCACAGGGTTCAGCACTGTATGTCACAGGGTCGTACAGCAGAGTACCATACAGCATGGAGGCCAACTTTAACCTAATCTCCGTGTCCACAGGAGAAATTAACTGTTTTACATGATCAATGAAATTTAAACTACAAAAAAAAGTGATTTGTTGTATGTGTCACTGTTGAAAATTTTGCTTTTGAAAGTATGGATCTACGCAGTAAATTGTGATACATTGGAGCATGAAACTTCTCCACCTTACTAGTTGCTGGCGGTATCATATTGTGTAGCCCTTTGCTCCGTAACTTAACACAAACCCTCGGCAGACTAGTTTGACCACCAGCTGAGAAATGTCCAGGCTTTTCAACGGTCATGTTTTATTCCATTCATTGAGGGTGTATGGCTTTGCCCAGCATTCAGCAGCCTGACAGCTCGTGTATTTGGGAGGAAGCGGGAGGCACTGGCCACAGAGTGGCGTGGCTCGGCCAAAGAGCCCCCTTACTTCTGTGCAAGCAGACACTTAATGATCTCTTTAGAATGTAATAATAAAAGATAAGTACATTAAGCCCCATTCCCATGTAATTGGATTATGTTAAGATAAATTACTCGTGTCAGTTTCATGCCAGACTGCATTTGAAGTTTAGACCTGTCATACGTAATAAAGTTTATGCCACTCCAGAAAGACATGTTTAAATATTGGAGATTTGTGGATGAGGGATGGTGACAGTCCTTCCCAGTTCTTCCATGGTTTCTATGGAAACACTGTGGAGAGTGGCAAATTTTAGCTTGCTGTCACCTTTTATTTCCATTATGAATTGAAGACATTAAACTTTTGTCCCATAAAGACCTCTGCATGAGATCAATCTTCACTTTTTTCAGTGCAGCTTGCTATGAGATTGGAGAGAAAATAAAACATGCTCATCCTAGTATACAGAAAGTGCTCTGTCATAAGGAGAATCTGATCTTTATTCAATGACCTACCTTCAGGTGTACAATGACTTTTTCCCTATTGATTTGAGGGAGGTGAAGAAGCAGAGGGTATGGGGTGGGGGGGGGGGCACTTGAAAAGGAAATAACCTTTTCTGATGGTGTGGATGTCAGATACAGCACCCCATTGCTGCTCATTGTGGTGCCGTCAAGCTGGTGCACTATGATTTCACGCGCGCATTTTAGCAGCACAAAGAGCCTGCGCTGGGTCTCACTGACCACTGCCTTTCACTGCCCGATCAATAGCTGCCTTTGTCCCGCCTCCTCCTTTTGACAAGCCTGGCTTCAAATGGGTGTTTGTGCCAGGTTTTGTTATCCGTTTAAAATAAATCATTGCCTCATTATCGTCAGGAGGAATATCAAATGTTAAGTCATCTCGCGTTAATATACAGATTATTCATTTTTAATTGACAGAGCTTCGCTCAGTGTGTGAACATTAGTCTGCTTTCCGCACTTCTAAATTATGGCTTAAATGAATGCATAAATTCCCGGTGCACAATTTTTTTTTAGCATTTTTACAAGATATACCATACTTTTTATTCAGAATACCTTAGAAGTTTAATGCAGTGTAAATGAAAATGAAAAAAATAAAGCTTTTGTTGTCAAATAATTATAATATATTCCACTGAATGGCAGAAGTTTTATATACTTTAATAATACAGTATTGTAATGTTATTTACCAGAAGCTAACTTGAACATTACATTTTGATGCAATGTGTTATTTGAGGTCGGTGAGGTTGCACGCCAACTAATAAAAGTAAATAGTAAGCTTTAAGGGTAAATTTGCACATTATGCTGTTTAAGAATTTGCACTTTCAATGTATAGTTTTTGCCAACGTTTAAGTTTCCTAGAAATGGTAATAAAGCCAGTAGCCACTACAGCAGAAAAATGAGCTTGGTAGTGAATGTAATGTATGGAAAGCTAAATGTAATGCAGAATACAGAAATCGGTTTCTGTACAGTGTTACGTTCGCAGATTCCAACGCAAGCCTTTTTTATATTGTAAGGCTTTTATATGAATTAATGTATAATTTATATCATGTTTAAATGGAAATAAATTGTTTGCCCTGCTTCTGGTTTCTGAGTGTTCCAAAAAGTTGAGGAGTCGTCAAGGTCATAATGAAAATCTTCCGAGTAATTTTATTACAAATTTCAGCCATGATCCACGTACCAAAGTACAACAGCTATCTAAGTAAACAAATCTGGAGTGAATTTCCTATCACGGTAAGTAGCTAAGAACCAAAAAGATGCGTGACGTGAATTTCTCCTATATTTACACTTGACTGTATAAATGAGTAAAACTGTAAGTCACTTTGGATGAAAGTTAAACTGCAGCTAAACTGCAAAATTAAATTACATTTCGGGATCATCCTTTCCCAAGTAACTGTTAAAAGTCATTAATGCTGCTCTGTTTGGTCATTCCTATTGCCCTGTCATTGGCTGCACAGAATGCGAGAGCAAATACCTAAACCGAACTGGTTTACGAACCGAAAAAGAAAACGAAAGAAAATGTGCTTCGCTTTGTGAAACCCTATGCATACTGCTTGCTAAATGTATTTACTCTGTGAGAGCGGATGTGACTGTAGGTACAAACTTGCCATCTGTAATTAAAATCAAAGCACAACGTTTAATAATCTGGTGGAAACCCCAAGTATCTCTGGGAATGTAGCTGGACGGTTAAAAAGATAGCTAAAGAACGATTAGTTAACCGACCAAGTACCCAGTCAATGCTACAGAATAAAATTGGATAGCCTTGAGTTTTAATTAAAATTCTCATTCTTATCTCAGGTACTTATATTGATCTGATGAAGAAAAAATATATTTTGCAGACAGAAATGTTTTCTCGGCTCACTTGAGAGCCATTCATTTACTCTCGCTTTCACAAAGACATTGTATGAATTAAGGCTTAAGGCGTCATACATATATTTAAAACAAGGCAAGCAGTTTTGCTCTTTTTTTGCCAAAAATATATAGCATAGTTTTTATCCTTTTCATCTTTGACACAGTTTGTGAACAGTGAGATGGGAATACATATATGAAGAGTTAGAAACAGATTAATTTGGGCACACGCGGCCCCTGTAACTCCAAGAAAACTTTTGACATGGTTGTCAGTTATGAAGGGTCCCGCAAGTTTGGGGGCAGATTGATTTGCATTAAGAAAGTAGCAGTTAATGGAAAACAAGAAGGTGGATATTCAGATCTTGAACATCAGCTTTGTTGTTTAAGAGCAGAATGACCCTCTCTTCTTCTGCTCAGACCAATTAGACCAGGTCATTATTTACTTCAAAAATCTCCTGCTCATTCTCATGGAAGGATGTTTACCACAATGCTTTAAAACTTTACTTCACCCAACAGTCTCAGGTTCTTCTCTCCTTTTTTCCAGGTCATTAAACTCAAACAATTATATTCCCGCAGCAAACCTAGCAGGTTGCTGTCTTTAATGAAAACAGAAGCTGGAGGAGTGACTCGCCTCTAGAACGGAAAGTTATTATTATCTTACTTAACTTATTCTCCTCTTCAGAGCGTCTTTAAACCGTAAACTTTAAACTGCTGCATGGAAATGAAAATGAAGAAGTTAAAGAGTTAAACCTTAAAGCAGTCGTTTCTCCTTTGTTTCCAGCATCTTTATGTAATGCGGTGCAACTTATTTGTTGACTTATGGGTAATAGTTACTGGTTGTAGAATTGCTGTGAAAATTTATTTAGAACTACTTTTTATGTTTAATAACATATACAAATAACATATATGTAACATATGCATTTAAAATATACAGTACTTTCTCCCTGTGTCGAAGTGTCTGGGGACAAAGGGGTCTGAGACAGTCAAAAAAAAATTTCAAGACAATTGTAAACAGTCATTTACAAACTGGCTGTAATTCTTGTTTATTATACTAAAAATATTTTTACTCGGTATTTTTAATTTGGTCGATTTTTTTCCTTTTTTTCTTTTAGTTAAAGCATAAAATTGAATTAATGCTGTCACTCACCTGGTGTTCAAAGAAGGGCAAATGGACACTGGACAGAGCTTGCATAAAAAATAGCACATGGTTCATTTATGAGGTAATTTTCTAGGTACTAAAGTGTGAAGGGAAAAAAGTTTTGTCTTCCTCTATCCCACGTTCTTTTCAGTTTTTACTGTTGTTGCTCTTAACCGTGAAGGAAAATGCGCAAAGAAAAATAAATATTAGTGTCGGTTATTAATGAGAAAAATACCAAAGTGGTATTTTTTATTGTTGTGCCATGGATGCGCTGTACTGGATGTATCTTTGGATTGGTTCCAGGTCCACAGCATATAGAGAAGTCCAAAATATCGAGGATAAACTGCAGTCCCAGCCCATTAGGGAACTGTGTTTTTTTTTTTCTGAAAGTTTAAATTGTAGAGAAGATGTCATTACTGCATTATATGTTTTATATGTGTTTTGCTCCAGAATATATATAACAGTTCGCTGCTTCGTTTTTCTTTCTCTTTGTCCAATCTAACTTGCCCTTAAGAAGCATTTAGCAGATGCAAGGCAACATTTTACTCCCTCCTTAGGTTTAAATGGCCTTCATTGAGATTTGTCCTCTGCCTGCTGCTATTTATCTAAGCAGAAATAACTGGTAGCAAAATGCATTGGCTCCTGTCTTCCTGTGCCCTAAGGCTTAGCTCTGTTGTTATTGATATAGTGAAGAAGTTTCTGAGACACCACAGTGCTCTAACCAGGCCAAAGCTAACAAACAAAAACACTCCCAGGCAAGAAGTCTTCTCAGCTGTGACTTCCACTCAGATGGTAAACAGAGAAGGAGGATGCCCTGTCTGTGGTGCTGAAGTAGGAAAATTTTGTATTATCTGAGCACTTGGTAAAATATATAGCCTTTTACATGTACAAATTATTCACCTTGGTGAAAATTTTTCAAATAACTCTTAAAATGGTTACCAAAGTAAGCTAATAACAATTCAGATAACATGGAGGTGTTTTAAAAGTAACGTTGCTTTTTCAATTGTTAATGATGTATGTATTGTATCAGTTTAAATACAGCACTGTATTTTGACTTAATACTTTTTCTTTTTAAAACCTTTTCTCTACCTTGTGATTATAGTGCTTATTTTTATAGTGCGTTACATTTATATTATTTTTATGAGTGGCATATTGGTACGACGATTCAGTACTCTTGGGCTTTAGTTTTGGACCCGTTCCTGTCTGAATGGGGTTTGCAAGTTCTCCCCAAGTTCTTGGGTGTTTAGACACGAATGAGTATGTGTGACTGCCCTGAAATGAAAGGGTGTTCCATCCTGGGCATCCCTTGCCTCACACCTTACAGGTCCAAAATACCTGTAGGCTCTAGACCACTGCATCAATCCTCTGAACTCACTGATGATGGATAGAAAAATGGATGGTTGGTTGGTTGGTTGGTTGGATGGATGGATGGATGGATGGGTGTATTATTTTCAGTCATTTTTCTAAACATTTTTTTGTGTTCTATAGTTTGTATTTTATTAAACTGCCTACTTTTATCACCTATTTTCGTATAGAGCATATGATTTTTAAAAAGTTTAATTTAACAAATCTGGATTTAATTTAACATTCATAGTGTCTGGGTAGGGTCAAAAAATGCAAATAACTGCTGTTCAAAACAGCAGCTTTTACCTGCTTCAAAACAGTCACAGGAAAAACAAAAAAATACATCTGCTTTTCTTATTCACATGTAATCCCCCCCTTTGTGACGGCTCATACTTGAAACGATGCAATACTTCTTTAATATGACCAAAAAATTATCTGAAATTCACTATTGCCACAGTAGGTAGTGCAGACAAATCTGGTGTAGCGCAGCCTGTAAATAAATACAAATATGAACTGTTTGTTTCAAATGATGACGTATGTGGAGCTATGGGAACGGTCACAGGAGGGGAACAAACACACAGAGCCGCACAGATCAAACAGGCCAGCGCTGTGTGGGCCGCCCAGTTAAACATCCTACCTCTTGAGTAGCTTTACCTCTTCTAGCTTCTCCAGCATCCCACTTTGAACTTTCTGCATCAATTCAGTCACGTTCAGATGAATGTTGTAATTGCCCGAAATGGAGCACGTCTAATTTTAGAAGTCTGGAGTGCCAATTAGTTAAGAGTCCTTGCTGCAAGGCCCAACCTCAAGCCTATAAATATGCGCTTTTACTGGAGCCACATATTCCATACCAGGGGCAAATTTCTTATATCAAAAGAGTGGGAGGTGCTCATACCATAGCTACTCATTATGGAGCACTCATCAAATTACATGACTTGGAATGGCCAATCCACCCTTCCACTTTCATACTCTGGTTTTATACATATATCCATCCTGCTGAAAAAATGAATGCGCATCTCCAATACACATCACTTGAGCTGTTCTACTTCATTTATACCTTGCATACACGAGTGTGTTGATTCACACTTTGTCTTAATTCAGCTGTTGCTATAGAATTACGAGTACAAAGCGATGAACAGGGACTAAAATTAATTCACAAAGGTAGCATTTGGTCTACTAATATTTTCAGTTTTTAAGTTGACTTGTTAACCCTAAATTGCCCATGGTGTACATAAGCATGAGTAAATGAGTGCGAGCAATCGCTCAGGCCTCCTGCCCTGTGTCTTTAGGATAAGCTCTGGAACACGGTGACCTTGCAAAGGAAGAGCAGTTACCAAAAATGGGAAATGGCAAATCTGAAATATGATAAAACATAATACTCCTCTCCTACATTCATCCATCCAGTATCACTAACTGCTTAATTCTGAGCAGGGTTATGGCGGTCCTGGAATTATTGGGCACGAGGCCATGAAATGACCCACCAGTCCATCGCTGGTCACTACAATGTCACACATCCATACGATGTAGGTACACATGAGCAGTGTTTTAGTGCATTTTCATAATATATTTTGTCTACAGTACAAGCTGTGAGTGCTCGGTTGTGCAGCGGTGCTGTGTATGTTTTTGTACAGCTGTCAGCAGGTGATACCATTACACTGTGACATCGTACACGCACCATACCTTGTAGAATGTTTATGTACATGTTTTAATTAGCTATAACTTACCGACTTTCGGCTGCTCCCATCAGGGGTCGCCACAGCGGATTGGCTCGTCCGCATATTTGGTTTGGCAGATTTTTATGCCGGATGCCCTTCCTGACGCAACCCTCCATTTTGCCCGGGCTTGGGACCGGCACAGAGGTGCACCCCCTTGTGGCTGGATTTGCAGCAATGCCCAATGTGGGGCTCGAACCCACGACCCTGAGATTACGAGTCACATGCTCTACCGACTGAGTTAGCCAGGCAGGGCCTTTAATTAGCTATAAGATACTCACAATTCCGAGAATCATTAAACGGACAATTTTTGTCCATTTCAGATTCATATCAAACAAATATAGTGCTAACAAAAAGGACTAGTGCTTCAAAGGAGATCCCACTACCTAATCTGCATCCTAAGCCCCATTTTATTTTATACTAACCCTCAACTACCAAAGTAATCCCACAGTCAACACTATCTAGCTACTATCCAATGGTTTGTATCTCCCTAAAACCAATTCTAGCGAACTACAAATCCAAACATGGCATAGCGAAGCAATGGCGCAGTATCTCATCGTGGGTTGTCAGGTGGACACCATCCTTGTTTCGGCGTTTCGTCAAGTTAGGCCCGCGACACCTCCGGAAGGCTCAACCGCAGCTCAGGCGTCCCAGAACTGCTCTCCTCCATCACCGCACGCACCACTGCGCTACCTCGCAGCACAGTTTTAAAATAATTATTACCACTGTTATCGAAGTGCATTATTACTGTAAGCACGAGTCCGTCTTATACCGAGCACGTCAGTAAGTGCAGAATAGTCTGTAAAGACGCTTTCGCTCCCATCAGAGTTAAAAAAAAATAATAATTTAAATCCCGGTTAATTTGTACAAGGTAGAGCAGAGGGTTTAAAAGGAGATGATTGTATCCGTAACCTTGTAGGGATGCGCTGAGGCTGCTGGGGAAGGCGGTGTACGTTGCAGGAGGAAAACGGTGTCAGGTGCAAGCTGTTGCCAGGCCCTGTCAATTGAGCTGGGCCTGTGGTAATTAGCTACATAATCACCTTTGTAAATTAAATACTGCTCACAGTCCCACCCCCTCTGCTCCGCCAAGGACCAAGGAGGGATGAGAGACACCACCGAGACGTCTGAATTCCCAGCTTGCTCAGCACTCAAGGACCACTGACTTCCTGCAGCCACAGTTATCTTCCGACTCCAAGGGGAAGCGGGGAATTCTGCTCATTACGGCGCAAGGCCGTGTGACTGGAAGGTGCTTGAAAGCGGTCTTCCTGACTAAATGAGGTGTTTAAAGAATGATGGTAATGGTGGCGCCTTTACGCAAAATGAGTCCGGTGGAAGGAATGTCACGCATGTGGAAGCAATAAAGCCAATGACCCAGCTATGACTGTTGGGTTATTAGAGATGTTTGGATGACCATACCCAAGGAAGGCTGATGAGTGGCCTGACTTTCTTCACAAGACGAAGCGAACGGTACTCGGCACCGTGACATTTCTTTTTAGCAACAGAAAATGAACTGAGCCGGAGAAATTGCAGAGGTGTAGGTGGGCACGTTATTTAACATCAGCTGCTTGTATACCTCCTATGCGGTTACGGGTTTCTCTCACATCCGTGGGTTCGCCATGTTCGCAACACTAGAAAATGAGATCGGGAAGCACGCGCATCCTTTCGTTTCCAAGCAGGAGCCATTTCTCTGGCTCTGGGATCGCACCGATTAAGGTGGTTTCTGCTGGCAATAGACTGGCGCAGAAGAAGCTGCGTTCATTGCCAGGAAGGCCTGAGGACGGGTGCCGAAGGGCCACTCCGACGGAGTCTTGCTGGGACGGCTTGGCATCCGCGGCTCTTCCGCCTCCCTAATATTATTTGTCCTAGCTATTGATACGCTGAAGACCCCCCCCCCCCAGCTTCCAATTTCCACGCTAACTCAATTAGCATGTCGTCAATAATGCTCAGCATTTCATTTTGCTGCTTTAATTAACAAATTCAATTTGCTCAAACCGCTGTGAAAACAAATTAAAAGCGTGCAGAATTAAAGCCCGCAGCTCCGTGGATGTGGCTAAGGTGATTACAGATGCGTCAAATGACTGTTTTCTTGTTTATTCTATCTAGGGAGGGGGGGAAAAAATCCATTGATTTTGATGCCGCTCCGTGGAAGAAGCGCGGGGGGGGGGCTTCCGTAATCGGCGGCGAGCAACGTTCCCGCAGCCCCGCTTGTCACGCCATGCGGCCCGCAGCGCTGTGCTCCAGACGCGGCAAGCGGGGGCCCTACTCGACCGGAGAACGTGCACGGTTCGCTGCCCACCATTCACCGATGGGCTCCATCGCGGTCTTAATCCCTCCTTTGGAACATCCTTCATCATTCAGTAATTCTTCCAGCGCTTTACTTCATTTGAAGTAGAGTAAGTTCATTCCTTGCAGACGCTAAAGTCGCCTCCGGAGCTGTTCAGCCAGCTCACTTGGGCTGTAACTTTTGATTTATCCCTCGATTTAGTTTTGCTGCTGTCCGGAGCGACTTGCGCAGCTTATTGTTGAACATTTCGCCGATGCGCACGTGCTTCCCCGAATCAGCGTAGGGCACGTCAGCGTGGGATGGGATTTAAACCTGAAGCATTCTCGCTCAACGAGTGCAGGCAAAACTCTGCGCTCGCTTTAGTTACTCGAACCAATTACTTTAAGCAAGAACTTCTGGAAAACAGAAATTGTGAAATGCATATGTAGGCCACAGCAAGTGTGGAATGGGCAGTCACTGCATCAGACTAATGCTGCTGCAAAGCTTCACTACACAACCCCATTAAGAGGGCTCTGGAGGGGGTGGACAGTGTGAGATGCATAAGTACTGGAGAGAAGCCAGGACAATCTGAGGCTCACAGTTTCTACCAGAACTTTTTTTTTACTTTTAGCCAGCAGTAAATTGCATACATTTATCTATTTTAACATGCAGGATATACGGTGGGATGCTAAGAACATTACTCACAAAAGTGTAAATGTTGGTCAAAATATTTTAGTGTAGGAATAATTGGATTATTCTTATGAAATGAGAAAACTGTTCAGTTTTATTGTCTATATTGCCATGCGTAAATAGAAAAAAATGCACTTCTGGAGGGCACCTATGGTTAACGTGGCAGCTGCTTTTATTCGGTATTTTTTATTACTTGTTATAATAGGTTATAGCATCTCTCTTTTTCTCAGATGCGTAGTTGGAGGATGGGTTGTTGGATCTAATACAGGTGTGAACCCTAAGAAGCACTGAAAAACAAATAACAGGGCAAACATAGTAGATCTTTGAGACAGGGGCACAGTTTGTAAAAGTAATCTTGCAAACATCATCCCTCAATTTATGTGCACTCACTCAGCATTTCTAATTTTCTCTAGAATTTTCTCTAGAATGTAATGGTTTTGAATGCTAGTACTTGATTTACGTGTTACATTTGCTCGACACAATGTGCTCCGGCCAAAAAAAATTGGAGAGAAATGGGGCGCTTGTCTCATGTGTGTCGTGGAATCCGTTTAGTGCTGTCTACATGGGCGAATATGGTAAAGACACAAGTTTAATATTGTTTGTGTGTGTATGTGTGTGTGAGAGAGAGAGAGAGAGAAATGGGAATGAATAATCATTTTAAGATATCTTCTTTGTAAGCACTTATACTGTTTGTATAGCAAGTTTTCTATCTTTCCGCTTTTATTTATTTATTTATTTATTTATTTATTTATTTATTTATATTGTTTTCCCTCTGTTTTTGTGCTATATGAGGTTTTTTTTTTTGCTCAACCATCTGAGAAACTGGAAGACTTTGGGGATTGTAAACATGAACAGTAAACTGTAAGCACATAAATTACTGTCCTATTTAATTACTGGCAGGAGCACTGTACAGTAAAAAAATGATTCATGCTTGGTTTAACATTAAATAAATGTATTCCCATACCTGGATGAATGTGAGAAATCCTGCAAAAATCTGCACGCAAATCCCTTTGATGTAGTAAATATATTCATTTAATTCCCAAAGTAAACTTTCTGTTATCCTCTTAATGATGCAAACACAAGGGTACTGTGGACTGGAAAGAAAACAAAACAGTTAAAGACAGTCCACTGGCACCAGTTGAATGAATGTGAACATCAGAAATAGTGGACCTTTAAATTTGTACGCACTCTTAAAGTAATTCCAAATTGTGAAACTGCCTTCATTTTAGCACTGGAATGCAAAGCAGAACATTCAAAGCAGTCACACTGCCAGTAACCCTTATATCATTTGCTATATCCTAGGCTTTGTGGGGACCTTTCGTACTCTCTCCACATTCATACTGACGTCCTCCTATTGCTCTGACTTCTTCCTACAGTCCAAAGACGTGTGTTTCAGATAATCCGCAGCTTCACTTAGTCTTCAACGAGCAACGATTAAGGCTGAGAGAAGATGTGAACATGTTCTCAGCGCTCTCACTTCATTGACTTGTCACGAAGTCAGTCAGTGTTTTCGACTGTTCTCAGGGTCAAAGCACTCAGTCATTGCTCATGGCTTGCGGGGGTTGCCACTGTTGTAATTCCTCAACACTTGGTTGGTTTTAACTGAGTAGATGAATGCAATGTTCTTTCTGAAGTGACTCCTTTCATGCACAATCTTGTGGACAACTGATAATGTGTTGAAAGGACTCAAAAAATTGGTTTCTCTCATATGTACATGCATCTACACAGAAGTCTTGTAGACATTCGCTTATCCAGACTTCAAGAATTTGGACCACTTAATACAGTGTGAGGATTCTGTGGAGTTCTATAAGAACTCTGGTTATGCAAATTTTTCAGTCCATCGTTCGCACCATTTTGGGGGTGAAGCATCTTCAGTCATAAGGAACCAAATGAGCTCCTTGTTCAAAGCGATAATCGGTCCCACTGGATGAGCATGAAAGCGACCATTCATACAGGGGGAGGATGCTGGTCATGGGCATCATTTCAGTTCATTTTACACGAATGGCTGCACCGTGGCCTTGTGCACATCATATTTATTTTCAATTAAATTTGCTGTTTTCTTATATAACATTGTAAGTTGCCTCGGACAAAAGTATCGGCACACTAAAAAATTATTTCTTAAGTGTAAATTCTGTGTTATTGAAGCATTGAGCAGGGAGCAAGGGACCAACTGGTGAATAACCTGTAAGGTAATGCAACAAAGTGCTGCGGAATCAGGGCCTTGCTTATTTACTCGACACCTTGAGGCAAAAGTCCACACTGATAATCTGTGCCCACGACTGGCTCTGTCGTGTCTCTGTTCTCCATTTTTATTTTTAATTTAAATGAACTCTTCTACACAGGTGCATTAGCTAACCAGGAGATGAGTAAGCCTGGCAACTGTGGAACCTGTACACTGACATAATGTCTGAAAACTCACTTCAGGGAGTAGGGCCTTCTGAAACTGTATGGCTGGAGCAGCTGTTTAAATGAGGATGAAATTCTTCACAGGGCTTACAGTCAAGGTTTTACAGCTTTTTTGTACTTTGAGTCACTTTTGACCAGGAACGTGTCGATCCTCTACCAGGCGGAAACATTTTTTCCCCATAACAAAGAATGGGAATAGTTTCTGTGGTATCTTTGTCAAAGGGTAATATTTGCTTTTCTTTCAGAATAAACGGGAGTTTCGTATCCGAGTGAGATTTTGGGATATTTTCTTGTGCTGTCGCCCTCATCCCTGCCCCCTCTTACCACCTCTGTTTCGCTCTCCGTCTTCCCTCTGCCTGTATAGCCGATGGAGCTGGAGGACAGGGCTGGGGCTTGAAGGACCCTCTTTCAGACGTGCATCTGATGGATGCCCATGACGGAGCGATGGAGAGGGGTCCTCTCAGCTAACTTAGCTGCCCTTTTAATTGGCCTTTATGAATAATGAATGAATTCAAGATGAAATTCAATCATGGCTTTTAACTGCTGAATCTGAAAGTCGTGTCTGTTGGGAGTTGGGGGGGAAGGGAGCGTTATTAGATTTCTCCAGTTCGGTGAGGGACGGATGCAGGAGCTGGGGTTTCAGCCCGAAGCCGGGGGTATCGTTAGGTTTTCGGGCTGAGCCGGTGTCGACTCCCTCCGAAGGAATGAATTTTTTATTTGTTTCGCTGTATTTTTAACCAAGGGCTCTTGGTCACGCAACAATACCTCCCCTTCTTAGACTCGTTTTTTTTTTGTGTTTTTTTTCCTCCCCCCCTTTTTCTTTCCGTTAGGCCTTCGTGTCTTTATTTGCATGAAAGACAGATACGTAATAAGCGCCGCTAGCGGTGACAGCCTCCCCATCGCACAAAGGTGTCAGATTCCCTTCACGGGGACGCCCATGGGTGCACTGATTCGTGCCTTTTCCGCCGCACTTAACCGCTCGCGTTACAGCGAGCACTTCATCCATGTACCTGAATGATCACATTTTTCTTTATAAACTGCAAGAAAAACTGTGAGCATAAAGGTCGTACGTGGAAATTTGCAAGTGTGGCTGCGAGTGAATATAGGAGACAAATCAATTGGACCGGCAAAATTTGTATAAATTTGTTATTATGTCCACGATTTATGGCACAAATCTGATTTTTTAAATGTAGAGGCTGTGGGTGCGGTAATACTGTTACTAAGTGTAGTGAAGACGTACACTCGAGCACCTCGCAGAGCGAGTGTCACACTGCTCGGTGCAGTGTTTCACTCCAATGCTGTTGGCTCCAAAGCCGCGCCTGCCGGTGACTTTGCTCTCCGCAAACAGGTTTATAATGATGCCCGCTGAGTGCCGTCGCACGCGTGTCTTTAGTCCCGCGCAAAAGGGAAGGAAAGGTGGTAAAAGATGTGCAGATGTGACAAGTACATTTAAACCTTTTTGAAAACCGCTTTAAAACATTCACAGTCATAGCACTTTAATTATTTGCCTTGATGCATCCGTGTACAGGGAAGCTCTTATTTATTGTGCTTTTTTTTTTCCCTTTTTCATAAGCGCTTGTGGTTCCAGCTGTTTACAGTGCACACATGCATCTTCATTTATCTGTGTACCACCACTGTCTGGATAAAGACAAATAGCTGGCTCTGGCGGCATTTCTCTTGACTGCGTTAAAAAAAAAAAAAAAAAAGTTAAGAACTGTTAAAAATAAGTGTTTCCTCCATGTTCCCAAACTGGGAATATTTTGTGCCGGAATACGCAGGATAAGCTGGAACACACAACTAGTGCGGTGTTTAGTGCCTGCATATTTCCATCACATTCCTTAGGTGAGGAAAACCATTTTATTACAGAAGGATGTACTGAAATCATAGTAAGCCGTGGTAAATCATCCCACAGCAGTCCCACAGAAGTGCCTCGGACAGACCGGTACAGAGCTCTGTGTAAATACAGAAGAACCCCATTCACATCATCCCCATGCTCACTCGCACCAGTGAACAGATGCCAAAAAGCTTCCAGAGCCGCACTGAATGATGGATTCAGGCCGGGCGCACTGAGCGAGGAAGGAAAGGGGCGGTTTGCAGTCTGGCAGGATGGTTTCCACGACTGATGGTGTGGCAGAGCTCTGGGAGGTGGGGAGTAGTAGATGTGAGTCACACTGTTGACTCACCCCTCCTTCCCCAACACGCAGACACACGCACGCACTGACCAAGGATGTGGCAGCATTAGACAGGACTGCCCCCTGAGACCGCAACAAGGACAATTAATCCAGCGGCAGAGACGGAAGCAGACATTTTAAATAGCTTTCCGCTAATTTCCCTTACCTCATCCAGGCTGGGTAGCTAGCTGAAGGGTTCGGTAAGGTCGATACTGCATTACTTCTCAAAAATCAATAACTAGTCCATATCGCGCACGCACGCATTCTGTTGCCGTGCATTCACCTGCCTTTTACTAAAATACTAATTCTTCCTTAATAAAATTTGGCTTCCGGCATTTTTATTTGTGTTTGTCCAATATTCATCGGTACTGTATGTTCTGTCGAAATTAGAGGAAACCTGGGTTAATCCTTCACTGTTGACTGACATGAATTTGGTTTAAGCCACAAAACCGGATGGATTTAAATAAACCTTTTTTTTTCCTCTCTCTCTCTGATGATAATCATCTGCAAATATGAAAAGTAAATTCAGAGGAAAATATTGCAAATGGTCTTGGGGTAGATTGTGCATGAATATTTAATTTGGTCATAAAAGTGAGGTTTAGTGAATGAACGGGTTTCTGCGGAGACTTTTAAGATTAAGGTTTTATGGCTGTCTCCCTATCTTCTGCGCTGCTCCGTTAATTGCAGACGTGCAGGTCTCCACCTGCCGCCTATTGAGCCGCAAAGTCGGCAAATCTGATAGATAAAACGAACGACTTCACGGGGCAAAGTTTGCCCACATCTTTTCCCTCCCGCATTATTTCTGCTGGGGATGTCATGCTTAAGTGAATCCAATGAAAGAATAGACCATTACCAAAAAAAACAGTTTTTATTCCGGTTCATCTTTGTCTAACGGGTTCTACACGATGCGCTGAACTTTAAGACCCTTTGATGGTTTCCTGAGCCACTAATGATGGACTGTAGCTTGTTTGTGTAAAATGGCCGCATGCCTGCGAAAACCAAAATGCTCAATTCTGGATGTGACAGCTGGTTAGGTGAGTTGGCAACTGCCAGGTCCCAAATTCCCAGCACTCTCACTCCATCACTGCGGGCTGAGAGTCAATTCCTGGACTCGCTGTATGTGTAAATCTAGAGCCTAGACAACAAGTGTGCATAAATGTAGACATACCTGTACACATATGTGTGCGTGCACATGGTGATCTGGGTCGTACGAGGCTCTTTATGGCTCTTGGTTTCTGGATGAGGTCCTGGATGTGCCTTGTGACATGGACACCCGGTCCACATGGTCCCTGTTTGCACTGCTTTTACTGTGCGCTCTTCTGTTGCCTTTGGCCACATTTGATGAAGATTAATACAATCCCATTTTCTGCCCAGGATTGCCTGTCCCCGTCCCTCCCTCTATCTGCCTCCCTCTATTTCTCTCCATCTTGCTAGGAAACATTAAGCACCTTACCCGTGCATGGAGTGACAATGCAAGTGTGAAGCAGGAGCTGTTAGCACACTGTAATACCCTAATTCGCAGCAGATTAATTATGGCAGGTTAAACGGCATCACGGTGTTGGACTGGGCCGTATTACATGGAGCTCTCCACTCGTACCAGAGGCGTTCGCTCCGAACTGGGAAGGGGAGGTCAAAGGGCTTTTCTAAAGGGAATATATACAAGTATATATGTTCATATAGGGAGCATATTGGTGTTTCCACTGGGAAAAAAAACTCTGTTGTGTTGAATTATTTTAGGTGCTGATTTGTGGCGACAAACCAGTTCAGTATTTGTGAGGTGTAGTCTTTACTTTTATTGCTTAAAAGTACTTTCTGCTCTCTTTTTTTTTTTTTATGTATGTGTTTTGAAATACGTAACAGCCCCAAAGTGTTGCTGGCTTGTTAAAATTTTATGTAGGTTCTGATCTGTCCCAAACATCCTGTCATGTAGGTTCCATCCTGAATTTTAATGTGCATGTTGTTAACATAATTTTTGCTTATTGTTTTCTCTTTATTTGTGCTTGTATATCTTCTGGGTGACCCTGGAGTTGCGTGGCTCAGCATCGCGTGGCATGCTGTGTGTTTTCAAGGGACTGATTTCCTGCTGTGCTGACACACTCGACTGCTTCTGAGTTCTCGGCTGGCCTGTTCTTGTTCGGAGCTGCCTGTTTAAAATGTGTAAACACAGCAGCCGGCGACGTCTGTGTCTATTGTGATTTTGTTCCCCTAAAAAAGCCAGAAAAGTCTCACGTCCCAAAAATGCAGCCTCTGATACGGCCAGCAGAGGGGGACGTTGGTGACAGAATATGGTGGAATATTGTGTTTAAAAAAAGGTAATTTTGGTCACTGCAGTGAATTTATCCCAAGATGGTTATCTGTGACAAAATAGTCTGTTTAATTGCCAGACTTTCATGTGGCAGTGAAGCAGGACACAGGCCTGACCATAGAGGATTCAGCAGGTGGGCAGGTGGCTAAACTGCACTCCCTTCATTGCCTTGGCTCTAAAAATAAAGTTTGCCTTTCTAAATTGCATTATGACTGTGTGACCAAACATGTGTAATTTATATTTATGAACTTCTGAGGGAAAAAGCATCATTTTACATCTGCCTGCAATCTCAACCTAGTCATTTTGTTTGTTCTTTTTTCATTGCCCTGGCATAAGTTGGGGCAGCAGGTAATGGTTAGAGCTCCTGGTTCAGATCCCCGCTCCTACTGTAGGGACCCTGAACAAGGTACTCAGTCCGAATTGCTCCAGTTGTGTAAACGATCACCTGGAAATACCTTAATGTACAAACTCACATTGCATTGTAAGCTGCTTTGGAGAAAACTGTCAGCTAAATGAATAAATAATAATAAGAAGAAACTGTGCAAAAAGTGATCAGTACAGTAGCCCATATTCTGGGCTATCATCCTGGCTACAGTACAAGAAGGCAAGAAAAAAGGGGTTCGACTATAAATAATTTTTTTGTCTGTAAGCCTATAGCGTGGTCACTGTGTTATTCTTCAGACTCTGCGTGCTGCTCTATCACAAGTGGACGCCACTTTAATTCTTTTATCCTGTACACCACTCGTATTCTCATCTCAGTTCTACACCCAAGAAAGTCATCCAGAAAAACGTCTATGATGTTTCCATTCCTACTACCCCCTGATGGCTGGAGTAATTGCCAAACCTTGTGTGCCTATAGTAAAATCAAGTACGGGGTAATGAAATCATACAGATCGCAAGAGTGCGTTCTTCACATGCTTTGTGCCTCGTGGATATATTGGATGTGAGCAAGCATAAAAACACAGGTATCTGTAGATGAGCGATGCGGCGGCTGCATGCCCATCAGCAGCAATTCTCCACGTGTTAACCCGCCGAGTGTGGACACTTCAGCGCATCCAAAAATAGGATGCATCAATTGGTGACCGCGGCTGTCCCTGGAAAAGAGAGATGCCCTGTCAGCATAGTCTGTGCTCGGAAAATTAATATGTTTTTTTTTTTTTTTTTCTCATTTTGTAACCTTGAATGAAGGGAAATTTCATCTAGAGACATTTTGCCAAATGGCAGGCGGCTGCACATTGAGGACCTGTGGTGAGTGACCAAGCCCAGCTGGTGTTGTGCTCGGGGCTGGTGGCTCGCATGCTGTCACAGTGACCTCTGCTGCTCAGTCTACCACTGGGAACCTTTTCTGCAGGCAGAGGGGCCTCCCCGGCCATTCGGCAGGGGTCTTCAGCATCTGCCGTGCCTGCTTCAGACTGCCGCTGCCTTTGTAGAGGTGCCCTTGAGATGCATTCAGGGCTTTTCTAATAGACCTGTTGAACCCCCTTCATGATGACAGCGTCCGCTTGTGATTGTGCACTTATCGATCCGTGATCCATGACCTCACCAGACTCATTTTCTCGAGCTCCGGCACTTGGCAGCAAGATAGGCAATCATCAAAGAGAGGGGGGGAATAAACATAACGCCTTGATATGTAAAAACATAGAAGGAGAGAGAAAAGGCTTCCTACCCCCTGCAAATAGCGACGCTTATGGTTTAGTTCCTCAGGGATGTTGAGATCAAGAGGGAGAAGGTGTTGATTAATGTAACACTTGGGAGTCTTCAGTTTTTGGCATTTGGTTAAAGAAGGGGGTGAGGTAGCACTTCTACTCCTACTCTGAACGGAAGACCCAAGGCGTAAAATCTGGCATACTTACAGACACTTCATCTCAAAGTAGGCTAAGCATGTTGAGGGCAAGATGATATACTGAGCTGAACAGTGCTGTTTTACTCATGCTAAATAACCTCACTATGTGTGTCCCCTCATGAAAGAATTCATGCATAAATAACATGCGATGTAAGTTTTTCCCCATGTTTTTTTTTTTTTTTATTCAAAAAGACATAAAAACACCCCAGAGAATGTAAGTCTGCAAATGACAAATTCCTCACCTCCGCATGTTTTTTGAGCTTAGTTCCTGCATAACGTGCACTAATGTTGCTTCTCGTTGCCTTGCAGCAACAGCGACGTCTTGACCTTCTGACTATCACTAATCCTGGTGAGTACCTGGTTTTCCCTCTTTGTGCTGCTGGTTTAACTCTGAGACACGCCGGGGTCTCACCATCGGAGTGCATCGGCATAGTCTTGGCAATACTTCTTGGTACTTTTTCATCCTGGTCTTAGAGATTCTCTCGCTGTGCTGGTTTGTTGAAGAGAACATCTTAATGTTTAAGGTTTGGTGTTGAGCATGAAATATGGGAGCAGCCCATGAAAAATCTTCTTTGTTATAGATGTTGTACACTGCCCAGCCAAAAAAAAGTCTGGATTTAACTTTGTGTTATGATGTGGGGTTGCTTCAGTTGGTCAGGTCTAGGTTCACCAATGTTACCTGCCCAAAAAATGAGGTGAGCTGATTACCTGAATATACTGAATGACCAGGTTTTTCCATCAATGGATTTTTTCTTCATATTCCAAGATGACAATGCCAGGATTCATGGGGCTCAAACTGTGAAAGAGTTAGGGAGAGATATCATTTTCACACATGGATTGGCCACCACAGACCTTAACCCCATTGAGTCCAGACCTTAACCCCATTGAGAATCTTTGGGATGTGCTGGAGAAGACTTTACGCGGTGGTCCGACTCTCCCATCATCGATGCAATATCTTGGCGAAAAATTAATGCAACTCTGGACGGAAATAAATGTTGTGACATTGCATAAGCTTATCGAAACTATGCCACGGCGAATGCGTGCTGTAACCAAAGCTAAAGACGGTCCAACAAAAAATTAGTGTATCGCTTTCTTTTTTGGCTGGGCAGTGTATATTTCCCTAGATGAGACATTCCCTAGTTGAAATGAATGTTGGGATAAGCTGTGTGCGGTGACGGAAACAGATACAGCTGTGCTGACAAGTAGGTCAAGTCCAGAAATAAAGTTCAGGGCAGGGTTATGCGAAGCCAGGTTATTATAGCTGTGGAAACTGCACTAAATCCAAGTGTTCTTTTTCATTTGGACAGCCTTAGCCAGAATCTGCTACATACCACAGCTTTCGCAGGTTGTGTAAGATACCCCAGAGGGTGAGGGTGTGTTTCGAGTCCCGGCAGCACACTGCGCCGCTATGGCCCCGACCCACGGTGCAGTAGGTTGGATCGAGGGCCTCCCAGTAGGAGAAGTGCTGCAAAGTGTCTCTGCTGAGGAGGAGGAGGAGTGCGGTGCCTGCTGACAGGAGGGTGGCATGCAGCGCAGGGGTGGCACGGGGAAGCAGATGGGTGAGCCAGAGAGGATACAGTGGCCATATGCTTAAAATATCTGGATGGTCTCATATGCTTTGATTAAAGTAACGTTTATGTGCAGCACGTGGAGCTTGCTAATTTCCCAGCTTTATTTGGCATCTGTTACCCAAACCCGTGCAAAACTGGCTGTGACCTTCGCAACTTCGAGAGAGGAGAGTGGCTGCGCGCCGAAAGCAAACAACACGAGGCGCCTTTTGTATCCCATTATTGTTTATTTGTCTCTCCTTGAAGCCTCCCTTTGTTAGACCAGCGTAAAGGCTTGGCAAAAAACATATGTTGTTTTTGCTTTTAATTAATTCAGCTGAGCATTTTCGCAGCCGCATGTTTGCTTATGACAGCTGACCAGGGGCTAAGCATCAAGGAGCTTAGCGGAATGACTAAATACACCGGTACCTGGAAGACTGTGGGAAAGACGGTGCTGCCCGCTGCATGGAAAGCGGCCCGCGGTTTAGAGGTATGAGTCCGACACAAGGACAAACGCAGGGCGGCGTATCCTTATGCTTCGGGATCAGAGGAGACCGCTCTCCTTTCTTCGCTGCGTGTGCTGGAGTCATACCCGCCGCGCCCTTAAGGCCCATCCTGGATGCTCTTGCGCTGGGAGCACTTCTGCAGACCGGGGCCCACCGTCCAGAGGGCTCTCATTAGCCCTGCCGTCTGAAGTACGCTTCACCAAGAACCGCTGTATCCCCTCTTTAATTGGACACTTGAGCGGAGCGATGCGCATCTGGCTCTATTGAAGCCTGACATTTCAGACTGCTGACCTTTCCGGGCTCAGCGCAACTAAATAATGATTAGTTCTGGTCATTGTTCTGCCACAATGGCACATGCACGCAGAGCGGTGTGCGCGGGAAGAAAGGAGGAAAAGAAGCTGAAAAAATGTGTGCTAACCCGCACGTTCGTGTGTGTGTGTGTGAGCGAGCGAGAGAGAGAGATGTGAGGCCATTCATTCAGAACCCACAAGGTAACCACAATGAGAAAATTGGGTGCGGTCATTCTGTTGAGACGCTATTGTTGATTTATCGATTTGAATGCCCTTTTCATATCACCGGACACCATGCTGTATTGTGTTGATCAAATTAACTTTCCTCTGCTGTTTAGTCCCCTTTTTCCTCTTTTTCTTTCCCTCTTATAGAAAAAAGGTCAATTGCATTCATGGTACTCGGGTAGCTGTGCAAGCCCTGAGAGGAGCAATGAGATAATAGGCTACCTTCAAATCTCTGCTAATGACATGGCCGTTTGCCTTCAAGGCTCTGGACCCTGGGCGTGCAAGGAGCGAAAATCTCGGCTTTCTCGATATTTCACGACTCACAAAACACAGGATGTATTCTGTCTCCTAGCATCGGTATATTTCGCTCATTCTCCATCTTACATTCGCCACAGTTATAAGAACAAAAGGTTTACCAGCACAGAGTAAATGTTTCATTCTTGTGATATCAAGGAACCTGACCTAGCGCTGCTATTTTCAGTCTCGGGTCTTTGCGGTTTGCAGATATTCGCTCAGATTTTATTGACAAAGTTGCTTCAGTGGAATCAACAACTAACCGAAGACGATGCTTAATGATCCGAATTGCCGACTCACTTGTTCTGCATGTGGTTATGCCTCCTATTAGCATTCACCGTGGTATGGATGTTTCCTAAGGTGAACCTGAACGGTCAAGCTTAATCTTAACACTTGAGCGCGTTTGTTTCTTTTCAGTTGTTTCACTGCTGCCACACGACATATTTTAGAAGCATGAAAAGCTCTGTTACCAGCTGGGGACGCTGCAGCTGTGAGGGATAGATTCTGAAATTGGATCTTATGGTCAATAATGTTTTTTTATTTTCTTTTTTTGGACAGACATCCATGATCTTGTTTTCTGAGATATCTAACCGCCAGGCTCAAGGTGTCCTTGCATTTTGTTTCGCCATCCTGGTAGCGAATTCATCTGATTTTTTCCAATTTTTTTTTTTTAAAGTATTGTTCTTTGAATGTATTATTTCTCTTTGTCAGTAAATAAGAACAAGCAATGTGTCAATCATACCTTTTGATCTCACAGTACACCCAATATCTGCTCTGTATCAAAGAATCGCAGAAGTAAAAGATCTTAAGTGCGCGTATGACTTTCTGATGAAGGGCACCTTTGATAAAAATCCATTTGTAGCAGAGCGCTGCACCATTTCGTGGGTTTATGCATGTTTTCCCATGGGTATGCCTTCACTTCAGTAGTGGAAATCCCATAACCAGCAGCAGTGCACCAGCTGGGAGTGTTTGGTCTGGGCTGGTAAGTCTGTCCGTCACCCCCAGTCTATGTTGCTCGCATTGGGTCTGAACTCCTGCAGCCCTCTGTATCGCCCACGGGGGTCCATGCCACATCACACCGCTCTCAGAGATACGTGTCCCTGGTGCTGCATTGATGCTCGGCTCCGAGCTGAAAAGGAGGGAGAGGGGACAGTATTTATAAAACACTATCGGGGTTTGTAAAATGAGCAGCTGTGAAAACAACACTTCCTATTATTATACTAATTATATCCTTTCTCTGCGAATGTGCATATTTTATCTCCCTGCACTTCATTATTGGTGACTCTGTTATCATTCTAGTGTTTGGGAATAAAAAACAAACAAAGTGAGACAAGGAAAAGGGGAGGGAAAATGTTTGGCTTCTCTGGGTGCTCTGAAAAGGCAATTTTCCAGCTGATTTTTTTAGGAACATGCAAAGAAGCAGAGCTAAATAAGCATGAGCGTGCTAATAAATAAAGAATAAGCATGATAATTCAGCAGTCATTGTGCAGAACAGCACTGCGGTTGGAGAGGGGGGGTATGTAAAATAAGCTTCATTAAACTGTTATTTAGAAATATGGCTCCAGCCTTCCCTAAAGCTTTTCAACAACTGTCGAGTTAACGTTTGCTGCCTTGCGAAAATAAAAATGTAACGCGCACCCTGTAATAATCATTTTGCGTGTTCATTGTTTGAAAATCAAAGGGGTGCTTGTTTTTACAGATCTAATTGTTTTATTATTAACATCTGAGTCGACATTTATATATGGATTTCAACATAATTCGTATATGAAAATAAGAAGGAAAAACTTCCTAGACCTAAATATGTGGGTTGAGAAATGAATGGTAATGTCTGTGAGAGGAATATTAACAAAACAACCACTGCCCACTCAAGAGTGCCTCAAAGCCAGTGAGGATGTAGATATTGCAGGTTCCTAGAGGGCAGCTCGTTCCTGCTCGGTATCTGTCATATGCTATATATTAAAGAGAACATCATGTGGCTTTTGTCCATCTTTCCTTGTACCTTCGCATTGACTGTGCACTGTGCAAACAGTTTGGTCACGTACGGCGATGCCGGATATCCCTCCTGTCCGTTCCCATTGCCTGTGTCCCATCCACCGATACCCGTGTACAGGAGATCTTTTCGTTGCTGTGGTTACATAGCGATGGGGATGTCTTGTTTGCTGGGACACGTCATTAGCCGTTCCCCTCCTTTAGTTTTAAAGAATGGCAGCATGTGCTGGCTCAGTAAGGGGAAAAGAGGCTTTACAGCATCTCCGTGGAGCTGTGTAGCACCTGCTTATCAGATTGTTTGTTTTTTTTTGTTTGTTTGTTTGTTTGTTTGTTAGTGGTCTCTCCCTTGAGAAGTTTTCTCATCCTAATTCTCCACGATAACCCTTTGTTCTTACCGTGATGTGAATCCAGCAGTCAGGATAGGTTGTGCTCTGCGCTCTGCCGTATCACCATTGTGCCACTGTCAATAAGGAACATGAATGACTTTCTGTTTGTTTTTATATTGATCTGCAGGAAATCAAGGCCAGCTTGTCGTGAGATGTGCCGTCTCTTTTGTTTTGAGGATGTTCTGCTGAGAAGGTTTTGTTACTCTGATTTTGTTCAATAGCAATCGAAATAGAAAGACATGTCAGACGGGAGTGGGGTTTCACAATAAGGTGATACAGCCCTGATTAAGAATCGACCGCACTGGCAGTAAACAAATGCTAACCTCTGTTTGTGTAACACATTTTCATTAAACTCATTATTTTGTTCCCTGTAACATTAGCTGTGGTTAGTTTCTTCATGCACTATTCCAAGATATACAGGTGTAGTGCACAGCATCCTGTTTGCCACCCTCAGCTGCAGGTTACAGTTGAGGATTTGGAATTAAGCATATCTTGTGTTTTTCAATATTGTGCGCTGTAGTGTGTATACTGCTGTTGTCCAAACAACTGTGATTTAGTTCCGTGAACTTACAACAATTTAAACCTTGCACTCTGTTAATATGGCCCTGTTGCACATCTCAGACGCATACAAGTGTCAGAGAGACGAGAGACGCAGTTCTTTGCCCAGGACACCACCGTGTAGATTTCACAAAAGAACTGCCAGAAAATAGTCTATGAACAGTTATTTTACATGCTATAACTGTCCCTCTTGGTAGTTAAATACACAAATAAAGTGCAGCAATACTTAAAGAGAATTGGTTAAAAAGACTCTAAATAGAAATAACCAGTTGTGCTCATCATGTCTGTTGAAAAATATTACCAAAGAAATAGAATTGCAAGTCTACATTTCTACTCCTTGGTTCAAGGAAAAGCAAATGTTCAGTTAAAAAATGTTTATCTGCCTGCATACATTTCTATCATGCATTTGGGGTTTTGGACTGAGCATCCACTCTTACCGGGAATTACCTGCTCACCGACGTTCTTTTCTTTTTATACTCTGCGTGACTGTGATGGAGATGTTCAGGCCACATTCTTTTTTTTTTTTCAAAGCGGAAACGTCCATAGTAAATCATAGCGATAACTTGCGCTACCCAAGTCACTCAGGGTGATAAGTTGTGGCTTTAACTTTTTCCTCAGATCGTAAATGTCGCAAGAGGCCCCCTGCAAATCTGCGCCCATGATCTGACAGAATTTGTCTCATTACACCACAGCTGCAAATCGATTTGTGGTGCTGTTGCTGCTGTACTGATCAGCAGTAGGGAAATTAGAGAAATAGGAAAAAAAAGTTTCAAAAACATGTCCTCAGCTATCACAGGAACATTCCAGCACAGTAAAGTCAGTATCATGGATTGCCAACAGTCTGGATGCAGGTAGTTGCCCTATGCAAGTTCAGGCTTTTGACTAAATTTTCCAGCTCCATTCACACTGACAGCATCTATTTCTGAACTTATAATTTACTTACAGTGAAAATGTCAATTAAGTAGCTGGTTTTCTTATCTGCTGATGACCACGATTGTCATTTAAACTGATAAGAATTCCTCTGTGTATCAGCAAAAACAGCTGAAGAACTTCTTTACTTTAAGGGGGAAGGTAATAAGATAATACTACAGGACACCCTTTCATTTTCAGTCTCTGAGCTTCTGCATGCCATCACTGACACGCTGTTCCATTTATTCACTAGAGGCTTGTTTAGCCTCCAGTATTGTCAAAGCAACCAAAAATTGATGCTCTCCTTAAAATACATTTAGATCAATCTTGCACTGAACTGGGAAAGCATCATGGGAAAGACTGGGGTTGTTTGCAGTAGATATTATTTCAGATGCCATTCATGTGCCAATGGACTTGCTGGAAGATGGTAATTTCAGGGAATACTGTAAATTTGAATTCATAATCCTAAATCTTTTGCCAAGGAACTGGAGGTTGTGTTCATAAATTGGCAAGATAGGGTATCTGCATTTCAGGGCCTGGTGAATAAAATCACAAAGATCAAACTGAGATCCTCAACATTGCTCAACAGTAGCCAGCTATGTAATTCAAAAGGTTATTGTCAATAAGGACAACAAACTTACAATCAAACGCTTCCAAGAATTTTTCTATAAATGACTAGCTTGTCAATTGTGCAAAACCTATAAAATGATAATAACATTTAATCCCAGGTACAAAAAGCTCACAAAATTATACCAAGCACATCGAGAAAGATTGGCAGCAGTTATCCTCAGAATGCTTTCCATGACCTCTTGGAATATTCTAGAAGCATTTCAGAGACCAAAGAGTATGCAGTTAAATTCAAATAATCCAAGCAGCATACAAACTGGTGCTTCTGTTTTGTTCCTTCCTCTGATAGACAACTTATTGTGTACTTGAGCCAAATAAAGAATTCATCTTCAGTGTCACTTTATTCTTAATCTCATAGGTTGAGGGAAAGTGGATCAGAAGAGGTCTCTGGCTCTCCGACTCCCACTCCAGATAGAAGTTTCCTTATTCTGGATGGGGGGTAAATAGTGTGTGTGTGTGTGTGTGTGTGTGTGTGTGTGTGTGTGTGTGTGTGTGTGTGTGTGTGTGTGTCTCCCCACGTACCACAATATTTTTACTGCTATCTGCCTACTGACTGATTAAATATTTTGCATTTAGGAAACAGAAAATGAGGAAAAATCTTATAAAAAAATGGACTTGGAAAAGTGTCTCAAAAATGTCCAGAACACAAGGAACCAGTTTATTATTTTTTATATACACTTTCACATTGCAACTTAAGAGGACAGCAACAGGCTTGGGCCCTTGGAGTTCATCTTTTTCAACCCTCAAGCAAGGAGCTTCACCAGGAAGATTTAGAAACAATTTAACAAAAAACTGCATATTTAACATGCTCAATTAATTGATCTCGAAGACACTGTCAGGGTCCAATATACCCAGTGGATGTTTACTTTGCACCAAAAAGCTAAGCGATATTAAAGTATGTGACTGCTTGCGTATTAGAAAAATTCTATCACACTTCATTTCCCGAAGATGAGTGTCTCATAGGATAACAAAGATACCCTCCTGGTTAGTCCTCTCAGCTACAGGCCAAAATGTAATTTCTGGATAAGTCTTGCCATCTCAATGCTAATACAGAAAGAGGACCTGTTTAGTAGGTGGCATCAATTTTACTTCCAAGGACCTACAAATTATTTAAGCAATATAAAACAATTTATTCTTATACAATGCTCTATCCTGAAAACGGAGTCAGAGGGCTTGTACACAGTTTCCCTTCATCAGAAATCTAGAGATGTGGCCTAGAAATCTCACTTCAGATCTTACCTGAAAACATAGGTCATGGTCTTGAGGTATAATATGGCAAACAAATAGGAGTGAAACACAGAAAACAGAAAAATACAGACAAACTCAAATTCCTCAGTATTTGTATTCGTTGTTGGCTGGCCATCACCCTCCACACACCCCTAATTTTTCCAGCATTGGTGGGGGTTTAATAAAGCAGTTTTTCCTATTAGGGGGTTGAAAGTACACACTTTTGACTGTACGATGCTATCAGTTGGAATTAAAGTGGTGTGTGAAACTTCTTGCCTCTATTATTCCGCAGCGAAGGAATCCAACAACATTCCTCTACCCAGCTTATAAGATTATAGCTGAATGGTAGTCTAGGGCACTCCCTAGGCACTCCCTGGTTCTATTCTAGGTAGTGGTATTCTAGGAAGTCTGGTACTAGTCTAGGTAGTGCTAGTATATGTAGTCTGGTGTTAGTCTAGTTAGTCTAGGTAGTCTGGTACTAGTCTAGGAAGGGCACACCCTGGATGGGAAGCAGTCAAATCAGATTCAATCACAAATACACTACAAGCAATGTAGAGTTACCAATCAACCTGCAACACATGTTACTGGATTGTGGGAGGGAACTAGCACCCAGTGGATGCACAAGGTGAGAAAGCTAAATATAAGAGCAATGAAAAAAACAGGGATACTGAAAAACACCAATGTACTTGTGAAGATTATTGTCAAACATCCCATAATTTTATGCAGAATATTTCTATCATTCAGAAAAGAGGTTTTGATCAATAGCCATTTATGGTTAATCCTTGTGCAAATCATTTCTTTCCTTGAAATTTGATAGTATCTTGCTGCACAATGTCTGTCTCCCAAGTTTTTGCTGGCACCATTAAATTCATATGGATTGGTTTAAAACAGGCGAATTAGGCTGTTTACAAATACATATGGTCACAAGCTTAACACCATCAACTTTTGTAGACTGCCAATTAAGATAAATTGAGTGTCCCAAAGACTATTGCTATTTCAGGAGGTCAAAGCAACAATGGGGTCAGTTTTTTAATGCGATGCTCTGTTCTGATACAACTTTGAGAATTCATGCTTGCAGAGGGGAATGTATGATCCCAGTCCACGGCAGTCAATACAATATACCCTGGAGTTAGCGCAGCCCTAATGAACCCAATAGCACTTCGCTGAAATATGATCGCTATTTCTGCAGCAGTCATTTGTTCTTTTAAGAAAAGATCAATGCCCCTTGTGGTATCTCTGAAAACACATAACAGGATGGCAGGGGGAGTGATGATACCTCTCTAAATATTGATGAAGGAGTTACACAATATAGTTTGCTTGGTGCACTTGCTGTCCGTTTTTACAGTCTGTCGGTGGACTGACCACATTAGTAATTAATGCTTCTTGGCCTGTTTAGCAGTTTAGGTTCATGTCTTAGGCAATATTTTACTTATTTTCAGCTGTCAACTTGTTGGCTTATTAGTTATTTATGATCCAGTTGTTACAGAACAAAATAACATGATATAGTTAACATATGGAGAAATGTACAATGCCATTTACATCTGTTACTTTCACAATACACAGCACACAGATACACAGTGAAACATGCAGAAGTTATAAATAGCAGAAACATACAGTTTATTGGGCACACACTGTGCAGCAGTTCAGAGCCCACAGTATCTCAGAAGCATAGGGCGCTGAGATGAAACAACCCCTGGATGGGGCACCAGTCCATTGTAGGGTGGCTACACATGCACACAGAATGGGTATTTAAGCGTGACTGAATTAACTTGTACACATACACTGCCCAGCTCAAAAAAAAAAGTGACACACTCAAATTTTTTGTTGGACCATCTTTAGCTTTGGTTACGGCATGCATTCGCCGTGGCATCGTTTCCATAAGCTTATGCAATGTCACAACATTTATTTCCGTCCAGAGTTGCATTAATTTTTCGCCAAGATATTGCATCGATGATGGGAGAGTCGGACCGCCGCGTAAAGTCTTCTCCAGCACATCCCAAAGATTCTCATTGGGGTTAAGGTCTGGACTCTGTGGTAGCCAATCCACGTGTGAAAATGATGTCTCTCTCACGCTTCCTGAAGCACTCTTTCACAATTTGAGCCCAATGAATCCTGGCATTGTCATCTTGGAATATGCTCGTGCCATCAAGGAAGAAAAAATCCATTGATGGAAAAACCTGGTCGTTCAGTATATTCAGCTGAGCTCATTTTTTTGGGCGCATAATGTTGCTGAACTTAGACCTGACCAACTGCAGCAACCCCAGATCATAACACTTTGACTCTTAAGTTAAATCCAGGTGGCGACTTTTTTTTTTTTTTCTTGGCTGGGCAGTGTATCTTTGGACTATGGGTAAAGCCAGAGCCCCCAGACAAAACCCATACGAACACAGGGAGAACATACAAACACCAGAGACTGAGCTGGATTCGAACTCACACCCAGATGGCACTCTGAGTTTGCCACCTGCAGTAGTACAGTTTACCCCATATATTGCCTTACTTTGCCTATTTACACCTTGACAAAGCCGACATCCTAAGGACGCCATAAACAATTGTAATTTACAAGCTCTATTCACATTCTCCATTCATGGAAACTGAAGATTATAAGTAAAGTTTTACCATGGATCGACAGCGTGCGCTTGGCATATCAACGGGAGGGCTTATCACAGTGAAAATACTGCCTGAAGATGTAGAATTTAAGTCTTAAAGTGTAAAAGGGACTGCTGACTGAAGGGAAGATTTTTCCACCACCAAGGCCCTAGGGTCCAAAAGAGATATATTTGTCATGATTCATCATTCCCTACACTTCAGCAATAGTGCTGTGCTCCTCCAGCTCCGACTGCTTGGTGGTTCCACTCACAAGGAGTCCAAAATCTAACGTCAGTCGGTTTTCAGTTTTGGGCCAAGTGCGGTGGAAAGAGAAATACACACTCTTGGAAAACCAGAGAGCCAGTGCCAGTGTTTGGAACTTGATCTACGTTTTGTTTGGTTTCCACTGAGTGAAGAGACATGAGAAAACTAACATGCTGAATCCAAGCCACGTAGCAATCGATACACGCGTGCAGGTAATCAGGCCAGAACTCAAGGTGATAGCCAGGTAAATATCTTTAGATCATCCACATGTATTTCTTCGGTGTACAATCCTGCCACAACAAATTCAAAAATTCAGATTTTTGTGTTGGTATCCCCTATGTTGTGTCCTCATAATTTACATGAGAAATGTCAAACTGTTGATGAGCGTTTCGCTACAGTTCGTGCCAGCCCAACAGATGCACCTGTACCGGCGTCTGTTCATCTCGCACACTGGAACAGGTGTTCTTTTTCCAACTGGCTTTTGCTCATGTTAATGTATCCCCAGTGCAATGGCACCTTAATTTGCCAAATTCCTCATCCTTTTAAAAGCACGGTTTTTACATCAATGCATAAAAAATGGTAATTTCATCACTTTCCTGCTGCTTAAAATTCCAGGCACAACAAAATGACGTATATCTCACCAGTCTATCCCAATCATCAACAAAATTTTTGCCCTTTTTCCTCATCTTTTTTTAATACAGGCTAATGTGTCACCAATTAAGATAAATGGGGCAGGCAGCGTGTTGCTAATTGGAAGTACATGATGTCTGACTCTGTGCTGACAAAGAGGTCCACAAAGCCAGTAGCTCTGAGAGCTTTGTGAATTCATGCCTGTAATATTTCCCCTGAGCCCACAGGCCTTTATCCACACATAAAAAGTGCATATAAATTTTCCCCCAAAATTTCGAGCTTGTGCGGTAAAAACACATCCCATTCTTCCTCTGATCATACATCCATCATCATTAATATCTTGAGGAGGGTCATGGTGCTCCGGATCCTATCCCGGCAATCATAGGGCAATGGGCTATGAAACAAACTCCCGGATGGGACACCAGTCCTCTAAGCATGTCCTTGTGGTTACAGTATTTAATTCTGAATGCAAAAGTTAATCTTTTTTTATTTCTTCAATAATGCGGACATTGCATTTGTTGTGCATGTCGGAAACCAATCCACCTGAAACATCAGCACATGGGCTGTGGGTGTCAAGTTGCCTTATTGAAATGGGACAGAGAGATGCATGAGGACAGGCTGGTCACTGAACACTAGATTAGTACAGATTAAATGTAATCCTCCAGTTGGGTGGAGCTGCCTTCTGCACTTGGTCTCTGTGGTTCCCTTTGTCAACCATTTTCCTTGCTATTTCTTTTTCCTTTCCCAGCATGTTGTTTTAGCGGTTTTGTTTATTGCTCTTGTGATCGTAGAGCCTTTAGAATATAAATGTTGGTTATCCCACCTTAACTAGCCTTTTACCATGTAATGTTGGCGCTGATCATGGTATTGGACTTTCTTAGTAATCCTTGGGCTTCAGACTAGATGTGAAGTTGTACTTGTGGAACTAAACACTGAGCCCAAGACAGACATTATTTAGTCTTCCAGCACATTGTTGTTTCTTTATGGTTGTTGGCTGTGGGACTTAGAATCATAAATTATCCATAAGTTGTCAACAAAAACTTATCTGCTCACCGGCTAATAAAAGTTTTGCCTTTGTTGAGCTTGAGGCTCATTGTCCTCTTTGCACAATAAAAAACTGAGTAGCTTTTGCTAAAGTATAAATGTTATTCAAAAAGAAATAATAAATCGTACAGGTGTACATGTTGCACAAAGTAATGGGAAAGCCTGCAACTGCATGATGGTGAATTTCTTCATGGATCACAGCTCAATAGTTACTGGTTCGATTCCAAAGTACTAAACACATGCTGTTCAGATGAACTGGACAACTGGGAACTCCATTATTTGAATAAATGAATAAACAGACTGCAGGGATGGGTTTCTTTAGATACATTAAAGCATGTGCAGTATGTGGTATTACACGTTTTGTGTTGAATTATTTTTAATTCTGTGTAAAACAGTCATGTTGAACTTATCAGGTTTTTATTCAATTCTTAAAATAATATTAGCACATTATGGTTTCCTTTTTATTTAACTCTGTTCAGTCATTATAATTCTGTTAATTCTGAATTTAGGTTGAATACATGGCATGTTTTTATATCTCGTATGTTCTGAAAATTATTTTATCCTTTTGCTCCTGTTAACCGCTAGGCCATTTAACAGCCTCTTTTGAACAGTCAGTAAGAAAACAAATAACTGAATGTTCAAAACATGCTGTACTCTAACTGTAAATAAAGCGATGTGTCTACAGTGTGCTCATTTGGTTTAATGCAAAAAGATCAAAATTAAGTTTTTTAGCAATTAAAAGAATGTATGTCTTTCTTAGTAATGGAACAGGTAAAAACACTGACAAGCAATAAAAGATAACAAAGATGGGCTGGGGCCTGTTGTCAGGTTGTGTAATAAAATCACTATAACATTAATAATAATCTATAGGCTTGCTGTCAAACTTTAACTATAGAGGGCAAGAAACAATTTCCATACAGCACACCTGAGTGTGGTGTTGAGTCAGAAAGGACTTACTTTCACAAAGGCCCTAGTTCCAGTGGCTGATCTGAACCAAAAATAATAATAAAAAACAGCTGAGAAAAAGTATCCAAAGTTCTGCATCAGCTGCTTTTCTATTACGATAGGTGAAGCAGAACGAAATTGTTAGTACCATGTATCGACTGTGCTACTCTCTATTAAAGCACAAGTGAAGAAATCCATCCCGTTGTGTAACAACCTGAGCATTTTATAGTAACAAAGAATTTCCTTTATATGAAACTGCCTTTGTCAACCAGTCAGAAACAAGGGTTAAAGGAAGAGGTATGACCGATGTGTGTACACAACACACACACTGGCACACGCTGGAAACAAGACTAGATAATCAGTTTCAAGAAGTGTTATATCACTAAATATGTCCTCTTTCTCCTCCCCAGACTTCATTTCGGGACCCTCTGTACTCAGTGGGGCTTAGTGAAGCTGAACAAACGTAATAGAGGAATGTATTGATTACTATAATGATCAGTCAGTGGAAACAGCTTTTCTGATAAATGACGGTAACATGAGAGGAACCAGGGGAAAAAACACATGTGACATGTTGGTTGTGGGTCACCTGGCACTACCTTTCTCCAACACTGGGAAGCCTCCTTTGTGTCTTTTATTACTAGTCTGTGGGGACAGAGGTCATTGTTTATGAAGTCTGCAAATGTACCTTTACGCAGAAAACAATCAAGCAAACAGTGTTACATTTATTCCAAGTAGTCACCCATTTCTCTGAGCCATTGCGCTATAAAACTCATGCTATGAATGGCTCCCTTGGGATCTATGGTGGAACAGAGCAGTGTCTGGCATTTCTGGTATCTTTCCTCATGCCGGTGTTCTGTTGCGTCTGCTGCTTTTTGGAGAATAAATGTAAAATAGCAACCGGGTCATGGTTCATTTGGCTTTAATAAAATAGCTCAAAGTCACAGTCGGTTTATCATAACTTCCACATTGTGGTAGATGCAATTCAGTTAAACAAATATAAGGACTATGAAGCGTGCGCATATGAAATGGTTTTACTTGCAGAGCTGTGACATTATTTCACCAAAGCGGTGTGATACTGACAGAAAAGACACTTCTTTATTCATGTGAAACAACAAAGATGCAGAATTCTAAAATTGTTTCTTTTTTCTTCTTGTGTAAAAAAACGTGTAGGATAATAGGCACTTGTATTTTTTAGGATGCTCAGAATCACACTGCTACTCTAACAATTAATTTTGTTGCACATTAAAATTCAGATTTAAAGCTCATATAATATGTTAGTAGCTCTTAGAGAAAGTAAAGTGTCAATATAAATGTCTTTGGAAATCCATTTCAATCCGGCGTTATCAAGCTGGTAAGAATGTCAGAGAAATAAGAATTTCTGCTTGCGTTGATATTTAAACAGTTAACACTTGTGTTAACCTAAAATTAAACATAAAGTTAATAACTATGAAACAATGATCAGAAAAAAAAAATGTGTGTATAAAAAATGGAATGACGACTAAAATGCAAGAAATTTTATCCAACTTTCATGCATAACAAACTGAAAATATATATTTTGGAAGTTAGTAGGCATGGACGTGTAAGTGAACTGCGAAGGCACCTAAGCTAAGGACCAGACAAGTGCCATAAGAAATCTATTTAAAAATGTACGTTTGTGTGTAAAATGTGAGCTTCTTTAAAGTGTAACCCTGAGAAAAAAAAAAAAAAAAAAAAGGTTTTTTGGGTTTTTTTTTTGTTTTTTAAACATGTAACTAAAATGTGGGGCGGGCTTCGTTTTAGCACAATCTCCACACAAAACTTGGGCAAAAGCAGCATCGGGATCTTCATCATTTCTTAGCACATTTGTAAGAAGAACGTGCCCTTAGGTGAATAAATAAAGTCTTTTTTGTGCTGTCCGGGCCAGAGTGATTCTCAGGTTCAGAGGCAGCTCAAGCAGGTGGAAGAAGCGCAGTACCCGCTGACTACTGAAGGTAAGTAATCGAAAACAGCGCGTAAAATCCAAGTAAAAGCACCGCGACGACATTTGCGTCGCATTCGGCCAACTTTAACGCGCCGGCTTGGAACTTGGTGACAGTTGCGCGAGTTCTAGAGTTGATTATTCAAGCCTTGTGCGGCGCTAATGAGGGTGGGCGAGAACAGCGGCGCTCGAATAGCGAAGTGATGCAGGCAAGGCCAGAGCAGCCGATCGCAGAGGCCTTTCCCCATTCCCCTTTGTGTGTGTTTACATTTTTATTTTTAACAGAGGGAAAGTATTAACCATATCCGAACGGCGGGATCGACACAGAAATAATGTATGCCTTCGTGAGGTTTCTCGAAGATGACATGTGCTACGCTCTGCCCGTTTCCAGTGTGAAAGATTTTAGACCTGTGCACAAGACAGATTTCGACAATCAGAAGGTGTATGTGGTTCACAGAGCCGAGGCGAATGGTACAGGCCAGGCTGCCAAGGCGCAGATCCTCGCTCTCGCAGGTGAGTTCGACACGGCGCTTCCCTTTGCTCCGTGGCGGCTGCCGGCGCCCGGTGGGTCTCGCCACCTCTGCCGTTGCTCTCCCCTGCACTCGGCTGGACGTATCAGAGGGAAACCCGGGCTGCTGTTGACCGAGCCGTGCTCCGTTGTCGTTTTTTTTTTTTTTTTGGGCCAAGTGGCCGTACGGTTCGGGACTAAACTGCCTCGGCGGCCCACTGAGCCTTAAATAATGGGTTCGGTGCGATCGGTTAGCGTGCGCCGCCCGAGAACCGAGCCCTGGCGCACGCTTCCCCCGGGAGACCGGCTGCCGTCAGCCGCCCTGAGCTATGGCTATTCTCCCTAAGCAGCTAATTCGGCGTAGCTGGATGTGTTTGCGGGCCCAGCGCCGCGCCGAAACGACAAATAATGCTTGTTGTACAAAATTTCCGCCCTGGACGGTAAAAGTTAGCGTGCGCGGGGAGCCGCGGGGAGCATTTCCTGCGTGACAGCGAGCTGAGGAGCCCGGGCGAGCGTAGCCGCCGCTCACCGCAGCGCCTGCCTGCGCTCCACCGAAGTGCCGCGTTGCTCCGCTGCCTGATTCGGACCCCAGCAGGCGTGTGGCGGCCCGCTTCCGGTTGGGGGTTCGCATCCTCAGCCACAGCACCTGTGTGTTGAAAAGAAGTTCTGTGTAAAACGTGTACTTCGCACACGTGTGTTTTGGCGGCAGCCGCTCATATAATGATTCGGGTTGCCTCCTTGTACCTTGAAGGATGTGGGTTCAAATCCCACCTGCTGTTATTCCTTTCATCAGTTCGCTTAACCCTTAGTTATTGGGACAGTGAGAATGCCATGCCGTGTACACTTCAGCAATAGTGTGTAAACCCCTGTAAATTTGTTGCAAGACCCTTTGGACTAAGTTGTCTGCTAAACAAAGGTTAACAAGAGTGAGTGCATCATTTAGTGCATAAAAACAGAGAGATTGCGAATTTAAACAATGTGTTGGCTTGCCTGTTAAAACGGACCAACGCTGTATGAACATTGCATTTTAGCTGTAAAACTTGCACTGTAAGATGGTGTATTTCGCTCCAGTGCACCTCACAAGAAATAAAGTGTTCCTTGGATGAACTGCAAGTTTTAATGCATTTCCACAATTTTAAAAATTTGCTCTTGGAAGACTGAATTATATATTGCTTTATAGTATATATAATTTCAGGCGCTTATTTAACGGGTCTATTTCACCAGTAGCCAGGTGCCAGGTAAGCCTTACATCTCATATCCATTCTGGCATTTTCTCATAGTATCCCACCTGCATTACTGTTGTGACAATTTAAGTTTGATAAACCTTAAATTGCAAGTATTGTGTGTATTTTCAAAATCTCTCAAACTGAGTCAAATTAAGTCTAAACTCACAAGAGTGTGAGGTTCACATTATGTAGTAAGACTGTTATTTTGAAATTAAACAATGCTAATGCTAATGAGTGCAAAACCTTACTTACCTACCCACTCCTGTCCCAGGTGGGAGCAGTGTGCTCACCAGATGCTGTATTTTTGCACCCTGAACCCCTGCTGCCCACCTAACCACTACATATCTTCAGCTGTCTCCTGTCAGCAGGGCAGTGAAACCATAATGCTGCTACCAAGTCCTCCTGCACTTATTTTAACTTACACACAAGTGGCAAAACACGAAGGAAATTAATAAGTAAACAAATGGATGGAAGAAAGGATGGGTTCTACAGCCAAGCAGTGTAACACAAGTCACATAGTAAACCCACTGTGGGTAATTTAGATTCTCCAGTTGAGCAGAAGCAAACATTTTTGGACCGTGGGAGGAACCTGAAGCACCCAGAGGAAACCCACAGAGGGAACATACCAACTCCGCATAAATAGCTGGATCTGAACCCGTTGAAGAGGAGACATGAGACTCCACCGCTGCGTGCCATGCCTCCTTGCAGCCAAATAGATCTCATCCTGTTTGAACCCAAACTTCTCGTAGTATTACCACCTGCCGCAGGTCAAGGATTAAAGGGCCCTGCAGTTGCTTTCCTTCTGAAATGTCCACGCTGAAGTGCCCTGTGTTATTTGTCAACGTTTATTGTAGCCACATTATTAACACGGTGTGCTGTGTGTTTCAGAAAACATAGAGGAGTTTGAACATAGTATTATGCAAAAGAAGATGAAAATTCCTAAGCTGTCCACTAAAGATGTGGCCAATTCAGTTGAGAACCACATCGGGGAGGATCGGCTGCCACTGAGGCATAAAAAGGTATGTTTGTTTTCATGGTTTAGTACAGACTAAGAAGGACCTGTAGCTGGAACGTTTATTCCCACTATACCCAGCTCGAGGAATTTTTATTTTTATCTGCATTAATAAACTCTTTGCAGGTACTTTTTATTTGTCTATTACAGTGGTCCTGTAGGAACCTGTTGTGTGTTTTTGGGGAAGAACACATGCAGTGTTCATTACCATGTATCTTCTGCTTATTCTTTTCCATCTGTTTTGGTAGTTTGTCCCTCTTGGCAACCTTATGCAATTTGTGTTTTTTTGCATCACTGTGCGCCTTTTCAGTTTTCTGCCCACAACTCCAAAGCAACGTGAAATTCGGTGCGCATCTAAAAATCTGCCGCAACACTTGTACCTCCTGTTGAGGAATTAATTTCTACTTGTTATTCTTGTTTGCCTTCGAATAATTGTCCGACACTTACATGCAAAATGGAGTCCCTTCATTTCGGGGTGACAGCAGTCCTAGTATTAATAATAAAAGGAGTAATCTGTCAATAGCTGTCAGTGGCAGTGGCCTGCACATATATGTGAACAGGCTTCTAGTGATTTAGTGTATCATCATTCTGAATCACTGGATGGTGAGGAGGTAGCAATTCATGCTGATATAATTCAGTGCAACCTTCAGACTTGTCCCTTTGCCAATTTAAAGCTGTCCGTTTAAACCAGAGTGCCCACAGCGGCCACCACAGAGCAGCCTGTTGCAACCACAGAGAAGCACGTTTTCCTTGTCCCGTTTTTAACAGCTCTTTCTGTTAGAGCGCAGCCCTAAAGTGGCTTCTAATGGCACTGTGCTCAGGATAACGTTACCCCTGTGGTTTATAGCTCAGACAATTTTAGCCTGTTGTCCTCCAGTTTGGCCTCAAAATGGCCCTCCAGCTCAGACTGGTTAGGTTAAACCCCACACAGAAATTGTTTGCTGCTCGCACAGGATCTTTGCTTTTTTGGTTCTGTGCTTTGTGTGAACAGAAATTTGGGGGTCCCGCAAACATTGTCTTGATTAATAGTTTGTCTGAGTACACTTCAGACATCATTGTTATATCCTACAAAAACAGAGTGTAAAAACAGATGGACAGAAGAATATAAGGGAGGGCCGCTGCATCAGTTGTTTAGAAAACATTCTACATGGACCATAGAATTGTCAGTTATTTGCAGTCCACTTCAAGCTTTATGCTATAACTGTATTGTGGTTAAGTATAAGTGAGATCCCAATCTAAAAATCAGGGTTTTTTAAATAAATATTTTAATATTTTTGCAACTTTTCAGTCTGTAAAATGTAGTAGCATGGTTCAGAACTGTGGACAGCAACCACAAGGACGAAACCGTGGAGCAGCTTGTTTCACCTTCAGCTGTGCCATTTCCTCTTCTGTACCTTCTGCCTGGTCACTGAAACAATGCTTTTTTTTGCCATTAAGCGGGAGCATCAAGTGGTGCAGTGGTTAGAGCTACTGCATTACACGTTGTGGATCTGGGTTCCAATCCCACACGCTTCTTTAGTGGCCTTCAGCACAGTACTTAACCTGAATTGCTACAGTACAAATTAACCTGCTGTATAAAGGGGTAAACTTAGTAAGTTTCTTTGGTGAAAAATACCAGGGAAATCACTTAATGTTAAGTGTCCAATTCTGAAATATTTTGAAAAGAATATTTTCACATTAAAGAACTTTTATATCCTGTCCTTTAATCTGAGTGTCCTTTAAAATTCATATTTATATTCTGTGTTCCATAAATAATTTGCACAGGCTGTTTCCCAGGTTTTTGTTACATTCGTATGCCTCTTTGTAGCTTAGTCAATTAAGAATATTTGATTTGGTTAGAAAAGAATTTTTGGCTGACCCCGGTTCGAGTGGTCACGTTTGTGATGCGTCCTCAGGCGCAGGACCATGGGCGCCCCAACAGCAACTCTTCCAAGAGCCTGGCTGCGGTGGTAGCACGTCTGGAGCGCAACGCTGTCAGCCTGTGTGTGGAGGGTGAGGAGGACTTGGAGGAGGAGGAGGAGGAAGAGGAGGAGGAGGGTGATTCGGGTGCTGAGGAAGCTGTAGTGCCCCGGGTGCTGTACGAGGAGCTGGTGCATAGCTACCGACAGCAGGAGGAGGAGATGCGGCACCTGCAGCAGGAGCTGGAGCGCACACGGCGTCAGCTGGTGCAGCAGGCCAAGAAGCTGAAGGAGTATGGTAGCCTGCTGACTGAGGTAAAAGAGCTACGAGACTTCAACAGGAGGCTGCAGGACGTCCTCCTCATCAGGCTTGGGAGTGGTAAGAAGAGATTCATACCTGCTTACGTTTACCACACATACAGTACCAGTCACATGGGATCAGTTGACAAGTTATAGCAGATTGAGCGAACTTGTCTTCTCAGCACTCTTTCATGGAATAACGCTTAGAGATATAGGATAGAAGGAGCTGTAGGGTTGCTTTATTTTAAGTTTTCTGTTTGCTTTGTCTCTTAGAAATATTGCCCCAGTGTGCCCAAACTTTCGACTGGTACAGTATGAGGCACATTGCTGTGGAGGGCTAAATTAAGATTGATTTTCCAGTAAAGAACTTGATTTCAGTGTGTGCACATTTTGGAGTCCTGTATAAACCAACCCTTATGGGATTCCCAAGAAATACTCATACTAAAGTTTGTGCGCAATGGACATGAATTCTTCATGCACACTTTTTTCAGTAAGAGCTAGCAAATAGTGCAAACCTATATCTTATATGCTGCAGTAAATGAAAAATAAGTGTTGACAAGCAGCATGTATTTTCACTGAAAGTTCTGAGGCTTGATGTGAAATGTTGGCAGCTGGAAGGAGGGACCGCGGATTAGACAGTCCTGGGTGAGTTGGGGTCAGGAATATAGTACACTGACCGATATTAAAACTCATCAGCTACATGAGAGCTTAGTGTGTCCAGCCACCAAGACGGCTTACAGGGCAAAAATAGCACACTGCCTCGAGGCACCATGGAGGCTGCTGCTCTACGATGTGAAGCACTCGACAGCTATGCCGTACTGTACATGGCAAACAGACAAGCCCTGCGGTTTCGAAGAGAGATGTTATTTTTGACAGAACTGGTGTGTAATGCAGTGGCTCAATTCCCACAGCCTTGTCGACATGCCTTTCTTCCGTTTGGCACAGAACCCATGCATGATAGCGGCACCCAGACAATCAAGGCAGAGGTGGTGGAACCCATCATTGAGCCCCAGGAGGTGTGCAGAGAGGAGGCCAACACAAGCTCCAGCCACTCCCATTCCCCCTCCCCGAGAACTGTGTACACTTTCAATGACGGAAAGGTGAACGCCTCTGCTTTTAGTCCGCTGTCTCTGTGAGGGGACTAAACTGGCGACTTCTTCTTTTATGGTGTGGGTGGTGGGTGGAATGGGGGGACTCTTAAGTTACTTTGTTTTGCATGTAAAATACTTGAAATATTCCTTCCCTGTAGTCATTTTGTTTTTGTAGTTGAGGTTAGGGTTACCATGGTACCGTTGTTGCTTTGCAAGGTTTGAGAGACTGTTGATATAAGATTTACGGTCTGACTGTGGCAAAACAACTAATTATTGCATACAGGTTATCCAATTTAAGTTTATTATACTATTGCGATTGAGTGACAGTTGGGATGAAACAAAAAATAGCTTTGGCCAAGCAGAGATCCTGTCTGCTGGCCTGAGTCCTTAAGCACATTAACTAGAAAAGGAAACAGACACTAAAGAGAAGCCCAGAGACTAGTTGTCCTAGACAGCATTCTGATTGCTCTTTCAGTTCACCTTCAGCTCTGGAAGGCCTCCTGATAAATGTCTCCGTTTTGTTTGCCAAAAACATCCGCAAGCTGGTGCAATGCAACCTGTGTGTTTTGAGGACACTCTCCTTCTGAATTGGACTGCTGTTGTAGATAAGCATACTAGATACTGCATTTCACTGTAGAACCATGTCTGTAGTTTGTAGCTCTTGAAGTAGTTTACCCCTTGAATATGACCTCCCTACGTCTTTGTGTTTCTGAAGAATTCTGTAGACCTCCCTATAAGGTGTGCTGGTGTCTTTCCAGGTGCACCTTGGTGGAGGGATTTGGGTAGATGAGGAGAAGTGGCACCAGCTCCAGCGCACGCAGGGTGATTCCAAGTTCACTAAAAACCTGGCCGTTATGATCTGGGGCACAGAGACGCTCAAGAACAGGAGCGTCACTGGTGTGGCTACCAAGAAAAAGAAGGACGCACTACCTAAGCCGCCCCTCTCTCCAAGCAAGCTCAAAATTGTGAGAGGTGAGATACCTGCTCATTCTAGCTATTCCAGCTGGACAGCTTCCAGATATTCTACTGATGCACATATAACTCTGAAACTGGTTCTCAAAGCTGTAGATGTTTTTTGAGCACGACCGTTTTTCATCCGGAGAACCCCAGTCCCAGTGACCACCGTGGGTCTTTTTCTTAGTGTTTTTCTGTTTGTTTAGTTTGTCCACTCTTCGAATTAATCTTGTTATCTTTGAAAATTGCAGTCTGCTAACTTCTGAAGAATTAATATTGGAAGGTTCCCCCCCACACGAACCAGTTTGCAGCTTTGAAAATGTACTGCGGAGCAAAACCGATGAAGGTTTAGATCAAATGACTGATTGTTGTAATGAAATATATCTTAACAGTTTTTAAAAGAATGCACCTCATTTAAAATCTCATTTTCTTTTCAGAATGTCTGTATGACAGAGTATCGCAAGAAACTGCAGACAGCGCAGAGATCACACAAAGATTGTCCAAAGTGAACAAATACATATGTGAAAAGATAATGGATATCAACAAATCCATCAAGAACGAGGAGAGGCGGGAATCCAAGCTGCTCATTAGACAGACAGTAAAGATGGAAAATTTCAACTATGATGGCATGTAGTGATTAAAGGTTGTCACCATAGCTCATTCTGCTCTCCTTGGACTGCCGAAAAAGAAGAGGGTGGAGAGGATCATCACTGCTGCCATTTGAGATTCTCACTGGAGCCCAAATGAGGCCTTTTCATCTTGAACAAACCGGTGCCTGTCTGACAGCTTTACTACTCAATAAATGTAGTCAGTGGTTAAGTGTGTTGCTGCAAGCCATGAGAAGTAAGCAAGTGGACTTTGGCACGTTTGGTTGGATGGGCCAGGAGTTTGTATAGTGGAGCGATCCTTCAGATCCCAGTGTAAAAGCGAACATGGTGGTCCTTTAACACTGTTCTGTGTCAGAACTTGACCGCTTTTGTCCCAAATAACTGTGGAGCAGAATATACCTTCAGAATAAGTTTTCTAGTTTTCGGAAGACTTTCTAAAAGCATTAATGTTGGTGAGTGCAAGGTTTTGCCGCTGCAGCTGCACGGGTCACCATCTTTTTGTGTGAGGTCTGCTTCAGTACTGTCCATAGTTTTTACAGAACAATCTGGAGACGCACTTTTTTTTAACAGGGTTAAACTCTGCATGTCTTAATGTGTAGAGGCCAGGCCTCTCTTTTAAAAATATCAGTGTTGCCCTAGAGATTGTCCCTCTTTGAGTGTCCTAGGTTCCCTTGGGTAGGGAGAAATAGCAGCCGCCTGGTTCTTCTCCAGGCCGAGAGCCTCTCAATGTGTACTGTTCTGTGTTTGGTGTGTAGTCTGTAGAGCAGCTCCTAACACTTGCTCTTGGTCCCCTTTATACACTTGCAAGGTATTGAGTGGTGTGTAACCTGGATAAAAGCTATCCGGCGTTTTTTGTCAGTCAGGATCAGGAACATTCATATGTATGCATATCACTTCATAACTGTGAATTTTACTACTTGAGAAATATATTGGAGTTTACTGTTAGTCTGGACTGTGAAAATGGTGTTCTGTTCACTTGTCAGAGCCCTCGTGCTGATGAGCAAAGTAATGTTTCCGCTGTGACACAGGAGAATGCTGAGCTGGGCCTTACTGAAGAGAGGTTCTGTTGTCTGTCTTTAAATCAAACTGTGATTGTAAAGTAAGCTGTTATTGCTTCAACTGCACTTTGGCGTGTGGATGCGTTCCACTGGTTCTGTGCTGAACTGGGCGTAAAGCTGTCGACAGCCGTCGGTCCTCCATCCAGGGCTGAAAGCGGCCGAGTCCCCGCTCTCCCTGCCTAACCCCCTCTATGAGGCACACCATTCGAAATGAAATAAGGTATAGTGACAACTTCCAACAAAACATGCCATCAGAGCTCCTAGCTTTTATTTGTTCTCTTTTCTCCCCCTTAAAGGTTTGGATGTCTGCAATATTGACCTAAATGCTGCAGAAAGAATTCTCAACTGTGACCATATTTTTGACTGTGATTCACCTGCAGGTCTGCCTTGAACGCAGAAAACAATGTTTATTTAGGTGTTTTTTTTTTGTTTTTTGTTTTTTTTTTTTTGTCTTTTTAACATTTGAACCTTTTTCTTGTTAAGCATTTCCCTTGAGATATATTGCTACAAGTAATTTATCGTTTTCTTTTCTATAAAACATGGACGCTTTAGACTTTAGTCCAGGTTGCACCTTACCTTGCTAAGCATAATTGTAATTTCATCTTTACCAGGCTGATTAGTTAATTTTACCTGTCGTGGGCTTTAAGCTTGATGTTCTATTTTTTTATAAACACAAATATAGATTGTATGTATATATATTGAGATAAAAAAAATTGTCCTTCTTTAATGCAGTTGTTTTTTTTTTTTTTTTTTTGAAAATGAACTGCTAAAGCAAACCATAACTTAAATTAACGTCCTTAGTGGCGGGCCAGCAGACTGCACACTAGATGCCCATTGCCCAATGGTCCTCTTCTGCTTGCTATATGAGGTGTTCCTCCTCTTCAGGAAGCTTTTCTTTATACCATCAGATATTTGGGGAATAAAAAAGCAGGTCACAATTTTTTATGTAAAGTCCATCCTATTTATTTCAGATGTAGATGGCAAATAGGCTTCAAGGTAATAGACTGTCTGAATTATTTCATCTTTTCGTTGCTCTTTTTTTCCCATCCAGTTTTGGCTGTGTACAACTGTGTTATAATATCAGAATTTATTATAGTTATTTAGATGTTACAAAAATATCTGGGGCACGGAACTATTCTGCACATGTAAACGAAAGTGAAGCTGGGATATGTTCGGAATTCAAGAAAACGTCCCAAAATTTGATCTGTTGGTCAGGTCTATTTTGGGGCAATGTTGGAAAGATTACAGTTACACCACATTTTTAATTCGGTCCTTAAAACTGAACTTAAACTGGGAAAACATAAACAGAGAGACTATTTACCATTATTTTAAACAGGAAAAAAAAATTTAATCCGTTCCAAACGACCCTTTACAAAAAGCCCAAACCGTTTTCCCAATTAGTATTAAAATATTGTAAAATGTCTTCCTTAAAAACCATAATCAATCCCACCATCTATTTCTCTGTTTCTTTCTCCATTTTTTTTCCTTTGTACAGCAACAACACTAACAAATACCAGTGTTTTGCATGACAGAGATCAAAATGTGTAGCTGACTGGACATAAAGTCACAGCAGTTCCCCCTCACTCACACTCAGCAGGCTGTTAAGAATGTCTTTATTTTGCGGTTCAGATGTTATGACAGGTTTTTGGAACTTAGATGATGTAATTTATTGCATCATATGAATACAGGTGATTTTGACTTTATTCCAGACTAGACTGTATGGGTACCCAGCAGGGGCATTACAAATAAAATACAAAATCAGCATTTTAAAACACAAATACATTACAGATTGAGAGTTTTGTATCAAACATTCGGAACATAAATGGGGATTCTTCCGTACATGCTTGGGCTAAAAATGTTATATGGGGAATTTAAACAAAACTTTTCAATGTGAAAAACAGGAAACATTTTACTTATCATTTGGACAACAAAAAAAATCTTTGATTTTGTTTTTTGTTGAACCCAATAGTCTGAGTTTGAGTAAGACCTTTTGGGAGTAATGTTTCTTTCCCCTTTGTCAAGGCATTTACGAGTCCTATTTATGAACCAATTGTGATTTCCTTTCTTTGGTTGCACTTAGTCTTACCAGGACTTTTTTTGCTTTTTCATTCCAGTTTTCTCATCAACTGGTACATTTAAATGCTGTTTCTTGGTTACTGCTCTCATTGGATATTTAAAAATGTCCTTTTTTGTAGCCTAAGTAGATAACATATGTTGTTTTGGGCCAGTCCAAATTACCTAATATCTTGGAGGATGGACTGCAGCTGTTTCAAATCGGATTCGAAAGTGGACTTAACTAATATCTGTGCTGATTTTTTTTTTTTTTTTTTTGCATAGTGCCCACCCATTTGAGTCTGGAGGTTATTGCTGAGGTTATTCCAGTAAATTTAAGCTATGGTTTCCTGAACAGGAGAAATGTGTGAGGAGGGTTTCTTCATTGGAGGCTCTGCTGGTCTCATACACCTGGATTGTGATTTTCGGCTGTTTTTTTTTTTTTTTTTTTTTTTTTTTTTTTTTGCTTTTATCTGGATTTGATGTTCCCACTTTAAGCCATCTGCTGCCACAAAAGCTTTAGAACTAGGGTTTTACCTTTTGCCCAAGCAGATGTGTGAAAAGAGGAATTGGTTTTCTTTGTTTCTTAAAAACAACTTACCTCCTGTATGAACAAAGATAAAAACAGGAAAAAAAAAACTATACAAACTGAACTGTACAACTTGGTTATTTAGTTCTGTTGTTCCCATTTTGTTTCAGTGGGGGTTGTAGTTTGTTTATTTCTTATGTTGTGCATTTTGCAACTGCAAGCTGATGGATAATTAGCTTTATTGTGGAAATGACGGATGTGTGGGGACACTGGGTGAATTCTGCTGGAGTTTGTTCTGGGTTGAGGGAACATACATTGTGCTCGTTCACAAATGGATTTCCATGCACCATTTTCATTTGTGCGTTACATTTTCGTATCTGCGGTCGTATCTGAGTTTCTCCACATTTGCAGCGATGTGGTTTTGAGTACTAATCCTAAGGACACATGCTAAATGGTAGCCTAGCATTAGTCCATGAGGCATTGGTTCGTACATTTGTATAAAGTGTGTGCTAACTAGATTTTTAAGAGGATCTTTATCGAGTCGGTGAAGTGATGTGTGCATCCGTAGGGTTTGCTGGATTTCAGATAAGATGTCCATGAATAGCTGCACTTAAGTCTTTAAATACATGGATCCATTTGTGCTACCTGACAGTTTATGTTCTGCTCTGGCTTCACAGCAGGAATGGGCAGCTCTCCCCAAGGGCTAGTTGGTACCGAGAGGTTACATGTGTACGTGTGAAACGGGAAGACATTAACACCTGGTAGTATGGACCATCCATCTGCTTGGATAAATGATAGCTTGGCAGTGATTTCTGCTGATGTAAGAAGAGGCCCTTGAGCGCAGAGATGTTTATTCTTGCTGATGTTTGTGCACTTACTTGATTATATGTCGATTATTACTATCTTGTGTATTTGTCTGTGTGTGGGGGGGGGGGGGGGGTTGGAGGGGGAATGTTAAGCCAAAGTATAAGAGATGTTGAGAAGATCTGTGGTGGAATGCCAAGTGCTGAATTTGGACTTGCACAAAAGTAGTCCTTCGGTCTGTTCAGGATGTGTTTATTTGAGGGTGAATACTGTAAAGTTAGTGTTTCTTGCTTATACTTTATTACTGTTCTCATGTTCTGAACTGTGTATAAATCTGTATGGTCCTGGAGGTGAAAATATTCTATAGCGTGTGCTGGAAGCAGTTAGGGTGTCTGTGAGAACCCGGAATGTTCCTTTAAATCACATGATTCTTGTTTTTTTGTTTTTTTTTCTTCCCTTTTTGTTTTGTTTTTTGTTTTTGTTTTTTGTTTTTTGTTTTTTTTTTTGTTTTTTTTTTTTGCTTTGGTTCCTTCCTGATGCCAAAAAACACAACAAATGGGTAGGTCGGTACTGCCGTAAGTGCAGTCTCATATATTTTTATACTACACAAATACACCTGAGTGTTTAGAAACCACAGGCTGAGGACCAGTCGTCAGAACAGAAAAAATTTCTCAGTGTTGACGTTGCCGTTGTCAGATACCACATTGGCTGTGACGTTGGGTAACTTTTACCAGATTTTCTTTTTTTTCCTTTACTGCTCAAGGAAAAGTGTATTAATTTGCCTTACTTGCTTCGAAGAATCGGGCCCTCCTCGTGTTATTCGCTCACTCAGCGCAGGAGTCTTTCGCACAGTCTCTCGGGAAGCGGTGTGCAGGACAGGGAAACAGCCAGGGTTCTTTAGAGGTGACTCCTTAAACCGTCTTTACTTTTAACCAACAGGTGTAAAAAGTCGCATCACCATCCTACCTCATTGCTCTACTCGTGTTGTGCATACATTTTAAAGACTTAGGGTGTACGAATAGATTCAGCTCTTTTTAAACACATACCGCAGTGGCGTGTACATAGGCGACTTCTTACCAAAGTAGTTTCATTAGAATTTGTCTTCATTACCTGCTGACTAGAGACACCCGCGTTGTGGGTGTCAGGTAACCTTTTACATGGCATCGTCTTACTACGAGGGTATGAATATAAGCTGTTAGGGAAACTGTTCACTGTAAGTAGCTACATTCATTAGAGATTTTTACTGGTCCATGGTGCTACCAGCAAAGCATAGGTAAATGAAGCTCTATCTCTTACCTCAAATGGTGCTAGCTTTTTCTATAACGTTCTCATTTTCCCTCAGCTCATCGTGTTGAGCCTACTGAAAGTAAGATTCCACTCCGAGGTTAAAAACATAAGTATCGTAACTATAGCAAAGACGACGTAAGCGTTCTTGGGCTGCCGACGCGAACGCGCGCTCCTCGTGCGGTTTGCGTCCGTCCGTTCTCGCGCGCGCGTAGCGAATTGGCGTGTCGACAGAAACAAAGATAACGAAAAAGGACGGGCGCTGCAATTTTAAGTGCACGCGTTGTTACAACCGTTCAACCCTGAGGAGGACTAGCAGGGGAGAAGTACGTATTCTGATTTCATAAGAGCTTTGGCGAAATAAATACTTGAAACAGTCAGGGTAGACAAATGCTTTTACTTTAGTCAAAATAAAACCAAATAGAAGTTCTGTGCATATCAGTCACTTGATATCTCTTGGGTAGGCGGCGCGTCTCTTCGCCGTCAGATTCGAGACAAGGTCCTCAGCCGTCAGTATCGTCTCAACAGGATCAGGACCACTTGGTAGGAAAGGCCGTAGGGTGGGATCACCAGGCTCCTTGTAGACGTTGTCTTTGTGATAATGAGCCGTGAAAAGAAGCGCGTTGATTCCGGAGAGGAATTGAACAGAGAACCAAAGTGGCACCTCTCGACGAGAGCGACAGAAATTCCCAAAGGTGAATTCGGTTACGTGATCCTTTAATGACATTGTCTTCTCATGATTATTTTTGCAGACTTGGGGAAATGCGAGTCGCACCGTGCGTCGCCCTTCCGCACAGAAAACCCGATTTAGGAAGCGGTAAACTCCATGCGAGTCACGGTTATTGTCAAGTTCCAAGTTGTTTAGTTCTCGGGTGAACTTTTTTGTTCTTGCTGCTGACGTGGGCAAAATTGTATGGAACGTGAGCGTGGTGAAATGCTGTGTGCAAGTGAAAGCAGAACAAAAAGAGGAACAGGGGAGCAATAATGCTGTGCGCAGAACAACGACTGAGAAATCATTACAGGGCGATGGGAGCGAGAGCCGCTCTTCGGCTGTGTTGACAAAGTGCTGTAAAGTTGTTGTTAATGAAGTGCTGTGACCATGTTATCATTTCAGGTCCCTCCTTTTGGGCGTGTGTGTGTGTGTGTGTGTGTGTGTGTGTGTGTGAGAAAGAGAGTGTGTATGCTGTGAGGTGGGTGGGGTGCTGGGTGCAGTCACAGAAATGGTCATTTTCCTCACATCTGATAAATGTTTGCAGCTTGGCGGAGGGAGCCCCCGTGTGCGAGTGTCACCTCCCGGCTGGCGAGTGTGAACACGGGGCAGAGTGTTGCCTCGACCCCTCGGGGTCCAGTGCGTGCCACTGTGGAAACTCCAGGGACCCTGGGGAGGGGGGCTTCTGTTGAACAGGCAAACGTGTTGCTACTACAGTATGTGACTGGCTATGCCTTTTAGCATCATTTTACGTGTGTTTGCTGCAGTCCAGGTACTCCTGTTTGATGTACAGATGAACAGAATAAATGGACTTATTCTAAGAACAAAAGCCCTGCTATGCTGGCTCACGCTTTTGCTGTCTCTGTGTTATTTTTATCATTTACTCTAACTTGCAGCACCACCCAACAGTGCATGTCTGCTATATGATTCCGTTCTCCTTGTTGGCAAGATTTGTCTTCAGTTGTATAATTTTATGGCGCAGTCGGTAAGCTCCGAGCCTGGCTGTTGATGCTTAGTTTCAGGACTCGGACTTTACCACATAAGGCTTTGTGTTTAAACTAAGAGGTTTATAATACTATTTTTGTTTTTGAAGGAAGGAACAACTGAATTTGACAAAATTGATCGTGGGTAATACAGCATCTGCATGTTTATAGTGATCCCCTCTCCTTAAAATAATTGGTCATTTTAACCAAATCAACTTCTTTTTTTATTCCATGATGGTTTATGTTAGGACTGTGGCACTTTATTTTCTCCGTATCGAGAGAGGAATCGGTCCGCTGCCGCTGCGCCGACGTTGCATCCGAACTCCAGTGAGCTGTGAGTGTTTTTGACGTTTCTGTTGACACATGAGGAGTGAGCGAGCAAGCCGGGGATTAAAATCGCACCGATCGTCATGTCAGACGGAGATAAGCATGCAGGATTTTCAGAGCAATCGGTAAAGGTAGAAATTATCATCCACACACACACACACAGGAATGTTCAAATAAAGTGACCGAGAGTGTTTTTTAGGAATGCTGTGTATAGCGTTGCCAAAGTCCACGTGAAATATTAAATGATGGGTTCTTCTGGCATAATTCCAGCTGAGCACACTGATGATTCTGGCCTGGTTTGGCTGGGGTTATGAATTTTCACTCGCACGCGTTGACCAAATTGAGTGTTTCGGCAGCTCCGACTCCCACCTCTCCCAGGGCACCCATCCTGCGTCGTTCAGCCTCCGGCTTCTTCGTCTCAGGCGCTGCCTTTCCGTTTAACATTGCTTAACTAAGCAGGCGTGCCGCACACCTTGCCCTCGTGACCCCTCCCCAGCCCCAGGGGGACAGCTCTGTGTCATTAACGCTCGCGGTGGCCGAGCGGCTGTCACTTGCTGCGGCAGCCATTATTGACAGCGTGCCGCTTCGCTGCGGCAGTGACTCGGGCCTCTGCAGGGTCCTAAGTTCTTCACCTGTGTGAACGATCGGCGTGTCCTTCAATCTGTTTGTGTGACCGTTCAAACAGTGGCCGGTGTGTTGTGCTGCACCACTTTGCTTACGTTGCCGGATGCTGGGTGTGCGCGGTTGTCCTGGGCTGTGGTCATTCAGTAATGTCTAAACACGGGAGCTCTGCCATGCAATGGGAAATTGATTTTTTTTTTAAAAAAGTGTTTTGCTGAGGGATTTGGTTAATCTGCATCACTTTGTCCCCACTACACCGGCCCTGCGTCTTATCCGTGTGTGATCACTAAAACTGGTTTTTTATTTTTTCTTTTTTAGTAAAAAATCTCCCCCGACTTGTCCCAGTGCAGCCTCTTACTCTGGCCTGTAACCGAGTTTGATGGGGTGTTAAATCTCTTTAAGCTGCCACAGTGATGTTCCTGCAAAAGTTGTGAGAGTTGCAGAAATGTCAGGGGTGGACCACATACCTGCCATACAGCTGTGACCAAAATGCTTACGTAAGATATGATTAAACTTTAAAAAATATTGTTTATTCAACCAAATTATGGTTTATTTTGAAAAACCTCGTGCTCCTCATTCGGCAGAAGAAGTTGCTGTGGTTCCGCCGCCTGTTTGTCATCCAGCCCTATCGCTAAATCCTCCTCATCCTTGCGCTGCCTTTTCCCCTCTGTGTCCTCGAACCCAGCACAGCCTCAGTGATAAGAGGCTGTCCTGCAGACGCAGCCTTGGATAGCTGGTGGCCTCACTGCTCCACACCTGGAGGGGCTTTAAGCTCCTCCTAGAGTCCCAGTATCTGTGCTTCCTTCCGTTTTCGTACTTTCTCCCTTTGAAGTGCAGCGTTTGCATGAAGCTTCTTCGCCTCCAACTATGAGTTAAAACATTTTGTCCAAAAGGGCAGGGCGTTGAGGGGATAACATCGTGTTGTAGCGCGAGGGTTGAATGGCACCTCCAACTGTCCGGTCGGTGTCACACCATTAAAACATCGTTGACGCTGAGCACCGTTTCCTGCGTGGCGCTCGGGCTGCCAGCTGGGGTGCGCCAAGAGCTGAGGAGGTGTCCATTTGGACACGGCCAAGTTTAATCAGCCCGTCTTTCGGACTGACGTCCATCAGGCTCGCATTGATGTACTGTCTGCTCGGCGCCGCCGCTTTCCATTCATCCCTGCCTCGCAATGTGTTTAATTGGGACGATCCTGGTGTGAGCGCTGTAGCTGGAGGGGAACAGGAGTTATGGAAACGGCGCGTTATAGGAAGTATGTTGAAATAAATGGATCTCCAGGCAGCCATTTAGAATGTGCACCTGCGCGGATCCTCCTGGAATAAACACTTCCGACACGCCTGCAGCATACCGCTCACATTCTTAACAGGATTGATTCCTGGAATGGAGACTGTTGCCGAGCAGCCCGGACGCACGATGAATGTTACATTTCCGAGGCCAGAAAATAATTACGATTGTAGTCGGGACGTTTTTTACTACTAATTTTTGACTTATGAAATAGTTTTTAAGAGGTAAAAAGGGCAACGTGTCAGTCAGCAGTCTTGTTTATTCTGGTAATTTCTTTTTGCACTGCTGGAACAGAGAATGGGGGCTAAGAGATGATGAATTATTTACAGAGAATTGAACCTTTGCTCTTTAAAGTCGCTCCCACTGCTAAACATTCCCGTTTCAAAAACAGGATTCAAACTTGTAAGTTTGCCTTGAGTTCTTGTTTCTTCTCCATCAAAGGAGTGTTTCCAGCTGTTTGTTTTCCACTGCGAATTTCGGATGGTCTTGGATGCATGAGACGGATCTGTTGTCGGACCGTTTTGGAACATACAGAATGGTGCTGTGTTGCCCGTGAGCTTTGCCCTTGTGGGTCTCCTGCGACGCTCGTGTCTCGAGTAAAAACCTTCCCTTGCTTGTTTAGCGCTCACGAACCCCCACGTCAGCGACACAGGCGAGAAGGACCTCCGCCCCCTCGTGTTTTGGCCACCCAAAGGGGCCTGAATGTGTTTTAGCACCCGTCAGCAAAGGCCTCTTCCAGACAAAATGGATTAAGTGACTAACTGGCTCTTGCTTTGAATGTCTCTTTCCTTGTCTCTGTGGCAGAAGGTTTTCCAAATGGCTTCGATTAATGCAGAATGCTTCCCTCAATTAAAAAATCCAAAGCGATCATGAATTTTTCATTCTTGGAGTATTTAAGCTAATTGCCGCACACATTAAGCACTTTATGGTAAGACTCGGCAAAGGGGGGTGACATCGACCGTCACCGTCACTGTCACTGTCACCGTCACCGGGCCGCTCTCTGCCGCGATGCTAATCATAGCAGCTGATTAATATTCCTGTCGTTCTGCGAGGGCGTCGCTCTCTCGCGCACTCCGTCTACCTCTCCGTCTCTCTCTCGCTACCTCTCGCCCACCTTCTGTCCATTTGCCCCGCGGTAAATTGTTTCTCGCACTTAATCCACGCAGGCCGGCGATGATTTGCTCAGGCCTCTCAAGCAAACACCTGAAATGCTACTGTAACGCTCGCTCGTATTCGCATGCCATAATAATTTGGCCATAATAATCAAAGTATGTAAAATGCACAACTGATAATAATAACGTGGTAAAAATAATAACTTGAACTGCAGTGTCTGTTGTCCTCTACATATCTGCCAACCCCCTGGTGTGGTTTTAGCTAAATTATTTTAGAATTCCAAACACTGTAAAAATTGAAACCAAGTAGGCCCGTTCCTGTATTAATCACAACTTAACCAAATTTTTTAACCGTCCGAGTTTAATGAAAGATATTCCCGGTGTTTACCGGATATCGTTGCTTTAAAATGTCATTTGTTTTTACGTGTTTTATTAGGTTTCGACCTCATAATAAAATTGAAACAATGATAATTTTATTTATTTTCATTCTTTGTTTTTTAGGTTACATTGCGAAGTCTTATAAACTCAATTACAGTATGTAGATTTCACCGTCTTATTTAATATATTGTGTTACGCGATTAAGACGTAAGTGCATTACATAGATAATTTGCAGATTTGGACACGAGCCATTTCTGTATGCAGCTCTGGATGGTTTCGTGGAACACAGACGTTCGCATCTCCGCTTTCTCCTGCTGGTTAATCTGCTGGTTTTGTTGCTATGAAATCCCTTCATGCCTCTTTGACAGAGCAGTACGCAAAAGCGAGATTGCTGATGGTTCTCCACATCATCCCTTTTGTATTTACATCTGCAGCGGAGGCCTCTGTGATCCCTTTAAGTCTCCATGTCTGAAAGTAATGCAGATTTCGCATGTATCTGTATCCCAATATCGCCTGGAGGTTTTATGCAGATTGTGATTGTACAAATCATTTGCTAAACTAGTGTTAAATTCTGGGAAAAGAATATTTGCTGTAAAAACCTTAGAATACATCACTCTCCACTGTAGTGACAATGGCAACCTTTTATTACACTTCCGTGTAATAAGTTAAAGAGCGCCTAATACTACCACAGTAAACTGCAAGATTTGCACATTTTACTTCATTATGAATAAACCCTTTGCGTGGTTAAAAGAGCAAGTATACTTAAAGAGTCCTTGACTGCTTTAAGTTGTTCACTAACATTTATATTTTTGTTCTTCTGCACACTTCCAATGATGTTAAGAGTGCGTTACTAACGTTCATAGATCCGTTCGTCCGCTAAGCCTCGGAAACGAAAGATGTGCGATAAAAACACTGCTGTTGCCTGGGTGCGTGCGACAAAAAGATGCACAGGGTTTATGCAGGCGGGTGGAGGATCTGCCATGTTAAGGATATTGACAGTGTGGAGAAGGCATTGCGTTGCACGGGGTTGCTTTCTGGAAACAGCGTTGCTTAAATATTTATAAACTTTGACTATAGCGAAATTAAGATGGCAGCGCAGAAGTCTCGAGCCAAAGAGAATAATGGCTCGGTAAATAATGCATACTTTTTAAACTGAAAACAGTAGCCCGGGAACTCCCGGCTACCATTATCGCAGAGTGATTATTACCGCTGTCCAAGCATCAGTGCGGAGCTGCTGGGGGCGAGAAACAGAGGAGTGCTGAGGACTGATAGTGACAGTGACAGTGACCCTGAGCAGGAGCACACGGGAAAGTGACATGCGGCAGAGCCGTATGGGGGGACAATCTATATTTGCTCTTGACTTGGAGGTGGGGCTCAGCAGTCTGAGACACGTAGACCTTACGTGGACCCAGATGTGAGGCGACATACCGCCGTAGCGCTCTGTCGCTGCTTTCTGGCCAGACGATGAGGCGCCGATGGCTAATCTGCTTGACGGGGCACGAAACCACGACTTCGCTGAAGTTGTATAACTTTTTATTTAGGCCATTTTGTTCGAAACCCTTCTGTAAGGTCAAGGCTGCATTTCTGCCCATTGAGTGTGTGGAGAACAGCTTGTGCACAGCTCCAGTGTCTCTCAATTGCTCAGTCAAGTGGCCTTGTCATCTGAGCATCTGTACCGACAATCCTTAACAATAATGTCGGACGTTGAAAAGTTGAAAGAAAAAGTCTGGTTCCTTGTCGTGACTGAGAGATGAATGGAAGTATTGATGCCGCGATCGACTGGTGTACAATAACTTGTCGTCTACGGTTGCAAATAATTAGAGAGGATCAACAATGGGCCATGTGAACAGTCGCTCGGCTCCCATTCGGCGCTCTCCTCATGTTTGCTCTAGCATTTTCCGCAGGATAAAAGAAAAGTCTCTATCCCGGCAGTTTCAGACGTTCGGATAAACAGCCTTTTCGGCCCTGTTCTCTGTTTCTTTTTTCCTTCCTTTCTTGAATTATACATACTGTACAATCTGACGTTTGTCATTTCCAGTTCTGTTCACGTTTTTCGCTGCGTCCCTTTACAGATTCCTCGGGTTAGCCGATTTTGCCTCCGAGTTCAATGCAACTTATAAAGGTTCGACATTCGAAAACTGTAATGTGCGAAGAAACTGGATATTTTTACAGAAATAAACATCTGGTGCACAGCGGTTAGAAAGTCACGCATCCATGCTGCTGCATTTGAAAGCAACTTGACAAATAAGAAGACGTTTGACGTTAAAACAAAGCAATGTATACGTAAATATGCTATAGGTGATTTTGTATTTATGGATTGTCTACGTTGTCATTTGGAGAATATTGCATTTATCTTAAATGAATATGAATGCATAATTTATTTATTCCTGGTCATGCGCAAACATTTGTTTTTTTTTTTGTTTTTTTTTTTTTTTATAAATTAAAGCACCGAAGAAGTGCTGAGAAGAAAGAAGGGAAAACAATTAATTTCTTCTTTCAAATTTTCTGCAGCGATTGTTTAGCGCGCTTTTTATTTAAATGGTAATGTGCCAAGAGTTAAACACGCGTGGCGAATCGAGCTAAACTGAGAGAGGACTTCAAATACGCAGCGGAAAGCCGCCTGTTTGGATGGGGGCTGCGTGACTTTATCTTTGTCCTTCTCCCCTTTTCAAGTGGGCTACAAAGTTGGTTGAGGTTTGCGTGATGCTAACATCTCCAATACAGCTGTGGATGATTAATTACGGAGGATAAGTTATTGCTTTCTCGAATTCCCGGTACCCCAACTGCACCGCAGCCCCGTTTTTCCGTCAGATAACAGTGTTTCTGAGAGTTTAATGCTTATGTGTGCGTTGTGCTTTGGGGCTGGACGGCAGAAATTCCGCCACAGCAATTGAGTGTCAGCTTTGAGAACTGTGTAAAGTCAAACGTGATGTGTTGTGATCCGACACTGCGGTATGTCAGGATGACTGAGGATATTTTTGGAGCCGACGGAGACGGCGGCAGAGGGCAGGAGTGCGGTGTGATCCGCTAGGCCTCGTGGTCATCTCGAAACTTTTTCCATTTTGCTTTATGCCGCTGGAAAAGTCGTCTCCAAACAAATGATGAAAAATTGTGTTTTCTGTCGTCTCTGCCCTTGTCACATTTTTAAGAGCCGCTGCAATCATTCTTCAGGTATTTGCTAAACCTTGATCAATGGAGGACTTGGCACCGCAGCCAGGCGTACAGTGTAGGTGAGGAAAGAGGGGCTCTAGCATTAGTCAGAGAGAAACATGAGCTGTCATGCCCACCTGGGGATCCCTGGCCTCATGGGAGCACTCGTGATTTGATGCCCACCTCAGCACACCTTATGGGCACAAAGCCCAGTGTAGTGTGGCCTGAGGTTTGCCGGCCCAGGGGTCACATCAGGTTTCTCCACTTTTGCACTTTCCTGATCTACAGAGGTGCTCGCACAACATCATTGCTGCTCATAGGCACAGGATCATGCTGGCTTCTTGCTTTATAAACAATGACCGTTCTTCTGGAAGTCAGACCAGACACCTTTGAAAGTGTGGATGCTTCTAACTGTCACCACACTTCTTGAGGAACCACCTCTAGAGAACATAGTGTTAACTGTCAGTATGGTTCCCAATTTGAGATCAGTCTGTGAACATTTGTCAAACTCATAAAGTTTAAGGTGCTTTGGAGTCGTGCAGTTTGTGTTTTAGAGGCTTTTTGAACCTCGCCTTCGGTACTCTTGAATTAAGCTGCTTATATGCCAATGTAAACATTTTCCGCAAACTTGTGCAAAAGATCTGTGGATCACACATAGAAAACATATGATAGCAGAAATGCTGCCTTGTTAGACTGCTTCACTCCAGCGTCCCACACCAAATAAATGGCATTAAGATACGACTCCTAATAGGCATTTTTGTCAGCCTTTATGTTGATGAAGAGCTTAATAGATGGTATGATAACCACTAAGTTATGAGGGCACCTTCATTCTCAAACCCAGAGCCCAGATGGGATGCCCTAACCATGTCCTGCAAATCCCTGGTGGCAGCATTGCTGGGAATAGTGGTGGAGATTGCTTGGCAGGTGTCATAATACTTTATTTCCACATCTATAAAGCTCAATCTCTGTCCATCTGTTTTGTTTAGTTTTTTTTGTTATGCACAGTTTTGTTTTTCAAACCACAGACTTGGTACATACAGTAAGTGCTTCTCACACCAAGTGAGGTTTTCGCATAGTTATACACACACTTATGCACATGGCACAATACACATTTATTAACGTGTGCCTAAAGGCAGTTCCCAGCTGAATTGTCTGGATGAGGTCAAACGGTCCACTGTATACACACAAAAGAGAAGGGACGGGGTGTGTACTGTAGGAAGAATCCAAACTGGTGACAAGGAGTTATACATGAAACACACCGGGCAAAGAACACTTTGCTATTATAAGGGTAATAAAGCCTGTTAGCACATACTTTTGATTACTTTTTTCATGTCCACCTTTCCACTTGACTATGACTCGTGCATCACTCTTAAATGCCCACCTGTCTGACAACAGTAACCATACTTATGCACTAAGTGCAACCAATTTAATGGTAATATAGTTCATAGCACTACATAATGTGTTACTATTGACCTTTCCACATTCTGATTCTGGCATCCATGGGTGAATCAGCTAGTTGTAAGATAAGGGTAAGTGCGGATCAGGCAAAGTTGACTCGGTGTGACAACGTACATGGTTTTCAGGGTAAGAATGCATACAGAAGTGGTTTACCGTTGCCTTGTTCAGTACCGCCTTGTTTATTTTCTCACAAAACCACGAGAATAGGCAGAGAACATGCAAACTGCGCACAAACTAAGTTCAAACCCAGGTCATAATTTAAAGCCCTGAAGCTGTGAGGTGCCACTGCTACCCAATGTGCCATCATGTCACTCCTGTGTTATAGCTGCAGTATTAATGACCCGAGCACCCAACAGCGGTGTTGCGGCTCTAATCCAGGGTGAGACAGCCATGGGACAAACAGCAGAGCTTCTTGCTACGGGCTAAGATGAATCTTGCCAGACTATGCCCTCATCGTGGTGCCGCACTGTGGGAGGCTGTTGGCAGCAGAAGCTTGGCTCGGCCTTGGCATTAAGGGCCCCACCGCAGGGCCTCCGCGGTGTCTCTGTCAGTCCCAGCCGCAGTTCAGTCATTCTGGGTGCCGCACTCACAGGTCTGGAGACACCAGATGAACACAAGCGTCTCCCTGTCTTCCAACTGCTGCCACCCCACAGCACAGCCACCCTCACAGGGTGTTCACACCTCCGATCTCTGAGTTTCTGAGCGGAATTCCACGGGGACCCAGTGCCCAGCAGTTCGGCCGCTGGGGACCAACCAAGCTGTTGCGTGGCGTTCCGTTCCCTCGACAATCTCCGACAGTCCACCCCACGCCGAGGTGAGAACCGGGAGGGGGTGTAAGCGAATGGGGTGAGAACGTATCACGACATGAAGCCACCGGCCGCGCACCTGCACCCAAAAAGGTGTGGGCCCTGAGATGCGGTCCTCCAGAGGCTGATGTGACTGAACACTCCATCTCTCCATCCCCAGCAAGCAGTGTTTGTGTCCTCTTTCTTTTGAGGGGTGAGAAAAGGGATGTGGCTCGGTGACAGCATACGCAAATGCAAGGCTATTGGATGTGACACATTATTTCTTTCTTTGCCCACGGGCAGCTCGGAGTGCCAGGACTTAATTTCTTAGACTTAAGGAAATAATGTTATGCTGTGACGGTTCGGCACATTCACAGCCATCTTGCTCAATGCCTATGGACTGGTGGGCAATGTTAATAACGGGGTCAAGTGGTGTTGTGTATTTGCTACTGTATGGCCTCTGCTTGCGTGTGTGCGCCTCTGTCTTGCTTGTGCTGTCAACTTCAGAGAGCCAGTGATGGTCACTGTCCTTTTCATATTTTTAGTTTACAATTTTACAGTTTAAAGTTTAAACATTTCACCACCTTAGCTGAAGCCCACGCTATGCAACACAACCCATATTTCTTCAGATTTGAGCTCTAAAAATAAGCCTTAAAAATGTCGCATCACGCAAAAAATGGAAGATACACATTACATAATTTGCCAGTGAAAGAATCTGTTCCTGTTCTTTACTGTTAGGATTTACTGATATTTCATCGTGAGGCTCTAAAGTAGAAATGCCAAAGTACCATACTGCCACTTTTATGGTGCTGCTAAAATGCTTATTCAGCAAAATCTTTTTGTTCCTATAAATTATTTCACCTTGTTAGTGCTAAAAATACAAACAGTATTTCAAAGTCAATACATAGCTAACTGTACAAAATTGATTCATTTAGTGAGGTATAAAATAAAAAAGACAATAAATCCGAATGACAGAACTAAAACGACAAATATCCCTAATGCTGAATTTATTTTACATCGCGGAGGAATGGGTCGAATCCGCCGGATTAGTACCAGGCTGGGTAAAAGATACCCTGATAGACTTAAAAGCATTTCAATGTGTTGCGCTGAATAAAGTGCTCATTAATTCAGAGTAGAACTGGAAAGTGAATGAATTTTGCCACGTAAACAACTCTGTGCCCGGCAGCATTTTATGTTACCATAGATCACTTTTTTCATTTTGTGCGGTGATTTCCGTTTTTTTTTCCCCCCACTTTGGAAGAAAAATAAACTTTTTGCTGCTACTGTCAGCAAAATGACAACATTTTTACTTTGACCCATCTCCTGAGAAAATGGAATTAATGGAGGCCACCTGTATGTTTTTCCTCTGTGCGCATATCACACTGCACCGTGGAATCGCGAGTCATTTCTTGCTCTTGGAACGGCTCCATTTGCGACATATCTTGCTTTATCTTGCCTGGGTGTTTGCAGGTTTTGTTTGTATTTACTGTTTTAATCTTTTCATTTATTCCTCCCAGTGTACCGGAGGGAGGGGAGGGGGGCTTTCTGAGTTTTTGAGCAATGCTGTACCTTTAACCGCCGTTCAGGAGGTCGTGTGTTCAGGGAAACGAACACTTTGGAGACGAAGCGGCTCGATGGCCTGAGCCTGGCGTGTAGCCGATGAGCAGCCGGGCCCCGCCGCTGTTTGCCGGACCCTGTTGGAGGGGGATGCAGCACTTTCCTAACCTCGGTCTCCCGGTTCTCTGGTCAAGGGGTAAGGTTTCTGCATAGATGTGAGCCCGGCACGTGTCAGTGCGGGTGCGGTAGCAGGTCCCACCTGGGAACCACAAGCGGAGCGATGCGGGGGCCGTGCGCCTCGTCCCTCCATCTGACAGCAAAGGTCACAGGCGTCTCCTGGCTGTCTCTCGCCACTCCTGACAAGCCTTCCTGCGGGATCGAGCCTGTCCTGTGCCCACTGACACTCAGCCCCAACAATTAATATTTTATTACTGTTTTCCTTCTCCTCTTTTAATCTCGGCTGTTTTCTCCTCTCCGGCTCCGGGAGAGCACGCCGCGGTCTGAAATAGCAGAGCGTTCGGAAAGCTGGGCTGCGAGGTTCACGTATGGTCACCGGAGAGTTCCAGAACAAAGAATGGGAACATTAAGCTGACATTTTGCCAAGAGGTTTAGGTACCACTGCAGATAAAGGGCCCTGCACACACCTTCATAAGCGCTTCATAATGTTTATAAACACCTGCGTCCGCAGCTACCGGTTTCCCTGTGTTATCTTCCGTTAAGGACCTTCTTCACTCCTTCGTAAGCAAAGCCTTATACCAGGACCATTTCTACAGGAACGCTGTTAATAGATGCAGAGCTTCTGAAAGTACGGCAAAGGGTTCAAGTTCAGTTATTTGTTCAAAGTGTCACCAGATTTGGTGATGTTGAAAATGTGAAGGAGGAAGCAGAGAACTCCTGTGGAAACCTTAGCACTTACCATGTTTTAATCATCTTTACCTCTCATTTTTTGGATAACAAGGGACAATACCTCTTTTTAATATCCACACCATGGCTCCAGATGTTCTTATTTTGGTTTTGGATTTATGTCCACAGGGCATCTGATGCATTAGCAAAGTTTCTCAGAGGGAGTCCCCGACCGGGTGCATGTTGAGCGCTTCTGCCGGTCCCTCGCTGTATTAAGCTGAGCCATATCTGAGCCATTCATAATTGATGGGCCTATATGATGCTCTCAGTGCTCGGTGTGTCCTGTCCCTGACCGTCACTGGCGGAACGTCGCACGCAGCAGCTTAAAGCACAGGCAGCGACATGCACACGGTTATCGCCAGGATTGTCGGGCTGAAATGATTTACACCGTTATCATTCTGCAGGTATTTCACAGATGCTTTTATCTAAAGCTGCTGACAGTTTACATATTACCCATTTATACAGCTGGGTAAATTATGAGGGTAATTCCGTTTAAGCCACCGACTCAAGGTTCAGCACCTTTAAAAGCTGATTCATTCGACCACAAGTATGTGATTTAACTACTCAGCCCCTTTGCTGACCCGACTGGGCAGTCAAAGTATTTTGACGTTACACATAGTATTTACAGATTTACAACACAAATACCTTTACCATGTTCTATGTTGTAATTTACGTTAGCAGGAGTGCTTTTCCCGAATGTTGCTCTAATATCGGAATTTTGGTGAAGCGGCAGTGTTTCTGGAAGTGCGCTGGGTGGTGCCTCTGATGGCCGTGTTGGTTTCTATATGCTCCGTGGGTTGAACCTCGGTGCATCTGCTGGACGTGAAGGCAGCACCGCTTCAGACAGGTGGATATCTGCAGGCCCGATGTTCTTTGCACCCAGTGGGCCTACAGCCTCCATCCAGTTAGGCTGCCATACTTGTCCTACCTGCAGACGCAAAACTCTCCTCCAGGCAGCACATGCTGAAGTTCCACCCCATCCGGGAAGAGCTCCTTCTTTTATCTCGGGTTTCTTAAGCACATTTATTTAGCTAGGGCCCATAGTTGTCCAGACACTCTTATCTGTGTGTGCCTGGAAGTGTGGAAACAAAGCGGACTCCAGCCACCGCGGACAAAGCAGACGCTTATCAGCCTGCCTTATGTTGCATGTAAACTGTGCCCAGGAGGGTAAATATTTGACCTTTACTTCAGACTTGTTTCTACCCCCTGCAGTGAGCAATGTGCATGTTCCACCGGAGAGTAACCATACTGTGGTTGAGAACACTGCCAGTGGGGGACGACACAGGGGCTTTGAAGGTTTTGTTTGTTCCTATACTTGTTCTTTCATTCGCCTGTTTGTTCACCTGTTCCTTTGCTCACTCCTTTCACTGTTCCTTCACTTTCTTGTTCATTGGCTCATCCATTCCTTTGCTTTTACATTTTCCCATTTTCCCGTTGTCTGCGTTCTGCTCGCCGCGCTCGGCCAGGCATTGATGGAGGAGCTCTGAGGTCTGGGGACCGTCAGGCATGTTGCACCCCAACCCCCCCATCACCTAAGTGTCCACGTCACCCAGATTGAGCTCTAATGGCTCTGCAGCTGCTCCCAGAACGGCTCCAAGGCCCCCCACACATCACAGAGAGCCGCCGTCCACCGCAGTGTCAGCTGCAGTTGCGTCTGTCCGTGCTGGGAACATGGGACAGTGAGCAAGTCCCGCATCCCCTAACCTGGAAATGACAGACTGCTCTGTCAGCTGCCATGAAAGTTTGAACTGATCATGTGGGCAGCAGGCGACATTTCTGAAACCAAGGGGGATGAGTGTGTCAGCCTCCCTCTGCTTTCTGAATGGTACACACTGTATCGGCAGTGAAATGTGGGCTGGGCAATGCTGTTTTATATACTGTATTATATATATAGAAAAATGCAGCATATGCATATATTTGCATGACCCTGAAGTTAGTGTTTCAGGCCATCCTTTTTTCCCTGTCACCTCCCAGTAGAGAGATGGTGGCACTGCAGCGGAGCCACTGGTGGAGGGCTGGAAGATTCAAAGGGGCAGCTGCCAGCTGTGTCCCATCGGAGACCCTTGACTGCATTGCAACACCTAAAAGAAGCAATTGTGCTTTCTGAAGGTTTTATCACTTCCGGTTTCATACTTCCAAAATGTAGCTTAAAGGTGCGATGGTGCAGCAGGGAAAGCCGCTGCCTTACAGCTGCCTGTTCAGGTGGAGGTTTGAATCTTCCTCAGGGTTCATGGAGTCGGCATGCTCTCCCCCAGCAACATGTGAGGAAGGAGGCAACGGTAAACCTCTTCCATGCCCTCCGTTACCATGAAAACCATGTGAGTGGTGACTGTGGATCAACTTTAACTCGGTAGGCCTTACTCTTGAGCAGAAATTGTAAAATTGCAGAAGTCATCTTTCCGATTGTTGCTAATCTTTGCTGATAAATTGCCCATGTGGTGTTTTTTTGGGAAAAAAAACCCATGTGGACACTGCTGCTCCCAGGCCTGTCTGATGGCCACAGTTCCCAGAATGCCGTTTTGCCGGCGTGGCCAGAGCTCTCGCCGGTCTCTACCCGCCGTACTCCATCTGCATAAAAAAGGAGTGATTATCAGTGGAGGAGCTACCCGTCGTGGATTTTAAAAGCTGCCTCCAAGACAGGACTATATTCCACAGATAACTAATCTCTCAGAAGTCCTGTTTGTTCTTGAGGTTTGCCCCCACTACAAACATTTTCTTGATCAAAGCCCTATGAAAGGGCCTGCCACTTCAAACATGGGCCCCCATTCCCCTACACCGCTCGGCCCACTCATTGCCATGGCAACCCCTTAATCCCCCACCCGCCTATGCAGGTAGCCAGGAGTGTGAAGGAGACCAAAAAAGGCCTCATTTACATGAGCTCAGCCTTTTTTTGCAGCTTATTTAATTGATTTCAAAGATGAACTGTGTGGCGCGCACGCGCGCGTGTGTGTGCGCGTGCATGCGTGCATGTGCAGAAGGTGTGAAGCTGAATGCAAGCCGGGTACAATGAATGTTGAGCGGACTAACAATGGGAGGCGCTCGGCACCTGTTGTTCCTATAACAAATTTGTTCGCCTTCTTATTCGGAACCGAACAGACAAATCTACATTCCACCAAAGTCTAAATGGTATAGAAATACGGAGCAAAGGGAGCACTAAAAAGTGTTCGCAGTCAATAAAGTGCAGGCTAGCAGCTGTGGTAATTTTACCGAACTGCGTTCCGTTTTTGTTAACAACATGTTTAAAAAAGGACACGGCAAACATCCGAGATTGAAGATGTGGCCTTCCTGGGCGTCTGAGGCTCCCCGTCACTTACACCACCTCTCACTTTCATTAAGGCCAAGCAAACTTTCCCTCACCCCCTCCCTCCACGTGAATCCTGCTGCACCGTTCATCACCATTAAGGGCTGCCCCAGTTTTTTCACTCTTGTCTTAAAAATTAATTTGTCTCCTCCCGTTTGGCGTCCTCTCCTCTCGCACGCCTCCTCCTCTGCTTGCCTCCTTCAGCAGTCCTGGCGACCGCGAAACAAACAGCCTTGCTCTTTAAAGGTGGACGCCAGCGTTGCATTTGAACTCCGGGGCTATGTCTTCGTGCACTTATTTATACTTCTTTTTAGCAACCCCCACCACGGCGCACGTAAGGAAAGAGATGGACCTTTTCCTTAGATGAGTCGGGAAAAACAAATTTGACTTAGAGCGGAGATGTAATCTGTACCCAACCCAATTTAGTCGGCATGGAGAGCTGAGACATTGGCCCTTTCAAACAGCCAATCGGGATTATTCACAATTACCTGACATTTCATTTATCTCTATCAAAGCCTTTCTAAACTTTTCCTAGATGGCTGCAGTTGCAGAGACCCACCAGGCATTATTAACATTTGCAGTTCCATTATAAATCATATTAGACATGTGCATTCATCTTAATAGGCATAAAAAGTGATTCCTATGTTTGTTTGTGATTTAAGTGTCTGGCGGAACGTGACATTTCACTCGCACGTGCTTTGAAAGTGCGTAACCTTGCACAAATTCTCCGCAAGTTTCGCAGCGCGCCGCTCCTTTCTCTTCCCCAAACAAGGGTGTCCGCGTGACACTTGTCAGATACGGACAAACATTTTCCCACAGCCCATCCACTTTGTGCTGAGCTTCGCTCCCGTTTCCTGCACGCGTGAGCATCTGTGTTTTTGTCGTACCGTTTGTGGTGGAATCTGTAAAACCGTAAGTGGATCTTAATGACAGAAATTTGGCAGTGTTTTTAAATAGCAGCAGCCCATTAGTGTGTTATTAACAGGGTAATGGGCTGTTACTAAACTGCAGTGTGACATTGCTGCGCAGATCCATGCTGTTCCCCCTCCTCCTGTGCGCTTGCGAAACTGCACTCGCAACGCGGTAAACGCGGCGAGGATGAGAGGACCCCGCGCGTCGCTGTCAGTTGACACAGGGGTCGCAGGATGACAACGCCACTGCAGGCTGCTGAGCGCCAATGCCGGCGACACGCTGCTGGGCTGGCTTCAAAACATGGCTATAGAATGTCTTTGATCCGCACCTCTCCGGAGACACGTTGCTATAGCTCCTTCACCCTTATAGCAGGGATCTGCGTTGGTACCGTGGTAAACAGGCCCAGCAAACAGAAACCAGCCTGGGTGGTGAGATCCTTGGATTTTGGACTCCCTTGTTTTTGGCAGCATTCAGTGGGCAATCCTGGACGATGGTGGGCCTGCGGAGAGGTCAAAACACCCTACTGCAGGAGCCTTCTTGGGCTGGAGAGAGTGGAACGTTTCTGTCTATGTTTGAGCCTCCTGAGCCGAAGCCAGAGCGAAACCTCCCAGTGTTCTGCTCTTGATTTTATCGATCCCGGTTGTCAGCGTCCGATAATCCGTTGCGAGTGTTCAAGCATCTTTAATCGATGCACAGGATGCGAACCGGTGACCAGAGAAGCGCCGGCCTTTCGGTCGGGGCTTGGAAGCGGAACACCTCAACAAACCATACTGCCACCCCCGTCTGAGGCCTTGGGCTAAAAGCAGCGGTTGCGTTGGAATACATCTTTAGAGAATATTAGATAAAGATTGACAGAATGAGGGGGGCCTTAAATTGAGTGTCAGGGTTCTCTCTCAATATTGCAAGGGAAGAGGACAAAAAAAGAGAGAAATTAAACCTTGGAGCTGTAAGAGTGTAATAAACTCGAGTGCGGCGAGAGGTTCAGTGCCTGCTCTTTGTTGCACACAGAAATTATTTATAACTCAGTGGGGAGAAGAACTAATAATGTATATTAAGAAATTGCCTTGCGTTCACTGCGGTCCTGGGCCTGACATTTGGTGCGTCTGTACGCGCACGTCCCCGAAAATGGGTAGGCCGGTCCCAGCCGGGTCTCGGTCCACGTTTGTGCCGCTGGAGCTGCCGTGCCGAGGGAGCGGGGGCTTTAACACACGCGAGGCCTACCTGGGCCGTGTGCGTCACAGCAGCGAGCAACAGACCACGGAGTGTATTTCATGGGAGGCTGAACATCCTCTGGGCAGTTTCCACGGTAGCGGCCCTGTCAAATGGCGACTCCGTGAATACGCCCCCGGCCCTCGCTCCGCGCCCCCCGGTCCTACAGGGATAGGGCAGCACAGCAGGGAAATCATTCCTCCTCCTCCTTTCATGTTATTTGTAACTTGTCCTTTCAAGCAAGACAGCCCTAAAGTTCAGCAGCGGGTTCTTCAAAAAAAGGCCCATTATTTCATCCCTCTGATTCCGTATCATGCAGCGAACAGAGGAGTCTCCTCCTTTTTTCTACTTCTTTTTTCGGCCACTTTTTTTTCAAAAGGAAGGACTTGGGGTCTGCAGGTGGGGCTTTGACCAAGACTCCCTGACAGACAGCAGGTGCCACTTGGAAGTTTACATAAGACCTACCAATTCAAACAGGGTCCTACAAAGGTAGGCAAAGGGCTTTCATGCAGTTTGATTTGTGCAGTTGGCTTCAACAGCCACTCACTTCCAACCTGAAGATGCTGCAGATTTTAAAACTTTGCAACGATCTAATGTGCGAGACGGAAAAAAAAATAATACACGGCCATATAAAATGATGTGTGAATATTCCGGAAGCTCGAGCATTCGACGTATTGGTTTTCGACACGTTACGGCAGCGTTGATCTCTGCCAGCGCGTTTGGTGCGGTCGGCCTACAGCGAAGCGTCGCCAAGCCGGGGGCCGAACCCGAGGCCGACGTGGACCGTTCTTTAACATCGTTTGGTCCTATCAGCGTTCGCACAACTGCAAACACAATTTGGGCAACTTTGAGGCTTTCGGAGAATAGAAAAGCGCCCCGATTTGCCCCCTCCCTCAGTCCGTTCCCTTGTGCTGGCCATGACCTCCGGTGTCGTTCCGTTTGCCCTTGAAGTCGAGAAATCTCTCAATTTCACGGGGACGAGACTTAAGGATCCTGATTGCAGCAAATCGATGTGCAATCATGCCGCGTTCGGCGCACTTTCCCGCGGGCTTCATCTGCCCTGGAGAGGCCTGCCTTGTATTTACGCGCCGCGCTCTTGAGGGCTCTCCGCTCGCGCGCCGTTTCAGACGCCATTGTCACAACAGGGCATTTTAATCATCTTCGCGGGTCATTTCTCACGCGCCCATCCGGCGAGGTCCCCGTCGCTGATTGCGGAGTCCTCTCGTCCCCGGGCTGCATTGGCCACGGGGGCGGAGCCTCATCTCGCAGGTGCCACTTGACCCGAGGAGTAGCTCCCCGCCGTCGGCAAATCACATTTCCGGCGCCGACGGACCCCCGAAAGGTACGTGGTGCCCTGGCTCTCCTCCACCGCGCTTGTCCGACCGGCGTCCCTTCTCGCCGTTTGCATTTCTCTCGTCTCCCTGGGAAAACAAAGGAAAGGTGGGGACGCTGTGCGACATCCGGTTTTGGGAGGATTTGCTTTATGACTGCTGTCCTCTGAGGGAGGTCTGTGCTGAGCCGTGTGGGGGGAGGGCGGGCTGTCGGCGCAGGAGCGCAGCCCGTGCTTTATGAGCTGGTCCTTCCATCGGCACGTCTCCCCACAACAAGAGCAGGCAAATAAATGCGGAGGCGGCGGCAGCTCTGCACTCCAGAAGCCTTGTTTTCTGCCCTGGCCCAGCCTATCTGGGGGAAACAGCAACACCATAAAGCTCTATTGCTTTTAAAGCCATTTCTGTCCTTGGGGTTGGGTGGGGGGAGGCGGGGGTTGCGGGGGAGACCGCGGCGTCGACGGTTGTTGGCGCTCGGCAGCCGAGACGGAGCGGTCCACATCTCATTGGGCAGCCCTGTGTAAATTTACCGTGAGTGGCAGTTGTGGCCCGCGTGCGTTTCTCAGATGACGCGCTAAAGTGGAGCGTGTCACCGCGGCGCCGCCGCACAGCCAAGCTAATTTACTGCAACGCGAAAGGCGGCGTGTCGCCTCGGCCCAGGTCAGGGGTCCCGCCGCAGCGCCGGGGTAATGGGCTCTTTGAGCCGGAGAACAGCGCGGGGAGGAGGGGGCGCGCCCTCTCACCTCAAGCTTCTCCCTGGGGAGGCAGAACCAGAGGGCAGGTGCTCTTTAAATGGCGCGACACTTTTTATACCCACACGCTGGCTTTGGCAGCACGAACACACTTATGGTGGCACAGGTGTGAGTAGAAGGAAAACAGTGATAAACATACTAGCGGGTGTCCGTGGAACCACGTAACCAGACCGATGGCTGACGCTCCACGACAACGAAAAAGTGCCCAAAGTGCCAGACTGCTCGCCATGCGAGCTGCAGTAAACCCAATAATACATGCCAGTGGCTCTGGACGTGATGTTTAATGAATTTTGTCCCCGGAAAACAGGCCCGCGCACTTAATCGTATCATAAGAGGAGTCACTTCATGTCTTATCGCAGCGAATTAGAAGAGGCGAGAAGAACAATGCGAGGAGCGAGTACCGTACAGTATCTGAGTAACCTTCAAATTCCATTAGATTCAGATTGTTTGTCAAAGACACTTTTCCTCTTTGATGCAATTTGCATATTTATCGGAGCTGACATCTCCCGATGTTTTATTTCCTTTCGGGCCGGGAGCAGGAGCGCGGCGAGTGTGACCTTCTCGGGTGAAGAACGTGCTGAGGTAGCAGGGCTCTGTCTCCCCGCTGCCCTATCTCTCACGCGCAGACACTCTTCCCCTGATGCCGATTCATTGGCGATGCAGAGGAGATCTGTGGGAGCGGCACTCGCCCCGTCTTCTCCTGACGCCGCTGAGTGACAGCCGCCTCCGACCGCGCACGCCTCGAACCCCTCCCTCGGCGAAAGCAGCGATTTGCAGCGCACGTGCCGCTATTGACACGCGCCGTGCGCCGGGGACGGCGGTTAACGTCGCGCTCGGACGCTCATCTGCAGCTGTTTTGCTAGCAGCGCCTTTGTGTGAACAAGCGGGATGCTGGGCCTGGGCTGGAAGCGTCGGCGGTTGGGGCTCACGGCGAGTTTCTGAGCAAACGCACAAATACTTCGCGTTGTCTTTCAGACACTAAACAAAAATAAAACGAGCCGAATCACTGATGCAGCAAAAAATGTGAATTTAGTCCCCCGCAGCACATTTGTCTTGTTTTTAAAAGCTATTTTTTATCCCCCTCCCTTGGCTGTTACTAAGCAGGTGGACCTCCGAGGTCCTCGCTCCCGCCATTGACACCGAGCGGCACCTGCTGGCAGGGAGATGTCACTGCAGCAGTGTGGCAGTGGCTTGCGAGAAGCACTTAGCGGATGTTGGGGACTCCTGAGGGTCACGCACACCCACACACACACAAATTCACATAAAGAAAGGATCCGTGAGCACGCCTTTTCCACATGGCCGTGCGCCATGACGTTATGCAGCGGAGGGCCGCAGCCGTGTTCCAACGCGGTCCGTTCGGGTCGGTCCTCGGCGAACAGCACGCCTGCTGCAGCCCCGCTTTCTTTTACATTGGGAACCTTGTCGCGTCTGGTGAAGGCCAACGTGGAATTTATAGCTAATGGAATTTCACACGCAGGCGAGCGTCGGGCCTGCTGAAACGCAAGCACTCACATTTACAACAAACGCCCCGGCCTCTCCGCGGAGCCTTCCGGAATGGCAAAGCCATCCGTCTCTGTGAAGGGCAAAGGAAAAAATAAAAACGCAAAATCGAGCGGGAAATCCGCCTTTTCTCCTCCGTCCCTCTCGTAGTAGTTTACGTTTACAGAGGTGGCCTCGCCCTCGCACGCTCACACCCGGCAGCATGTGCTGTTTTTTTAAAGCCCGAGAAAGAAAATGAGGGAAAAAAGCTGCCGGTTGCCATTTAGCATTTTCCAAGCTCAGCACAAAGCCGTGCCAGGATCAATAAGATATTAAGCTTGTGTACATACCAATGAGGTAGACAATCGCTTTGAGTCATTTAGGACACGGTTTGTGTGGAGAAAACAGCGCTGGGGACATGAAATATTATTGACCTCCCATTGCTGGCCAACCCGTCTCCAGGGAGACAGCTGAGGCGGTCGCGTGTTGGTGGCCTTTTCGTTGCCAACAGTAGAGTCACATCTGTGGTTGAGGATTTGCACGTCCAACCGGGGACGAAGGAGTGCAAACCAGAACGGGGGTGCCACCATGCGGCGTGGTTTACACACACACACACACACACACACACACACACACACACAGAGTACACACCTCCTGCCCATTTGGTCTTAGGAACCCGGGATAAAAGCACAGCATTAGAGAAAGGAAGGATGAGCTGTGATGTGATAATTGTCCATATGGCGGGTGCAGTCACTACAGGAATGCGAGGAGCCACCGGCAATACTCACTCCCTCGCTCACTCGTGGCGTTTGGTTAATGTCACCCTCATTGCCAAAGGCTTCGCTGCTCAATAGCTCCATTCTGCGGATCTGTATGATGGTGCACATGCCTGCAGAGGGAACATCGCATTTATAAAACACGCGGCTGCCATCTCAGATGGCACAGCGCAGCCTTTCACCCAGAGTGCTTGTGTGTCTTGCGGCCGTCCCAAAGGCCCTTGCATGTGTTTCCCGCCATTTCGGCCTACTGGGTGTCCCAGTTGTCCTGCTAAGATTTACCTTGGGGTAACCAAGTTGTGGAATGCATCATTTTGAGGTCTGCTTGCCTTAACAGTGCATCCATTGAAATATGCACATGTTGTATTATTCGGAAATTGTTATTAATCTTGCATGTGGGTATTTAATGTTACTCTACTGTACATGTCTGAGGCTGAACGTGAACTTGCAGGTCAACCATAGTCCTGGTGGATCTCCTCTGGGCCCTGTGTAAACCCCAGCACCTACCCTGTGGCTATCGGCTCTTTACCGCTAATTTATCCACAGTCTCTCTGGAGACACAGACGCACAGTTTCTCATTGTTAGCAACTCGCTAACAGAGACATTTTTCATAACCAGGTGTCGTCTGGGGCACGAAATGCAATCGTTCACAAAGGGACGGCAGGTTTAGGACTCACGCCGTGCATCCGTGTTAGCGTTCGACGCATGAATAGCGGGGTCCTGGTGTTTGCTGCTGTAGGTGCGGAGACCAAAATATGGTCAGCGGCGGCGTGCAGATGTGGCGGCAAATCTTTACGGTCGGTCCCGGCGTCATTATTTCTCTATTAATAAAGCTGCTGAGATTTTCATTTGTATCCCTCAGCATCCTTATTGTACGCATTGTGTCTTTCTGTGTGTGTGTCTCTTTTTTAAATTATTTTAGAAATTGCACGCTTGTGCCCTGACACGTTGCTTTTTCCAAGCGATGTAGTGTTTTTGCTGCATTTATTTAAATGCCACTGTTATGCGATCAAAAAAGCACTTGGTGCTCAGCATGCTTTGAAGAACATAATAAAATTCAGAAGCCACCAGTTATTTATGCACCATAAGTAACCAGAGGTGCCACATTGCCTTAAAAATGGGTTTGCAATTGGGGTTTATTTCTGCCGCTATTAAAAATTCCTATTCATGTTTTCTTGTTTATAGTCGTGGCTCATAGGAAATTAGAAAGGAAAACATGGGAAAAGCGTACCCTTTTGGACAAAAAGAAGACAGGGCACAGTATTTCTTAAAATATAATTATCCAAAGGTTGTTGTCTTGTTTCGCCGTGTTAAAGCGGTGTCGAGAGGAAATGCCTTCGGACAGCACGCTTTGCATGTTTCCCAACTTGTTTCCTTCCGTGTAAAACAGGGGAAGAAGAATCAATCCCAGCAGCTCCGAGCTGCCACACAATCGATGTGTTGCCATAAACTGTAACTGAGTGATATGAAGTGTTACCTATAGAGAGATTTTGCCATCTCTTTCCGAGATCAAAGCTTACCTTTGTGTAAAGATTGATTCCGAGGGGGATCCCGTGCTCTACAGGGGACCGAGCTGTTTCCCTAATCTAACACGGCTTTATGTGTTACGCGTGTTTGTTTGGGGCCCAGCTCTAGCAGTGCCGGCCCGGCCCAGCCTGCTTCCGGTGTGTCTGACCTCCGTGTCGGTGTTTCCCCTCCAGCTCACCTGACGCCAGGAGCTGAGAAGAAGGTGGTGTTTCTCACAGCCCGTGTGCATCCCGGGGAGTCGCCCGCCTCCTTCGTCTGCCAAGGTGAGGCACCCCTCCGAGGGCCAGGCAGCTCCATGGGTGGGGCCGGGTGGTGAAAGGCCGGGGGGGACCGGCAGCGGAGGGGAGACAAAGTGCGCGAGGAGAAATGATGACGGCCTCCCTCATTATCCCAGCTTCCTCGGCTCCCCAGATAACATCGCTCCTGTTTTGACAGCAGCTTAACAAGAGCTATTATGTAGACACTGCAGTGTCTGGTTATCATGTCAAAATAAGAGCAATTTAATCTATTTAAAAGTAACATTACTCCGGGACCATTCATTTCCATAACATGGGAGACAGGATGGCAGAAGTTTGAAGAATTGAGTACAAAATGTGACGGGCCTTTTATTCTGTCTGAGAAATAGAGATATACTTGTTGGAGAGACACGTGAAAAGCCTTTGCTGGTGACAGCGGTGTGTGGGGCACACGTGTCTTCTCCACAGCTCCGAGTAACGGGCGTAGCCGTCCGTAACAAACTGGACGGAGAAGAAGCGGGATGCACGTCGAAGTTTTTAATTAATGTAATTTTTCGGTTCGCTCTGGGATTTAACATTTGTATTTCTGCTCTGCCCTCCCATGTGTGCCATGTTCTAGTGGCTGTGCAGGAGCGATAGAATGTAAAGTGCTTAGCTGTATTAGTGTGTAAATCTTAACATCGCTTAAAAATCAATTAAAACTCCAGTATCTCAGACATAGAAACGTCCGGCTGAACTCCACCAATGCTGCTTCCGTCTTTTTAAATTCTGCTTGATTTATTTGCGATGTCACCGTGCATTTTTGGCAGACACACTGAAGGACTTTTCCTTTGTCCAGCATACATGTACAGCGCAGCACAGTGTTTTTTGCATTGCCTGTGCACTGTGTGCGCACTGCTGACCCCCAGTCGCCAGGAGTGCCCAGCTCCGCTGCTTTTTTTTTTTTTTTTTTTTTTTTTTTTTTTTTTACCCAAATGGGAAGCTGACTGAGAAGTTGCCCGGGCCAGGCAGAGAACCAAGTGCAGGGTCAGCGTAGGGCATTTACACTGGACGCCACGCTCCGCAGCCTCTCCCCACAGGGGCTTGGGGGCGGGGGGCAATGTGACTTTCAGCTCCAGGCTGGACCGCTCCTACACCACCCCCATCCCCAGATGCACAGATGGGCATGAGCAGACCCCCCCACCGTCCCATCCCGCTCCCTGCCCCACGCTCACAGCCCTCCATTCTGCCACATTGACTCAATTAGAGAGCTTGTTATGCCTCCATTAGTGGTAATGAGAGGGCGGGGGTGTGTTGGGGGGGTGACCCACCCTTCTCTGTTTCCTGTTTACCTGTCATTTATCCTCTTCAGTCCTGGACAGGGCTGGATCTGAATGTAGCCAGCAGTCCTGATGTCTCTCCCCCCTTTGTTGAGACAGATAGCATTATCTGCCTAACTCAGTATACGGGCCCTTCTATGCCAATTAGACCCACTGTGCCGTCTTGTTTTATCCCATTGCCAGCTCAATTTTATTTGTATTGATTGTGGACTGATGTCTGAGATTTCCCCTCTTTATTCCTGTTTTAAACATTCACTAAGCGCATTCTCCTATTAGTCACAGTACCAGCATAGGTTGCCATTCCAGTCCATCAGTAAATACGGTGTAATTTTGCCGTCAGTTAGCTGGGCTCTAAAGGAGTTTCACTGTAACTTGCGTATTTTTCAACCAGCAACGTGCAGTTATTCAGATCTTCAGCCTGTCTGAGTCACATTTTCATGAAGGAAAAGGTGACGCGGGCCTGTTCACGTAGGTGTCATCGACTTCCTGGTCAGCCAGCACCCGGTGGCACGAGTCCTGCGCGACCATGTGGTCTTCAAGATTGTGCCCATGCTCAATCCTGACGGCGTCTACTTGGGCAACTACAGGTGAGACCAAACACACGGCGGCGGTACTCCATGCTTTTCGTATCCCCCATTGCTCCGTCGCGGGCAGCGCGGCTCAAGCAAAAATAATTTTGCCTCCAAGTATAAGTATTAATTTTTCTTAGTTTTTCGTTATTTGTGACCAACGGCACTCAAGCACTTATTTTCATCTGTCGCCTGTCAACTTTCAGGGCGTTTTGTCATTTTGCTAAAAAACAGAGTGGCTCAAGCCATTAGGAAACAAGTGCTCCCACCAGAAATGCATGCATTAATTGTTCTTCTGTAGGACAAACAACTGTAAAGAGAAATGGCAGTAAGTATCTATTTGGGAGCAGTCATTGTGCTGCTCTCTCATTTGAAGATTTATGGCTTAGTGGGTTCTGATGTTATAGATTTGAATTAAGTTGAAGGGGATCGTATGGAAGGCAGTCGATATGGTCTCTTCCCACTCATTTCCTATTCCTCCCCTTATTCCTGAACATCGGCCCCTTGGGCTTAAAATGCTGGCTTTCTACTTTCCTACTTACTTTTCTCTTTTGAAAGTTCAACTTGATGTAAGTGCGCTGCTGTTTCAGGCTGCTCCACATATCCAGCATCGATCCCCGCTGTTCTTCTCTGCATTTGTGGCTTCGCTCATTCCTTTGAGGTTCATTCTAGAGAGCAGTTTAGGCCCACACACACTCGGACGCACGCACGCGCACGCACACTTTGTATTTGTCAGTTTCGATGCGATGCTTCTTCTGCGTCTGATACTGTTCTGGCTTTCCGGCGTGCTGCTTTCTGACATGCTTTCACGTCATTAGGCGACGCCGCCGTGTTTCAAGGCATCTGCGACCCTCTGCATTTCCAATAAGAGCCATAATCGCTGGGGGGTACTGTTTCCACTTTCTGCTCCCTAATTGCCTTTCTCCCTGGTACGGTCCAGTCCGTTCGGGTTTGCGCAGGGCGGTCAAAGTGTGTTTGTTGCTGCCATCTAGTGTTTGCTCATCGCCTCTGTGCGCCTCTTTGTTAAGAGCCATGCAGTTAAATTGCTGTGCTCTTCTGGTTCCCGAGCCTAAAAGCATCTTCTGCACATTTTAGACGTTCATTGTTGTTTGCTGTGCCTCTGACAAATGCTTTCTTGGAGGACAGGGCTAAGGCCTGTATTAATGTGAAATATAACGTGAGGGATGTGTTTGCATTTGGGTTTGTGTGGTTTGCTCGGACCCCCTGCCAATCTGGAGGTGTCCGGCTGCGTCTGGATGAGGATCGAACAGATGCACGCGGGGAAGTGAATCAATCATTGCTGACCACACACTAGCATTTCAAGCGGGCCTCTTTATGTAGCGGCATCGATGCAGACGCTGGGAAAGGCATCGATACTCAGCTACAGGACTCTTACCAAGGGCGTGGTGGCTGATGCTTTGCGTCTCCCGATTTGACTTAGATGCATTTTCCGACCTGCGCATCGACTTGAGGGACCGCTAATGCGCTGAACTGATCTGCACGCCGGAACATTCGAGTCCCTTTCAGAGCCAGCGGAGCAGCAATTTTAAAAAAGTGCTGCTTTTCACTCAATTTAACGCAAATTGATATGTGCAAACATATTTAAGAGAAGCTGGTGTAGCCCCAGCATTGTTCTAAACACAGCGATTAGGGAAAAATACCACATTTTGCATCATTTTGCTGTGGTTTGTGTGCTTAACTGCCATCATATGGCATTGTCATAATCAGAGGTTTTTACTATTAATCCTATAAAGTCTGTATGTAACAGGAAGTGTACATTTTTGTACAAAAAAAGATGGAACTATTTTAAAAAAAAAGTCTTAAACACAGCTGAAATATTGCTTGGACAAATATGAATAAAATGGTTCCCTGTTCAAATGGGACATTTAAACAGCACTGCTTTAAAATGTCATGGAACATAAGGATTTATGGGAGATGGGAGAAATATTAGTACAGGCATTTAGACAGTCAAGTGTCAAGCCAGATGGAAGAATTAAATTAGTCATGAGAAATAAAAGTGTGAGTGGAGAGATACGTTGTTTTAAAAGTGTCTTGAGGGAATGTGTGCAAGGTTATAAAACACTGAGCTGGAAATCCAGTCCACCACCGGGGAGCTGGAGATTAGAAAGATTGAAATTTTGAGATGTAGGAACAAGAAGATTGAAGAGATACAGTCTATTGGCAGAAGATGGTCTCAGGAGATAAGCGAAAGTGCTGCAAGGAATGATAGTGTAGAACGTGGAGAAACAGCAGCGGACCATTCACTGCAACGGTAAGCAAGAATCACAGGGTGTGAGGTGGGTGAGCAACAGGGACTCGGTGTGACATTGGCACCAGACAGCCTTTAGAGGTAGGAAGCAGTCGGGTTGACAGGTCGGCTGTGGGCGCGAGCGCAGGCACGCGGTGTGGAAAAGGACTCAGGAGCTATTTTGTCTTTGCCAGGTGCTCCCTGATGGGCTTCGACCTCAACCGCCACTGGCAGGACCCCTCGCCCTGGGCTCACCCCACCCTGCATGCAGTCAAGCAGCTCATCGTCCGGATGAACCAGGACCCAGTGAGTGCTGGCTAATGCGCTGTCTTTCCCATCTTCCCTGAGCTGAGCCCTTTTTGCGTCCGATCACATGATTAGAATCTCCTGGAGCCGCCGGGCAGCAGAACAAGCTTCTTCCACCCGCCTGTCCGCTTCCTTTACCTCACTGGTGCCATCCAGAGGGCCACGAGTTGACTGGAGGAGTGGCATAACCTCTGGCAACCAGCAGGGCAACACGGCTCACAGCACAGCACAGGACATCTGTGCGGTGGCCAGCTGAAGTTCCACAGCCTTCTGCTGCTGGAGCGAGCCTGACCTCTGGAAGGGGGTCAACCGTGAGGGAACCACTCACAAGCCCTGCTCCCCATTAAGCCCTGTTCCACATTTCCACTCTTTTCCAACACATGACTGCATACTGCCCAGGGATGTTGATCAGAGGTGCCCGAAAAATAACAAGAGGGAATCGGAGTGTGGATTTGGTGTTTTATTGCGCAGTCTAGTTGCTGTTGGCTCTCTGTGTTCTGCCTTAGCTCTACTGAGAAATGTGCATCTCTTTGGTCCTCGTGTTAATTATAAGTAGAAACACAGGTTGGGGGATAACTGAAGGTCAGCGCCTCTTGTGGGAATTGTCTGCCCTTTGCTGCACTTTGGAATCCTGATAAGACCGCGGCCGTTCTGCTGAGCAAAGGAGCCCGACTCCCGGCTTAACCTTTTCCTCCAGCACTGACATGCTGATCGATGGGACCGGTCATGACGGACTGACCTGCCCGTGTCCCTCAAGCTCGAGCAAGCCCGCACACGTGCAGACGCACACGCGCACGCACACAATTGTTTACCCACAAGGTCCCACTCTTGCACAAGACACAAAAAAACCCATTGAGGCTAATGCACCCACTAAACTATGCAATTGTTTGCAATAACACATTTCTATGCACGCACACACACACACACACACACACAAACACTGAGGCAGGTATACAGGAAGCCTGTCCACAGGGACTTTTTGAAGGAGTGAATGTGTACCAGACACCAGTGGAGGATCTCCTTTGGATTCCAGTGAGACATACAGTAAAGAGTGTCAAAAATAAAAAATGCCACAGATCCATTGCCCCCCCCCCCCACCACCACCTGTCCACCGGTCTCACATAGCGGCTACCTGCTGACACAGTGCAGGTACCAACTGCTGGAACGGCAGTGGAGCAGCCCAGACCACTTGCAACGAGAGCTCATGCAAACGTTTTGAATAAACCGAAGAAGAAAGGTGAACGCAGTATTTTCAAGGAAATTGGTGACGCGTATGTAGTGTAGCGCAGATCATTTTTATGAGAAATATAGCACTAAACCAAATAAGCCTCCTCTGGTTGGAGGCAGCAGGTTGTGGATTGGTTAATGAACTCAGCGAGCGTGCTGATTGGCTGTGACAGCAGGTGGGTGGCAGCCTTTCATGCACCTCTGTTGCCTGGAGACCGGGGCGGGTGCTCATTGGTGCTGTTCCTCTCTGTAGTCTATCTTTCCCCGAATGCCTGGACAGCCCTTGACCGCGTATCTTAAAGCACTTCTTCTCTGGCCAGGGCTCCCATGTAGTGGCCAATCCCATTGGGTGTCATCCAAACACTCACATTAGGGAGCCTGAGACAGAGGGATTAGACCTCTTCTTCTTTTGTCTGTCGTGCAGTGCCGCTGTGCTAATGGGGGTCCAGGCCCAAGGTCTGTGGGAGCAACTACAATCCATGTAGGGGTTGGAGGCAGCGCTTGACTTTGCACCTCCTGCCGCTGGTACACTTTACCGGAGCCTAATGGTCCTGTGAATGTCATCTACACCAACATCAAGTGTGTGTCATGTAAAAATTTAATGTCAATTCATTCCTCAAGCGATCACACTGTCCAAAGTGGTCCAGAATCTATCTGGGACCTCAGTCCATCACAGTATAATCACACACACACAAACACACAACATAGCCAATTTGCAGTCACCGGTTAACTTGAAACACGTCTTTGGACTGTGGGGGGAGACCATCACATGCGGAGGAAACATAGATAGGAGTACGGGCAAATTCCAAACAGACATTCCAGGAGCTGTCGGGTTCCAGTGCTACCCCCTGCTCCACCGTGACCGCCGCATTTTCTGAGCAATATGTATTACGCACAGAAATGATCAGTAAAAGTGTCAGCTGAAAGAATACCAAGAGCTACAACTGCACGTGCTTTCTGAGAATGTCCTATTAACTTTATTTCATTATGTACTACTCAGTCTATAACTTCAGAAATTTAGTTTCAACAATAGGTTGGATGTTGGCCAAAAATAATGACTGTAAAAGGTATAATGATGAAAAAGCTGATACTTTGCTGCAGACCCTCTGGAAACAAGAGCTAAAGAGGGGCTTTTTCGTGCGCCCACATTCCCCAGGCTTGGACGCTCACCCTTGGTGCAGACCTTTCCTAGTTTTCAAATTGCTCTTTCCTTCCTTTTTCAAAATCACCTTCGTTTCTTCACCGCGTGAATTACATAGATGTCTCAACTTTATAAATTACCACCACTTATTAAAGCGGCGCGAGAGCACCTCCATTTCTACTCTTTCAACTGCACTAAACAATAATAACAATGAGCAGTGATAATAGTAAAACATAAGAATGCACCATTAAATAAAAATGCAAAGCAGAAAAATAAGTCAATATGTAAGGGAAACTCGTTTTTTTCCTTCGCTGCGAAATGATTTTTTTTTTTTTTAAATAAAAAATAATAGAAAGGAAAAACAAATGGATCCATCATCCTGCTAAAACGATGCTTTTCCACCCCATTTATCAAAGGAAAAGAAGAATTATTTTTGATTGGCTGATTACTTGTAACATTTATCATGGCAAACATATCCCCACCAATCTGACAGCGCCATTTTGGATAATTTGTTAAGGATGACAAAGGGGACCATATTGCCATAGTTCATTTCTGACCTTTTTAATATTAGAAAATTAATTTTCCATCTGAAACAAATGTATTAGGTGCTGTCAGGCAGACTAGATGAATTTTGCACCTTGAATATCCCCCACCCCTAGTTCCTTTAATAATGTCTTTTTTTTTGCCCTGTAGCTTTTGTCTGCCGCACTCGGAACGCTGGGAAAATGCGGCTTGCGCCTGTCATTTGAAGTGTCCTCTGGTGTCATCGCTTGCGTTTTTATGCATTTCTGAGATTCACAGCCAATTTATGCCCATCAAACCCCCCCCCACCCTCTTTCCGAGCCCTCAGACACTTCTTATAGTGTCTGAGGGCTTGGATATCTTGCCCTCAGCGCAGAAGCGGAACGCCGAAAGGGGTCCTTTGTTCTCAGCTCTTTCCTCAAGATGCCTTTCTGGAGCGAAGGATAGCAGCTCACCTCCGTCACTCTGACACACACCTGCTGGGGTTCACGTGATTTTATTTTTCCCACCAGAACAGATCATCATAAAGATGGGGGCAGATGATGAACCCCAGAGGCGCCCAGCGCAGACAGCGAGCCGGCTGGTGTCGAGATGTTCGGTTTGGCCAGTGGCTGCGTGGTAATGGGCCGCGGCAGAACAGCGCTGTCCTCTGCTTCACTGCGGCGTTCACGACGTACAGCACATAGCTACCGATGGCCATGTTCGCCTCGCGTGCCCACCTTAACCCCACGAAACAGTAAAATGAAAGCAAGGCGTTGTGTTGTTTGAGATATCAGGGTCCGAAATTGATTCCGACGGCACTTATTTTGCAAACGATATTGTTGTGGGCCGAATCAGACCTGACGTCAGTAATCCTGCTTATATGAGCACCGTTTTGGTACTCAAAAGATAAGGAATTTGCTTCCAGCCTTAAAAGGCGTTGACTAATTAATATACTTTAGATAAGTCCTCAAGTGACAAAATTAATTTCACCAACAGCGGTCCAATAAAGGTAAAACAAATTCTTTCAAGGAAACAACAAGCGGATATAGTGGCTTGATATTTTTATTTGCAGATCCAAGATAAAGAGCTATGTTTCTAATTGCTTTCCATTACTTCACGTCAGGTGTGTGTTATGCACCTCCTTTATTCTCTCAATCTTATGTTATCTTATAGTGCTTAAATGGCTTTGCCGAGGGGGTTGGCCTGAACCCGGTGTCTAAACAGTGCGTTTTTTCTTGGCCGGTGGCTTCTTACGGCGGCACCAGGATCTGCAGAAACAAAGCAATGGCCAGCAGTAAACTGGCCAAATGAACCGTGAATGAGAGGACAGCAAAACACTCACGCAGAGGTCTCATATCCAGACCTAATCGCCCCTTGGCCGCATCTCTGAATGACAAAGAAACTATTCCAGTTATTTATGTGGAAAACCAACATCTGGTTTCAAATGGACGTAAATTCACACAAAATGGCCCAAAACATACGCAAGGTTTAATAGCATCGTGATAATGTTTGTAAAGAAAGTAGCTGCCCTTCACCGTTATGTGAAGCAGGGTGTGTTGTGGCTCTTCAGCCAGTGGACCGCGAGTTTCAGACTTATTGGGAAACGTAGATTAATTCTAACCTTTGCTTATTTGTCTGCTCTTCGAGAAACGTGGATATAAGTGAAACAAAACGTCAGCGTAGAAACAACACAGCAAACCTGGGGCTTTGGCTGGGGTGAAACATGTCAGCAAAAAGTAGCAGAAATGGAAGTAGAAAATAAAAGCAGAAATCGGGTTCTACGACATTTTGTATGGGAGATTATAGTTGCGCAACTTTCTTTCTTCTCTTTCTACACTCTCTATGCTTCTATACTTCCAAATGTACACATTTTGTTCCTTACTTAGCCAGTGCTTGTGTTCAAGGCAGTTTGCAATGCTTAACACATTTAAGCAGCACAGCATTTTTACTGCATCCATTCAGGGTAACTACCTTAACCAAGGGCACTGCAGCAGGATGGGGAGTTCAAAGCAGGAAAACAACTTTTGCAGATTTATTGCATACTCGGTTTTTTTTTATATACTTGATGGCACCAAAAACACAAATTAAGCAGCAGTATTAATAATAGAGGTTTTAAGAACACAGCGTGGTGTTTTCCCAGCATCCTCCCCGTTCATCTGCTGTAGCTTGTTGCCCATCAAGGTGTGCAGCTCAGCAGGTGTCTATGGTTGGGTCATTTCACCCCATATTTATCTTACTGACCAAAAACTCTGTATAACAGAGGGTGGTGTCCTTATACTGAGTGGTGCAAATTCTTAAAGTGTGAATGAGTGAACGCTCATATAACTGTGGATAGGTGTGATATACTGTATTTACGTAACCAAGGGCACCTTGAGATCCTGTGCGAGAAGTGAGGGAGAAGCAAATAGCAGCACCGAAGTTTTGATGCAACTTTAATCTACGGTCCAAATTATGCTGTCAGTCAAATGGCAGGGTCGTCCATAAATATCATAGCATAGCGTTGTCTATAATCTCATTTCGGTTGTTAATACAGAAAAAAAAAGGTTGTATATGAGTGTGAGAAGCACAGAAAGCGGCGTCCATCTTTCACGGTCCTATGGGCAGCTTTGCTGGGCAAGCGCAGCATAACTGTGTGGCTTTTTCCTTCTATTAGACCCTGGGATCTCCTTCAAGTGGCGGATGGAGCTGCTTTAATGGCACTCGCCTTCTGCTTTCTTCTCCTTGCTCTCCGTTTTTTGCAGTTTCCCCCCTCTTCCTGTGAGCCTCCATCCATCAGGCTGCCAGAGCGTGCTGCCGGCCCACTCGCAGCCACAATATTTCACAGGCAGCCATCAGAGGAGCTGACAGTGCTGCGCTCGCCAGGAAATTGCTTTGGCTGTGAGCAGAATTTCAAGTACCGCATAGCCCGAGCTCCCCCAGCCCCCCACCTCCCTGTGCCCAACGACCCCTGGGAGCCAAGGTGCACAGCAAAATGTGCGATGAAAGGAGTGCAAAGGGGCAAGGGGCATGGAGAGGGGAGAGTGGGAGCTGAGATCGGGGTAGGGAGCCTTGACACGGGGTGATGCACGTCTCAGAAAGGAGCAGGAGCAGCTCTTACACTCCTGCTGCACGCTGTTCATCCATGCCTTGCGCAGGAAGCATCCAAAAAATTGCGATCGCGACCTTTCTTCTCCCTTCAGGACATGCATCCTGCCCTGGAGAAAGAACCTGGACATAAATGTGATGTGCGACTGTGCACTGCTAACAGACACCTTTGGTGTGCTGCCTGACCCCCCGACACAGCGACACACTCTTCGTTCAAGGTATCATCCTCACATCCTCAGCTGAGGAATGCCCACACCAACCACAGGTCCACACCACAGTGTGGCGGGCAGCCCAGCGGGCGCCACGCATCCCGAACACAGCAGGGCCTTGTGGACAGGCTGTGTGAGTCCTGACACGTCTGTGGGGGTCCTTCCTTCCCCCCTCCCATCCAGGTGCTACAGGGTGCATTGATGCGGAGGAAGAGCGATTGGTGTTCTTACAAAGAACCCTGGAGCACCCTAGCATCTCCACCGCCTTGGAGACACTCCCTAGACAGAGTGACACCCCATGTGCTCCAGCAAAGTTCATTTTAACTGCTTCTAAATGACTTTGACTAAACTGTTAATCCGACTAGTAGTGATCTTCCATATTACAGTGAATAAATGGTCTCAGGTGTGACGTGTCCTGACGGTCTGTCTGTCTGTCTTGTGTCCGCAGAAGGTGAGCCTGGAGTTCTACATTGACGTACATGCCCACTCCACCATGATGAACGGCTTCATGTACGGAAACGTGTTTGAAGACGAGGAACGCGTCCAGCGGCAGGCCGTCTTCCCCCGCCTGCTCTGCCACAATGCGCCCGACTTCTCTTTCGTGAGTCCTGGGTCAAGCACCTGACGCCACTGTCGCCGAACCCCCGAACCGCCTCAGTCACTAAGGCAGGAGCTCAGGAAGCTGCTCTGCAGAAACGGATGGAAATGTGTCAGTAGCTGTTTCTCACACTAACCGTTATCTACATCCGAAGTTATAAAGACGTTGCTTTGGCATGATTTCCGAAATGTGGTTTGTTGAAGAAAATGATCCTAATAGGGAATCTCATTATCAGTATTAGAGTGGCTAATATTAATCAGGTTGTATAAACTGGAAAAACACAGGCTGATGTAAAAAAGTAAAAAATGTCAGCTGTAGATGTTTAGTCATGATGGCTTTGGAGGAAACCTCAAACCGATTCACCAAGCCAATTATTTTTGGATTTTATTTTACTCTTAAAACTTTCTTAAATGTCGTTGGATGTTACAGCCTCTCCAAAGCAGACTTCTTTGGTGACTTCTTTTTGACTTCTTTGGTTCTTTGGTGTTTTTATGACTGAAATTTAATCAGCACTACATCTTGTTTGATATTTCCATCTCGGTGAAAAGTTCATAGATGAAAGTAAGTTGCAGAAACTACTCAGCAAAATGGAAACATTGACAATATGTCACTTAGTGAGGTGTTGGGCGCCCACTTTCCATTACAAAATTGTTCAGTCACACTATGAGGGATGTTGATGCCATTGCTGAAGTTGGACTGGCTCTTCTTTATGGCACGTACTAGCAATTGCTTAATTTGCTGTAAATAAAACCACTGTAGCTCTGGAAGCCCTAAACATGTATGTATATCTGCCATTAGCATTGATCAGCAGACGGAAATGTGCTCCCATCACCCATCTTGTCTGCAGTAAAGTCAGTAAATGGTACATTTATAAGGTTAGGTGACATAAAATGCAAGTTTATATCTCTATAGCTATAAAACCTTGAAATTTGGCATGCAGGTGCTTCTTAACCCAGGTTAGGCTTTTGCATAATCAAACACACACACACACACACACACACACACACACACACACACACACACACACACACACACATACACACAGTGCTCCACACATTAGTGAAGTGTTCCACCAGACAGCTCCCAACTGAATTGTCAAGATGAAGACAAACGGGCCACTTCATACACAAAAACCCATCTAACCACTTACTCACCTCCGCACATACACACAAACATGTAGTGATATAAGAGCAGTAAAGTTTGGTGATATGTATTTTGCTTTTTTCTTTTTCGCTTGACTAAAACTTCACTAAATACAACCACTTTAAAGGTACAGTAGTTTAGCAATTATATAATATATTTTTCCTTTTTTAACATTTCACCACTACAACTTTTTTGACCTGGGCAGCCACAGGTACTGTAACTCAGCTAGTTTTTCTCACATACAGTAACAAAAATTTTATCTTCATTTAATTCCGTATCTCAGAAACTGAACACTCCATGAGAACAAATAAAAGGTTGTTATTGGCAGCACTTATGCAGATGATTCCATCACGGAGGAGGTGGATGTATGTGTTTTATGACCCTTGTTGGAAAATATTGAGACGTAAATACTACAAAGTAGCAACTGGTAAAGAGGAGACACAATTGTTCACACTTCTTTTGCAAAATAAATTTGTAAGTATGAATCAGACAGCATGAATGGTAAGCAGGGAGGTGAAGGAGTCGGTAAATAGGGGACCGGGGCAAATGGTTTTTATGAAGCCCAGAAATGGTAGTGCTGCTCCTTGAAGGCGTTTACCCTGCAAATGTAATAGATGGAGACAGCAAAATATTACCAATGGGGTAAAAGGCAATTATTGGCTGCCTTGCCCGTACGTTGCTCGCTCTTTTGAAATTACACTGGAATAAAGTTAATTGGGAGGACAGACAAAAAATGCTCAAGTCAAAATGAAGGATTAAAACTGACTCAACTATGATACAAGTTGTGGCATAATTTGAAGAAATGCAATACGTTGTCTTATTTGTGATGGACCAGCTTCACCGCGTGTCCTGAATCATTCCGATGTGTACCGCGGTTTATTTCTTGAACAAATTCTGTGTGCGTCTGAAGGAAAAAATGAACGAATTAACAATTTGAGTGCAGCGTGTCTTAGCCAGGAAAGAGGGGGGGGGGGGTATGTTTGCAGTGTTTCTGAGCCTTTCCAGCATGACCCAAACTGGGCTGTGTTGGTTAATGGAACGTGAGACAAAAAATGAGCTGTGCTCAAGATTATACCGCTCTAGAATACCGAGTGGAGGAACACAACAATAAACATTTTTAAACCCCCGTGGCCTCGTGCATGAGACACCAATATCTTCCGTACAGGCGTGTTGTTCCCCCACTCCATTGTGTAACACCCAGCTTCTCATCTGCGGTGACCTTCACCATGCACACAATGTGACATTTTGCAGTAGTGCCACTTACATATAGCCAGAGGAATAACCTTTTCTAAACCGTGACACACTCACACTTTCCTACTCTATTACACGGGGAGACCCTTTCAGCACACCTAAACCGTAACTTATTGCGAATTTTGAAAACTCATCACAGATCGTCTACAGGCTATTTATGGTCGTGTCTAAAGGGGATGGAAAAGAAACTGACCTTTAAGTCCCAGTTGACGTTTGTGAGCGCAGGTTGCTTTAGCATGGCTGAGGTGTTACAGTATTTCACATGGTGCTGACGGGGCTGATATTGGTGACAGTAATGACAGTGGTGTCATACACACATGCACACACACTGCAGTGGCGCCCATCCTAATGCTACTGCTTTGTCAAGGAAAGTATCAGCCAGATTTTGTGTATGTGTGTGTACTCAAGTCCTTTTGCAGAACCAAATTATTTTATGCATTACCTTAATATACGGAACTTGTATATATTTAAGAGGTCAGCCTTTGATGCTATGGTGGTGTGAAGGTCCAGCAAATCAGTGGAAGGGTCCCCGAGGGGACATTCGGTGATGGTAGCATGGACTCCATATCTTTCTTCTGACCTTTCCCTGTTTGTGATAACCTTGACAGTCCAGCACATCCTTCAACCGGGATGTGGTGAAGGCGGGCACGGGCAGGCGTTTCCTGGGCGGCCTGTTGGACCACACATCATACTGCTACACGTTGGAGGTCTCCTTCTACAGTTATGTGGCAGGAGGCAGCAGTGGGTCCGTGCCCTACACCGAGGACACCTGTATCCTTTGTGCATCTCCTCATCGCTGAGAGCAGCCAGAGATCTTGACAGTCTTTTTGCAGCGTTCACGCTACAGTCTCAGGGAGTCAGAGCAACTCCCACACTGATGGCTGATAGGTCATTTACTGTTTGCCAGAAAATGAAGTCAGAAAAGTCTATAAACATGTTGCATCTTTCTTTCTGATGCAGACATGGATACTGATTATATTAGCGGACACTTTGGTAGCCATTCAGTAACACGACTGACTCGGCAAGGACATCATTTTTGTATTTTTGAGGGAGGAGCCCTTTACCACAAAAGACCTGCTTTCGCTTTTCCACAGCAGTTCTGCACCGACACCATCCAGTGTGGTGCAACTGTCCAACCCCTGTCGGATTACCTCCACCAGTTCTGCGACGCAGAGACACAATGCTGCTGGGCTCCATAATGAGAGCCGAAGCCCACGCTGTCATCCCGCTGTGGTCCGGCTCCATCCGCCAGCATACGCCACACACTGCAAGTACAGAAGGAACCTCTCATTTAGGGCTGGATGGTGTACGGTTGGTTTCTCACTTGTTCCTCTAATCATTGTGATGGAAGAGCTTCAGCTGATGTTCACACCCTGCCGTCCCAGACCACCTGCTGCAAGCGGCGCTGTCATTTGCAGTGGGACCTGTAGAAATGTCGCTCAGCAAATACACAGCTGTGACACAGTACATGGTTACAGTCTAAAGCTGAACTCCCCTTGCCATTGTACTGTAGTTGGCCCTGACAGCATGGTAAAAGCGAGTGTGTGCAGGAGATAGAAACGATCTGCAAAACAAAACACCGACCCTCAGCACGTCCTCAGCTGCGGTGCGGAGGACTTGCAGGCGCTCCAGGAGACGCCTGCAGCTGGGAGTCTCGGCTTTTGGACTGTAGGGAGACGCCCCCTGGTGGTGGCCACACCTGGCCAACAGCTGTTCGTACCTCCCTGCGTGTCTGGCCAGACAGCCGGCTGCCAGCTGCACTCCTATCTACACACCACACACTCAGCTGTCTGTTTCACTATTTATATCAAAGGAGCTGCAAAGACTTGGACCGAAGCTGTAACTCCCCATTTCCCTCAGTGTCCCCCCTCCCCCCATGCTGAGGGCTCCATTGAACTGTCACATCCAAGGCCTGCTTGTCTACCTGCCTATAATAAGAAAACCACCCATGTAGAATCGCTGTGGAGCCATGGGATTACTTAAAGTTAGTGTCCACCTGGAGATGGGAACAAAAACAGAATTTACTGTGTCCTGGAAAAAGGTTTGTGTCTCAGTTGCAACGATCTTCTATTATAGTGTTCTTAGCTTGTGTGTGTTCTTCTGCATACAAGTAGAAGAAGAAACCTGTTTCTGAGGAGCGATGCTGTGCGCAATACAGTTGTTTTGCTGGCAGCCAAGAGGATTGAGTGTAGAGGCCAGGGTATGGACAGTCCATCGCGTGCAATAAAGGCTGTTTCTAAATAAGAGAGCGTCCCTCGAGAGGACAGTATGCCGTGTTGAGCACAGTATAGGCCGTGTCTCTGTCTCTCTCCCTTTTCCTGTTCCCTCACTGGCTCTGTTTACCGCCTTTGTCGGTGGTCTTTTGTTAAAGTGTCATGGAGGAGAGGAAGATGAATGAGGCGAGGTGTTCGACTAAATGGAACAACATTCTAATAGTTATTACACTACAGCGGTGCCGTGTTCATTGGCAGCCACATGTGGGGATGGGAACTGAACCGTGGTGAATGGCGGGGGGGGGGGGTTCTCTTTCCCCGCTTCGAAAGGTCAGACAGGAACAAGCCCGGGGGCTGCCCAGGGTCCGGCCTGGGGGGTCGGCATGGGCGAGCTGCAGGAGGAGGACCTGGGGTTTGGTCGTGTAATGTGAAGATTGGGGTCAGGTGGGTCCCAGGAAAGACGCATGTTTCTGGTTCCGCACCAGCAGCCCGGTCTGTCATGTGCGCGAACGATCAGACCCCTCACACCCGGCTCCGCTGCAGCGACACGTTCATTAAAAAATAAGTAGTTAACAGGCCACTGTTATCCATTTCTCTGGGCCCTCGGAAAGGTTTCCACCTCAAATGCTGAAATTCAAGCTTCATGGCAGGTTTTATTACAGCCTTCGAAACATTACACATGTAAAAAATTACATACTTACAATTTTTTTGTTCCTCTGCCCCTTTTGCACTTGAAAGTACCAGTATGTTGGAGGTGCGGGTGCGAGGCTGCCCCCCCAAACAGCAGAGGGAATATTCCCTATCATTTAATGATTCATTAGCGCCTGTAATTTCACACTACATAGAAAGAAGTCATGGTGCTTGGCGATCTTTCACAATGTGGCTCCTCTTGGCCTCAGATGGTTTTCTCTTGGCAGGGCGCCCCAAAGACGTCCACAGGACAGATATCAGCTCCTGTTGTGTCATAAAATATACCAGCAAGCATTTTTCCTTCCTCCCACTTTTATTTTATTTATATCCTCATTCTTTCATTTGCCATTTTTATTTTGACGCACAACAGCACGACAGGCATGGACCATGTAGAGCGCTCAATGAGGGTAAAATACCAGCTTGACAAACACCCAAGGATTCTGTAATTTTTCGCGCTTGACAAAATGCAGTAGCCAAGATGCTCTGCTGTTCTTTTCTTTAGTTATTTATTGTGACTTTAGTGTATATGTATGGATATTTTTAAGGGTGCAATGGCATGGTTGTACTGGATTGTGTTGATTCAAAAGTGATGCCAGTGTTTCATTTAAACGTTTCATTTAATAACAAAAATTGTTTTTTTTTTTTTCCAACGGTGTAGTTCAATGCTATCTGATGAATTTTTCTCAGAAAACACAGATTTTCTCGTGAGAAAGGTCTGATGACATCTAAAGGGGTTTCACACTCTGGAAGGGAATTCATCTGCAGATATTCTAGCTCATTTAATCCTTTTGCAGTCACTATAATTATTTTAAATATTTGTTGTGTGTTTTAAATGAAAGGCTGTATAATAAACGTATCTAATATTATGCATTAAACACCACAAATGCCACAAAATAAGGCTTGTGGAGCGGCAGAATTATATGCTTCAAGCAGTTAGTCGACTAACCTGGGCTTTTAATGAAAGCCAATGAGATGAAATAAAAACCAGCAAACACAATAACCTCCAGAGAACGGGTTTGAGGTGCCGACTGTTTCTGTTTTACATTTTAATGTTCTGATTTTAAAGAAAAGCTTTAAAGGGCTGTGCTTTAAAAGTGCATGTCATTTTTTTCAAGAAAAAGAAACAGAGCTGAGACCTCAGCTGGCGGCAGTTTGATTGGCCGTCCCGCTGTCGAGACGTCGCTCCACAGTGCCCTTTCCACCCTGACAACTTAACAAGTCTGCTGCTCCTCTCCGCGGCACTGGAGGAAAACAGCCCCACGTCAAGCCTCTGTGCCATTTCTGCCCGTCCTTGGGGCTCCCGACACCCCCTGAAAAGGCCCATTATCCTGGGGTAAGAGTATAAAAGCATTCCTTTCAATCAAGCGAGGGCAATGTTTTCAAACCATTAGCTTAGTATTGCTTGACCGAGGTGTCACATCGTCCCATAGAGTTTCCCCAGCACATAAAGGCATGCTGTATGGAGCTGGCTGTGGTGTCACTCACCAGCCCGGATGTCCATTGTCTGCATAGAGCGCTGGCTGACAGCTCTCTGCAGGGACCGACATCCCATTTATAACAGCACACCATCATCATTATTATGGTTATTATGATGATGCCGATTATTATTATTATTATTAGTAGTAGTAGTAGTAGTAGTAGTAGTTGTTGTAGTAGCATTGTTGCTGTTGCTGCTGTTTGTGCAGTTGTTTTTTTTTTCCACATGTGAGGTTCAGATGGTTGTAATGTTCGGGTCAACTCAAGTCTGCGTCTTTGACCGCCATACTGCCTGCTGGCCCCGATATCATTATTTGTATAGAGGAGCTGCCGATTGCAAATTTCTGCGATCGCAAGTCTCCGTGAAATGAAGGATGGTGATGAGCAGCGACGCCGTAAAGTAAAGTGGAGCCTTTGTGTGTTCCACGTGGCTGCCAATGTGTGTTTTTCAAAGGCCCATTGATTCTTTGGCATGATTGTGTTTCAGGAATAATGAAAGTTTTGATGCATGCCATGCTTCGGGGAGAAGGTACACGGAGCGTGTTTGCACTACCTGTCATATGCAGCCCGTGTAATTGATAGCGGAGCGAGAGCATTCGGTCCGGCATCCTTAACGTCCTCGCTCCTCTCAGCGGTTTACGACAAGAAATCATCCGGGATGTTTATGTACCATCCAGTCCACCGATGGTGGCCCTCTCCTGCTTGAGGGTCCGCAACGTTACCATCTCCCCTCACCCAGTGCGCCGCCGAGACAGACATCAGACCTTGGCCCTCATTACTGCTCGGTGTCACCGCCGTCCTCGGTTGAGCCCCTCTGAATATGCATGGCATTTGATCTTATCGAACTCCCTGACTGCATAATGAACGTCTCTCCTCATTGTCCAGCCGAACACCGTCCCCTTCCGACAGCTGCGCATGCGAGACGGTTCGGGCAGGAGGGACCGCTCGGATTATTGACCTCTTGATAGTTTTGAATGACTTTCTGATTTTATTGCATTTGACTTTGTTTTGCCCCAAAAGAAAGTGTGGGGAAGACGTAGCAACGGTTGTCCTTGAGGTGGCATTTTGTGCTCGAGGGGCCGATGCGGCGAGGTCGACAGACGGGGGCCAGCTGTGTCCTCTTGGCGAAGACCCGGGCTCTGAAGAGCATTCGGCTCCCTTCCCGTGCGCGGAACTGCTTTGCTCAGCTCATTAAATGCTTCGATACACCCCCCTCGCCATACCTGCTCCCAACCTACTGGACCAGAGCAACGCACTTCTGAGGGTCTCTGAGGGGAACTCCAGGGATGAGTGCCAGCCTGCGATCAAGGGAATCACCTCATAAGCAGAAGCCAGAAGTTTCCATTAGCATCTTGTGCTGCTGGAATCCTCTGTGTCTTATTGGTTGAAAAGACAAATTAAAAAGAACCAAAACAGGCCAACGGGTGGGATGGGGTTTGAAGTCAGCACCTTTGGACTCAAAGGGCATCAGTTTCAAATTGCAGCTGAATAAATGGCTAAATCGATGCAAGCAGTTTAACACGGTAAGCTGCTTTTGGGAAAAGATGTCAGCTAAATAAATAACAGGAACTATGTTTTAATTGTACTTGGGAACTTGGGAAGAAATACCTTGTTTTGTTGCCTATATGCATTCTTGACAAATAGGCCATTAACGCAGTTTACTGTGTTGCATAAACAGAGCTGCTAAATAGGTTGGTTGGGATGTTGGTTGGATTTGTGTAAAACTTTCTGAAATATGGTGAATTATCACGAAGAATTAGTCACGGGGCTACAATAAATTACGAAGCCGCACCGTCGAACGTAGCACCGACCGAGGCGTTACTGCGTTTTTAAATCGACGTCTTGAAAGTTCCCGTCAGCCCGGGACGTAGCCACCTTTACTCTTCCATCCGTACCGTCGCAAGGCCCCCGGTGCGCGCTGACCGGATTGAATCATTTGCTTGTTTTCTGCTCCTGCGGCACAAATTTGCACCCTTCCTCCACTTGCCAAACTTTTCCTTCCCTTGTCTTGTCTGGTTTGGATCATCGGGACCGTTTCCGCGTGTCCTGCAGGGAGAGGGACACAAGGTCTTAGTGTATAATTTGAGCTGGGGGGGGACATGCACGCTCCCTTTGTGCGCTGCTGTTTGCTGTTTTAATAAGCATTCTTAATTGGCTCTCGGTGACACGCCTGTGGCAGGGCTGTCACTCGGCGATATTGATGGTGTCGATGTCCCTAATTTGTCTGCTTGTTAGTGAAAGCTCTGCTCAGAACCACTGCGCCTCACTCCCTTGTCACCGGGGCATCGTCGTCTTTCCGTCTTCTCGGAGCGCCCGGTTTGGGCGGCCGCAAGGGAGCGCCGATAAACAGCCTTGTAAACAAATCATTCGCCGAGCCGTCTGAGCGTCCTTCTTGCCCTTGTCCCGCCACCTCGCGAGCCCTGCGGTGGCTTCTCCTTGAGGAGCAACAAAAGGCCGCTATCGATCAAGCGGGACCGCGGATATTAAAACGTCTCACGCATCGACGGCGGAAGCCTGGCAGGCCGCAGCCCCGCGTTGTCTGTGGACTCGGCTTGTTCGGCCACGGCGGTTTTAGCTGTCGCGGTTGAGATCGCCGAAAAAAACACAAAGTGGAACTTTTGACTTTTTGCAGTAATAATGACAGCGTAACTGATGAAGATGGGACGAGAGCTGATCATTTACTGTCAGGGCCACCTCAGACGTCCGCCCGCCGGCTAACGGTGGCCCCAGGTCCCTAAAAGACCTTCTAATATTTTAAGGATCTCGGAACTGAAAATGTTTCAAATGCAGTTCATTTGGTCACTGCAACTTGGTTACCGAGCGGCCCACCATCAGCAGGGGGTCCTGCCCCTGAGCAGCGGATGCATCGCCGCAGCTGCACTGTGGACCAGAGCCACAGAGCTGCTAATGAGCATGATGCTTGCTGTGCAGCATCCAGCCATCCACCCTCTGTGCCGACTGCTCTCTGAAGGGGCAGCGCAGATGAAGAGATGAACGTTCCAGGAGATGACAGGGTCACTCTGTGGAACCCCACATGGGTGACAAAAGCATCGTCTGCACAGTTTGTGTGGCAGCTGCTGGACAGCAGTTGAGTTTCACACCGAAACTTACTGTGCTCTGCAACCGCATGACATCAGAGTCAACGGTTACTGTTCATGCAAAGGCCACGCTGGTCGGCTGAGCGTTTCCTGTCATCTTATTGAAAGAAACAGTCAGTATCTACACTGCCTTCTGAAAGTTATAAGAGATTTGGTTATGTATCACATGCTTCGATCCAGTATGTACAGCAGACCGTGGAAAATTTCACCAGGTATTTTGTTTGTCGGGCAGTCTCAATGGTTGCAGACATTACTGTGAAAAAGACACCACATATCGTGCTCGGTATATAATTCAGGGCAGAGGTGATTTTCACAGTTTTGACTTCTGCCCTGCAAACACGTGTCCGGTTTGTGTAGCCTCAGTGCGTTCCTAGGTGTCAGTGTGTGACTGCAGGGACGTACAAAAAGCCTCTCTTGGGGAAAGCGTTTCCATGCCTTTTTCCGCTGAAAGGTTTGCTGGCCAACAATTTTGTGGAATTTGCTCATGGACAATGAAAGGACACCTCTTGAACCCGCAGATCTGCAAAGCTGAACTTCACATGAACGCCAACGTCAAAATGTCACGTTCGTACGCGTGCCTTCCCATAAAACTGAGTTTAGTACTGTGCCGGTATGGTTTGTGTGTTTATAATATCTAAGAACTGAAATAATATACATTCAGCTCTACTTTCCTCAAGCAGTTGTTCTGTGCAGGATTTCAGTGGTGTTTGGAAATTAAAAACGCAGCAGTTATGGTAGAGAATTAGCAGTAGCACTAACCAATGCAGAAGAATCATTTTAAACCCTGACATGAACCGGCACCTCATGCGTTGGTTGTTTCATAGCCCGGTGTCTAGTGATTCACAATCACTGAGATGAGTCCAAGAAGCTCCTGCCCACCACGATCCCGGCCCAAATACAGTGCTTACTGATAATGGATGGATGGATGGATGGATGGATGGATGGAAGGATGTAAGTGTGGGTGGATGAATTTCTTCATCTTAACCCACAGGCTGTATCATCATCTCAGCCGATATTTAGCAGTTAAAGGTTGTGCCCCTCTGATACGCAGGGCTGTTCTGTTTGAAAAACATGCAGATGATATGCAACAAATTTTGAAGGACGAGCTTCGCTTCGAAGCTAAAAATCTGGTTTTGTGCTGGATAGAAGCTGGCTTTCAAAATTTTAAGTGAACATATTCCTCTTCTTGTAAACCTGTTTATCCAAGATTCTATTATATTTTAAATGACATCTAGCACTTGCTTATGTGAAATGGAATTTCTGTCCGACATTCCCTGTAGTTTTGATAGACATTTTTGTTCCAAATTAAAGGCTGTTTATTATGTTACCATATGAATGAGTTAATTACACTCCATGTAACTGCGTGAAGGCTGGTCCTTGGCCAATTTTGGCAAGGTGAGCAGTTCTGCTGTTCCCTTTCAATGTGCCTTGGTGCAGGAAGGGCTGCCAAATACACTTCCTCCCTGATTACATAACATCTAGTGCACTTCCATCCCAGTGTGGGACCTCTGTGGAAATTTCCACCCTCCCCTGGTCTTGAGGCTGCTTTTTGGCAGCATCTCCTGTTCCTCTAGGTTGCTTCCCTCTCCAGCAGCTTTGGTCGCTTTTGACGCCCTGCCAGCAGCCAGTCTGGGTGTTGGAGTGTCTCACTTGCAGCTGCGATGCAGATGAAGTCTTCTCCTTCGGAGTCGGCCGTCCATCACTGGCTCCTTGTAATAGATGCGAGATGTGACATCACAAGCTGCGAGGGCCATCTGCACTCGGCAGGGGCGAAGGGGCTATTTCTGTCATTGCTCTGAGCATGAACACACACTGACGGAGGTTCTGGTGACAGAGACGGGAGGAAAACTTTTTCCCAGGTCAAACAGGAGGCGTCAAGGGTACAACGTGAGGGGTGTGTGAGTCGTCTTTCAGAGCCACTTGGAGACCTTCAAACACAGTCAGGCCTATAAATGGGATCACTGTCTGGGGACGTTGCTGCTTCCGTTGTGTTTAACCTCTGCATATGCAGTATACTGTGTAAAACTTCACACCACTTTGTTTCTTTTCTTTGTAGAGCCTAATATGTAAAACACAGACTAATTTGTTATTAGTTGCTTGACTGATGCTGTAATGGAAAACAACCAACTTTTTAACATAGTGCATTTTTTTGAACCCATTCTGGTCGCTTTGCTCAAAGTCTGACCTCCTGCACCCAGTGGTCTTCTGGCTCAAAGGCAGAGCGGTGTGATTTCAAAGTTGTGCTTGAAGTTGGTCGGCTGTTAAAGCAGCAGTTTTTGGGCTTCTTCGGAGACCTCAGATGGCTTGAAGGAAGTTGGAAAAGTAGACAGATGGGGTGTAAATACAGGAGTGGGAGCCATGGTGAGAGGGCCTGCCTGCATGCCGAGTGACGGATGGAGGCCAGCGGAGACACCACATTTTCAGGCTGAGGTAGCTGGCGAGCGCTGACTTACGGATAACAGGGAGCGAGGGAGTCGGTTCATGCGGCGCACAAATGGCCCGGTGAAGGCATCCTGTCTGCCTCATGCAGCAGTCAAAGCCGGCCGCCGTGGAAGACGGGACCCTTGTTCACGTTCACTGGCAAGGACGGGGGGGCAACTATGGCCTCCTGTAGGAACTCGCGTCTCTCATATCTGCTCAACCCATTGAGATTTATCACCTTTTCAAACCGGCACAGCTGGTACATCCCTGAAATACTGAAGTTGTCACATTCGTATTTATAGCATTTATAAAATTGTATAGGTTAGAGAATTAAAGGCTATAGATATAAACTACAAAGGCTCTATCTTTGGGGAGTGGAAGTTTTTTTTTTATTATATTGTAATGTTGTTTCAAGGACATAAAAAATGTGTCATAACAATGTTTGACAGTTTAAATCAATTGATTTATTGATAAAACCCTGAAACCTGATAAACTCATTCCAAATCATCCCAAATACTTGACATGGACTGAAAAGTGACAGTGAAATGTTTATATTTTTTAATGTTTTTGTTCCCCATATTTATGGTTCTCTGTTAGGACAGTCAGTAATGATACAAGTGCATTGTTAAAGCCATGACTGTCGTGAATATATGTGTGTGTGTGTGTGTGTGTGTGTGTGTGTGTGTGTGTGTGTGTGTGCCCACACTGGTTTGCATGCATGTACACAACTCAAGCTATGTCCTTGCTTTCCACCACCAATATATGGGGGGGATGTTTTTTTTACCCTGTTTTATGAGTTAACAGCTCAGGATAATAGGATTTCACCTGTAGGGCAGAGATTTATGTTTCATGACTAATTTTTGACCGTCGAAAGAAATGGGAAAAATAAAAATAAAAAACGACTGGCTCATTTTTGCCCAGGTGAAGGATTGTTTCAGTCACAGGGCTCAGACAGACGGACAGGACTGCCCTGAGCTTCCACAATGAAATGACAGTGAAGGCTGAAAAATGATGTCTTTTTATCATTCCATCATTTCTGATTGTCCAGCACAGAACAGACTGTTAACTATTTCCTAGAGATAAAGAGCCATGTCTGCTTTTAATGGGATATGGATTGTTTTCATTTTTGTACCTGGTCATTTTTCACCAGTAAGGCCAAAGTGATTATTATATGCAATTTTTTACACAGGGACAGACATTTGCAGCCCAGATGATTTCTTCAGCCCAGTCTGTATTACGGCAACACATTTTGCGGAACGGATGTACAATCGTCATGAAATGAGTTTGGCGTTTACTGTAATTGGCTTTGTACCTTGGAATTCCAAAAGGGAAAACATTTTGGGAGCAGAATTCCAAAACACCGCATCTAATGCTCAGCAGATCGCATTACTGCTTTTCTTAATGGGCGTGTCGCTGGGGTTTGAGGAGGTCAGGCTCCATTTCTGTACAAGCTGATGGATATTATGACACCCAGGGCTGGGGTAACCCTCAGCACGAATATGCTATGTCCACACTTTATTTCTCACCTTTTATGATTTGACTAAATATACAGGAAATATGGGCAATGTTTATTTTTCCATTAAGGACAGCAAATGAGGTGTAAAGATTTAGAAGCTCAGTGGAACTGAGAATCATATTTATCGGGCTCCTTGCCCCCGAGAAAATACATCACTGTAAATAAAATGGATCTCTGGCTATGCATAAATTTGTATCGAAAGATCTATTCCGGCTCAATACTTTTAAAACCTTAATTCAGCATAGTATTAGAGATTTTAGAAAGATATTAAGTTGGAAAATTACACATTAATAAAAATGTGCTTTCCGAGCTCTACCCTTACCCTAATGTATTTTTGTGTTATTTGCATGTATTATCCAAATCTGGTGTGGCTTTTGAAAAATGCAGTGTATGCAGATATTTGATATGTTCAGTTTTTTTTGTAGAATGGTGTTTGACATTTTGTCTCTTGCCTATAATGTATTCTGATACCTGACAAGGGTGTGCATATTTCTGAACTCAGCATCACAGCACAGTGGCCTTAACTTGTATACCTCAGACATGAAGCTGGGGAGGAACGTGGCCCGGACTTTTCTGGATTACTACAAGCTTAACAACTTGATAGATGGCAACAAACCAGCAGGTCACGGCAGCAGGTCAGATGTTTTGTGTCACCTGGTTATGTGATTATTAGGTGCCTAATTTTGGTAGTAGAAGTTGAAGCAATCTTTTAACATCCGGGTCTTCCCCAGCAGTTTGGATGGACTGCCCGGCACTCGCCAGGGGAACTGGCCCGGCAGTGGGAAGAGCCAAGAGAAGGAGAAGCCGGCGAGGAGGATCCATGGTGTTAGAGACTCCTAGAGTCCTAAACACAGGAAGGAGAACAACAGAACTTTTATTCACTATGGAGCGGTGGACCCAGAGGAAGCTGTGTTCCTTACTAGAATGCTGTTCTGAACTAGCTTGACCCAAGCCAACTCCTCATCTGCAATGTCTTTACTTTTGCATGAGACAACTACCTGAGAAGACGTCCCATGGTTCATTCATGCCTGTTCATCCCTTTGCTTCTTTCTGTGGCCTTCATGCTCCATCCATGCAGTGCTTTACCAGAAGGTGCTTTGTTCAGGTTCACAGCCTGCCTTTCATTCGAGCTTCTTATTCGGCAGCACGAATGCCTGTTCTTTCTCTGATATTTTGTTTTTATTTCTCTTATTTATCTAACGTGATAATTTATTGTCATTTTAAACAGCAGCATTTTTTGTTCCGCAGTATCTCAAGGTGAAGTAAACTGCTTGGAATCGCGCACTGAAAAAAGGGTTTGGCACAAGATTTACCACAACCCTAAAAACGGTAGTTGTTTAAAAATGAAGACTGCATGAAAGTTGAAATAAAACACGTAATTGTTAGGGGTTTTTTTTTCCAAACCTTGGCTACGTTCTTTTAAAATATCCAAGTGGCTTTTGAAATGTTTTGATTATTTATTTTCGTCCACAATTCCTCAGCAACCGACTCTTGAACATGTCGTGTTGTATTCCGGTAAGCTACTGGGCGCGGACTACATAAGGAGTTTTGCCGCATGGTGCTTGATGTCTGTTTTCACTTATTGACTCTTTTATTGAATCATGTGTTAACGCTTGTAGACTCTGAACAGATTGTAAACATCTATTCAGTCTTACAATGCAAGATATTTAGTGCTCTCTCACTGTTGTATAGAACACAAATAGAGCTTCTTTCCCACAGAGGCAGTAACTCGGGTCATTTTGGGGAATGCGGACGGACGAACGTGCAGTTTTCAGAATCGACACTTGACATAAATAAAGCATTCGAGCGTAATTATTTCTCGCAGCACATGAAAAACGTGGAAGACTTGGGCTTTATTTGAGTTGGCCTTAGTGCTGTGTTTTAACCACTTTCTACTGTCAGTTGCCTTTTTGTGTACTCCTGCTCACCTAAGATATCCTCATTATGTTCAATTGTGAAGCATCTTGTAAAGCAGCGGCGATATCGCTCAGAAATCTCTCGCTTCGCTCCGTTCCCTACTGCGATCCTGTTTTGTCCCCGTTTGGTTTGGTTTGCTAGAGCACACATGTTAACACCGTAATAACATCTCATGGACAGGTAGTGTAACTGTTTAGGATTTCACCACTGCATTATTTAAAGAGCCGTGCTGTCCTACGCTTGCTGTATTGTTTATGCATCACCTCGCTTTCAGACCTCGGATTTACTTTCCCACAAAGACACTGAAGTGTATGCAGTTGCACAACAAGCATTGCTAACCCTGCGGTGTGAAATGTGCAAACTGTATTGGGAGCAGAAGGATTTGGGTGTTTATTAAATCCTGAAGCAGTGTGATTGTAGATCAGTTGTACTGATGCTGCTTGTTTTCATTTCTTGCATTCAACGGTACTTGATAATCTGTTGCTCTTCTGAATCCAGCTGTTATAAATAGAGCCCTTTTTGTTATGTATCACAAAGTAGTGTGAGAACCATTGACAGCTCACGCCAGTACAGATTACTAAACAGCCACATGAATGAGGATTTATCAGCTCAGCATTGGCGGTGTTATATAAAAATGAAGGATTTGACATAGTAAGAATGTAAATGTCATGCTTCTGACATTTGTTACCCTGCTTTCTTCGCTAAGCACACTGATAGAAATGGTAAGTTGAAGGTGAAGGAATTGTTCTTGTCAGTCAGCACTGAATGGATCTGTGCCCCAGCAGCCTACCTTTGTTTACAAGGCAGCATCTAGAGAGGCAAAACATCCCTGGTAAAAATGTACCTAAACTTGCCCGGTTTCTACACCCATATGGCATGTTGCTGGAATAAATGAGGGCACATTTGTGGGGGGGGGGAGACCCTTTCTACGCTAAACAGTGTTTTTGAAAGATATTCAACCCTTTTTTTGAAGAGGGGGGTGAGTTTGAAATTGGTTTGGCCTGACCACAGCCAGGGATCAAACCCCGATCCTCAAGCCAGCAGTCCTGGCAATAAAAAAAAAAACTGTTAGCTTGCTGCGCTGAATTAGTTCTCCAGCTAAGAGCGCTAATGAAACGCAGCCTTCGCTGCAGGGGGGCTCAGTTCTATTATTGCAAGTTAGCATAAGGTCAGCTACCTCTGCAAAGTGCACAAAATATTTATAATCTCACGATATATAATCTGTCCGTGTAGCCGTGTTCAATCTTTCTGGTTTAAAAACGTACAGGGGTGTAACAGAGAGGAAGCTGTGGGGAGGGCCCACCATCTGCCCAGCGCTGGCTGCACAGTCTGGCCATACAGTGGTCCAGAATACAATAGGCTGTAATTGTTCCCAAACTGGCTTGTCTGCCTCCACCATGTACCTGCCAACCCCAGTTTTGAAAGACAATGATCATGTGGAGATAGGAAATACAGTTGTCCAGGCGTCCATAATACAGCATATTAGTTTCTGGAGGACATGCATGGCCTGCTGGAATACTGGGGGGAAGCATTTTAAAAAAAACAATTAAACAGAATATCACTGTCCTGTTGTGTTGACCTGACCGGGTTCGATCAGTTTAGAGGTCTTCTTCAGCTATTTAATGATCAGATCATTAAATAGCTGAAAGACACGCTGCAGTGTCTGTGAAAGATTTGTATTTTTTTTCCGCAGTAATACCGATGCGCGAAGGCCCATTTAAACGGAACCACGACAGTGCGGTTGCGCGTCTGGTCACGTGACCCGCCGTTTCCTGCTCGAAGCGGGATCGCGCGTCCGCGGCAGCCATGACAACGGAAGTTAAGGATGGGCGGGTCGAGCCCTGCAAAGAAGCGCTCGGCGTGTAAAATTACCCAGAAAGTACTTAGATGCACCGTGCAACTGAACGTTAAGGCCGTAAGTATGTTTGCTTCACTGCGTAAACGATATGGCAAATAGCACTGTTTTTCCACCTGAACGAAGCACACGACATTTAAAAAGCCCGACGTGAGAAACTGTTGAACTGGCCGCTGGCAGCGCTCGCTACTCGATGGCGAACCCCGAGCTTCCACTGCACTTCCTCTCGTGGAGAAGTGCTTTGACCAATTAGGAGGCAGGGTTCTGTAACCAAGCGGGCTTTTGTCCAATCAGGAGGTCGGATTCTGTAACCGTGCAGCGGTACTGCGGCTTCCCGGTGGAGACTGGCTGCAGAGCATCAGTCGGTGTTTTAAAGGTGTTCCTCGCCGTTTAAAGTCTTGAATGTTGCCTCCTCGACTGATATTTAAAACGAGAATTGTGTAAAAAATGAGAATTGTGACCTTTGAACAGTCAATTTCCCGCAAATCGTTACTGAGAATGACTGGAGACGAACGCAATTTTACCTCAGCGCTTTGATCAGTCTTTGAAAATTGCACAGTTGTCCCTATGAGGGACTTCAAATGTCCCTGCAGGCAAACACAAATATATATCATATTAATATAACATATATATATATATATTAATGCATAGCTCGAGGTTACATTCATAATGTTCAGTACAGATATTGTGACATTTTTAAACATTTTTACCTATCAGCAATACAGCACTTGTTATTGCAGTGTGCCCAGAAGCTCCTGTGTGCCTAACAAAGTTAAAAACAGGCATTTTTCAGCAGGGTTTGGAGATTTCAATAATGATAAATGTGTATAATAGCTTTATGGAAGGAGAGAGGTCTGTGCAGAGCAGTGCCATTGAGCCCTGCCTATGTGTTATGGACAGGTCACCTGCCCAGGTGTGCTCCTTCCCAGACACCACGACCTCTACTTAAGTGTTTGTGTTCTGGGCCAATACCACAAGACCCGCTGTGTGCCTCCAGTTTTCCCTCTATTATTCCATGAAAAGATGGTCTTCCAGAAGGTAGGATGGAGCAGTGTCACCTGCATGTCTCAAACAGGTCCCTCAAACACCTTTCAAGACAATGGATAAAGCTTAGCAATTTATCTTATTTCCATAATGTCTATTTGCCCTGTAATTTTATTTTTCACAATTATGTATGCATTGTGTGATGCCAGTTTGAAATACTATACCCTTTTAATACGTATACCTGTATGTGCTGTAGAGGTTTTAGGCATATTTTTCATAATGTGTTTTTTTTTTTCCTGTGCAATCCTAATTTCTGTTGAACAGACCTTTATAGAAGCCATTGATCCCAGTGATATTGCCGAACTTCTGGAGCGTGAGTTACTTTCCATCCGTTTTCAGTTGAAGAATATAAACACTGTGTAATCTCAGTAAAGCAACAACACTCTGTCACTCTTTGTTTTTATTCTACAGTTGACACAACCTCCTTTGAGCTGATTCAAGTCGTTCCTCCAGGTGATTTTCTTTTGTCTGAATTCTGTCACAATGAGTCTAGTCTGAATCTCCTCCTGCACACCTTTTCTTCTATTATTCTTCCCATTATGAACAAGAATATTGTCTTTTTAAAAAGCAGAGCCTGCCTGTGTTCCGTTCCCTCTGCAGAAGGCGAAATTTTGGCAACGGTGGAGCAGAACACGCGGGACTTCCTGTATCCAGGCCCTATGCTCTCCCCACGGGGATCCGGTCCTCAGAGAGAGATTCTGATGAACAGAGTTCCCTCTTTCCCTGTATGTTTTTGATTCATCATCATTACAGTAAAACTTGTCATAGATTCTACTTTTTATGTTTTACACTTGGACTATGTTTATTAATGGTATGCTTTCATAAAATTGATCCGGCAGGCATTTTGGTATCCTTTGGATTATGATTTAGGTGTTCTTCCCTCTGTCTCTTTGCTGTGCCTTCAGGGAATATCCCCTCAAGTGGAATTCTCAACAGCTTCCATAATCGAAGAATGCACTTTGAAAGCTCCTGCATCCGCTGTAAGTATAATGTGTCTCACGCTTTCATCAGACCCTTCTTTGTGGCTCTTACCATTATGCAAACTCCCTGTGCCGTAATTGTACCGTTAGCAAGTAATACGATAATAATAAGTTGTAAAGAGTGAATTATTATTTCCATGGGCAGCAGATAGTTTGTGGCATAGTGGTTGCAGTTGTCACCTTGCAGTCTGAACATTCAAGTACTTATCCTAATTTGATGTAGCAAAAATAATCTTTAATAAATCATTAAATGTTGATTGTCTAACATTTTAAGTCACTTGGACCAGCCAGACAGGTAAATCAAGGGATAAGATTTAAAATATTGGTAGTGCTACAAAATATATTGTGTTTGCTTATGAGTGAATATTGTTACACATTAAGAATTATATTGTACTTTTTCAAGCACTAGATTAATATGACTGTTGTATTCACTGTACTTTGGTTCTGGTCCTTCTGTTATTGCTAAATTAAATGTTGATAGTTAACAAAGTCACTAAACTTTAAATTAGATTTTTTTTTTTAAATTTACCAAATATTTTAAGCACATTTATCTTTTTGATTTGCTTTCTGAGTGCAAAAAAAATTTACAGAGCAAAACAATAACGGATAATTTTTTCCCGTTTGTTTCAAAATCTAACACCTGTAGCAGGCCAGAGACATTATGCTGTTGTTCAAAATCATCTTTACCTTAAAAATCGATTATCTGTTATCAGTCCATAGCTGCAAAATCTTGTGCCAGAGCCCTGGTCCTGTTATAAGAGCCATATATTTTAATGTGGATTATTGAAAAAATGCCAAGTGTGGGAAGAGGTTTGATATTCTATAATGACTCACAAGGAGATCTGGATTAGCAGAGTGATGAAGGTGAGCGTCAGTTCCAGGCTGTCACTGGGCTTGTGATGCTGAAGGATACCCAGGAATCTCATTAAACTCGCAGCATGAGCAAATCATCACATCTTGCAGTTTTTGTCTTTCTAGGCTTACAGTCACAAGCCTTTTTTTTTAAACTCAGAATGGCCTGTTTTTGAGATGCACAGCCTGTTCCTCTCTCTTCCTGTTTCTTGTTTTTCAGACAACCGCCTCGTGCATTTTCAGGGTTGTCATTCCTGGTTTGTCTCTGTTTGCGCGTGTCCTCTCTGTGCAAAGTCTCCTGGCTTGGACCTGTCACGCCATTCTTCTAAATCGGTTTCCTCGGCATGATTTGCATGCGTTTGAACGGAATTCATTTCTTGTTTAATAAGCTACTTGTGGCCCCGGCTTTGTTGTTTCAAGGACACCCTGCTTTATCTACCATTACCAATACCACCAGACCCACTAATCACATCAGACAAGTGCGACTCATGGTAGTAAATGGCTCCTTTGTGCTTTGACCAGGAGAAAAAGGAAAAGAGAAACAAGACAAAAAGGAATAAAGGAAAAAAATGCTTAATTTCATTAAATCTGTCTTCTAAAAGCAGTCTCATTCAGGATTTATTTTTTCCACTTATAAAATGAGTTAATATTCCAGGATGTTCAAATTAGCATTTAAATTATCTTTATTTTTACAGCCAACTAATGTCATTATCATATTAGTTTGAAGCTGGCCATCAAATGAAATTACCGTTTTTTTGTTAAACTTATTTATCGTACCATCGCCCGCAGGAGAACAGTTATTGCAACACAGAATTATGTTAACTGCTATTAGAGTTATTGAAGTCATTTGCCAGCAAAGGTGATATTGGCTGTGGTCAGAAGCATGATGCTTTCTTCTGAACATTTTTGTGGATGGAAAAAGTCATTGGAGAACCATTGTTTTGCAATAAACCTACTTCATTATTTTCAGTTTTTCTGCACTGTGGACTAATGCGGGATCATCTAGTGTCATGTCCTTTACTTATTTTTAAAAGCTGACATTTTATCTGTATGCAGTTTGAAATAGTCAATATTTATAAGATAAGATTTTATAAGATAAATATAAAAATTTTGGAGCTTTTACAATTGACACTACAAAATTTATGTGTTTAAAAAAAAATAAATAAATAATCAAAACTATGTCAGTTACACTGGAAAGGAAAACTTTTCATGCATAGTTTTCATCTGTAATAGATGCTGAGGGTTCAATAAAGACATTAACATTTGGAGGTGCGTGCAAACAGGAAATTCTTGCAACACAGCCACAATATAAATAGATTTTAGCCCTTGTAAGGTAAGCTTTCAAGTCAGACTCAGGTGTGAAGTTACTATACAGTATAGTGGTGCTTTTTGGCTAAAGAGAACTACCTATTTTTAGTCATTACTAAAAATAAATAAATAAACTCTGTAAAATGCACTGCAATTTTCTACCTGAATCAGTTCCGTTAAATAATAAATTGCTGTGAATGTCAATGGTTTAGTTAAGATTTTTTGTGAGTGCTGAATTGCATTAAAGTGGTTATAAAAAATATTTACTCTTTTGACATTTTTCACATTTATGTACATGATGGGATCGGAATGGATTTGTTCCTAAATTGTTACCACGAATTAACACAAGGTGCACTGTAACGTCAGAAAAGTTTTAGAGCTCTGTCTTGGGTAATTACAGTGAATACTTTCTGAAGACTTTTTTTTATAGCTACTGTGTATTTATATCCAGATATAACATCCCACTACTGTGCTAACATAGCATTGAAAAAGAAATCACCTGACAGCCCACCTCGGCAGTATGACAGGTTAAGCTTGATTAGCAGCGGTGCTAAGCTGGGGCATATATAGCTGTACTGAAATGTAGTGGTAAAAACTCTTTCTGTCAATTTTCATTCTTCCTAGTCGTTTTCGGAAAAAAGGCAGTCTGGCACGAGGACCGGTGGGCTCTGTCGACCTGCACTTAAGTCAAGGCAGCAGACGGATCCACCCAGCAGCTACGAGAGGCCCACGGTTGCTTCCCAAACGCGCTCTCTGTCACCGTACACCCACCGGCGCATGTGCCAGCTCTCCGAGGACACCCGGCAGCGCCTTAGCCACCTGCAGCTAGGACCGTTCAGGTTTAAGAAGGAGTCCGAGAGCCTCCCCCCCTTTGTGGTACGACCTGTATTATTTATTTATTTCCACACTTTGCCTGTTCAGATTTTGAAGTCGATATTCAGGGTGAGGTAGTTGCACAAGGTTCAAAAGGTTTTCTGGACTTGGAGCCTGTGAGGAGCCCTGTGATTGTATGATCACAGTAGTCCAGTTCCACAGCTGCTCCGCTAACTGCTGCTTTCTCTGTCCTGTACACCTCCACAGCCTCTGTTATTCTGTTCCTGTGGCTCTGCCCTTGTTCCAACCTCATCTTTGACTCCTTAACCTTCTCCATCAGTCCATCCAGCCAGCCTTGCCTCTCTGTTCATGAAATGTTTGATTGTTTACTCTCAGATTAGGCATTACAGAGGTAAATTATTACATCCACTGATGTTGCTCCTGAGTGCCACAATGAATAGCGGCACTTGAAAGCTTGGCAACAGTTGTAATGTGTGAACAGTGTCCTGTTGTTAATTTCACTTTTGGTCTTTTCGGTTTTCATTGAAATAACATCAGATCCTGCGGTGTAAATATCAAACCAGGCATGTTATTAAAGGAGAGTTATGGATTTTGCGGTGATTTCAGCATGGCATTTTCTGGAATGTGGCCTTTAAAGGGGAACATTTTGCTGAATAATTCCTGGGGCCACAATTAACCTAAGTAATTAAGAGTCAAATCGTGATTAACAAATATTTTTCTATTGTAGGGGCTAAGCCTACAGAATGCATTATTAATGTGTGTTTAAAGTCTGCACACTTGTTTATGTGGCGGCAAAAGGCTCATTTCATTAATGAGAGCAGTAATATTGCTGTTCAATTGAAGTTCGTGTAAGTTTACTTTCGATGCACCTGGGTGGAGCTGATGCAAGTGCGGGGTCTCTTATGGAACTTTGTGTGTTGAGCTTGGCCTTTTGGGTTCTTTATAAAAGCAGATTAAAGGTGCAGCGAGAGGCGAGCATGGAGGATCGAACGAGTGCTCCGTGTCTTGTTTGTTTCCCGGAGTCAGGCCATAAGGACAGCTCCCTCCCCCAGGAGGCTGCCTAAACCAGACTGTTGAGCACAACGGCTTTTTTTGTGTTCTGTGTGAAGTTTGGGTCTCTTTTGCTTCCTGCAGGTTCCTCACATGCTGAGCTCCTCCACGAATGAATCCTTTCTGTCTCATCACACCTTGTCTCCCAAGAGCTTCCGTCACAGCTCGGCCGCCAGCACAGCAGCAGACCACACTGATGGTACCTGATCGCCTTATTCTACTCATATTCCCCGAGGGCTTACACTTTCATCTGTCGGTGTCTACCTGCTTCCGTTGTCTCAGTTGTCATCCAGACGCACGTTATTTGTACATTTATTCTTTCTGTTTGTTTTCTCTCCCCTTTTTTCCTTTGTTTTTTTGGCAGATCCCTCCCTTCTTGGCAGCTACAGACCAAAGCTTGCAAGAGTAAGTGACACTTTGACGGGGAAGCTGAATAAAAAAGGTTACGCTTCAATTCATATGAATATGGAGAAGATAGGCACTTTAATGCCCAACAACGCATATATTTTTTAATTAACATTTTTTTTTCAAGAAATGTACTGTTTGAATGATGATGCCCCCATACACCTTAGCAAAGACAAAAAAAATTTCCATTTTTGCGGGCTGTCACCAGCTCAGCAGAACAACAGTGAATAATCCTGCTGGGCTGCATCCTGCTAGCGTGGGGGGGCTGCTGTGGAACAGCACCGTCCAGGCCCAGCGGTTCAGCTGCGTGGCCTCCCTCTTCCCGCAGGGCCACAGAGGCTCTTCGAAGGAGCACGGGTCTCCTGGGGAGGCGTCATCACGCGGACACACCGGTTCCCCCACTGCAAGGTCCCTGGCAGTCCACACTACCCCGATGTCTGGTGTGAAGATTACTCAGAGTCCCCTGCTGAGTCGTTCCTCCCTGAGGGAGAGGTAATGTCCCTGCCTTCAGCTCATGCGTTTAAGTCACTCTACACTGCACCATGCTTAGGCAGTACCGCAGTAACTGCCATACCGGCTGTAGCCATTGGCCTCAGTGACGTACCCATTGCAGGTTGTTATGATGAGTAAGTCGTAATGAATTTAGGGTGGTGGCATCTACTTTTCTACTGTTTCCTGCTTTTCAGGAATAAATATTGTCACTTAGATTGAAGTTCTTATTTTTATAGTTTATTGTGCTTGACTGTAAACGTGTCTGTTCACTGAGAAAGACAAAATGATCCATCTGCTTCTCAGTGTACAGTATGAAACAGTACTAGCATTTTTGTAGAACTGCCACCAGAGAATTATGGTGATCCCTTCCGTGTAAAGAATTCCACTCTGTGATGCTCTGTTGATTTGCCCTGAACCTGATGTTGAGACATCACAACGAAGATCCATATGCTTGTATCTTTTATAGTCATTCATCACATGAGATAGTTAATGGAATTTTAATCAAAATAGTTTTACACCCCAAGCCAGTGAAAGCCTTTCGCCTGTTTGAATACTGAGACTTGGACTAAAATTTGTGCCGTTTGGCAGCACTGCCTGTGCTGCTCTGAGCCTATTTTTACATATGGTCTGTAAAGTTAGAGATCACCTTGGCAAGGGAGTCTGTTTTGACACAAGAAGTGTCACATCTGCAGCTGATACCAAATTAATTTATACCTAAAAATGACAGTTGATTTGAAATATGTAAACAACATCACTGTTAATAAGTAATATATATTAATTTCAGTGCCTGACCCAAAGAAGGGATTTTTACTTTTTTATAAATTTATTATGGCTGGGCTGACATTAATTGTGCTTAATAATAATAATAATAATAATAATAATACCAGTTTGTGGGACAAATAAATATACGGTATGGCCTGTTCCACCCTAAATTGCATTTACGTGGTGCTGAAAAAATGGAAACCTTATGAGAACGTAGTCATATAAAGCTGGCTGTATGTGTCTAACCTTTACTTTGATCACACAAAGCAGCCAAGATGAATTTCGCCCTTCCTTAAATTACATGATGTGATGTTTTGTCAGGTTTGTTCATTACTTAAAAGAAAAGGGGGGACAACACAGAGAAAACAGTGGAAAATGCTATTGATTGCATTTCAGCAAGACCGAATGCATTTGACCTGACGCACAGTTTAATAAATTCTGAGGGACCCTGTCATTGATCTTAACAGCTGCAAGCGAAACCAGCAGATGTTTGTTTGTTTTCTTACCTTTTTCAGTTCAAAGCAAGAATTAAAATCAATAGACAATTTTAAAATGGAAAGCAAATTGTGAGTAAGTTTGATGCTTTGCTCTATTGAAAACTGGGTGAAAGCCACAGTGCCGGAGATTAAGGGAGGCTCTGCAGAGTCAGGCGACAAGAAGGGAAGCACGTTTTTGTGAACCCTTCAAGGGTAAAGCAAATAGTAGGCGATCAGGTGGGCGCTCAGGTTTATCCGTCACTCCTAGTCAATTCATGCCTTGATTTTTAACTTCTGCAACCAGAATCCAGCAAATGATGTCTAAAAATGACAATCAATGCAAATATTGCTTTAAAGCTTTTATAAACATGTCTGTATTTGGCTGCTAGTTCCTTTGGTGTTTTACAACTTAAACTTCATGCCGAAATCAGAAAAGTGCAGTTTGTTAGAGAAGTGTATAAGTCCATGAACGAAATGAGCAGTTTTCATGTGTATTTACACAGGTGCTTGTGATGTGTGTGTGTGTGTGTGTGTGTGTGTGTGTGTGAGAGAGAGAGAGAGATACTCTACTCTACAGATGTGTGAATAACTGTAGGGAGTTTAGTGTAGTGTTTCCATCATTGTAAGTCACCTTGGGTAAAGCTTTCACTTAAATACTCGATACACGGGGCAAAAATATGTGGACACCTGAGCATCACCCCCATATGTGCTTGCTGACCATTGCATTCCAAACCCATGGGCATTAATATGGAGTCGATCCCTCCTTTGCTGTTATAACAGCCTCCACTCATCTGGGAAGGGTTTCCACCAGATTTTGGGAATTTGTGCCCATTCAGCTAAGAGCACAAGAGCATCAGTGAGGTCATGCAAAAAGGCCTGGCTCACAGTTGGCGTTCCAGTTCGTCCAAAAGAAACAATATGGATTTGAGGTCAGGGCTCTGTGCGGCCACTCAGGTTCTTCTACACCAACCTGGACAAACCATGTGTTTATGAAGCTCGGTTTATGCACTGGGGCACAGTCGTGCTGGAGCAGGAAAGGAGCTTCCCTAAACTGTGGTCACAAAGCTGGAAGCACACAATTGTCTAGAATGTGTTTGGGTGCTGTATTGGCATGTCTGTAGCAGGTCAGCTCAGTCATTAGAAGGAGTGTACAAACTTTTGGCCATACAGTAAATCACCTTGGAGAAAAGCATGTACTTGATGAATAAATGTAATTCATATGCTGATATTGCTAAGTAATTCTCATCATTGTACTAATTGTAGTAATATTGAGTAACAACAAATAGCAAACATAAATATTGACACAGGTTTAGCCACAAGTCCTGTCCATCGCTGTCAAGCTTCTCTGCAGTGTGCTTCCATGCAGCAGTTGGTTATTTGAAGGAGTCAATGCTAGCGATGCAGGACATTTCTGGAGCTACAGCACAGACTAGTGGACGAGCAGAATACGCCCTGCCTTCTTTTCCCACAGCTGTAGTCTCTTGTTAGTCCTCAGACCTAAATGTGTTACAGCAGTGTTTCCACCAGCACAGAGAAGACAGCACTGTAGATTAACGCTGTATGCAACTTGGTAAGATTCACTGTGTTTTATGCCAGTCCTTTCAACCGACTTGCAAAACATTGCAGAAGTTTTCCCAAATTCTCGGGAATATCACGGGGACAAGCACAGCAGCAGCTACAGTACAGAATACGGGTGAAAGAGTCTGCTGTGGCCATCCCAGGGCGTTTAGTGTGTTTCCTCATCTTTATCCATTCATCTTCACATGCTCAAGACATAAATGTCAATTTGTGTCCAGGTTCCAGAGTGGTCCCTCGAGCCCAGCATGTTGGGAGGAGATCCACCAGCGGGTGCAGAGGATCCTGCAGACACATCGTGCTCGGGTCAGACTCAATTTTGTGAGTACAGTTCAAGCTGTTATAAAAAGGAAAACTTTTTGCTCTGGATATTTGTACCCCACATGGTTGTGGTTTGCGAAGACGACTCGCACTCAAGTCCAGCAGTTTTTTTTTTGGATATTTTTGGATATTATCCACTCTGACCTAAGTATTCTGAACCAATGGAATAATTACTGTGTGTTGTGTGTAATTTCAATTTAAGATCCTCGCATTGCTACTGAAGTGAAGGCTAGAGAGCTTAGGGACTAGCAGGTGTTGCATTAAAAAGCATTCCCTCCCACACTTTGCCAGCAGTGTGCTGGGATGGCAAAGTGCAGCAACATCTTGCTAATTACTCTAAAGCTGCAAATCCTCTACAGAATGAAGAGGAGACAGTGTTGTGTGGGAGGCACGTCTTATGGCAGAAAGCTCATTTTCTCCACACAAAAAGGAGGAAGTGGGTACAAACGGAATGCCATGTACCAGATGCCAGTTCTGCAGGGGTGAAGCCGAGCTTTAAGAGGAGAAACCTGTAATCCACACACAAAATTAAAAGGAAAAAGAACAGATTTATTTGAGGCATTAAATCATCTTTCTAAAACAACCTGACTGTCACCACTGAATGCATTTTAAACTGTGCATCAATCTGTAGCCTCAATTGGGTAATTTGAGCCACTTAACGGTTTAATAACATTAAACTCTTCACTCTAAGGCTGCAATCCAATCTAGGATAATATGACATAATAATATTGGATTAATGTTAGATTATTATTAGGCAGCATTTCCTCATGACTGCTGATGATGGGGATCTTTGGCTTTGAAAGAGACCTTGTGTTGTGCAAAGGCATTCCAACCGAAATAGATGTTTCTTTGCAGCGGTAGCGATGTCCCTCCCATGATTCCCAGCTCATCAAGTTGCCAATATGTTTTCAGGATGAGCTTGGTTCGGACGACGACTCGGCCAGGCAGGGTCCTTCTGCCTCTTGTGACGACTCGCTATGTGACAGCCGGCTCCTTCCGCACAGGTAAACGTGTTTTCCGTCCCCGATACCTTAATTCTGCAAATGCGAGGAATGGAGTTTCGTGTGTCCGGTTTAGTTTTATTTGCAGATTTAAATGGGTTCCATTTCTCATCATCTGTGACAGGAGCAGTTAGTGCGCAACTATTAAATTCAAAATAACCCTCTTGTATTGTTTTCCTGCTCTTGTTTGCTTCCATTTACACTCTTGACAGTTGAATTGACTCATTCCTTGTTTATACCTTTTTTTGCAAAAACATATTTGATGGATTGTTTTGTCTGGCGAATCCTTCTTATAGGTTTATGATGGCATTTAAGACTACACTATTCTTTCTAAGTATAAAAATATTATTCATATGTAGTTCTCATTCATTGAAAAGTTCATTTGTTTCTAAGGTGCTTAATTTTGGTAAAGAATGACAGCATACAATAATGAGCTCTAATGATTATAAAGGTGTCATTTTGTTTTAGTCTCTTTCTATGTGTGTGTCATTGTCACAGGGAAGCGGCTCCTAGAGATGGCACTGGGCATTTGAACAGCGACTCATTCTGGTCCCAGCGGGCAGCCCAGTACACCGGACGATCCCACCGGGCCGTGTTTGAGGACTCCCTGGGCCAGGTATACAAGGAGCTCTACAACAACCTCACCAGTACCAGTTAAGGTTGCAGCAGCCCATCTGTGTCAACTCGGACTCAGCGCCTGTAGACACTGAGAATTCAGAGGCCATTATGTGGTGGCATATTGGCACTAATTTATTTTTGTATTCAAAGACTTACTTCCACTGATTTTGCCATTAGTCTTAGACTTCATCTTTAAAATATTATCAGGGACATTTTCTTTTATGAAGAAATTTAGCAAAATTATGGTGCAAAAACTGAAGTTTAATTTTGTCCTTACTCATTCAAAAACATTTTCAATATACCAGTTATATTTAATAGAGCCACAAAGTTAACACATTCAGAGGGTGGTTTTTCAAAGCCAAATGTAATTTTTTTTCTAATATTAAATTCTAAACAGTGTAAACTCACTGTGCATAATTGTTTATGACAAATGACAGGAAAGTTTAAACTGATACCTGTTTCCTACAGATTGAATAACTTAAACTACTATCATGGATCATGTTAAAATGCTGCAAGTAATATGTAAAGGCTGTTTACATACATTTGCCCAGAATTTAATCATTTTGCTGTATAAATGAGGGAAACCTGAGGGTCAGGTGGAGGGTGTGGGATTTTGACCGATGACCAGACCCACAGCGGCAGTCTAGGCAATGAAACCTCAGACCATTACAAATCGTTTAAAAGCAAAATTTACAAAACAGCTAAATGCTCATACAAGATCCATTTAAAGATCAAGTTTAGAATAATCTTACATTTTCAAAGGCTGAAAGTTAGCACTTTAAAATGTCCGCTTTACCATGGTCCATATTTAAGCTCCACAGCCAACAAACGCAATCCAGCAGTGAACACGCGCCAGCCAAAAAAAGTACAAAATCTACCTTTTCCTAAATAGACATTTGTCTAATTGGCGCTATGGGTGGTATAATGGTTACACTGCAGGGACCCAGGTTGGAATCCCACCTTCCATCATACCCTTGAGCAAGGTACTTACATTGAATTGCTTCAATAACAAAAGTACCCGGTGGGTAAATAACCAAGCAGCTTAACATGAAGGAATAAATGCAATTAATGTGGCAGCCAGATTTAAAAAATTAACATGCAGTATTCTTGATTATGCTGGCACCACATAACTCGCAGTGCACAATCTAATAAAACTGTGAAAAGGTACAGTTCCTCAAGTATGTTGTTTTAATGTTTTTAATGGTGAGCATCACTTTTGGAAAACATCCTTTTAATCAAGCTGCTAAGTTGACAGGTCAGCGGCACAGTTTAGAGCAGAAGCATCTCTGCCCACCAGATGAAAATGACTTGTCCCTCCAAGGAAGAATCGACAGCATACATTACAGGCTGATGATGCTCTTTGCAAACATAATCTGATACTCCCGTACTGTCCCCAAAAAAAAAGAAAAAAAAGGGCTGTCGGGCATCTGCTCAAGTCTTTGTAGCTGAAACAAATGGAGGATCATCACTTTCCTTTCTTGCTGAATTTATTCTTCTTCTTCCAACTCCTCCCCTGTGCTAGAGCTGCTTTCTCAACCATGATCTCCTTGAATTTCTTCTTATTATAACTATGAAAGCAAGAGATAATATTTTAGTCTCATTACATGAAAATCATCCTCATTAAGATAGCAAACACAGTAAAGTTGCAAAGTAGACAAACTACAGTTCAAAACAGTGTCACCGTTAACCTTAATTTGACTGCCACTATTGCAAATTATGTCACAAAAGCTGCTACAGTGGATGGGCCTGGTTGTTCCTGTAAGGCATAAAACAATCACCCAAATCTGGAAGCCAGTTACAAAGTCTAACGTCCTAAATGAGTGTTTCGCAACAAAACCTCTCTACGGCACACACCTATCCACATTGTCAAATTATAGTCAGTTCGGCAACATACCTCCTGAACTCAGTATCTGCCAGCAGCTCCTCCACTATGGTCCTCTTCCTCTCTTTCTTGGGTATTCGGGAATGATAGAAGTCTAAAGGACACTCCACAACTGTCCCCATCTGATGATTTAAAAAATTTTTTTTAAAAACCATAAATCAAGCACTTTGAATACAAAAAGCTTAAGAAACTAACAATCAAATTTAGTATATTTAAACAGCAAATGAATTTATTCCACAGATGAAAAGCAGCTGCACACCTGTAAGTATTTAGGCAAGCCTTCCCGATCGTTCTTCTTGTAGAACCTCTTGGGGTCCATTGCTGACCTCATCTTCAGTGCCTGCAGGTCATTCTGGAGTTCCTGTGTCACTTCTGGGGCCTTCATGTTAAACCAGCCATCTCCAGTTGTCCTCTCCCTCTCCTCCTGACAATGTGAAATTAATGTGAAACTAATGTCACCTAAATGGGTAATCAACGCTATCCGTTAAGCATTTATCCATTTCACATCTGCTTACAATTTCCAATTTATTTATTCAACATCACATTAGCTACTTTTCTCCTTTACAAACATTGTCATACTTCCCCGCACAAGTTGACATTTCGTGGCGTTGAACAGCAGAATGGCAGAATCAAAATGAAGTTACTTCGGCGGCTGTGTAATAAATGATCTCTAAACCAAGAGCAGGCTGCACTCACCCGGCGCTTCAGTTTCAGTGTTTTCTGAGACTCCTTGTATGGGGGCACCACATCTTTCTTCTCAAAGTCAGGGCCAATGATGCTCTTCTTCAGCAGCTACAGACACAAAACACCAGCGCTGTTCCAATACCGAAGCACAAGCCTTACAAGTAAAATGCGTTTGGAAAGTGTAAGAATGTATATACACAACGTAAAACTGCTAAATGAGAGCATTACCTCATCGATGCCATTCTGCTCCTTCACTTTTTTGAGAGTATTGGACGAAGCCTTCAATTTGGTGCTATCAAAAGTGATGTAAAGACCCCCCATCTCCTTTACTTTGAGTCCTGGGTCAATAGTGCTGGACAGCTCCATCCTGAAAATGAATGTTGCCATAAATACAGAAACAAACTGTTAATACAGTAACTTTGTGCTCTACTAGTAATAGCAGTAAAAAGTTTGCAATCATTTCTATTTTTCACCCTTCATTTTATTTTCAAAAAACCTTCCTCTTGCTTGCACCAAAAAAAAAAAAAATCATTGTTCCGTTCTTCATGATAATCATACAAGAATGGCAAGTGGTAACATATCTAAAAGTGATAGACGCATACTGAGATAAAAAAATCTGACAAACATTAAATCTAGAGGAAAAACTGACCTTGATTTATTGTTTTTGAACAGAAGCTTGGCATCTTCCTCTTCATCATCATCAGTCCCTTCATCAATGAATTCCTCTCCACTCTTGTCCTCTGCATCACTGCTCTCCACCTTTTCTTGTTCCTCATCCATGTAATATTTCTCATCTGGACGGAGGCCAGGCTGAGTGTCGACAACAAACAGTCCGTCAGTGTCTAATGGTTCCTTGGATCTTGGTTTGGAAGGCCCTGCCTGGCTCCCATCCAGAATGCCATTTTTGTCTCTGCTGTCAGATCTTTCACTCTCCCGCTCGTCTGCCAACTCCCCGCCGTCATCGCTCTCGTCCTCTTCTTCACTGCTGTCCAACAACAAAAACAAACTGGGTTTCTGCGCACGCATTTTGGGCTGATCGGCCTCTTTTTCCACAGGTACAACAGGATCATTATCCACAGCCTCCTTATTCACAGGCTTATCAGTGTATTCTTCCTGGGTCTGCTGGGTCTCCTGGTCAGTGAGGTCTCCAACTTCAATTTTATCCTCCTCCATGGGTGCACATTCGGTGAAGAAAACTTTTACACTTCGGTTTGATTCCATCTCAGCTGCACTGCCTTGGTCATCCAGGATTGTTTCTTTGTCCGTACTTGGGTTGCATTCAATCTTCGGACTTGTCTGTATCTGCGAAGATTCGGCAACAATAGAGGTGTCCACGGTGCTGCCTTGCTCTTCATCGCTGTCACCTTTATTAGTACTGACATTTTCAAGAACTGTCACCTGCAGTTCTTCATTTTTTTCATTCTCATCTTCAGCTGTCAGTGTCTTATCTTGCTCAAGTTCTTCTGCTAATGGATCCTCAGAATCCAGACAACAATCTTTAGCTGGGACTCCCTTCTTCTTCATAACCTCTACAGCGTCACTTAGAGTCACCTTTACTGACAGCCTTGAGAAATCCTGAGGAACTTGAGGCTCGGCAATGACCTCTGGGACTGCGAGAGCCAGGGTACTGTTGCCAGACCCTGTATGACTGATGCAGAGGGTACTCTTTGCTCGTACAGAACTTGGGCTTCCAAGAGGGCTGTACACATCAGTGGATCCAGATTCAGATTCAGATAAACTGGCCGCATGACCTGTTTGTTTGGCTGCCCCACGGATGCGAGTGGATCTCCTTGGTGTCTTACTGGGTCCAGACTCAAAGCCCTCTGAGTCATAGGACTGGCTCTCGCTGACCGATGCCAGTTTAGCTCTGCTAGCTCGCATTCGACGAGACCTTGAGGTGTCAGAGTCAGCCTCCCTGTCCAGGTCCATGGGTATAGGGGAGATGGCCCTGCTACTACTGGCTCTAGTCACTCGCCGAACAGTTGAGTTACAAAGACCAGAGATGCTGGAAGAGCAGGAGTCTGGCTCTGAATACTCCGCGTCTTCCTCACGAGACTTCAACATGGCCCTCGTGCGGGTCCGCGATACCTTTGGCAAAACAGAACTGCATGACTCAGCCTCTGAGAGTTTGGTGGCCTCGGTCCCCTGCTTGGATGTGCCATCTACAGGAAGCCTCTTTCTCTGGCTCCTGGTGGTTCTTTGAGCGCTCAGGCTCCAATTAGTCGATGCCGATGAGCAGCACGACTCTGTCTCGGACACTTCATCCACCTCATTTCTCGGACCGGCCTTCCGTCTGGATGAGGTGCGCCGCCTTCCACTGCAGGTCTGAGAGCAGGACTCTGATTCGGGTGCCACTGAAGAGCAGGACTCTGACTCAGAAACGTCAGCTTCATGGGTGGTATCCGGTGGGGCCACCTTCTGCTCTTGGCGCTTTGACGTTCTTGTCTTCCTTTTCACAGTGGAGCTCAGTACCTCTCTGGAGGAGAGAGATCCCTCTTCATCATGCTGATGCTCATTTGCCACATCAGAGTGTGGCTGAGCACTCCCCTGTGCAGCGGTCCTCCTTGTCCTTCTGGTTGCAGGCGTGGCCTCCTACATCAGAACAGCAACTGCATCAGCACCTCAGATACAACATTCACACAGTGCTGCTACTCTGTGTGCACACTCCACCTGTTTTTGAAACATCGCAGTGACTTTCCTTCAACTTTAATACCTGCCAAACACAGGCATACACACCATTTTGCATTGAATGTCAACTAATTCTATTCATGGCCCTTCGAGATGCACCAGGCCAAAGAGTACACATTTTTGTTTCTACTGAAAGCCTGCCGGTTTCAAGGTGCAGCACTGACATTTTGACAGTTATTTTGCAGAATTGGATCTTTTTTAAAAAAAAAAGTAAAAATCAAAGAAGTGTTACACTTATAATGTACAGCATTAAACTGAAAACCTCAAGAAGGTTTTTCTCATATATTGTGACTGAGGTTATGACAAAGTTATGCAAGAATAAGAATATCAAACATGAATAAAATATAAACTATAACATTTGAATATGACAGTTATAATGGTAATTATTGACTGGGAAATTCTGCCAGTGGTGCATCAGTGCAGCTTTCTACCAACTGGACTGCACAGGCCAGCCCCATCCAGGGACAAGAAGCAACTCATAGTGTGATCAAGAAAAATTTTACTACATCTTTAAACCTTAACACACTACACTTCTAAGAAGCTGTTAGAATATGCCTGGTTTCACAAAGCCCTGTATTAGAGAGTTAAACAGTTTTGCTTTCGTGGAATTTAAGCCAAGAAGCTAAGAACATAGACAGTTCCCAACAGAAAGGATAAGTGGCATTAATAGGGCACAAACTTGTCCACTGTGTTTCAAGTCGAGGGTTTTCACATAATATAATCACGGTTATGCTTCCATAAGAAAAAGACTAAATAAAACAAATGTATACAAAAGATTAACATACAGAAAGGAGTACAAAAGTTTGATATACAGCAAGTCTCTCGCAAGACTGAGAAGTGATCAGTGACCAGTAGCAACTTCTATAAACTTATAAACAGCTTAGTTGAATTGTAGGTGGCTGAGCTGCTGAATCACCACTTTTTTTTAGAACTGCTGTCCTTCTGATTCAAGCTGAACATCATGGGATTATCACTGTCGTTATTACTCTTTCTTTATCCCACACCTTTGTGCAACATGATTCGCGTTTCTCCAGCACAGTTTTCTTACCCTATCAATCAGGGTCAGATGCTCTGATCCACAACATTCCAGCAGGAGTGGAATTCAAACTAACAACCAACCTGCGTCACAAGAGGACAGCTCTAAACACGAGGTTACCACTCACTGTCGTCACTGGCTGTTGAGAAAACGGCTCCACGTGGTTGCCAGCTTGCTAACGTTCAGTTCTATTTTCACCACTGTGCACTCGCCACGGTACCGAAAGCTTCCTCTATTTCTAATGAAATACTTTAAGAAAATCTGAATGCACCATTTCAGACCATTAACTGATCCCTGACACAAGTGTGGACAACAGCACCAGAAGCCCCATTCTGCACAAAAATAGACCAGGCGAGTTCCTTTTAGCGTAGTCGAGCTGTTAAGAGCACCAGCGGCCAGGAGAATACACGGTACCATTTCGGCGGAGGACTCCTGCGCTGCGTTTCGGTCCGGGGAGCACACGCGTACCGACCTCCTGGTGGCCACCATTTTGCTCTCTGTATCACTTCCGGGTAACTCGCGCATTCCATGAGAGTAGAGCTTCCTTCACCGCCCACTTCCGTTTTAACCTCCAATCAGCCCTGGCTTTCTGCGCATGCGCATATATTCTCACATAAATACTTTTCAAGTATTTTTTAACTTAATAGTGTTTTACTGTAAAAATCTATGTTCATTTTTATGTGGAGGACTCAAAACATTATGTTGTGCTCGTTATTTTTCTTATTTTTCTGTAGTTTTTCATGCAAATATAGCATTACAGGAAACATAACAGAAAGGGATATATATATATATATATATATATAAATTAAATATTTTGAAAAATAATACTAATAAAAAGTAAAGTACTTAATAAAATACATAATAAAATAGGTAGACACAAATATTAATATTATAGTTTGTACAAAAATAATCAATAATTTGAGATGCCTTTATAGCTTTCTTAACTTACATTTTCAGAGATGAGGAAATAGATTGCAGATCAATAAGAAACAATTTTGAATTTAGTCTAGATTTAATACATTATGTTTTGTGGATGTAAAATTTACCCAACATGCAGTCGAGATTTAATGCTTTGTCTGAGACAGATGCACCTGAATGGAAAAGAACTGTATGGTCTGTGATGTTAATAAGGCAGGTAAAGAAGCAGTTTGGTCCCAGAAGTACTGATAATGTGGACAGAAATAGAAAATATGAATAACTGTTTCATGTTCTGCTGTAATGGGTCAAGAATGTTTCAGTTGAGTCCTCTATCCTAACAAACCACAAAGCTATCTATGTATCCTTTGTTTTCTCTAATTCTTTGTAAAACCAAAGATCATATCAGAAATTGAACAGGACTATATTAGAATACAGTTTAGACAAGGGGACAAATTCATCACAAAAAATAATAGAATGATACTACGGTCATGAAATTCTATAGGAGTAGTTGGGAATATATGAAATGCAAAGTGAGGACACTGCTAGTAAAAGAGGCTTCAAATTAAAATCATGCATCTAATATATCCAACAAAAAAGTTATTAAATTTTAAATTACAGATCTTTAATGTACTGTATATTTTCATCCTTTTATTAGCACTTTGTGCTTATTACAAACCTGAGGCAGAACAAGGAAACACTATGCATCCATTCTATGCCTGCATTTAAAGTACATTTTTTTTGAGCTGACATGGTCATTTTAAGAAATACTTGAAAGTGAATTTCACAAAAGATATTTACATGTAAAAAAAAAAAAGTATCAAGATGTATGCAGCTTAAACTTATATGTATTTTTAACTACTGTATTCACAAATGTCAAGTGTTACACCAGATATTGCCTTATTATAAGCTGAACTAGAACAATATATAAAGACTTTATTGCATATAAAGAACAAAACAAGATGCATAATCAAGCTGTTTTAACTGGATTGTTCCTTTTATGTAACTAAACCTTGACATTGTCTCCTCTAATCATGTAAGAATTTTATGCATACTGTCATAATATTTTATTGACATTACTATGAATACTTGTGCTCTATGTTTGATGCTGCATTCAAATAAAGTTAAAGAATTACTAGCATAGTTACCTGGTGCTGCAAAGGTCAAAACTCATGCAGCATTGAAAAGGTAAGAAATAATACAGTACTCAAGCAGTTTCAATTTAGTACATAAATAGTGTTAGTGGTATCAGACTGTCAGATGCTGCATACACTGACAGGGTGACACACATACCACATAGTAAAGCAGGGGGGGAAGAAAAAAAAAAGTATATAGCCCAACTGTTACCCTTACATCATTGATGTGTGCAATTCTGTGTCTGTCATATCTACAGACAATTCTTATAAATTTTTCATATATAACAGATGCACATACAGATGGCACTTACTCTGATCAACCTTGGAGAAAGGTAACAGCTTGAGATGTATAAATATGACCCTTCATACAGCAAGGTATAATCAGGTTTTGATCAGAGGGGCTAAAGCAGGTGGAGATTCCAAACTAGGAACCTTAAAATTACAACTATACTGGCTGCCACTTCTGTAGTTGGTAAAAACACATAGGAAGTGAAATGAAACGCAGGACACCATCAGTCCGAGTCACTAATAAAGTAATTTTATACCAAAAGGCAACATTATACATCACATACAGAACTATGAATGATGCAGAACAAGACAACATGGACCCTCCTGCAACTCTAACTGGAGTCATGATAAACAAATATTTTTGAAAATACAAGACATCTGAACTTTGGAATTTTTTTTTATAGGTTAAAAATGCAAACTCTGAAATTAAACTTGCGACTGGATTGTGTACCAGTTCAGCCTGAGTGAGTGTAGAATGTATTCTTTTCATCAGCGCTCAACCCAAAAAGAAAGCAAAGTCTAAACCCTTCTGAGCCTAATGCCAAAGTGCACTTTTAATTTCATTGATTGAAGGTCGGGACCATTTTACTCAACTTTTCAAAAGTAGAATTACCATAGACTTAACAGCTTACATTTTGCCAGTTTTTACAGTACTCAGCCCAGTCTTCAGTTAACGTCAAATTGTCATGGTATTTAAAAACCTTAAATGGTGACAAGCTTTTACATATCACATATTAACTTGTATAGACAACCAAGGTTTAAGCCCAGTCTTCAAGTGCTAAAACTCATAACTCGTGTATCTGCCTGAACCATACCAACGTAAGAAAGTAATTTCTCTCCAATTTTACTGCATTTATAAAAAATAATAAAAAACCCCACTTATTTTACTGCAGACAACCAAGTGGAATTAGATTCACTTGTGTAAAACAATGGAGAAACTGCTTGCCATGAACAGGCTATGAGCCACTCCTTTTAGCCTGAAGGAGGTAGCCCTTTGACCTGATGATCCCTCGACTTTTAACAATAACAGAATAGCGCAAGACCCACTGCAGTTCCCAGCTGACCCCCTCCAGTTTCTGGGTGCCTTCTTGGATTGCTTCCTGGAAACTGGCTGCTGAGATCAGTTCTACAACAGAATTAATAAGAATATTAATGTTTGGTAAATCAGCAATACAAGATCAGGGTTCCAAAGATCAGATTTGAAATGCAAGTCAGGGGTCAGTAAATCAGGCAAACTGAATACTAATCGTGCCAATAGACATTTTCTGGTTAAAACCCAAAGAGCTAAAGAAGGCTTCAGAGCACTGAAAGTTGCTAGGCAGTTAACTACAGGATTTAGACAGCTTTTACATTTTATGTGGTCATAGTGGTTGAGCAGCATTAACATGACTTAATTTGTGACATCTGCCACCCCCAAGCTTGAAGTGTATGAACAGTAATATAATGGGGGCCATCCAAAAATGTCTATGCATCCATTAACCCATAATTTCAGCATGATACAACATCAGTTACCTAATTGGAAAACATGACAAACACAAACCCAATGTCATTAATTTGCATGTTTATAATGACTTGGTATTTACCATGTTAGTGCTGCCTCTGGCATTTAAATGAATATGTTTATTTAAAAAAAAAAAAAAAAAAAAAAAAATTATATATATATATATATATATATATATATATATACACACACATATACACACACACACACACACACACACACACGTATACACACATATACATATATACATATATATACAAAAAAAATATTTTTTTTAATTAAAAAGCAAACAAAGCTGGCAATTTTTACTGGGTACTTATCAAATGAAGTGAAGAGAGGCTTGTAAGGCTTGTTATGTGGAGGAGGCCATAAAGCACTTAAGCTGATAAGACACCAATTTTTGTATGTATGTTTTGAACTTTCAGTTGAAAGTCACAGTAAACAGTTCTTATTAAACACCACATTGTAAATAAAATTTGGTTAGAGTGCAAATGATTTTTTACATTTACAGACACACTGCATCTTAAAGCAGCATTATGGAAAACTGTACTGGTAATACCTACATAAAGTACCAATCCATATTCAGCGATCACAAAAAACTGAAATAAAAGTGGCTGTGGTATACATAAATGATAAATATCATAGTTTGTAATTTACTGTGGCAGGAGAGGTTACCTTTGGGATCATTATGAGTAAGCAGCTGGATGTCATACTCCTTGGCAAAAGCAGTCAAGTCTGGAGGCATCACGCAACAGGAAGCCAGGTTCACCTGATTACTGGTGGGCTTAACCTGATTTAAATTAAAAGAAATGGGGGGGGGGGGGGGGTTTGTATACACAGTTTAAATTTTCAAGGCTCAGAGAGGAAGAGTATTAGTCAAGATATTTAATCCATTTTTCCTTCAGTGGCAGTAGTAACACAACATACCTGAGCCCAGGTGTATAGCTGCTCCAGAAGTGCTTTGTCCAGATCAGATGTGCCAATGGTCATAATTTTGCCACTCTGCACCAGACCCTCCAACTCCACCCAAAGTGGCTGAAGACACTGTAATGTAAGGCTGTCTCCTTCAGATAACTGAGGGGGGGCAATGATCACCGAGTCTAGCTGGGACACTCCCAGTGACACACAAGCTGTTAAAACATAACATATAAGTTATTTCAATCCTCAGCAACAGTCAATACCTCATGGTATCAATGCTGAGCTCGCTGGAGTTCTGCTTACTGAAAAGCATAGTGTGATTTTTCTACTCTGTCCACTGACATATCTGACTTTTGAAGTTTTGGCTTGTTGATTGTTACTGATGTCACAAGAGGTTACACTGATCATAACATATCTGTTAAAGAGTAGTTCAGAGTAACTGCTCCTCTAATAGAAAAAAAAAAAATAAAGCCACTCACCAAGATCTACTGCACTTTTGATGGAAGAGTAGTCCGACCCAGTGAGAAACAGCTTCACTAAGAAAGAACACCAATCAAATCACCTCACACTTTCTGCAGCTGCAGTGGATCTCAATATACAAATATTGTTTCTTCATAAGTACTGGTACCCCTTTATCATCATCTACAACCCAACCATACACATCTTACAGTACAAGAACTGAAAAATTTCTTTTACAGGTGATCACCCATATTTCCTTAATCAATAGGATTTATCCCCTTGGCACAAAGATTCTGTGTTCCCTTCATCTTCTTTACATGAAAATGGGGGAAAAGCCATCTTAAATCTATAGCAGAGTGCACAAGGCTGCTTTCACAAGTATCCTATTCCATTGTCTCAGCAGTGTGGGGGGGGGGAGGGGAGAGGGGGGGAAAAAAAAAAAAAAAAAAAAAAGTGCTTAGCTCCACTCTGAGACAACTGTTGTGACACGTTTAATAAATCAAAAAGACCACAGTGGAACATAACACTCACCAGTTACCTTCAGCTCATCTCTTTCATCAGGTGCAATGGTATCTGAGGCATCTGCAATAGAGCAGTCCAGAGTGCTGGGTGAATCCTGAAAAGAATACAAAATTTCAGGTACTCCCACAGTTACATGTCTCTGCTACTGAAGTATTACAACCAAGATACAGGCAACTGTTTAGATGTTTAACATACTGTATTCAGACATTCTAAAATGAGCCATTTTAACTGCATATTTTAGATGTATATACATCTTTAAAACTGAACTTGTTATGGTTTTACATATGAGATGCTCCAGTAGGCTTTTGTTTTGTGTATTTAAGACCTCCCTCTGTACTGACTGAGGCCACTGAAGCGGATCAGCTGACCTCAGCAGGAAAGAGAAGGCAGATGTCATGACTTCACAGTACTATGCCCCCCACCCAGCTAATTATCCACAAACTAAGTTATGCCATTAAGTTGTCCAGTAACATACCACACATTCTAGTAGGTCATGGAAATGAAATTAGTTTTTATCAAAGTTGCTGAGTTAAGGTGACTTCTTATATCCTGCCCTATAGTTACACCACTTATGCAAAGAGAGTTGTGTGATAAGAATCTTCATGAAGGCAACATGAATGATCACCTGACATCTTTCCAGCATTTAAACTGCTTAGTCACTGCCTTCCAAAGTTGTTGTGAGAGCGCAGTTTACTACTACACTACCCTGAGTGCAGTGCTTAAGGAGGGAAAACCCATCAGCAACTCATTTACCGAGAATGAGCAAAAGAAACAGACCAGATGGCTGAATAGCTGGACAAATGGTTGAACCTGTTCACCGAACCACTCACTTCACATTGGCAGAAACCTGCTAAGGTCATGTGAACAATGTGGCCGTTGCAAGAGGAATACAAACAACTCTTTGTACTTGCCTTGTCCACATTCACAGGTACCGAGGCAGACCATTCACTCAAAGTGGCTTGAATACAGTCTTGAAGCTGTAACAGTAAACGGTGCAAGTTAGTCCAGTCTGAACCTGCAGTGTCGCACCTTAAGCGTGAGCATAAAACATAATTTTACATGCTAATGAATGCAGCCAAGATAAAGTTTAAAAGAAGAAAGCCATTAACTGTGCATGCCCCCCCCCCAAAAAAAAAAAAAAATCACTGTATCCAGTGAAGTTGTCAGCTCAGGAATATATTCATAAATATTTTGTCAGACTGGGTGCACCAGAACACAAAGGCAATTTTACGGACACAAACCCAAGACGGGTTGCTAAAACACTCAACGAGAAAAACCCAAGAAGAGTAAAATTAGCTTTACACCCTGCAACACCCAAAGTGTTCAAAAGGACATTTCACAGGGTAGGATGCAGTAAATCACCACTGCTGGATTATCATGCCCCGCCACAAAGCATGTTTCAGCAACTCAGGCCTCATGGCATCACTTTTAAAGAGAAGAGGACCTTCCAGCGCACTCGTGGAGAGCCTTTCCAGGCTGTTGCTCAGTCTGTGTAGTACAAGTGGTGTCTCCATCCTGTGGCCTGCACTCTTTAGAAGCTCCCCAAGAAGGAGACAGAGCCGCTTCTGGAAAAGGGGGTCTCAAACGCAGTCCACAAATGAAACAAGGGTGGCCTAAAGTTTATGACTTCATCCTTATAAGATGAAGGTTCAAACCTCACTCCTGAAACATTACACTGCTATTTCACTGTAAAGTTTATACAACACAATAACTGGTCCTGTGCAAAAGATTTTTTTCCAACTTTAGTAAGGACAAACTCAAAAAGAATTCAAGAAAACTTTGAGAAAAGTCAAATTTGTTCATTCAGCTGCCACTTTGGGGAAGGTGCTCACAATAATGAAATTCATACAGCAACAATTTTATTTTTTAACTAAACCAATTCAAGGTAAGTACCTTGCTAAAGTTGTAGGACAGCAGGAGGTGGTGAAGCAGGATATTCCCTCTCCAGCAGTAAACCCGGTTGTTGGTAGAGAGACAGCATTTCGCTAGTTTGTTCCTTCACTTGCGCTCTACCGTGGAATTCACCGTATCCGACGGTACACCTGCTCCTAGCCGGCCCACAAACTGTACATTCATTCAACTTTTCCTGTCTTGTAGGGTACAACGCATCAACAACCATGTATTTAAATGAAAGAAGAAAAAAAAACTGCAAATGTTATCAAAGCATAAACACGCTAGCGCACAAACAGGTGCCAGGCAACCGCCGATCCGCCGCTTCACACCTCCGCTCACGGACGGCAGCTAGCAACATGCTAGCACCTATTTGGAGCCAGGAGCCGCGGTCAGTTAGCAACATGCTAACACCTGCGCTGCGCGGCGGACTGCGCTCCCCTGCCCGAGCGTACCTCTTCGCAGGGTGACAATGGACACTTCTTGAGGCGACTCCGGTTCACCAGGTTGCCGGTGTGGAGGTTTAAAGAGCTGGCCCGGCTCAGCAGCAGCTGGGCGGCGGTAGCACCGCCACCAACTTGCGTCGCCATGGAGGGGGTCTGAGGACCGCAGCCACTTGACAGCTCCTTCGGCTCTGCGGACGTCGCGTTGGACCGGCGCCTCTTATAGCTGAAATGCAATGACTTTGCATTCGGAGCAGCAGTGCCGCCGGCGGTTCACAGGAAAACCCGGCCTGGATATCGCGAGACCGGAGCACCAACCACAAAACCGCATGGCGGTAGCGCACTTGGTTCTGTACCTGGAAATAATTTCACGAGCAGTGTCGTGCCAGTATGGAATACATCGACTCCCACACAACCCAACTGCACTGTCTCCTCAGGTTACGAACACAAAGGGCACTAAAAGTGTTTTTATAACTCTTTTTGTTCCCAATCCCAAAATCATTTTTATTCGTATGTCACAAACTCGGCAGTACTAGTTGGTATACCTATCTGTGGGTCAGGTTCTGTGAAAAACCTCAGTTGAAGTTATAATACATAAAAATTCTTTAAAAAAGTTTAATATTTATCTCACAACACCGCAGTTTATCTTATATTCTCTTCTGTATAAATGTTCTCATTTATTTTATTTAGTAACTTATGTACTTGTTTTTGTCACTGTATGTATGATTGTAAATCATATCCATATATCTACATTTGAAGTACATCAAAATTAAAAATTATTAAATTTTTGTTCCCATTTGCTTGTATTGGAGAGGGTCAAAGTAGCTCCTGGTTTAGCAGCCAGGTTCAAACCTTCCTTTCTTCAGCACCAATCCCCAGCTCTTCCTGGAGGCTCCTCACTTCTTCCTGGTCACCTTCTGGTCAGTCTGTATTTTTTTTTTTACTGTTTTTAAAACATACCTAAACAGTAGTTACAATACCAACCAGCTTGTGTAAAGGTGAACGTGTGCATTTATCCAACCATCCATTATCCTTAACTGCATGTCCTCATAGTGTTGGCAGTCAATACCTTATCTCTTATTCACTGGGCTCTAGGGAAGGACCCTATACTCAGTGACCAGTTATCCTAAAGCACATGGCTTTGGATTTTGGGAGGAAGTTGAGGACTCAAAGGAAGCCCACAGAGAAACAGGAAGAACATGCAAAATCCACACAGACTGCACTGGTTTTGAATCCATGCTTGAACAGCCCAGGTGCTGTGAAGTGCAGAAAGTGTCACTATGCTGCCCCAAGCACATTTGTTCAACATTAAACATCCAGCAACCACAACCAATCTCACAATTTCCTATACTGTATATATGTACTTGTATACGCTATATACTGTATATATAACTCTCCCCTCATCGTATTCAGCTGCCACCATGTCTTCTAGAGGTTTTATTTATTCATTCATTTTATTTGTTCATTTATCTGTGGGTTGATTCAGGGCATATTTCATTACATGGTGTACTTGGTATAACCATGTATGTGACAAATAAAATTCTTTGATTTGACTTTGATGTGTTCTTTATATAATGCATTATCCTATGCAACTCATAAGGATTACTCTATACAATTGTAATAATAGAGATAAATATCTCTACACAGTTGAGAGTGTAATCATCCATCCATCCATTATTAACTGCTTAATCCTGGAATTTTAGGAAATGGGTGTGCAAAAGAAATGCACACTTTTTAATAATACATTATATTCCTGCTGGATTACAGCCCTCCAGTAGCAGCACTGACCAACTGCCTTTGGTTTGATAAGAAATTTTGATTAAAATTGTTGAGACCTTTCAAATATAAGCCCTGCAAAATAATGCCATAAAGGTGGATCATGGTGAAATAATAACCATATGTGCATAAAAAGTTATTCTGCCTTTTACAAATTATCCTAGGAGTAGCCTGTCATATTAGTGACATTTGATAAGGCCTAATGTTTTTTTTTTTATTTAAATTATCTTGCCTAATGTTTTTTTTTTTATTTAAATTATCTTGCAAGATGAGTGTGGTAGATTCTAGCCATGTTATATCCTGTGCTAAACAGACAGTTGTACCTGGGAACAGATTGCTACAGGGACAATGTGCACCAGGTGCAGCCAATGAACAAATAAAAGGGTTCATCAGTGGTGGACAACACCATAAAGGAGTTTTATAAGAGATTTTACAATACATTTCAATAAAATGTCCAGAGAGATTGAATCTGAGTAGCTGTGGTGCTTGTGTTCCTTTATTTTTACTTTTATATTCGTTGTGGTTTACCTTGCTTTTTTTAACGCATGAACAGCTAGGTATTGTCTTTGCTAGTTGTAACGTTTTGATGGTTAGTTGGTTGGTTTGTTTCTTCTGCATGTAACTGGTGGAAAAAAGAATGAAAACACCCAAAAGCCTGCCACTCCTCAAACCCAACACATCTCGAAAAACACTAATTCGGAGTATAATAGACTACAGTATTTCACGGTGATATAGGCTGCTTTAACTAAGACACCTTAACCATAACACATTCTAAGATTTGTTCAAAATGAATTTGAATTTCAAAGTGTTATGACATAACTGAACTGTGAAGGCACATACAGTGTTATTTTTGTATCCAGGATACTATGTTGAAGACACACCTAAAAATAATATTTAATACAAAGAAGACACCGTAAGAATTAAATATGCCTGAGCATTTACAATCCAGTAAAACATTCACCAGTGTTTTTTTTCCTCCAATAAATCAATGAATAAAGTTCACTCTTCGTATAAAGTACAGCACACAATGGATTGATACTGGCATCCTACAGTAACCTCAAGCAAAAAATTATATAATCCTGACATATCTAATTACAATATAATCCACAACCAGATAGGATGGCTACTGTTGCACGGTTATAACTACACTGCTTTTAAATAATTCTAAAAGTTTAAAATTATGTAAGAAGCAAAAATATTGAGAATGCTCATGGAGTGATACAGCAATTAAGTAAATACTTGTAAAATTTTAAAATAGGAAAAATCTTTTTTTTTCTCCTGTTTGTGTCTTTACTAACCGCATGATTTTCAATAAACTTCATCCAACATTTTTCTTCTATTTTATAATAAAATATTTGCTTTGCAAGCTATCTACCTAAGTACGGTTGGCATGCTTCTTCAGTAAACATCAGAAAAAAATACCTTTAATCTGCCTGCAGGAAGGAACTTGTTCAGGCAAAGTACCCCCACAAGAAAACATTGACCGTGAGCAGAATGAGAGCATTGACACTGCACACTTTCTGCCAGAGAGGCTCCTCTTCGATGCTGGTCAGCTTCTTCTCCAGGGCGAGCCTCTCCTCATGGCTCAGTTCTGCCTGGGTTGGCTCAGACAGCCCACATAGCCACATACCCGCTCGCTTCCAGCATGGCACCGTTTCCTCAGGCGGTTTAGGGGAGTCTCCTTCATGATGCTGAGGTGCTCTGTCCGATGACCAGGGGTCTTCAAATTCAACACGTTGTGCTTGGCTGTGTCGCGTCCACCAAGTCAGACGGACAATCTGTTTCAACATTAAAGATCTTTATTTAGATCGTGAAAATATATGAACCACATGAATATATATGAAAATATTCCATATGAAAATTACTTCAAACTGACAACTGCACCCCATATAAGACATACCGTTGTAAACCCCTTTAAGTGAAATGGATGGGTGAACACACTTACATGCTCGTCAGAGATGGCCGGTGTGCATAAGCTCACTGCAGTAATGACCAGGCATGTGAGACCCAGCAAAATGAGAGCAAAGTACAAGTAATGTACGTCTTTCAGGATTGAAGGGCGGCGGTCCACTTCCCCACAGGAAGGTGTGCCCAATGCAAACTCTGCAATCATTCGTGCAAACCCCACTACCAGTCCCACCATCAGCCCCCAAAAGGCTCCCTGCCACAACATGAAGAAAGACAAGTGCTGACACATGTGCAAGGACTAGCCAAAACCAACATAAACCCTATTTCTGAGCATATCACGCACTGTTTAAGTATCACAAAAGCATGCACTGAAGTGACACCTGTGTTTACACAATCGAATCAACACCAGAAGAAAAATTTGAAGCAAAGGTTACTGTGACTGGGGAAATTATTGAGAAAGGTTAAATGTGAGCTGTGGTGTGACAGTCAAGCTGATAATAAACAATGGAATAAACCTGTTCGTTGACACGTTTCCAGAATATGGCCATGACAAAGACGGCAGTGATGGGTGGGGCCAGGTAACTAGTGATGGCCTGAATGTAGTCAAATAACTGCCCATTGTTGGCTGACTGGATGATGGGAATCCATAGGATACTGAGTACCACGAGCACCAGAATGAACACCCTACAGAGGGATGAGAGAAAGTGGTCAAAATCTAAGAAATACGATAACCCCCATTCCACCCTTATTTAGATCCACAGCGAACACAAAAAAATTCATTTTAAAAGGACCTACATCTGGACCTTCATCAATATAACTGTAAGTGATTTGTAGTTTGTCCTTAGAAAGACTATGGCAGGCACAAATTTGGTGAAATGGTTAAGTAATCATAATTTATAGCCAGACTACAGTTTTTAAACTTCCCATTTGCCAATGTAGTAGTAATAATGTCTTTATACAGTAGTTCTGCTGGATTTTTTTACTTCTTATTTTACTGTGGGAATATCAAAGGAGGTAAATATTTTTGTTGATTTTTAAGTTTCTTGGATATAGTGTAAAATACATTTCGCCTCTTGGGTTAGCAGACAAATAATACTTTATAGTTTAAGCAAGTAAATCAGGTTTCATGTACTGCATATTATACATTCATTCCTCACATAACAGGGTTAGTTTGTTCTGTGAAGTAACACCGTTACACTACTTTCCATTTTGAGAAGGTTAAATTGTTAGTAATTCTTTTGAAAATGATATTTGTAATAACTTGAGTAAATTATAGAAAATTTGGTCACATTTTGGGATCATATTAAATTTGGCTGTATGACCTCACTACATGTTTATTACATTATCTGTATATTACATTTTGGATTGTTTTATGTACTTGTATGCATTTGTATTTTCTCTGTACATTCATTGACTCTCTATTGCAATGATCGTGTCATGGTCTTAAAAAAATGCGTTGCCGTATGAATAGGAAAGTCATTTTAAGTAGCTTAGCATTGTCAATTGCTTTTCAGAGAAAGCTAAATAAAATAACAGTATTAGCCATATTAATACTAATGTATCTGCTATTTCAGCTGATAAATTCAGCTTAACTGAGAGATGCGATTCATTGATATATATTGTTGTCACAGCAAGTAGGAGGTGCATGCAAAAGATGGTTTTGTTGTGGAAGAAGCATGCCTAGCAGAGAAAAGGACATAGAAAAGGACATAGAAAAGGACAATTAATACATTTCCTGTCGACGAAGTGAAAAGAATCATGTAACCAGACAAAAATGAATTGTTACTGAATAATAAGCCTGTTGTATGAACAAAAGGTTTTGTCAGAAGCCACTGTAGCAGTTTTGTGCTGGAAAGAATCCTACTACATGATGACTAAATATAATACAAATGCCAAATGCAAAACAAATATGTGCTGTGTGAAACAATATCTGCTGCCTTCTGATGATTGCTCATGGCAGCCTCCTGTTGCAGAGAAGGTCATGTACAATAGGTTCTGTACACAACAAGCAAACATATGTCCTCAAAGAAAGTGTCCTTCATTTTACCCTGGTTGCTGTGTCGCTAAAAAGGGAGAGAAAAATTCTAAGGGCCAAGTAGTAGTATGGACAAAAGTGAGAGACTTCACTTTTATTTTGTCTTCTTATAAAACTCAATATCTCCGAAGTGTTGAAAATGCTTTCAGACGCATTACCTGCCCACAATCATGAGCTCACGCTCAGAAGCTTGACGCCGAACACGTTGCCATATGTCCATGGTGAAGAGTGTGCTGCTGCTGTTAAAGATGGAGGTCAGGGAAGACATGAGGGCAGCCATCATAACAGCAATCATTAGTCCCCTCATGCCTGGGAGACAGAAAGGAAATGGGGTGGAAGGGAAAAAAATGAATGAATATGAATGCTTAATGTACTCTAATAGTATACTTTTATATCTTGTAATTTAGTTAAAGCTATTTAAACTACAAGAGAGCATGTGTGTGATACCTTACCAACTGGCATGAGATTTACTACTAGTTTGGGGTAGGCAATATTGGAGCAGCCCACAGTGGCCCCGCAGATCCTTATACATTCCTCAGGTACTACACAGCCAACTTCATCTAGGAGCAAAATAACAGCAGTAATGTGCACTGCAACAATAACCTTTGTATGCAAGGCAGCTCTGTGTCAAATTTTCTATTTTAATTACAATTTGAAATCAGTATTTGTCCACTGAAGGTGGAATGCCACGTATGCATACTCTCCCATGTAAAACTTATCACTCATTGTATTCTGTGGCAGATGTCTACATTCAGGTGAGTGATCTATACTCACCTGGAAACAGTGCTCTGCTAATCATGCCTGGCATCACAACGAAAAACATGGGCAGCATCTTCAGGTACCCCCCCAGTACTGATCCCCCCTTGGCATGGGACAAGTTTTTCGCAGACAGAGACCGCTGAACTATCACCTGGCACCATTAAGAGGGACCACAAAATGCTTAACATATCTCACAATCAGCAAATTTAACCCAATAATCATAAAAATATATTCATTATAAAAAAGACAAAATATTTAACATTCAGGCTTCTCTTACATAATAATTTGTTCCTGAAGATTTACTCATTAGATAGCCATAGATTAACTCGTTTTTTTTCACCAAATATGCAAAATTTGTGCCTTGCTTTTTAAACACAGAGTAAAACCAAGTCCAGAATCACACAGGATACCTTTAAACTGCTATTAGATGACACATATGCATATTTTTTTCTACCCTCTTCCCCACTCATCACTTTTTTGTTTTTACTTTGTTCTATTCTGTTGTTCTTTGGGGGGCACAGTGGTGCAGCAGGTCCCGCTCACTTCTAGGGCTTTTGGTTCAGGTGAGGATTTGAATCCAGCTTTATGGAGCTGATATTTTCTCTGCGTTTGCATGAGTCACCTTAAGGTTCTCTGGTTTTCTCCCACAATACAAACACACTAACTTGTCCTTTGTGCATATTTTTACATGTGAACTGTGAGATGAATTGGTGTTCCACCCAGATTGCACCCTGCTGCAGCTTGTGCGCCTTGGATGGGATTAGGACCATTAAAAGTCTGCATTGGACAAGCAGTTATTGACCAAGGGCAGATTCTGTTCTGTTTGCTTTATCAAAATGCTTAACAGTTGCAACCACAATTTCTCCTTCACTGAGAAGTTCTTTCAAATGCACTAAAAGATTAATACTATACAGTATATTGTTAACAGAAGTTTGCCTAACAAGTCCATTTTTCATAGACGTATTCATTATCATAGATGATCGTTTTGAGGATTTTATAGTTCACATTACATTTTCTCAGTCCAAATTCTTATAGAAGGTGCTTTTATTAAGGCAGTATTATTACACATTTTCTGCAGCTATAAATCACCTAGAAATATGGAAACCTGTAGTTCACATAAAGCCAGTGCACAGCAGTAACACCCTGAGTTTTATGAAGCCCCTAAACAAATTTGCAAAGACCTTCCAATTTAAATTGGTGTTTGTGACATTCACAAGTATCTCAAATATGGCAGGATATCCTGTGGACTCGACAGGATTTTTAAAATCTATTCTGGCAGTTTATCATCATATAAGGGAGTGTCTGAGTGAATCACCTGGTCAGTACACCAATTCCAGGTGGCCAGTACTGTGAGTCCGAACACCAGGCCTGGCCAAGGCAGATCTCCTGTTAGTGGGTCCCTAAACATGTGGAAGGCATCAGCACGAGGTAGGTGACATGTGGTGTTGGGCACAGTGAGACCAGGTACCGCCGCCTCATATCCTTCCAGTAAGCCTTCGTACCAGCCCACCTTATCAAAAGCTGCAGGAAAGAAATGCAAAACACCAGCCTTACAACCAAATAATTCAGCAACAAAGCTGATGATGATGTATGTCAATACTTCTGAATTAATGATTTGCTTAAAAAAAATTAATTGGGTACCTATGAACATGAGAATGAGTGCCCCTACCACCATGATAACTGTCTGTAAGGCATCTGTATAAATCACTGCAGTAAGTCCACCTGGAACAAATGAAATTGTGCACAACTTACATTAAGTAATTCTATTTCAGACTGAATGATTTTAGGTTCAATTTTTATAATAAAATAAAGCAAAACACACATTAATGTAACATGACTGTGCACTTGCTAATACCTGCTACTGTGTAAACTGCAGTCACTACAAGGAGCACAATAGTAGATAGGTAGAGATCCCAACCCAGAGACACTTGAATAAACAAAGCTCCAGAGAAGATATCTGTCTGAGAGGAAATTAAGTTGACTACACCAATGCAGCAGTGAAGGGCATTTTATAGAAAAGCAATTATTAAAGAGTTACAATATTTCTAAAAGATGAATATGTTCAACTCATAACTCCTTACTGAGATCTTGGTGAAAACGTAGAGTATGAGAGAAAGGACCGACATGTAAATTCGAATGCGCTGGCCTCCAAACCTCTTCCTCAGGTATTCTGGCATTGTGACAACACCAGCAGAAATGTAGACTGGGACGAAGATCCAGCCCAGAGCAATGAGGACCCATGATGCCTTGTAAAAAAGACAGCAGTCTTTTTCTATTCACAAGTTTAGCTTAATCAATTTTATAAACTTCTTACATTAAACTCTCCAAATAACCAGGCTGCATAGGTTTAAAATGTGTATGTTTAAGGAAATAAGTCACTACAAGATATAGTAAGTTACAGGATTCAAACTACATTGTGGATAATCGATGAGTTCTACCAGTTTGGAATCTAACTGCAATCACACAATCTGGCAAGATAAAATTCTGCTGTCACTGTCACAAGTTCAGAAACTTTAAGTTGGAACGAAGTGACTTACATTCCACTCAAATCCCCCCACAGCAATCCCTCCGGCTGCACCAGTCCCTGCAAGACCAATGAACAGACCGCTGCCCACATTGCTGGACATCAAAGAGGCACCAATCTATAGACAGGGAGGATATTCATATTACAGAGTACACACCAGAAGAAAATCTACACTTAAAACTCTAGTTTGTATGTGCCCTTTCTTACAAACTTTAAAAGTATTTCAGAACATGTTCATGTATCATTAGGGCCCTTTGCTAGTTTTTTTTTTTTTGGCATAGACCGTAAGCTTCTATGCATACAGTATGCTATTTATATTGTACTGCTTCACGTTTGGTCATGTTTCAAATTGACTTACAAACAAGATGACTTCATTTTCAAGCAAAATTAACAAGAGAGTCTATAAACACCTGAGCTATGCAAGTGCAGAAAACATGAATTAAAGTTTTTTATCACATTATTGTTTGAACTGTTTTTTCTTGTACTTTGCTAAGAGCACATCATAGCCAGAAGTGGAATTTAAATGACCAACATTCACATACAGTTTGGGGGTTTTCAGCACTACATATTGAGTTAACTTCCTTTAACTTACTGGCCACCATGTCATGGACCTTCCAGCCAAGAAGTATCCTCCCACTGTCCCACGGTTTGCTCTAACAGAAGACTAAAATGCAGACACCATAATATACTTAAAACAGAAATGTGCCAGTACTATTAAGCGTAACATCTGTTAATATGACCATGTGATAAACACTGCTGAACAGTCAGATTAGTTATTAATCAGAACTCCGAGTCACAAGACAGAATGTGGATAGTTTGGCAGAAAGGAACTGTAAAAACAAATCAATTTACTTCATCAAAAAAATGTCACGGTTTCAAGCATAGCTGTGAAAACTCACTCCTTCCACAGACACTTACCCATATTCCCACAGCAAGGACAAAAATGAAATACAATACAATGACTATAATATCTGGAACTTTAAGAATAAATTTGGTTTCTTCTTCAGGAACAGAATTTGTTGGCAGAGTCATTGTTGGAGTCATTTTAACAGTGACAGACCAAAGTGTGTGAACTTTGACACAAAGTAGAAGTTAAATATTAATGTGGCGATTGTAAAAACTTTGGGAAATCAAGTTCATAAATCACATGTACAATTACTTACAATTTGGAAAAATAAATGTAGATAAGAAAAACTAAATGCATGGTTCTGTCCATCTAACTTTTTACTGTATTTTATTTCAGCTGTGTAAAAAATCATTATTGCAGTTAAACATGACAAGATCAATAACTAAAAGTTATAGTTAATAACTGATTTATTAACATTATCATCTGCAACAATATTTAAAAGACATGGTTAACATACAGAAACCTTGTAACATTCAAATATGTCAAAGATTCCACCCCCCCCCCCCCCCCACAAAAAAAAAATCACTTCTTCCAAAACTTGCTGTAATCATCCACTTTGAAATCATCTTCAAACTTCTCCAATTTGGACTTTGTGTCTGCCTTCTTTTGTTCACGCTTTCGTAACCTGGCTGCCCTCTCCTCCTCAGAAAGATTTGAAAGATCTACTGGCATCTGTCAATAACAAATAAAAACACAATACACTTCTTATTTTATACACATTATACAGCTGATGGACAGGCCAAAAATGGACCTAGGTCAGTTACCTTGCACTCAGAAGGTTATGGGTTCAAGCTCCCCTTTGTAATACCCTAACTAAAGAAAGGTGATTTTAAATGTTGCTGAGTCTATGTGGACCAAAACGGTGACCACTCATGGTTCTTCTGTGCAAGCTTTTGAAATGTGTGGACAGCATGAAAAGCTCCAACTAAGCAGGGATTAAACCACATGTCCAAAAGAGCCGCCCACAAGTTTTGAGGCAGCATACATGCTGTACAGCAATGCTGCAAAATAACTTGATGAAGCCATTTACCTTAAATTGATACTGTAGTACCTTGCTGCATAATGAGTACATTTATTATTATTATTTCTTTACACATTTAGCCGACTTACAGCATTAATCATTACCCACCCATTTTCCCATTTATACAGATGGATATTTTTCCCTGGTGTAATTCAGGGTTAGCACCTGGCTCAGGGATACTACAGTGGAACTAAAACCTGGGTTTTTTGTGGGCAAGATTCATGCTTCTAAACCATTTTTAATATGATTATCATTGTTAGTGACACTGGACAAAAGAAAGATTGAAAATGACAAAATATTCATAAAAACTGCAAAAAAATTCCATAAAGGATATTGTCTCTCGACATGTTCTGGTAAAAGTAGGCTCAGGATTTACTTACCAGCAGAACCCTCTTGGGCTCCTTGTACCTGATGTTGATGGTGGATCCATCAGGACGTACTAGAAGTACCGGGTATGTCCTCTCGAACCTGGGCCTCCCACAACGGGCCACTGACGTTCTGTTCGAGTTGTTAACTGTGGCTGACGTATGAAAGCCAGAGAGAGCTGGACAGCAGCAGGAAGCAAGCTGCTGCTGCACAACCCTAGTGGACACAACGTGCGGTCATAAACAGAAGCAAAGACAACACTGTCAGACACATTCCAGCTGCTCAGTTAGACTGCAGTTGTCCTAACCTCACAAGCTCATTTAAAAACGCGTGTCTTTATTGCTTTCGAACAACCACCTGCACTGTGTCGCTGTATGAAGCACGTATTTCTGACTGAAAATGGCTTCTACCATACCTGTACAAGCTGCCCCTAATCATCCAAACTCTATGTGAAGCCATCACACACTCCACAACTTAATACTCCGGTTCTCTCTACTGAGGTCAACGCTACCGGAAGTAATCCGTCGCTAATGTCTACCCACCAGAAATCAAAGCAGACCTCACATTGGTTCCGCTGCATAATATTTATATTTATATTTATATTTATATTTATATTGAATTCCGTAAATATTAGTAAATAATAACTGTTTTCCTACATGTTTCTGATACTATTTGCCTATACTCCCGATGCCTTCATTATCTAAATCAAAATTGTAAATGGTCATTTTTTCATTAAATAATTTAAAACATAATTATTTGAAAATTTTTACATTTTTTCCGCGCACCACTCTAAATTAAGGGTAGCTGTGCACTTGTTTCTATAAGCCCAAAGGTTTACTGTATTTATTCAATGAGCTGCCCCTGCCGTTCAATACAGCTTCCGTTGCAGCACAAGTCATGCTGACCTCAAAGACAGCCGTGTTGCCTCGTCGACCGGCACATAAGTACAGCCTCCACACTCAGTTGCAAAAGATATTACATTTTCATAGTAAAAATCAGTTTATTTTTCAGCTTACATCAGTTTATCAACTTTTTCAAGAAGACTGTCTGAAAGCACTTAAGAAATCAAGTACAAAAAGATCAAATACAAAAAGCAGCAGGTATTAATACATTATAGATTGGGTAACAGTACAAGGTTTTTAGAATCCTTAAAAATAGACAGATCAAAAAGTGATATTGTTTTGGTAAAATGAACAACAGCAATTTTTTTTTGCAATTTTTCCTTCATTTCTTCTTATTAAAAAACTAAATTGTGCATCAATTTATCTCTATTGTTCATATGATACAACTGTTTATATCCTTTATATAATCAGACATGTACATACACATTCCATTTAGTATTTTTAGCAATACTAAATATATTTGATTCTACACTCTTCTGGGTTATAATGCTGTTGTTATGCAAGCACGTACTATCACCATCCTAAAACGTTTCAAGTCAGTTGCTATTTCTGTCAAACTGTACTATAAATGTAGCAAACTCAAAAGCTGTATCCCATGACGTGATGTGGATAAACTGTACAAAATATGTGGAAGTAAGGCGGTCATCATGTGGACTGCAAGGCCGCTGTTCAGTCCTCATCTGAGGAAAAGGGACAGATTGCTGGGGGAGCCCCAGTCTTGCGGTGGTGCTGAGCAAGCCGCTCGGCCTCCCTGCGGCCCGACACCAAGGCTCCTTGAACGGTGCTGTAGAGGCTCTTTATAGTTCCCTCACCAGCAAACAGCACCTGCAGATCCTGAACATCAACCAGAAACACCACTGTACTGTTACTTCACAAAACACTTGGTGGATATGTAACTGCATTGTATACTATGGAAGCTTATCAATTCATAAACCGATGAGCTAAATGCAGCGACATATTTTACAGTGTACCATAAATGACATTTATAGTCATATAAATTATGTAGCTGTAAATATAATTGCATTCATAAAAATGTTTATATGAAAATTGTAAGTTACTGTTTTACAAATAGCATCATAAATGCAATATCCAAAAAACTGAGCAAAAAATGACATGCACACATTAGTGTCTCCATATACAATGGTGTTAGAAAGTTTCTTAACCTCTTTTAATATCTTCCATTTGTTATTTACAATAATAAATAAAATTATATTTAATTATTATACTGGCTTCCTCCTTTCATCCTCCCCATTCACACTGCAGCTGCATAGTGTTTGCCTGATGATGAACTCATAAACACCAAACACTCATTAACTCTCGTGCTCATGGTCATTATGGTCTAGACTTTGTCTCGGAATCATTAGGTGCCAAATAAAGAAGGCAGTCCATCCCAGGGTTGCCACACACAAACACACATACACACAATTTATAGCAACTTGTTAACCTGAAATGCAGTTCTTTTGACTGTGACCATGCAAACATGGGGAGAACATGCAAACTCAACACAGATTAAGCTGGATTCAAACCTACACTCATCTGAGTTACCATGTTGACCCAATTCAGTAACCAACAAATCTGAAAATTTCCCCACCGAACCACACTGTAAATGCACTATTTATACAGAGTCAAGCAATGTACTCACAGAAGAGTAAAAGGACAACGGACAGTGTGGCTCCTGCTGGAGAACCTACCGGCTCAGTAGCCTTGCTGCCAGAGAGAGGAAGTGCAAGCTTGTCCATTTCATTTGGATCTGTGCCCACTGGGATATAAGTGTAGGTACCGCGAGTGAAGGGGTTGCTGTGCCACTGGGTACACAACACCTTCTTTGGGGCAGGGAGAGAAGGGTTTCCTAGTAGAGGATTACACAGACTTTACAGCCAAATCCATGGTGTTATTAATGTCAAAAACCTCAACTCTGAACACATCACTCAGACTTACTGGCCCCCCATCATTATATCTTTATGTGGCCTACGCTTTTGTTCTAGGCAGCTCACAATGGCTATGTTGCAGGGCAGTATCACTTACTGGTGAAGGCCCTAAGGTGTTTGGTGACAGCTGCAGAAAGCTCCTCTTCAGACATGGTCTCAGTATGCTTCGCCACCCTGTCTGTGAACCACCCAATGAGAACGTTGCCGAACCTGTGAAGATACCATGGAGTTCCCAGAGACTCAGGAGCCATAAAAATGGACTGAAATTACAGCCTTCTCCACTCCACTGTACAAAATGTGTAACAGAGCACTGCAGCACCCAAAACATTAGACACTGTGCGATGTAGTGCTTACTTCTCACTTGGTCTCATGACAGTAAAGAGGTGCAGGGACTTGAGCCACTGGATGGGATCAGCCTTCACAAAAAGGAGAGTTTCATTCTCCCAAAGCAGACCGATTTCGCTCACATCGCTCTCCCAGAAAGGCTCCTCGTACTCCAGGAAGATCTTTGTGATGGAGCCAAATTCAAGTCTGTCAATTGCGTGAACCTTGTCCTCAGGGAGATGGGGGCTAAAGAGAGTAGAGGCCTGTGCTTTCAGGCAGCCTGAGAAGACAACAGAACAGAATGGTAGATACCAAGTCCCTGACTTTACACTGCACGAAGAACACTAAAAGTGTAGAAAATGTCTCAGGTCATTGTGAATGTTACAAGCTACATGCATTGCTTTGCATCTGGACTCACCTAGAGAGATGGTGACCACAACATGATCAGCTAGTATCTCTCCCCCATCTTGGAGATGCACACGTACCGGATACGTTGTGCCTTCTGGAGCACTAAATGAACCGTCCCATTCAATCTTAGTCACAGTTTTTTTCAGCAGAATATTTTCTTTGGGAAATCCTTGCAGCAGTTTGGAAGGGAGGAGGAACATGTTCCTAAAGCAAAGTAGTAGCCTCAATGTTACTGACACTGAATTTGAGGTGATGGCACTGACAAAAAAAAACTGCATTTGGACATAGAATCAACTAAAAATACAATTTAATATACCCGCCAATGTCCATATCTCCTGTCATCTCATCCGAGAAATATTGCCACGAACACAGAGATACATTATTGAGGTCTGAAGCGCCGATTGTTATAAGTAGGTCTTTTCCAAGTTTTCTCAGGATACTTCTTACAAGATCATTATTCTCTGTGTCACTCTTCCAGTTATCTGCCAACTTCTGTGCCTCTTCTGCAAAATAATGCCCCATAGTGCTGTTGTCACAGCTGTCAGGCTGCTGCCTGAGGATCTTTTCTCCAGCTTGATACACGCGCTCGGTAAAATCCTGACTGATGTTTCTGCCTTTATTGGTCAAGATGCTCCAGCTGCCTTCTTCCTTCAGAACATCATCAAGAAGGCCATATCTCTTGGCCAAGCAGTATACTGGGTTGGACTCGACGGCTCCGTGGATATACTGAGCTCCTGTGTCAATCCAAGCCCTTCCTGTTTAAGGATCATGGAAGATCCAGAACCATTAGATAAACATGTCTGTGTAGCTATAATGAACATGGGTGATCAGTTTATTAATTTGCTATTCTGTCAGCTAGGTTCTGCTACAAGCAACAATTATTATTTTTTGTGTTTAAATTATGTAATCAGTTCATCTCATAAAGTCACAGAAATCAGCTGAAACATGCAGACATGGAAGTGAAAGTCATAAGTTACACAAACAGGGGTGAAGAGTTTATATCCCAAGTAAAAATGTTGAAAAGTACAGAATCAGTTCTTCTTTTACTATGTGGTTCAAGTAACAATAGATAATGTTCTTCCTAAGAGGAGGGTGTCCACAGCTACATGCATCACTGACCCAGCTGAGCTTTGCTGATCCTTCCTCCAATCTCCCCACTTGCTTCCAGAATAGTCACATCTGTGAAGCCCAGCTCTCGAAGTCTGGTGGCTGCTCCAATTCCAGCCATTCCTGCCCCCACCACCACAATCTTTGGATTTGTCTTCAGCTCAACCATGCTGATGACAAGAAATAAAATTGTCCACTGCCATTGTAAAACAGAACAGGGGGACATAAGACAGAAATTAGGTAATGCACCCTTTCTTATTCTTTAATTGAACAGTTTCTATATAATACAGCCATGTAGGATAAAGGTACAGAAACAGATTCACAAATTGCATCCTCATGGATCATAGAGTATTTTCTAAAATTTATTTGCTCAAGGATCAGAAACTGCTGCGTTCGAACAATGAAAAATTCTAACATTGATTCAAGCTTCAAAAACTTTACCCAATAAACTACACATAAACCAGAGTTTATGTAACACTTTACATAAAATTTAAATGGATTTGCACCAAATTTTAAAAGTATGAAAATGTTGGCACTAATACAAAATAAGATAATGTACTTACAGTTAATGTTTGCATGCTGAATCACTGGAGCTGTCTTGAGAACAGGATAACAGGTGTTACTATGTGCACCAGCATGCACAGTGCATTAATGGCATAAGTGCACAGTGACACACTGCAGTTCCACTCTTTCAGGAGGAAATGCAAAAAAGGAAATGGAGGCTGAACTTGGTAAGCAAGAATGCAAACAAGCATATTATTATTATTATTATTATTATTATTATTATTATTATTATTATTATTATTATTATTATTACCACCACATACATGTGAAGTGCAGGTAGATATGTAGCCAGGCAACCCATTAGAGTTTGGATTTGTGAGTAGTCAGTGTATTGTACCTTTGGTTGGATAATTTGGACAGAAATAGACTCCTGGTTCAAAGGGGTAGTACAGCTTGAGGAGGAAAAGTACTGACACGAAAAATCCCAACCAGCTCTATTATATTGGGAAAATGTGTTCAGAGTTCACTTGCATTTAACATTAAATGTCAAATTAGGCCAAATGCCAAATTATTATTTGAAGGTTTTTCACGGCATTATGCAGTCCAAGATGAATGTTCAAGTTAAGATAAAGATCAAATGTTTATATATGAAAATCTGTCCTTAGACTACAGTATGCATGTAGCCTTTTTGTGAAAATAAAGATAGTTCCAGAGAATTTGTTATTTTTTCCGAAAAATACAATATCTGTTTATTGCCATTTCAAACTGTCACAATTTATGAGGTGCAAGCAATTATAAATGATCATATCAGTTAATAATATGCATTTCCAAATATTCTCCAGCTTAGTTCTACCATTAGATGCTAAATTGTAACTCCTAAGTAGTAGTAATACTTCAGACTGATAATACCAGGAGAGGGAACTTTCGGCTCACAGCGTCTGCTCTATTGGTCTGAAGGTTCGAAGGCAGCCCAGTTTGTGTGGAATTTCCCTCAGGTGCTCTGGTTTCCTCCCACAGTCCAAAGACATGGGATTTAAGTTAACTGGTCGCTCTAAATTGTCCCTAGTGTGTGTGTGTGTGTGTGTGTGTGTGTGGCTACCCTGTGATGGATTAGAGGCCTGCCCAGACTGTACCCTCCATTGCCTTGCACCCAGTTATTCCAGGATAGGTTCCAGACCCCTATGACCTTGACCAGGTCAAGCATCGAATGATAATGAAGGGTCACTGTAATGACTGTGTAAACCAAAAGATGGCAGTAGATTAAAACTGCTTGACAGGATGTAATTAAAATGGAAATTGCAGCGAATTCAAAAATGAAGTTGTACGGTTCGCTTACTGTAGGTTCTCAAAGTCCTCATAACTACACAGTGTGGTGGATACTAATAGATTATTATTAGAATGTATCAGAAGAATGTCAGAATATTATTTCACCCTGAGAATCCCTGCTATTTTCTTTCAGCGTTGTGACTAATATTTTCACATTCATGCTTTAACTGCCTGGAGAAAACAAGCATATAATTTAATTACAAAAGGAAAGCTCACAAACCCTGAAGGTGTCACACGATTCAGCACATTATATGCATTCCCCAGCTTTAATATCTTAAGAATGACAATAACACAATGCATACTGCTACTGAAGTTAATCGGCTTACACCCAAATTTGCACTGATGCAATGGAAAGTTTGTTCCATCATAAAAATGTTGACAGTGATGAAGTTGCTGAAGCTTTATGTACTCGTATGGATGTGAGCAGAGTGGAAAAAATGTAGAATTCTTCACATTACAGTGCAGTACATGAACACATCTGTTCTTAGGTGCCGTAACTAAAAATCTAAACAAAAAATGCAAAACTAACAACTGGTCACCTTCATTATTAAAGAAGTAATCTGGATCACCCTGGAAACATACACAAAAACGAACAGTGTTTATTTTAATATTTATGTTCCCAGAGTTTAATTTTCTACCCAATTTATCACTTGGACAAGAAGTGGTGAAACAGCAGGCAGCTGTAATTGAAAGCTGATCATGATGGTGGCCATCAGCCCATGGTGTGCAGTTACACCCCAGCATGAAAAGCTTTTGTGTTGTTCTTTCTTCCCTGCAACTGTGCAGCATTCATTGCCACTAATATGTGGGATCATATTTTGCTTCAATGAATACCCAGGTGACCTTTGATGTAGATGATTGCTTTTTTTGTCTGATTTGTTCACCTAAAGCACTAGGCAAACAGCCGCTAATTTCTCCAAAACTTCCCAAAGGCTTCTCGGAGGTATTTATTGCAGTAAATTGAGATCTTGAATCTGAATTAAATTACCCTGAAACATATTTATGGCTTTAAAGTTTGAGAAGAAACTGACATCTGTATTGGTTCCAAGGGTTTGTATCTCTGCATCTACAAAGCTCAGTCTCTATTTGTTTGTCTGTCTCTGTGTGTTTGATCTTTATGCACAACTTGGTTTTTGAAGCCATAGACAACCACACACACATACACACAAACACACAGATGCACTTTCTCATATGCACAGGAGCATTTAACATTTGGTAATATACATTTTTTTGTATTACTGTCTGTATGTTGGTCCACACACATTGTTCACGATGTACATACACAGATATGCACATTCTCTCTCCCTCTCTCATACACACATACATACACACACACGCGCGTGGGCGTACTTTCTTACACACAAATAAAAACAAAATATATAATTTGTTATCATGGTGTGTATGTCACTATGGCCAGTGCACATTGCTATCAGTGTCATCTACGTGTTCGATCATCATTGCCGTTAGATGTTAAATGTCTCCAAATAAAAATTTAAGAATGAATAAGACATTCTACGTGACACACACACAATACTAATAATACAAATAGTAATATTTATTTAGCTTTTTTCCCCTTTCTACTGTGACTGGCACACTCATCATTCCCTGCTGTGTTCTCCTGTCCAACAGCACTAACAATACTAAAAACAAACACCTAAATGGTAAAACAGTTTGGCGATATACTGAGTAATTATTACTTTTTACCTTTTCATCCCTACACCTTTTGCCAGGTAGCTCTGCTAGGTTCTTATTAAAAGCCAAATTATATTGCAGTAACACTGATAAGAAGAAATTGTTCTGATGTGAAGCTCTTGTTGAACTGTTGATTGAAATGTTGAGAAAACAGTTACAGTATCTGTGATACACACAGGATACATACAAACACACTCACACTCAGACCGTTTTGTCACTTTTTCCTATGGGAAGACAGATTAGACCGAGTTGTCTACACCCAACACCCAAAAGCAGGACGTTCAGTTCGGGCACATTAAGCGCCTGCCTTTTGTCCTGCCTGCCCATTGAATGAATCAATGACCGTAGTATGACATTAATTCGTCATCACTGCAATTTATCATTTTTTCCTGTTATTGTGCGAGGTCCCTCTCCAGTGCTCTACCCTTCAAAGTGGTTTCCAGACGAGAGCTTTAGCTTAGAGCAGGTGAGACCGAGTGATAAATGATGCCCGCGGAAGGGAGAAAGGCAAGACTTGCACACCACAGATGGAGGGAGAATACAGACAGTGGCTCCCTTCTTCTGCAGGAAGGACAGGAAGCTGGACGGGACAATGGTGACTGTAGTGGCCAATCACTTCATACATAGGAGTACTAACAATAACGCATGAAAAACCCTCTGCAGCAGCTAGGCTGTTTTTAATCTGTGAATGTTAATAACATCCTGAAAAGAATTTCTGTTGACATGTCATTAAAACAGTTCAGGTGCCGTTTGAATGATAAGTTTTCATTTTTTTGTCAAATACTGTAGCATATTTGTACACAACATGAACTGGTGCTGTGGATTTTGGCCTTAAGGCGAGCCAACCTGGATTTCCCAGGGGTACTGTTTTCATCGTGGGGTAACATGTCAGGACAGGACCAGCCAAGGAATCCACGGGTTATAGCTGCATGTCGGCAGCAATTGACCTGTAACACAGAATCAGCCTGGATCAAATGTTTCTGTTGAGGCACTCCACTTCTTTTTCTGAAACAGGACAGAAGAACAAGCATGTGCTTCTTGATGGGCTCAGAGATTCTCTGGCGAGCTCATGGTTTATGGATTTCTGGCTAGGAGAAAGCTGAATTTCAAGCTATGAAAGTAGACAAAAGCTGACCTGTCCAATTCTGACACATTTACAACCTATACAGTAGGTACACAAACATTACACACAAAGAGTATTAATGTGTGATGCATGTATACCATTAAATTCCACGTACATATCTAAAACATTCATTGGTTAATTGTAATGTTTTTCCTGCGGGACCCATATTTTTATCCTTTTGCACAGCTGGATATTTGTACAGCACAGTGATTTTGAGCCTTGGAGCCATATGTAAGCTGACTTTGTTCCAGCAGCTTTTTATTAATTGTACTTTACTGTGCTGCTTACTAAATACCTCGCGGCAAAAATATAAGAAAAACAACATGTTTTATTAATTTACCAAATGCATTAGGTGATGGCTCTGTGAAATAAACAGAAAACTGCAGACATGCACAAGAACATTTCATTCATTTCTTCCTTTAAACTTAAGCAAAGTTAGAAAGTATTTGTTTGGATTAATTAAATGAGCATTTGTGAAGAAAGATTTAAGCTTAGCAAGTTTAACTTGGTTCATGAAAACTGTATTATTTGGTTTAAAAACAAACAAAAAAAAATTGTTGACTTTGTTCAAAGTAACAGCAAACATCGTGGCAGTTAAAAACCACCAGAGTACCTAAAAGATATGTTTAAATGAAGACAGTTAAATGTTAATGTTTGGTTTTGCTTACATTTTTGGATTGATAAAATAAAACACTCAGTTACCGAATTGGACCTAGATTCTTTTTTGTCAGGACAACATGAGCCTGAAAACTGTCTTTATTTAGTATTAAAGTGCTGTTTGAACCTTGTGGGAACCTCACAGAATGACCATGCCCCCCCAGCACTGGCACAAACAGGAACCCTCATGGGACCTGAACTGCTAAGCTTCAGCTTTAAAGACCACTTTTCTGCCTTCAGTCCCAAACCATAGACGAAAGATGTTTTTATCAAAATGAACCTTGCTGCCCGTGGTAAAGCAGGTGTCTGGCCAGAGTGAGCTGAAATCTCTCCAAGTATGAAGTGACACAGCTGTACAAGGGGTGTGTTGGTACAAATCAGACAATACAAACACCCAGGCCTTTCTGCAGCTCTGAGGCCTGTGGGTTCCCTCGCTCCTACTCTAGTAAACAAGAATGTGCTGTGGACAATGCCACTCCTGTTGTGTGTTCTGAAGGCCTAATTGTGTTACTTCTCCAAAGGTCTCTCCTGGCTCTCCATCTTGCCTACTTCTTACCACAAGAGTCCTGCGCCAGCTCTAGTTTCCAACTGCTTGATCTGATACGTAAATATTTGCAGTTACAATTACCATAGGAGGGAGAAACGCCGGAGTATCAGCTGGCTCTCCAGCTAATTATACGACCGTGTTGGTCTCGGCTGGCAGCTGCTGTTGGACTCTACGGCGGTCCAACACTGCCATGTAAATGCACAGCTCTGGTGTCTCACAAGCAGCAGAACACATAATAATAGCAACAGCGCAGTGCTGCATGTACTTAAATCTGAATCCAATTTTTTTTTTTTTTTTGCACTTTCTGTGGGTTGTATTAGTCATACTGAAGAATGCCATCTTATTGTTTTGTCTTGGGGTTTTTGGCAAAGCCATTGCTTTCACCTTACATCATAAATCCCTGATTACCTCAAACCCTGTGCTGTCTCGGTGTCGAAAGGCCAGCAGGGAACTACTGTCTATTGATCGCAATAGAAATATTTTTACAGGCATTGCAAGTATATTTTACTGCCAGAGGAAATCTATAAAAATATTTTGTCATATTTTATCGACAAAAAAGGACTGTAAACACCTATGAAGGTGCGTGGGCAAAAGCAGAAAAAAGAAATTTTAACAGAAGACCGCTTTAGAAGGATGGAGCGTGACATTTTCGTGTATGGGTTATTGGAGGTTGGCCATGCTAAATACAACATTATTGACAAGGATAATTATCTAGACAAAAAAGGAAATGATAACCGACACTCACAACAATAGTAAGAAAAGCTCAGTAATTCTGGCTCTTTGCCCTGGGAAACCTCTCATTTCCTGAGTGCTGCTGGGCTTATCCCCACAACAACCTGACTGAAGAAGGGAAGAGTAGAGGTCACTGGGGGCTGGAAGGGCATTTTTAAATAAAAATTCAAATTTCCTGGCTCCTACTGTTTTCTCACTTCACTGACAATAGAAAGGCAAATCCTTACAACACTTTACATAACAATGGGTGCAGACGTTAATTGTTATACTTGGTACAGCACGTATATTTGTGTACATCTACCTACCTTCACACAACACACTGACATTTGTTCATTTAGTAGATGCTTTTCTGCATGCATGCAGTTCAGAGAAAAGAAAAGTGCATTTCACCCAATAGATGAAGAGATGCAGACATGTACAATGAAGCTAATGTCACCACTTTTTTTGGCAGTATCGGCATACAGATTTGATAGGGAATAAAAACTTATGAAGTAGGTAAGAGATAAGAAAGAATTGGACCTGAAAGGGATATGTGTTGAGACCCTTCTTGAATGTGGAGCGGGATTCAGTCCACCACATTGGAGCTAAAAGTAAGAATATTCTGGATTTTTATGTTAGACCACCAAGCAGGCAGAGCTGGATGGACACAGCAGTCTGGCTGGTGATTTTTGAATGGTTCTGTAGGTATCAGAGGGGCGAAGATCCGCTGATGGACTTGCAGGCCGCAGCCAGAGTCTTGAACTTGGTCCTGGCAGCTGCAAGGATCCAGTGGTGGGACAGAGCGGAGATGCACAGGAAAGATTTGGCAGGACAAACACTCCTTAGGAGCCATTACTGTACCAAGCCGAGTCCTGATGCACCTTACAAAGTAGGTTCTTTGAGATTTGTGGGCACCCATTGCGCGAATTTCTGTCAGTCCCACAAATGGATTCCAAACGCTTTTCTTCGCATGGCCCCGGACGGAAGAGGTAGCGCTGTGGCGGTGCACGGTGACAGCTGCCAGCCGGGGTCTGTGGCGAACCGGGTCCGAACTTATTCTCAGCTGGCACCGGAGGGGAGGCAGGAGCGCCATTACAGCGCTCGGAGGAGTTGAACACCGGAACGCTGGGCATTTAGGACACTGCGGCTGGCGACGTCCCTCCCTCCTGTGTCGCCCCACGGGACAGACCACACTGTCCCCTCCACTGTCCAGTCCGCACTGAGACTAGCAGAGGTTGCGGGGGCCTGCGGGACTTGTGGGAGAGAAGCGGCTGCGGTGGGTTTCCGTCTCCTTTACGTCCATTTGACGCTCCTTGACTTTGACAGCAAGGAAGACGCGGGAAAGCACCGGGCGAGCGCGAGCTCCCGGTTCTGCGCGGGACGCGGGGCGCGTGTCCTCCGAATCGCGCAATGGACCGCTTTCAAACCTCCGCCGTTGTCGACCTGCTCGGAAATCGACCAGGACGAGACCAAGCGAAGACACCGAGATCTGCTTTGGAGCCACACGGCTCTGCGTGAGACTTTCGTTCAAGTGCCGCTTTGCTTTGGACTGTCGCTGTACCTTTTGCCTCGCTCTGGACAAGGCGAAGGTGGGTTGTTTTAAAGTAATGTTTCTGCATTACTGTTCTCGTCGTATAACTCAGGGACGTAGCAGCTTGTCAGGCACAAAGTGTTATCTATAGTGCTTTAAATAGTTATGAAGTAGTAGTAGTAGTTATGAAGTAGATAAACACTGGCGGAGGGGGGGGGGGGGCACGCCACCGTTACGCCAACTGCTATAAACATTTACAAATCTGCAAAGATAAATAAAAGAAATCGGATAAATACAATGAGATGTGGCTGACTGTAAACGGGTTCACACACACATTTGTCCTTTAACTGTTCTTTCTTCAAAATAACGCAGCATTTTTGTAAAAACAACTATTATTATTTCTCCTGAGGCGCGCACACACACACGAACACAGCTCTCTTGCTTTCGACGTTAAGCTTTAATGCTGTGCCATTTACAACTCTATACTCGGGTTTAATGTCCCAGGGCAGGATATGCAGTGCATGTAACTTGCTCAAGGGTACAACAGAAAGCGTGGGTATTCGAATTCTCGTTGTCCAGGTACAGGGGCGATCTCTCGGACCGCTGCACCCCGCTGCTGCCATAGGGCACACAGTACCACAAGGCGCACTTTGGTCTTGAACCTGTGTCCCATCACCTTCACTGCGTTCCTCGACTGAGAAGTGTCTTCATAACGGTTCCAGGTTGCCTCATACTTGCCAAACCCATTTTTAAAAATCATTTTCAGGCATTTAATTAACACCATTGAAATATTTTACACTCAGTTGCACTGAAGGATTGCAAATAAAATGGGATTTATCATATAAAACAACCAACATCCAATATCAGCTGTCCTTTGGGGGTCCTGTTCCTGCTAAGGACCACAGTCACAGGAATAATAAAATGGCAAATCAATGAAAACATTCAGTTTTTCAGTGTGTACAGATGCAGACCGATCAATGTACTCTTCTATGCTTCTGTTTCATTGAATTTCCCATCTAAAAGAAGTACTCAGAAGTTGCACCAGTGCAAGCTGCCCACTCCGCTCACCGACTTTAAAAAGTTTGCTCAGGACGGATTCTCGTGATAAAACCATTACAGCACCCGTGCTCCACATGCTTTGAATGTTCGCACATTTTCATACTATTTTTGAATGGAATGTTCACGTGTAAAAACAGAAGGAGCCGTCGGCATCTCATTGCTAAGCGGGGCGTGATTGCATGTGAGGCCCTTCCGCCAGTATTCGTGTATGAGCTACACATCACGGCTCTACACCACTGTGCTTTCAGGGCTTTCCACTGGGTCACCTTCGTCGGTATGCTGGGCATGCCCTGTACCGTTTGGGAGCAGGTGAGGCCAGGTTGTCCTGCATCCACTGGAGAGCCACATCTCCTGGCGAAGGAAATATACAGAGCTGATCCATGTTATAGTCTTGGCATATAACTGCAATCTCCCATATAGACTTCGTTGTCCTCGGTGGTGCACCAGGTCATGCTGGGGTTTCAGAGGACCTAGGTTGCCTGTTTGAAGATGGGTTCAAAACTGGCTCACTTTGTGCATTCTCCCTCTGTTTGATTGGTTTTTCTCCCACACTCCAAGGATTTGTGTTTCTAAATAGATTCATTTAAACTGTCCTTAGTGTGTGAATGTATGGAAGTGTGTTATTTCTTTGTCATGGTGTACCCTGCCTCAAGGCTTGTGCTTCCAGGATAGGCTATTTACCCTGCACTGAGCAAGTGGTTAATGAAAATGAACCATATAAATGTGTTTTTGGGAGTGTGGGTCTATATTAGTCTAGGTGTGTAAGTGTGGGGGAGTTTAGCTCTATAGCAGTGTGCATAAAAGTGTATAGCAGTGTAAGTATATTGGAGTCAGGGTGTAAAGTATTCTGAGTGTATAGGAACCGAGAGGAGACTGTAGGAGTGTCAGTTGTGATTTACAATGAACTGAGATGTCATCTAGGGTGTCTCCTTTTGTGTGACCAACATTTCCAGTCTCTGAAGGACTGAAAGCCTAGCTGGCTAAGAGGTCACTGAGAATTATTGGATCCACGATCAGTTTCAAAATGAACAGTTTAAAGGAAAGGTGGACTTACAAGATGTTGTCAGAGCTCCTACATTTAAAACAGCGGAGGGAAATCGGAGAAGGACATCTTGGGGGTTTTGTTCAAACTGAATGGATGAGTCAGCAAAATTCAGCCTGAGCAAACAAGATCAATACCAGATGAATGAATGTGGCATTCTCTTTAACCGTGTGCACGTAATAGTGTTCGCCCTTTATCGTTGCCATTGTCCTTGAAACACACACGACCACATAACCATGTGAGTTCTTTAACCTTGCTCGCTCGCAAAATGTCAAGTTTGTTTTTAAGTTCAGCAATAGATTAATGTCAACTCTGAGCCCTATGCATTCATAATGGAATAATATAATGTATCATTTCATAGTCTCTTAACAGAGATTTAAATATTTGATCTGAGCCCTTATAAACAAGTTAATACACAAATTGAGAACAGCTTGGTGACATTTTTAAATGATATTTAAGAACAGGTTTAAAGCTATGAAAAAGTTTTGAAAATATAATGTTATGAAAACCTTAACTACGGTTATCAAAGCCTATGCTCAGTATAGCTCTTTCACAGTAACGTGTAAGAGAAAACATTTTATGTGATTCATTCTTCAAAAGTGCCCTCAGTTCATCATACCTTTCATTTTATGTCAATACTCGTGCATTGCTTTTTCACCGATGCACTTGCATAGTGCTCATGGGAATTCATTTTGTTTGCTCAACCTTTGCTTATTGCATTAACAACAGACCGCAGAGCAAGATTGTTATTATAGTGCATTTCAAGTTGGAATCTAAAGGCCCATCTCAGTATGCAGTCACTGTGTTTTTTTTTTTTTATCCTTTTCATGTAGGGTATGCAGACACATTGCCACAGTGTGATGCATGGTCAGCGATGTAATTTTCAGTCCACCTCCATTTCAGTCTTCCTGGCACATCCTGACATGTTTCTCACATTCATCAGATGCAATATACCCTTCCTTTCATCAAAGCAGAAGGTTGCGACCACAACACAGGTGCAGCTGTCCCCAGGCCGCCTGCACAGGGCGTCAACTCAACTCCTTGAAATTGAATGGCTGGCCAACATAAATCTATTCAACAAAGGATCTTGAATGGAAAAAGAAGGATAAAGGGATTAATGATAAAGTAAGTGGTTATAACTGATAATAGTAACACCTCTCATCCCCTCAGTCTTTTGTGAGATGTCAGTAAAATCCTACTGATCAACTGTAAAAATTTTCTACAGCATTTTGATTTTGGAGGACAGGAATGAGAGTGGATCGGGTGAGCCTGTAGCTCTCACCCTCTTGTCTATGTGTCTTGGGAAATGTTGCTGGCCTCCAAGGCCACGTTCCCAGAGACTGATGAAGAGTTTATGGGGGCTTCCTGTTTTGAAAGGAGTATGAGCCCAATCCCACACAATCCCACATGTTAAATCAGAGGATAAGTATTTTGATTCCCCAAGGAAAAATGTTTATCTGACATATTTTATATTTTATATATGGTGTTGGCAAAGCCATGAGCAGCAGTTAAATTCACCGAGACAACATACTTTTAAGAATGCACACTGCTCTGCTGCTTATTATTCTGTTAGTGTCACATGTTGTCAGGACAACAAAATGACAGTTACACTGCTAATTTGGTAATCCTTCGTAAGTCATTGAGAGAAAGTTACTCAAGTTATCTTATGACATCATGTCAGAATTCAGCTTGCTAAAGGTAGTATTTTCTGTTTTTTGTCTCTGTTCTTTAAATTTATTCTTTAAAAAAATGACATGCATTTGATTGCCTTACTGCATGGGGATATATTAAAATGCTATATTTTTTCATTTACGTATGAGATGCAGTTTGCCCTGAAGTCTTCAAAAATATATGTTTTGCTATTGTATTTCATGTGATTCCTAGAGTGGTAAAGTGAATGAAGTGGTGAAGCTCAAAAAACAAAGATCCATTCTGAAAAATCAAAGTGATTTTTCATGTGGAATCACAATGATTATTTTTGGATTTGTATTTTTAATGTCCTGAACATTGTTGAACAAGTGAATTTTTAAAAGTGTTTTTTTTTTTGCATCATAAAATATGTGGCTTTCTAGTAGAGTCAAATTTTTGTGAGTTTATTGTGCCTTTACTCTTAGATGTGGTATAATAATAATCTACTTAGTGTATGTATTGGTCAAACAGATATGCTAATAAATTTGATCAAAGATATCTCACTGTAGGGCTACATTACGCAAGTTTAGCCACTGTTGCAAATAAATTCTGAGTTGGATTTATTTAAAAGGAAATAGCTTACACAGTCATTCTTTCTCAGCCATCATATAACTTATAGCAAAAAATATCAGTTAGAAGCAGAAAAATGTAACCTCACCCGCAGCCTCAAATACCTGCAACCACCAGTGTGATGATGAAATGGCCAGTGAGCTGCAGTGTGTGCCAAGGTAACATTCCTGATCAGTATTCAGATCACTCCCTTTGTTAAGCAGAAGCCTGTTTCTTATCTCTGAAATATCTGCTTTCTTGTCTCCAAGGGGACCAAGAATTCAGATTTGAGAGTCCAGTTTTGTTAACCTTCATATCTCTTCTGTGTTAGTTAACACTCACACATGCAATGTGGTGATAAACCTGCATGCCTGTGTACTCCTCTTCTCTGTTCACTGCAATGAACATGTGTGCCTGACCTGACCTCTGGCGTGGGCTGGTGGACAGTCGTAGGAATGGATAGCGGGCCTGGAAGGATGATATCACTGCTCTGTCCTATCAGTGCTGTTAAACAAACTCCCCCAGACTCCCAGAATGCTGAGTAACCTGGGTTTTTCGGCACGAACAGATCACCATGTATACTGACTGTTCCTTTGTGATGGATTTACCCTTCTTTGGTCCAATTAGGCTGATTCATGATGTTCTCTCACCTCCAAAAACTGTGCCAAATTAATTTGGCAATTGTAAAGTTCTGCCTGTGAGGAATGTTGTTGTGTGAATGTTGATGTGTAGTATGTGAATGCTGTAGCTAGGGTGAGGCCACCCTGTTTTGTTACAGGAATACTGTTGGGCATGCTGTTGCAGCCATGATGTTGGGATACACTATAGTGAAGTGTAGGCCATCAAGTGGAGGTGTTTCCACACCATCCAGCTTTGTGGGGAGGCCAACGATAAAGACACTAATCAGGAGCAGCTGGGACGCATGAAAACAGTCTCTCCTTGGGCAATGTAGATGCACAGGTTTCCCCATATAACTTTGGAACTTGGAAAGGAAATGGGGGATTCTCATGGTTGCTAGGGAAGTTGTTGAGGATGTTGACAGTAAAGGAAAGTTAATGTTAATTACATTACAGTGACTTGCAGCTGTGAAACAGGCCACCCACAGATTTATTACAGTTGTTTTTAATGGTAGATTTGGTCCTCAGAAGTTATTGCTTAGATTCATGGATTCAATTTAGAATTTTTGATATGAGCTTGCTAAATATAAAAATAGTGTCTTTATTGTGATGTGATGCATTTTGATTTGAAGTGTAATTAATGCATGGCAGGATTGGATTTTAGTTCCCTCTCATTTGTTTTCTGCTACTTTTCTGATTGCTCCACCTGAGGAGCACTTTTACGGACCTAGGGCACAGCTGCAATGTCCCTGCATGATGCATAGCTACAGTTTTACTGCCATGTGGATTTCCCCCTGGGTTTACAGTCCACGGTTTGCACCTCCACTGCCGCTGCAGTATTCCATTGTTTGGAACACTTTAGGGGATATTAAAGTGAAGGGAGGGCTGTTATCTCCAATTGCTTTGGCAGATGTTCACATCAGGGAATATAAGAGGTCACTTTAGACCAAGAAAAGCACATGGATGGATGATGGCTTTTAGTTACTGTCATTCTCACAAATGTAACTAGTAATACTAGCTAAGATGGAGCACCGAGATGGAAAGCAACCCCCATAGATCTCAGTAAAGTGCACTGATTTTCACATTGTTATTGGTTGTGTTAGCAAAAGTTGATCCCGTATGATAGAACCCTGGAAGACACTAAGGTGTAAGCACTTTCATCTGAAATTACAAAAATCTTTGATAGATACAAAGTTAAAAAACTACTTCTTCAGCAACACAATTTAACTACGTTTGGATAAGAGCTGAAAGTCAGTGGTCAAGCCCAGTGTGGTCTCCACTCTGCATCCCTATTGTGCTTTGTGAACCTGATACAACTGCTGGAGAAGAAACATTTGACAAAGCACTTCTCTCTGAAGGTGATGACAGGCAGTAGCCCCTACTTGGCAGGGCTCAGACAATATCTCTAAGTGCTTTCCCATGAGGGGGATTTTCAGATGATTCCGTTCGTTTTTCTGAACCTGTTCTGCTTGACATTGTAACTCTCGAATGGTGGGTGATGAGATTTTAATATTCCTTTTCCATTTCAATTTGTTTTGACAGAGTATACAAATACAAAGGGAAGCTTTTTGTTGAATGAATGTATGCTGATATATTGATGGCAAACATAGATTGGAAAATGCTTTTATAAATATTCTATACGCTATTTAATTGATGAAGATTTATTTAAGACTTGCTCCCTTGCATATAAAGATTTTTAGTTTTTAAATTCTTTAAAAAAATTTGCATTTTTGCTTCCTGATATGTAACATTTCAACTGATTTCGTCTGGCAAGTGAGCATATGATCACATCCCTAAATGCAGGGACAAAGAAAATTTGTTGTTTTTGTTATATTTGAAAACAGTCAGCGCTGAACATTAATACTTGCAACAATAAAGTCAGTACGATTCATGATTAAATCAGTATGCACACGTTTACAAATGAAGGAGCTTCCCCTGGAGCTTCCAAAGACCAGCCTCAGCCAAAGTGCCATTTTCTTTTAAAAACTGCCCTGCACCAGATTATGCCAGACAAATTTTCTCCTACGCAAAAATGCTTGTAGCATCAGTCTGATGATTTATGCAGTGCAAGTACTGTGGGTAAAATGTTAAATACATTATAGATGACCAATACTCTTCAGTAAAGCATGTTCACACTAAAAGGGAACATTAATCACTCTGACAAAGCTTTGAAATGCTTTGTCTGTGACAGGTGATACTCAAGTATGATGCATCTAATGGTTTTCCAGGCATGTAACCACAGTTATGACTTGGCTCTTTGCTAACAGTCAAGGTGTAAATGCTTTGGGTTTCATTTTGTGTTTGTGTGAGCCATGCCCTGTGCTAAAGGCAGTGCCATAAGGCTTCTTTATAAAGTGTGGGCATTTTTTTTCAGGTGACAGTGCTCAGGGGTCCAGGAAGAGGAACCTGGGCTGTTCACCATGAAACACATGTCCATCTCCAAGTGGCTGGTGCAACTGGGTTTGCCACAGTACTCCAAGGTGTTTGATGATGAGTATGATGGAGTGGAGGTAAGAGACCAGAATGGAGGTTTGTGAAAGGTTATAAACAATGAGAACAGACATGCAGACCAAATTCCCAAAGAAAATATATTACAAATTAAGATCCCACTGGTAGATGTAACATCACGACATGAAGAATATGCTTTCTCCAAATAGAAAGCAGCTTTTCCAAAGATGCCGGAGTCTTTAAACTCCAGCTCAGTACAAGTGCATTACTCCCTTTGGCCAGCATTCCTACATTTTTACTCCCACTAGGTTACTCTTTATCGTGAGGTGATGTCTGTCAGTAATGAAAGCATTGGCCCTCCCAAGACATGAAAAAGAATGCAAAAGTTCTGTATCTTTATAAAAACTCTGACTCTGAGAACTAAATCATTCGACAGAAAGTTCCATTTCCCACATAAAGCTTTCCAGTTGAGGGAGCATGCCGGCAGTCTGTAATTTACACCCCAGTATTGTTTGGTCTAAATATTTCAGCTGTTTTGGAAAAGAAATAGAAAAAATCATTCTTTTGGTTTAGAGACACATTAAACCTCTTGAAGCTATGTTCTCACTGTTGTTGGCGAGTTCTGAATGAACATACATGAAGCAACATCATTTGTGGCAATGAGTGGAAGCAATACTATAGGTCAGGGATGGCACTCATTTGCACAGACACATTAGACCGAGCAAACACGGAGATACCATTCATAGCAAGCTGGATTTGGAGTGGATTTTTCTGCATAATGTTTACTTTACTAGAGGCCAATGGAAAAAAACCAAACAGTTCTTGTGTACTCCTGTGAAAAAAATATACTTGATAAAATATAATCTACTAGTACATTTGTTAAAATAAAGAATGTGTTTTTAACTTTCAAGCAAAATAGCAAAACTCTAAGGGCTTGTAAACAATTTAGCTTCTTTTTATTACAGTGAAGTTTTTATGTAAAGCTCATATTATGTTTAGGGGTAAGGGGAAATGAGCCCTACCCGTGCTGCTGTATGTAGTTACTTTGTCATACTCATGCCCAGGTGCAGAAAGTAGTCCCTTTTTCACGCAATTTGTATAACTGTTGAGTACATGAATGAATAACTCAGGAAATCTACCACTAATCACAGCAGGGACTGCATGCATCCACAGCTCTGCTAGACAATGATAGAATACCAGCGCCCTTTTAATGACTTGAGATGCATTTATGGCAACATCAGGTTATATCTTGTACTAAAACACTACATTTTACAACAATGGTTTAAAAGGTTCAACAAGGCTACTAAAAAGCCCATTAGATGTCCATTACTTTACTTAATTAAAATTTCTGATCTCCTGTGGACTACAAAAATTGGTTTCTCTGCAATGAAGTGATTCTCCTTTAAATGGTGAATGTAGTCTCAGCTTGTGAGGTAAATGGACTCAGTTGCTGGTGGAGTCAGTGGACCAGAATTTGGATGAATCTAGGAAAGAACATGGTTCCTTTAGTATACAAGGGCAGATTACCTGACTACTATATCAGCCAGAGAGGCATGGTAGATGTATAACCTCCATAACATAGCAAATGATAATCTCACCTTTAATGAGAGTGAAATGCTCAGATGATTAGAGCCTTTGGAAATAACACGTTGTGATTTTTCTACATGCAGCTGAGCAGACAAGTGACATGCCACTGGGTCTCTTTAAATCAGCAGACAACTGAGCTTTTCTCCACATTTCCTCCAGTTTCCTGGCAAGCACCTGAACACCCCCAGTTTTTGTCACAGGCTATTATTATTAATTATGGGTGCAAGACTGCACATGCATCTGCAGCTGTGTCTGCCTCCGTGGCCTGTGTAGCCTGAGAAGAAAGCACCTGCATGCTCAGGTTGCTCCTCCGTTGGGTCCCTAATCGGTTCTGATGAGTACAGGGCACAGACGAGCCGGATGGCAAACTGGCCAGAGGTACAAACAGCACCCAACCTCCCTGTCCCTGTTCACAGCACAATGGGAAAACAGGACGGATAAAAGGAAGGAATGCAAGGGGATCAGAGAGATCCTTCTGGAGGAGAAAGGTGATAAGGATGAAAAAAACCACTAATGTCGTAGCATCTGTGAAACGGCCACTTCCACTGCACCATGTGATGTTTCAACAGCTAAAAATGGAAAGAAAAATGCTTTTGCTGATATTGTTCAATGCTTAGAATGAAGTGTTTGGTTTTATTAAAGATAGTACAGAATACTGTAGAACATAATCTTACAGTTTGCAGTAGAGCAAGAGCAGCCTTCTCATACCCATTTTGCAGCAGACCAGTGGAACAAGTGCACTACAGGAGGTGAACAAGAATTGTACACAGTAACATACCACTTTGCTTCTTTTGGCAGGACCTGCTGGGTCTGACTGAGCAGGAACTACAGCAGCTGGGCATCCACAACCAGGTGCACAGAATACACATCCTCACCAGCATTCAGATACTGCAGGACCGTGAGCGAAGGAGAGGTCAGTCTCATCATCTATTCCCTGCCAGGCTAGGTGTGTGTCTGTTTCTGCTTATATATGAAAAATTAGCAAAAAATAACAATGGGCCACTGATGCATTGTTTTAAAAACCTGTTTCTACATGCATAAGAATAGTGTGGAGGTTGCTCTGTCAAAAGTATCCACTTGAAAAATTGGCTTAGGTGGTCTTCTCAATCTTCAATAGGTGCATCAGACACCAGCTGAAATAAAATAAATGATCCTGTTGCATAATTGATATGGGAACCCATTCCAGTGTTGATACTCTGTGTGCTGTAGAATGTACACAAACAGCAGGAAGGAAAGGCAGTGTTTTAGTGAGATCACTCCCTTTTCGCCTAAATCCAGAGGGCCTGAGCAAATGAGCTTATCATATTCATCAGCCGGTTTGTTTTTACAGACCCCATTTGCCCAGATTTTCAGTCTCCCACACTGTTTATGTTGGGCCACTTGTGTTTCACAATGTATCTGAAGGCCCACTGGGCATCACTACAGCAGCAGATCGGGAAGGAAACCACTCACACACCAGCTTACACCAAACTCTCCAGCTCGGTGCCTCAGAGGTTGAAGCCAATTGTAGCAGCCTTGCTTTCTGAGAAGGAAATCCCCATGTGCCACAGTGCTGCAGACCACCCAGAGTATCTAATCCACATTTGGAATGGCAGTCACTGATGTCTCCATTGAGTTCACTCTGACTAAATTTTTTTATTTAGCACTCACTTTTATTCACTAGCACAATTACAGACTACAACATTTCAAAGAATTAATTTTATAACAGTTGATTAGGTTTTTATCATAATATCATAGTTTTATCACAGTGTTTATCATAATTTTAGTGTCTAATCTGAAAATAATCAAGACGGCATGAGACCCAGGAGTATATAAACACAATCAAAACAGAGAAAGGAGCATCAGGTGGTTGGCAACCTCAAAGAAATAACACCTCATTTACTGTAAGCATGAATGCTGCATGGACTTGCTTCCGCTAGCACTAACCCTACAATAATGCACTTTGCTCCTCCCAGTTCTGGGGAAATCACAAGGAGCTCAGGGGCACATTAGTGTCCAACAGGTGATTATTCACAGTTCACCCAGTGCTGGGTGCAAGGCCTTGTGGCTCGGCCTCGAGCGGCACCTTCCCTGTATGATTTACTCTGAGCGGGGACACATAAGGCGGCTGCATGAGCGGCAGACAGGCTGCCGCTTGTTTTCCCCATGTGTCAAGTAACTCCCGACTGTTATTCGTGCACAGGAATATACAATTAACCAAGGGTGCTCGTTCACACCCATGGGTTCTTAATAAGCCAGAAAAAACAGGATTCCAACGTACATTATCTAACTTTTTTGCTTTTGGGTGTGCAGATTAATTTTGCCTGAAGTGTGTCATCCTAATGGGATAACTGATTAATGGAATCTTTGTCCCACGTGGTCATACTTTGTGCAGATTACTTAAGCAGATTTTCCCCTAAGGTAAAAAAGGGGAATTTTAAAAGTGTTCTTTAGAATTCTATTTTTTTTACATTTGATTCTCTTACAGAAATCTAGCAGAATCAGGCATATCAGCTGTGTTTTTTTGACTGAAGGTAATATCAACAGTCAAGTCATATCTTGTTTACTTTGTTTCTTTATGTCAATGGGAAACCAATAGCAGGAAAGCTTTAAAGTAGAAATAAATAAAAACATCAAAATAATATTTCTAAAAATAAAAAAACTACATAGAGTTTCTCAGTCAGTAGCGATGCCACGTTGCAGTGCCTAGCCTGGCTGTATGTCATCTGAGGATGTGTGGTTAACAAAAATGGATGAATGGAAAATATACATTAATATACTATATATTTTTTAAAAGTTGCTCTTTATTTTTAGTGACACCTTACATTATGTTTCTATAACAAACTATATTATGTGAACATTTATTGTTTAGTTTGGTGTTCTATTAACACCATAGCACACTGAGGTAGCTGAAAACAAAGCTGCTGTGCCATTAAATGGGATATTCTCATATTGTATGCCCTACTGTTATAGAATATCCTCAAAATTTGTTCTGACATATGCCATTCAAACTTACTTTTTTAAGTTACTTCTGACCACAGCAAGTTTTCATGCCACTTAAATAGATCAAACCTTTTATATGTTAATGTTCATTATTTAAAGAGATCATATATTAATCCTGTTAAGGGCTTCAAATTCAGAGTAAGTAGGAAAAACCTCCTCAAGTTAATTCATCCATCTGTTCATTATCAATGTGTTTATCCAGTGCAGGACTGCAGTGATCTGGAGCCCATCCCAGAAGCAGAGGGTGTGAGGCAGGATAAAACCCATAGGGGACATCACATCACAGGGCAAGCATATAAACAAACTCATACACTAAGGATATGTTGGAGTCACCATTTCACCTGTAACACATTGCTATGGACTATGAAAGGAAATTGAATCACTTGCATGTCGGGAGAACACAAAAGCTGCCCACAAACTAAGCAAGATTTGATCTCAGCAAGAATCTGCAAGGCACCAATGCTTCAAACTGAACTAACTATCTTGCTGCCTGTTGCAGTTAATATGAGCCCATAATAACAACCCTACCATTTCAGCTACCAGTTGAAAAGAAAATTTCAATTCTCTGTTTTTTAAAATGGAAAATACATTCCAAGACAATCAGCAAAGGTGAAATAATATGGTTAATAATATACGATGGAACTGGTATGCTAGCAAACTGCTTTGACAACATTTCACAAAATTTCAATCAGACCTGCTGGGTCTGACTGAGGGATTGTAAGTAAAATTGTACAGCAGCTCTAAAAAACTGTGCAGTTTTGATTTTTGTCTTTGCATTTGAATTCTTCCAAAGGTCAGCTCCTTTCCTTGAGTAACTGAAAGAAATCCTTACACGTGTACTTTTAATTAACAGTTAACTTCTCAGATATGTTTATAAAATTATTTAACACCCATATACAATACTAGTTCCAGCTGTTCTAAAGAAAATGGGGGGTAGGCATGCAGAGGTCACAAAAAATATTTCTCTGTGGCCTTGTTTGCCCACTAAACCATATAACAAAATTGTGGAGGAAAGGACTGTATAATCTCTGGAAATAATGCTTCAGTTCAATGGACCTGCATGGATGATCAATTGTTTTTCATGACATGACAGCTGTTGAGGTTGTGTGTGCTCCCTTTATATATCATCCTCTGCTGCTTTCCAGTGATGCTGTACCATTAAGCACTCTTATGTCCACATATTGTTCCTCTTTGCAACTTGGCCGGACTTCTTCTTGATGACAATGTGCAGTAATATGAGAGGGCAGATGATGTTTGGTCATGCAGGCGCATGCAGATGAGCTATTATTTATTTATGCCCAGTTGGAAAACATTAGTTACCATGGTGAAGAAATTCCACTTTGCACTCAGCTAAGACTGTGGTCCAAAGATAACCTGCATGGTAGATACCATGGATGAGCTGGCTTTGGTTTCAACCAAACCCAGATCCTGCTCATTTTAGTGGCTTTTAATGTTATATACCAAACTGTGATAGTGAGTATTGACTCACTTAGATAAAAAATATGCTCCAATAAGTTCCAAACAATGTGTAGAATGATTGTGTCTAAGAATGTAGCTTGTAAAATAATTATCTGTGCTACTTAAAGGTTGTTCCTCCCACCTCTGTGTACCTGACATCCTTTGTCAAGAAAAAACTTTGTTTTATGTGTTATGACAAAAGTTTTTACTTTCTGCAGTTGGGAAACATTTCAGTAGTTATCCCATTGTTGACAAGCTGCCAGTTTGTACTTGTGTTGCTTATCTGCGTGCATTATGAGTAACAAATGAAGAATTCTGAACATTTGATTTTTGATAGTTGGGTTGGAGTATACAGCGGATTCATTTCCTGATAATGGTCACTACAGACTATTTTACGCAAAAAATGAAGTTTTAGATCATGAGTCACAGTTAAAATCATGTAATACTGCACCTACATTTCTACCCATCTAATTCCATTAGCTTTATTATTATTATTATTATTATTATTATTATTATTATTATTATTATTATTTTGTGGTTCATCTTTTGCAGATATAGTTGTGTGTTTCTCTACAGGCTACTGTGCTGGGTCTGTTTTAGCTGAGCAGCCCAGGGACACAACACATAAGATTGGAGCAAGATGAGGCATAGTTTACGAGACATGGAACACTGTAACCATGTAAAAATCAGGCAAATTTAGAGAAACATTTTCCAAAAATGTGACATGATCATACATAAATAGTACTGTAAAAACCAAGAATTTACCTTGAATTGCTTGTGTGGTGTGTACTGTACTAACTTGTCACTCAGTTTCAGAGGTCACACTATAAGTTGCTCACAGCAGGTCTCTGCTGGTTTCTACAGCCATGCCAACTAATAGTTGAGGATCTGAAACTTAAGATGTCAACGCCAGCCTCCCACAGCTAACACATCTGCAGGCTTCATCACTGCTGCTGCTGACACACTTGTTGCCTGCATCCAGATACACTGGGGGATGCTGAGTGCTCCTTACTGAGGTCCACTGCTGCCTCAGTAACAGAGATACACAGATGAAGAGACAAAAAAGTTAAATAAAAAATCAGTCCTGTTGTGAATTTGCATTAAAAATGTGAAATTTCTTCCAAGAAATAACTAAAGGGCCACAAACAATAACACATTAATTATTAAGATTTAAAACTTGAAATAGCTATAAGGCTGGAAAATTAGTTTCCTCTGACTAACAAAAAATTAGGTTTAGCACTAGAAAGTATGCATTTCTTTATTTTGTCTGGGAGAAAATACTCTATTTTTGAGTAAATGTCCCAGTTTTCAAATACTGCAATCTGGTAGACAAGAATATGTTAGATTTGCCAGTCTGAAAGTATTGTTTTCACACACTCTGTCAAGGGGGTGGGTCACGCTTTTCCTCTTCAGTAAGGAACGACTGAGTGCTGGGGGCAGGGGCTGGCCCAAAGTCACTCTGCACTCATCCAGAGGAGAGGGTGTGGCTGGAAAGCTGTAAATCACTTGCTGTGGGTCTGTGCTACGGAGTTGGGGCAGTACTGAGCAATTGGATGTGAGGGGCGGGGACACTGCGAAGGAACACCGGCAAGCAGTTCAGAGCGTGGCTTTGGCAGCCGGGTGCACAAAGCCTGAGTGTGGGGTGAGAAGAAGGCTGACCATACGTCTCTCTTGCTTCTACTGCTGCTGGCCTGGGCTTAGTGTGTGGTGTGTGTGGTCCTATCCAGCATGCCTGGAATTCTGTTGTGACTCCGAGTGTCTTCCCAAGCAGCACCTGAAAACATTGTGTCTGCAACTTGCCTGAACTTGGTGTCCACTAGGAGACAGGTAAGCACAGCTGGTTATTTGACCAGTTAGGGCCACAGCAGCTCATTGTCAGACAGAACTGGAATTTGTATGATTTGTATCTACAGTAAATAGGGGGACAGAGGTGTTGAGCAGATGTTTAACTTTATAGTTGACACATTTTTACTTGGCAGATGCAATTTTTCAAAAGTGAAATACCCTGTTTATTGATTTACACTTATTTTATACTTTAAGTATTACCACATATGGGATCTTGGTGAGGCTGTTTTGTTTCTAAGATAATGGAAAAGATATCATCATGTTATGCAAGAAAAGTTTTTAACAGAAGATGGATGCTGTGTGAGTTTCAGTCTATAGCTCTAACAGCTTATTGGGTTTGCCTGTTTATTGCATGATTCACACTGTATGATTTATTCTCTTAAATCTCAATCTATCATTCTAAATTATAGCTACAAGCATTCATTAAGCAATTCTGGCAATTTAAAATACATGTATGCTGCCTAAAAGTCTTTGGAGAAATCACAAGGTCAGACTGGGCAGATATTTCTCCAGGATAGTTCTCCAATGCTGTTTTTAGTAATGGATGATGACTTTATTCATGGCACTAAGGGAATGAATGAGCTGGACACAGGCCATGTAGTGAAATGATGGACGGCCTAATGAGCAATTTCAAATTAAAGTTTATATGAAAGCTTGGAATAAACTCACAAAGAAAGGGATTATAGAAGGTCATTGACTGCGAAGGATGCTCTTGTGGGATGGACTAGAAGGTACTGGAAGGGGATTTAATAACTTTGTGACTAATATGCCACACACGGCTCAGGAGTGACTGAGAAAGAACTTGGCTGGGAGTCTTCCCAATGGCAGGAGGTACTGTCATCTCAACAATGGAAAGGCCCCAAAAAAGTGTCCTGTGACAGTTGGCCTTATTGTTCTTTTCATGACTTTGGACCAAAAGACTGGCAAGAAGTAGCTCCTTCAGTGGATTCAGCATATTGTGTATGTATTTGTTTTTGTGCGACTAAAAACAGCAGCCTCTGGTTCTGGTGGTAATGTTTTCCCTATGTTTCCAGGACTTATCTGTGGCATTTATTTCCTTTTAACTTATTTATTTTCTCTTTAATTAGGCTTCCATTTCAGAAGTGTAATTAAGGGCCTAGCCCAGTTACATATGACTGGGCTGCAACATTTTAAGTGTCTGTTCTTAATGTGTGAGCTGAAAGACATCAGGATATTTTCTAGAAGTTTCTAGATGTCTGCCCTGATTGGCTGCACTGCCATTTGCCAGTCTGCATTTATTTTTAAACTTCCTAATTTGAATTGATAAGATGTGGGTTTGGAATATAATGGATTTTGTTTGTCCATGGTGAAAAATGTAGTCCTTGATACTGACATTGAATGGACCAGCGTCTTGTCTCAGGATATCAGATTTTTCCAGAGAAGCTGAATTCCTTAAGCACTACTACACATGGGATATTGTACAGGCATATATACATATCATATAGACTGAGTCACTAGTTTATGAGCCACACCTATCTAGTAGCATGTTGCACTTACTTTGGTCTTTAGAAGAGCTTGAATTCATCTGAGCTTGGATTCTGCATGGAATTGTGCAGGCCACTGAAGCAATGAAAACTCGCTGCCTCGTTCCTGGATCCATTCCATGTCGATACATGCCTTATGACATGGCGCGTTATCATGCTGGAAAGCTTGGGGTCTAAGTGTGGCTAAACTGTACCAATGAAGGGATGAACTTGGTCAATAATGATGTTCACATACTCCATGCCATTCAGTCAACATTCCCCGAACCATCCCACCACTGCCACCACTGGCCTGTACTGTTGACACCAAACAGGATGGCTCCATGGGCTCATGTTGTTTGTGCCAAATTTTGATGGTCCAGTTTTGATGCTCCTGTCCTCACTGGAGATGTATTTTCTTGTTCTTTGCTAACCACATCGGCACCCAACATGATCTCCAGTTGTTGTAGCCTAGACAAAGTCTGGCAAGTAGTGCATTCTGAGACAACATTCTACACAAGTGTTGACTTCAGATGTAATTTGCTTGGATGTGGCTTCATTGTTCGCTGGCATGATTCTTGCCCTTCTCCTTTACCCATCTGATCCACAGGACTGCTGACCACTGGCACTTTTTTGCTTTTTGCACTATTCTCAGTAATCCTTTCAAATGCTTGGGCTTGAAAAGTCTAGGACAAGTATATGGGAGATGCTCAAACTGCTATACCTAATGCCAATCAGGCCATGTTCAAATCACTATGGTCATTTCTTTTGCCAATTCCAAAACACTAACTGATGCTGGAAATGTTAGTGTGTCTGTTTCAATCCAGATGTTATTGTGTCTGTTTTAATTCAGATTTCTATGTCAACAGAATTTTTGGAGAAGCTCTGTCTAATTCTGTCGCTGTCACTGTGAAGGGAATCCCATTAGTGGTGGTATAAAAAGGGTGGAATGAGTGTCTGGAGCTTGCCTTCTTGTATAGCCTTCTCGTAGCCTTCACACTTGCCAAGGTCTTTAGCCATTTAGCACAGGTTTGAATTAAACAAACAGTTACTGGATTATTCACCAGATTTCCCTGAAGAACTGTGGGGGTAGTTTAGCACATACATGATAACAGTGTTCTTGTTTTGAAACACACTGGGAAGTTTTCTTTTGTGTCCCCTTTTTTCAAGCAGGATGACCCTGTTGTGGCTGCAAATTGTGACTGTCCTTGACATTTTCAGATGGCATCAGTGTTTTTTTTGCACAAAACAGTCTACACGTCCCTTATTTATATACTGTAGGTCTGTGTTCAGTGCCTTCTTTGTTAGAACATGCAGCAGCTCTTCTGGAAGAAAGTTGTAGCTGAAACTTTGAATGCAGCGCTAGTTAATTTTATTTCTTTGTTTGTTTTTTTATTAACAGTTTTTGAGCAGCATTGAGCTTGAGCTTAGCGCTCGAGCGGTACACCATGCAAGTATTTATGGTTACTGAAAGACATCAAAGTTGTGTTCACAGATTTCCCTTATTAATTTTACAATGCTGGGAATGTAAATTTAAAAAGAAGGGCACTATTAACCCAGAATAACTGAGTTCAGAGCATGGCAGAGCATGTTGAAGAATGGCACTGGAATTTTTATTTGTAATCTCCGTTTATGTAATGTACAGTTATAGGAGTATTCATGATCATTAAATAAAAAATTGGATACCATGTGAATTTTTCTAGTGAGATACTGTATAAGTTTTATGCCCTCTAGAGTGACTGGCAAGTGTCCCTGAAGGAATGAATGAGCTGTGAGGAAAGCAAGGTCAGTCGACAGCAGGCGGCTGGTGGAGCCAGGACTATGTGTGTATGTGTCAGAGAGTGTGAGGAAGCCAGTGAAGGCTCTGTGTGTGCATGTGTGGGAGTGCAATGGCGATGAGTGTGGGTTTTAGTCTCCCCCAGTCCTAAGTGCAGCGCTGACATCAGCCTTCACACCACCAGCACGTGCAAGACAGCACCATGGTGGGGCAGTTATTCAAGTGCATTCCTTATGGACCACACTCATACTCACATTCAGTGGCCTCATACAGCAACCAAAAGCCTGTACAGCTGCACTCAGTGGGGTCTCTGCATAACAGCCAAGGAGATTCAGTTTTACATGAACATTGAGCAATGGCATGTGTCTGAATGGAGAATATAGTAATAACCATGATAATAGCTGTAATTAAAATACAATACTTTAGAATAGAATATTTTACCTTACAATGCTGTATGTAGTGCAATACACCAGTTCTTTTATAATTTTGTAAGTCTAAAGTAGCCATAACTGTGCAGGCTTTGTTCACGTATTTGTGTCTGTTAGTGTTATGAAAGTTCTAATCTGTCCCTGACGGAATAGTGAGTAACTCAGCGCAATGGGAATACATGTGACACTTCCCTGTCAGAGTCATATACATGGTGAATGAGCACAGCAGGATTTCCACCATAGTAGATTTCATGAGTGCACATTACAAAAGCCCTGCCTCTAGCAAAGCCAGGGAATACCCAGACAAAGCACAGCCAATGCAGAGCTGCACCATCTGCTGGAACCGAATCCTGGGACTTCTCAGACCCGCTACAAGCCTGCAGTAGTCCCTGTTTGTTGTCATGGCTCCTGGAAGATTTCTGTAGAGTACTGGAAGTTCATCCAAGATGTATTAAAACTGTTTAGGAAACTTTGCTTTGGCTTGTTCCTCTACTGATATCAGGACTGAGATAAGCAGGAACATGGAGATTGAATTTCACACAGGAGAAAGACAAAGGGGCACAATGCAGAACCTGTGGGCTTACACGGCCAGTGGGGATAACGGGAGCATTTAATGGGGTCAGTGCACTGCAGCACTCAGCTGCTGTCTGGGTCAGCGGACCTTCACCATGACTCTTTTCACGCTCCCCCCAGTGAGCTTCTCAATAGGCAGTTCACGGCTGTTCCTCCCTCAGTGGTCGCACCATTGTCTTATACTAACTGCAAATGCTTATATACTATGCTGTGTCTCCAACCTATGTACAGTATATGCACAGGAGAACATGAAGGCAATTAAAAGTTTTTTTAAGCTTTGATTTCTTCAAGCACTGAAGGGATACATTTTAATTAGAATGGCACCATGCTCGGTTAACTTTTCATAATGGGAAATATCGCATAAATTCTCAGGTAAATTAGAACAGACAATGTACTTTGCCCAGGTTAGACAAAGTTGAAGTTTATGACAGGCTCAAATTTCACGTGAATGAAGCTGATAAAAATTGAGTGTAAACAGCAGCTAGCTGGAAAAGGTCAAGTACTCGTGCAAAAATTAGATGGTCCAAAGCCTCAAATCTTAATAGTGTGGCTCCTTTCTTGTTTTTTGTTGAAACCCAGAACAAATGTACAAATATATAAGAATAATCTTTTCTTTGAAGACGGTCTTATTTGCATGCTGCAATTAGTGGTATTGCTGCCTAGCCATGGAATGCTGGGGTAAACATGTTTTGAGAGAAGAATAAGAGATCCCAATCTGCTGCTTGTGGTTAGATGCCTCCAATCCCCCCCGTAACCCTCCAGTCATTCGGCTGCATCTCTCCTGTCTGAGGTTTTGCCAGCAGAGGGATCTTGGTAATGAAGAAGTAACATAGCTGATCGTGAATCATACCCCTTCCCACCAATGGGAGCCCACTATACACATGCAAGACGGGTGCATATTCAGGGTATGGGTCAGCAGCACCTGTTGACTGTTTTTAGTCCACTCTGCAGGGAATTGTGGCTGGGTGCTGTGTTTTCACAACATAAGGGAAGTGAATCAGGCTGGCGCCACCTGTCTGTCTACATTTAGCACGCTGTATAACTGTGATGCACCTCGTCTTCCAGAGCTGAAGATGATGGCTGAGGGGAAGCTGGCCAGCTTGCCGAGGGGCATTCACATGGGGTCCCAGTGCTCACTGGCCTCCTCCATGGACCTGCTCAGTAGCCAGCACTCGGCACCTGACCACCAGTCCAGTTTGCAGAACATCTCCATCCATGGGACATTACCTCGCAGGAAGAAGGGTCCTGCTCCTGTCCGCTCCTGGGACACATACAGCCACACTGGCACCCTGCCACACCCAGGCCGCTCACGACTGCTGTCCCCACCACTTATCCACCACATCATTGAGGAGCACCAACCCTTTCTAGGAGGCAGAGAGAGGTAAACATCTTGATCACTGTTACACTGCATGTATGTTTAGCACACAGTTGTTCAAAGCTGTCTTTAAATGCATTAAGGAAGGGGATTAGAACATGTAACTTTTGCAAACACCACACTAAGACATACCTCATTACACATTGCACACTACAAGCCTTCACTGTAACCTATGCAGTATGTTGGGGTGTTCTGTCTATCTGTGACCCTCTCCTGTAAAATGAACCATACATGTTAAAAGAGAAATGATACATTAAATTATCATGCATTGTGCTTTCACAACTTCCTCTAGGAGCTTAATACAGTTTTTGATTAAAAATGGAAAAATACATTATATAGTCTAATATCAGTAAACTCTAAATATCTACATTATACTCATGCAATCTGAATGTCAGTGGTAACAAAACTATGAGAGGTCTACCCAAAAGATGAAGGGTTAAAGAGACCAAGTGGTTTCAGTGCTGTAGTTGGTTTGTATGTTGATGATTCATTTTGCCCGCCATTACTTTCAGAAATAGTATTGTGACTTGACTGCTGGGCTCAGTAAACAGGTCAGCTGAGATGTAATCACCATGCACAAGTCGGCGCTGGCCTGCAGTTTGTCCTGGCGGGCTTTCTTATTTCAGCTCTCCTTCAGACCCAATCCCTGAAGCCGGCAGATGTTATCTGGCCTCACTTGGATGAAGCACTTTCCAAGCTGTTTAGTGTTCCGCCTCTGAAACAAGATATATCTTTTGGCCCCATACGTCATGAGCACCCACATCTGCTCCTTCTCATCCCATTGACTCAGGTGTTCACCTGGAATTCTGGGAGCGCGTAGCACCAGTCTGTTTTTAGTTTCTGTCTGAAATAGCAGGCCCCACACAGAGCTCAGAGTAGGTATGACCATCAGATTCTGATCATACAGCACCTTTTAAATATGAATTCCACAAAGAAATAAAACATATCAGCCCATTATGGGTTGATACTAAACAAATCACAAAGTAAATGTTGCATCTCTAATTTTTTACTAATTCCTATATTTTATATTTCATCACATATATTTTGTAAAGAAATGCTCTCACTGCCTTCCTGAGTTTCCTCTGTGGCTGCCGCTATAACTTACATGAATATATTGTACAAAGTACGATGAAATGATTATTTGTTAATGAAACTACTGGTGTGGAAGTGCTAGTACTTTCTTTCAGTCCAAGTTAACTTAGAACAAAATCACCAGTATGATGATTGCATTGACAAGACAACATCATGGGTAAAGAGCAGAAAAACAGTCTATAGACCATTAACAGCATCATCTGAGATAAAACAACCACACAAGTCTTGTTTGAACTCACATATATTTGTACATACAGACCGTTGAACACTGTAATAAATGATTACTCTACATCTTCTCACTGACAAGTGACATTTAATGGTCACCTAACAGTTTTCTTCATTTTCACTTTCACCACTTGTTGTTGGGAGGCATTAACAGGCTATAATATCAATAGCAATATCCCAATATAGATGTAACCGTGTAAAAGATGACCTCAGATGAAACCTAGGTTTCCATGACAACCCTAGCCGCTGTGCTCAACACCTAGGGGTGAGGCTGCCAGACTGTGTGTGTCTCACTACACTGAGACAACCAGCAGAAGGGGGGCTCCTGAAGAATAGTGGTTTCTCCACGGGATCGGTCAAGTGTCTGTAATAGTCTGGCCAGGTAACGCTACACAGAGCCACAGAAGAGACAGGGTAAGAGTTAAGCAGTGCATGTTGAAAGCTTTTCATTATTAACTATTTTTTTGCTTTTTTTTTGTTTTGAGCAACAAGTTAGAACCTGACAGTGTCTGAGTAACACTTTTTATCTTGACTGTTTGTGTGTGTGGGGTGGATTTTGTATTTAGTGAATGAGCTATATATCCGGTGTACATCTGGACAGAAATAACTATGTCAATATAATTTGTTGGATCAGTGATAATGTGGGCTAAAGTACAGTAGACTGCCAGGTAAGCATTATATCTCACCTGTATAACCAGAACTTTAAAATTTAAATGCAGCTTGAATGTACCTGTTTGCCTATCAAATTGTGGAATTTTAATTAGTTACAGTTCTGTTAAACTGTCCATTTAGCTAAAATTTCTTTTTTTCTGTTGTCATGAGCCAATATTTATGTTTTTTATAGAGTGAAAGCCATACTTGTATTTATAGTCCTCATATATTCAAAATTCACTTTCAGCAGATTTAATTCTCACAGATTTACTATTTAATACTGGCATACAGAGTTTTATGAATGTATTATCAACATTTTTCTAATAATGATTTTATAAACATTTACTGTATAAACATCATCTTATCATGATGATGCCTTAAATTAAAGGATGTAGATGTGATATCTGCAGGAAATGTGCTTGGTTGCGGTGCCAGTCCTTGTAAGACTGTTACTACAGCCATAAAGCATTGAGAGCGGACAGAGTATGCAAGCTGTGTATCCTTACACAATTTTTGTGTCTTTATTCAATTTTGGATGACAGTTTTGTATTTGCATTCATTGGTTTACCTGTTTACAAAGTAGAAAGACAAAAACTGTGAACAAAAGTGCAGAAATGCATTGCTATGGCTGGGCAAGGTAAAGGCACAGATTTATAACCAGCAATAAAAAATGAAAAAAAGGCTAAAGAGGCCAGTGTGCATAAAAAGTTGTTTGGCAGTGCAAGCTGAGAGCTGACCAGATGTGCTACACAGAGGCAGCTGTCTTACCGGGTTGTTTATCTGCCATTTCTCACTCCTTTTCAGTAAATGAATAGTGTCTTGCCCAGCATGCTGCTTCAGAACACTTAACAAAGAGTTAAGTCAAAAGCAGAGTGATATGCAACAAGTAGTGTAAATAGTAAGTAACATTAATACACAGTGATACCCACTTGAAGCCAAGTGTGGAGAAAAGAAGGCAACAGAAAAGAAATAAAAGTCTTAATACTGGTATAAGAAGAGCAAAAAAATCTTTGGGAGTTGCAAAGAGAACTGAGTGCCCTCCCCGCCTGGACATGCTAACATTACGCAAACATTTTGTGAGCAGTCAGATATAAGGTATAGTCTCTACACATGAAGAAACATGGGCCAACACTACTGACTTGACTGGCCCACACCCAAATTCAATGACTGAAAGAGATGCAAAACACAGGCTGGTGAACTACTCTTCAATTTTGGGGCCCTGTAAATGAAGGCTTTACCACCAACAGTTGATTTATTTATTCTAGGAATTACAAGAATCCTGTGGTTTAGGAGTGCATTCTGGCTCACACATGTAAATGAGTCTTGTGTGCTTTTCTAAGTAAGCGATATGGTTTTAAAATTATGGGAAATGAAAAGAAGACCTAAGAACCGGTGCAAAGAGATTATGCTTTCAGGTTGTTTTTATCATCCACAGTCAAGCATTCTAAATTATTAATGTTGTAAGAGTTTTTTTGGACACTCTGACATATTACAGTAGTCAAGTGAAATTAATATATTACAGCCAAGCTGAAAACCAAACTGAAGTTTTATGTATGATGGCTGCAGGACTGGAGGTCTCATAATACCAATGTTAAAGTTAATGAAATTACGTTAACATCGAATATATCAAAATACTGCTGCTAAAATTATTTGGAATTGTGTGGAATATTAATTTGGTTTTGAATCATCTTAAAGTACTAATAGGAGTGAGCCATGCAGACAGAACAATGCGACACTAAAGCAAACAAGCTTTTTATTCAAATGGATATTGATAGAGCCGTGCATACAGCTATTTGGCATCATGCTTCATCCTCTGTGAGGAAACATGCTTTCCTACTTTGTCTGCAAAATTGTTCCGATACGAACTGAGGATTTGGTTGGACCTAGAAGCCTGCTATGAAAAGCCATGAGGAGAGCACTTGTGTCATGCCTGGCCCTGGCTGCCATCCTGAACCACCCTGAAGGTTAAATTGACTATCCTTGTGATGTCAGATGTTGCTTTTTTCTGTTTCTCTCCTTGTGCAGAACACAATGTATATGTAAACACATTTGGTGTGAATGTGGCAATAAGGGCATTATCAGCACGTTCTGTTTTTGTTGGAGACTGAGTGCAGTGATGTCCTTTTGTGGAGAAGCAGTGGACACAGCTGAGTTTATTTCACAGTTACCACTTAACACCACCTGAATGAACAGGCTAGACACACACATGCAAGGTTAAAGGTCACAGAGGCCTTGCGTGGCTTCATAGTGATGTAAGAAAGCATCCAGTCCAGTGCCAAAGGTCCACACATGTTGTCCCCAAGTCATGCTGTCTGAACTATTTTGAAAAGGGGTCACAAGTGTTCAACTTGTGCAATACAAACATAAGCTAAACTGTCAAGATGATAATCAGTACTTCAATAATTTAGTCTCAGCCTGTTTATCTAAGCCCTTTGTCTGTTGTGAAATGCACATTGCTTGTTCTGAACTGTTTGTCACTTTTGAGAAAAGCATCTGTCAGATGTATAAATGCAAATGTCAAGATCATTTTAGAAACCATTTCAATTGGCGTATGTTGCCTGTTTTGAAAAACGAATCTCTTCATCTGACAACTGCGAGGCCGTAAAGGTTGATCACCAAACTGCTTAATATCACACAGTGCATATGAGAAGCCCTGTGTAAAGACAATTATTCAAAGAGAATGAGCAGCATTTGTGGAAATCTAGTTATATATAAGTTGTCTTTATTGGCCTGTGGTACCCAGGCGGCGATCTTGATCTGTTTTTCAAGGTTCGTAGGAGTTGGTAGTTAGGCAAAGTACAAATTTATTTTCTAGGACACAATACAGTTGCGGCTTGGCTGAAGTACAAGTAGCTGAAGAAAATGTTCTTTTGTTTGGCCTCCCCTTTATAATGCCCTATGGGAAATGCCCACTTTTGGAGAAGCACTCGCAAACACCGCAATGTTCTGTCCAGCAGGACATTAGAGTGGAAATGTTAAATGGTTGCGTGTCATTGAGCTGCCCCGCAGACTAGGGAGAGCTCTTCACATTAGAGACAGCCCTGATGTGCCGTGTTGCCAGATACACTGTGATAGAACCAGTTTTTCATAAGTAGAGACCGCTTTAGGAATGAACCAGTATAGGCCTTTATTCTGAAAGGGCGTCACGCCCAATCACGCACCCCAGAGAACATAAAGGCAGGTTTTTATGCCAGTAGAGATGAAAGAAAGGGAAGATTGGCTTTCCCTGCTGCACGCAGACATGGTGAGAAAAGGGCCGACAGTAGAAGGACAGAAGAGGGGTTGCAGCGAAGGGCACAGAGCAGCACTGGACCTACAGCAGGCAGTCAAGGTCTTCTGGACAGGGTGACCGATTTTCTGCATCATATTTCAAGCTGTCCCCATCTACTTGTAGAAAATAATTCTTGTACAAAGAAAAAAACAGAAACAGTTAGGTGAGTCACATTTTTAGCTAAAATACCTTAAATCTTCTGTGCCATACATAATGTGTATATACCCACGTTTTTTTTTTATTATTGCATGCAGTGTATGGTGTTTTATTTGTATGCTTTTCTCCCCAAATCCTTGTGGGAATGCTAACACAAGACTCCAGGAATTAATTCCCCTCTTGACTGTAATCCATCTGCATTCAGAATTTGAATTTAACCCTTCATATAAACAACATTAAAGAGGAAGTACATTGATGAAGGAACTTAGCAAAACTAAATTAATTTGGCTTTGTGTTTAAATGGATAACCATGATATTATCTGATAACTTGATCTAGGCAAGAACCTGCTTAGATCCAAAAATTTTAAAATAACTTGTCTGAAGTTGCGTTCTAGAAACAGAAAGAGTTTTTTCCTGCACGGCTTCAAGGAGGCAGATGTCCTGTTTCTTATTGAGTGCTGAACTTTTATAACCCTGGGAATTTGCCCCTCTGGGTAGCAGCCCGGGGCACGAGTACATGTGAAGTGGAGTGCAGCAGTAGCTCCTAGCTTCTCGCCTTCACCGGCACTGTGGGCTTTGCTGTGAAAGGGGGACGGTCAGAGGCCCTGAGCACAAATAAGGAAACTTTTCCCCATCTCTCCCTGCAGGGAGCAGCAGGCTGCGGACCCCACTATGGAGTACGTCAAGGTAAGAAGTTCTGTTTCTCTATATTCAGTGGTGAGGACCACATTCAAGTAGATTCACACCACCTTTACAATCTGTCCTACAAACTCTCCATATTGGCTGCCTGTAAGTTCAAGCCTAAATACAGAAACGGTTTTGTTTAGACAATGAGTTAGATTTCATGTCAACCATTGATATGTTCATCGAAAACTAGTCTCAGGGTGCAAGAAATGGAAGTGGTCTTTGGTGATTTGATACTTGAAACCTTTCCATGTTTTGTTGGATCAAATGTAAGGCTCGTTGCAAAAGGAAATATAAATGTTTAATGTAGTAAACTGCATTCTCTCATGTACAGTATACCAGGCATTATTCAAAAAAGCAGTGTTATATAGAAATATAGACTCATATTTAGACTCATAGTCACAATGACACTGCTAAAATTAAAATAGCGTTTTCAACAGAAATCTAACTACAGACATTGTTAATGTTTAGTCAATATCTTCTTGTGTACATATAGAAATGTTTAGGTTTATAGGTCTCGTGTCTTTACTACGTGCTATATATCCTTCTAGAAAACTGAAACAAATAAATACTGATTCACATTTTTTTCATTCAGAGACAGAAACTTAACTTTCTTGTAATCAAGTTTTTAGTGCAAAACAATTTCCTAACTTTGGATTGTGCTAATTGTAGATTAAGTCATCATATAATTCACCCCTGGAGTTCTGAAGGAAAGGGTCTGCTTTAAGGAGTAATGATTTGGAAGTAGTTTTCCTCATAATCGTTGCATAGTTACTGCAGCATTACAGGAGTCCCGCAGCAGGGCTGGAAAACAGTGATCCATTTATCTGTGTTCATTCTGTTTAGTCTTGAGTGGAGCCAATCTGTGCACTCCAGATACATCGCGTCTGTGTTCTGCGACTGTCTATTTTACTGGCATAGGCAATGCAGAATATCTAATGAGGCAAAACTATAATGATTGTTTTTAATAACTTCATACACAAATGATTAATTTGATTCAATAACTGTAAAACAGTAAACAGGTTGCATGTGCTGGGTAACTGCCCTTCTCTCAACAAACATTCCGTAGTTCTCATTTTCAGTGATGAAATCAGTGCGGTTATGTTTTGAATATTATATGAATTTTTCACATTTTAGACCAAAATAATTTTTTTTGTTTCTGGCAGAAGTTAGTAGTCTCACAAATCACACCATCACTTTTTATGCTTTGAAGGTAGTTATTCCTGGCAAAAAATGACAATATCTAATTTCCCGTGGACTGTCTTAGTCTCTGAGGCCAAATGTGGCACCTTGGGGCTTGTTTTCTGTGGACCTAGATCAGAACATTGCAGTGCCAGGTTTGTGAGCACTGACTGCCACCGTTGTGATCTGTCACCAGACTATGACCTATCTCAGCCACCTGAGATCTCAGAATTCACCCTCCTTCCCCACTGGTAGACTCTTCCCACATCGATGTGAAAAGTAAACCTTGACGGTGCGCTGTGACCCCACGGTCAGGAGAGCAGATCAAGCTGATCATGTGCCTCAACCAGTGTGTGCCCTTCAGGCAAAATATATACTGTAACGACATTAGGACTGGAGCTCCAAAGACTTGGAATCTACAGCATAGACCTTCTGGGTAATGGTCGGCTTAGCCAAATGTATCATTACTTATTTTTTGCTCAGGTGATGCATTAATGCAAAGAATCTTTCGGTATTTGAGTTCAGCCGAATGTTTTTACAGTAGCAGATTGCATACTTTACTCCATGCACTTTCAATAATAAGGGAGAAGAGGGGTTTGAACCAGGGTTACAAGTCCATATCTTAAATTTCTGCCTACTGAATGTCCAAGCTAAACCACCTACAGCAAGAGCACTTTAGTTGGGATTACTCTTATGATTGTAAAGGACATAAGAGAAAGCTCTCCATTTTCTGTTGCTGCTCAAACAGACTGGACATGTGAAGAACTCTGATGGAATCCCTGTCAGTGGCTTTTAAGTTATTTTAGTATCAGGATGATGATGGACTGTTTAGTTTACATACCATTACTGGCTAGAAAAAGGCTTCACTTTTTTGATCCCCTCATTGAGGAAGGTGTTAGTAGATGAAAAAATATTTCATAAATATTGAAGTAATAATCTTTTTTTAAAAGTGTTACTTGAAGGGTGAAAGGGTGTTCATTGCAAATGTACAGTTTTTACGAGATGGTTCTGTCACCGTGCAAACTGACTTTTTTTTTTAAACATTTCTTAATTTGCCTTGAAATTAAAAATGCAAAAAAAATACATAAGGCAAACAAATAACATTGTGTTTCTGTACTGAAGCATTATCGATGACCAAACTGTGATTGATGCAGGACTGTAGACCATCTCATAAATCTATTTTCACTGACCACTCCTGATGCCCTTTCTGTCTGAGAAGGAATATCTAAGTAGAGCAGCACTATGACTTGGTTTAATTGTGAGGGGAAATTCATAACTTCACCGCGGCATAGTGTAATGTTTTCTGAGTGTTTAGCCAACCTCACCGATGGAGCTTAGCAAAGCACAACATGAGTTGCAGGAAGTGCTTTGTGCAGATTTATTTTTAGGAAGCTCTTTTAGAATGCAACTGTCATGTGGGAACATCCCAGAAGAAATTATAGCAGCAGAGAACAATTGCCCCTTTTAATATCATTCCTTTAATGTGGAATTGTGTAGCTGTGCAACACCTTTGAAAAGCTTTTATGTATGCATAATGCACAAACCCATACCAGCATATTCAAATGTTTGCTTTTCCTCAGAGCTTTGACAATACCAAGATATTAAATACACTGACTATTATAGGGCATTTTGGAGATCCCAGCAAAGTTCATCTACTGAAAGGACTACTTGTGGTCAGGTTACAATGTTTAAGATGGAGCTGCTGAGCACAGTGTTAGCCTAACTCTGGAACAACTCAGATCAGAACAAATGGCTTGGAAAGGGGGCAACAGTAGCAACAAAACTCACTGCTGCCCACCTAGAGGCACTGTCGTGACTGCAGTTTGACCAACGTTTGTCACCGATGTCATTGCGTGTGAAACACCAGTTGTCTTTGCTGCTAATTGGCACAAATTATAATCATCAAAGCAAATCCTGAAGGCGGGAGAGTGGAAATGGTTTGAGGAAGACTCAGTTCCTAAAAATGTAACCCAGAAGCAGGCGGAAACCAACTGGCCCTCTTGGGAAAGGGGTTCGTGTTGTACAGCACAGTGTGCACAGCAAAGGAGTTGCATATCCTGTTTTTACTGATCCCACTTGTACACTGATTACACTCATGTGAACCGTCTCCTTATGGTCACCTCGACATGAACGTGAAGCTCACAAAGCGTTTAGGGCTTCAGACAGTTACTAAGTTGTGCAGATCTGTTCCATACAGGTCTAAGCAGCTGGGTTTGTAGTCAACAGTAGGAAAGCCAAAGCTCCAGGTGTTATTTTCCTGTTGCCGGTCGAATGTCAGGGGATGTCCTGACAAAATGAGAGTTAACTCGCTCATTTTGAGGAAGGTGTGAAGGTTGCATGCTAATATGAATGTAATATGAATAGCATGAACTGACTGCACAGCTCAGCTATGTGTTGAGTAGAACATGTATGCAGTGTCCCCAGCTGGGTTAGCCAGAAGCTTTCATCTTGTAAAAGAACTTTTTTCTGCGCTGAAAATATTTTTTTAAGATGTGTATAGCAGTCAGTGCAGGCCACCGTGGACTACATGCAGTAAATGTTTTTTTTATGTATTTGTGGGATTGTTCTTTAAGCACCGTTGAGCTCTTTTGTGTCACTTAACTTGCCCCTGCGTCTGACAATGACAGTCCACAGTGCAAATTCAGCAGGAGAGACACTTAGTCACACTGCAAGAGGTTGGCCACTAAATGAATTAGCTGCAGGTCTGGTGACTGTACTCATCTGGACAATATGATATAGCAGCTGGAGAGACAGAGCCCTGAATTTCATACCTGTTGACAAAATGGACCTTGAAAGAAGCAGCGTGACATTAGTGAATGAGAGGAAGCTATGAGACACCCCCTCCCCCCCAGTCATCCACACTATCTTGCCTGCCAGCAGTCCTCCTCTGGAAGGAGCTGGTCCCTATGAAATGGCCCTTTCAGACACAGCCCATCCCCGTCCCACCAGTGGCCCGTGTGCAGTAAGCTGCTAACTAGTCTTGAAAGGGCTTTAGAGGAACAATGGCTCACTGTCTGGTCCGGGAGATTTACAGCCCTCTCTGAACCCAAATAATGGCCCCTTTGGCCGCCCCTTCAGCCTGCAGGACAGGGACAGCCTCAGTCAGCCCTGGACAACTTCGGGCAGATCTGGGACAGGCCTGTTAGCTGGGTGGCTGTCGGAGTGACCATCAGACAACCCCACACTGCCCAACAGGCCTCCAGCTGAACTCTTGTTCCCTTCAGTTTCAATGGTCAGTCATCCTCTCTGATGAAAAGCCACCTCCTTGGTGTAAGAATAGGTTTGTGCTCTTTGTGGAAGGGTGAGTTGGGCAGTTTGCTAAAAAATGTAACAACATATTTCAGGGTATGCTATCACACAGGCTATTCTGAAAGAACTATTGTCTGACACAGCAAATTCCTGAGTGAAGAGTGAACCTGAACGCACCGAGCGCGAAGCACTCGGCCGCGGTATGGCAAGTGGAAGCCTGTGGGTTTTATGACCGTTGTGCCTATAAAAGTAGAAGAGCCATTATCCCACTTCAGTTTAGCTCTTTAAAACATCACCCTTCAACTGTGTAAAACTACATCTACCCTGAAAGAAGCCAGTTTCATTGTCACGAAGCTGTTAGCCAAGTACAGTAGTACTGTTGTATAGAGGAGCAGTGCCCTCTGGTGGCTCAAAGTGGACATCATAACAGGAAGGACAAATTAATGAAGGTTGAGGACAGAGTGGTTCTGCAAGGACAGATAAACTGGACCAAAATGAGTACGAAGGATTGGCTGAAATTGGATTTCAGGGATCAGGTGAATTCGGCGTACAGTGCCAGCGGATAACTGTTTATTCCGCAAAGCTCAGTGTGTTAAATATTGTAAATATCTTATGTTTCAGCAAAGCTTCTGAGAGAAAGGAGTTTTTAATAGTTAACGAATCCATTTTTGCAATACTGGGCTTAACTTTGGTTTGTGGGAACGAAGGATCGGTCACTCATTATTTTGCATAATAAATTCATTGTTTAAAAGAAGCTGCTCCAAAAGGTCAGCAGGTCTGATATCTGGGTAAACTAATTGTTTCTAAAGTAAAATTTAGAATTGCACTTTATCAAAACGTTTATACAAATCTTTTGATATACTGGTCAAACATTTGATAGGGTAAAGTCACAGTGTAGAGAAATAAAGTGCTAAAGCTTACTGCTGTGAAATCCGAGTTTTTCCAATCCTACCAGGCAGATTTCATAATTGCCTAAATTTGATTTACTTCTAGGCATCTGGGTTGTTACTGAGTGCAATTAACTTGTTTAGTAGCATTCCCCAGGGGGGCATTCCTTCGTCCTACATGGGTGTGCCTGATGTCTGTCCTGACACATTAGGAGCCATTTGTATGGAGCGGAACGGAGCTGCACTGATATTGTGGATAACAATTCCCCCTGGTCGGAGGACACCTTGGGTCACTCTGCAGAAAGTATTTGACCTTCAAAGTAGCTTTTAACACCGCAGTTTGACTTTGGTATTGGAAATGAATCTAAGAAAAAGTGAGATCAGATGCTCTGAGCACATGCCCAGCAGATGCGCACATGACAGATCTTGCATCTTCAAAGCTCCCATAATGTCCTGCTACCCGCCACTGGCTCTGCATCCCTCTGTCACGTGTTTGTTTGTTGCCCCGCTTCTCCCTTCACTGTCCCACATCTTGGGTTGCGTCTTCATCCTCAGTCTCCAAAAAACCTGGTGATTGGCTTCTGAGGTCCCTGATGATGTAACTTTTCTATTCATACCTTAAATCTTCCACTACAGAAGCAGTCATTTGAAGATAAATTAGCTGGAATGAGGTTGCAGTAATATTTCCATGCTCCTGACTACCCACTTCAAGTAGAATGTGCACAAGAGCAGGGTCCCCACAGAGCAGGGTCTTCAATATTCTGTGACCACTCCCCTCACTGTCACTGTCCTTCCAGCGCACCTTAAGGTTTCTTTACCATTTATTTATTTATTTATTATCTTTCTTATTTATTTTACTTATTTATCTATTTGCTGTTTGTTTCTTTTTTTCTTGGTGTTCGGTTGCTTGTCTGTTTTATTTTTTCATTGTATATTTTCTTGCAAGTCTATCCTGGATCAGGGCACATTTCACTACATGGTATACAACCATGTACGTGACAAATAAACTCTTTTGACTTTTTTTGACTCTTTGACACAAAGGCAGCGTAACTGCTTCAGTGTACGTGCTTGCTTAATTCCGGTCAAAACAGTGACAGAGGTGAGCAACAGAGCACATGAAGTAACACATAAGTGATGATGATAGAAAACAGTGTGAGTAAACAGTAAAGACAGCTGCAAGTGAATTACACAGCACTAAGCCATATGGTGGGGTGCAATGTCACAGTGAGTTAAGCAAGTGAGTTTGATTCTAGCTCAGGGGATTTGGAGTTTGCATGTTCTTAACCTGTCTGCACCCCTCAAACATGCACAAAACGGAGAAATGGCAAACCACTTCCATCCCTGCTTCCCTGGTGTTACGACCCGGCTCGTTGGCTAGGGGACCAGCATTGAGGATCGTAGCATTTTAAGGAAAAAGCAGAAAATGTAGGTGGTAGGGAAGAACCCCCTTTAACAATTAAACCCGATACACGGCACAGTTATATAGTTGAACAGTGGTCAAGTGTAATTTATTTACTGTGGGGAGTGATGGAATTATATACAGACATATACAAACAAACAAAAACCAGAACCAGGCTCCAAACAGTTTTATAGAACATAGGCGGTTCCCAACTCAAAAACAACAACAAAACAAAACAGACATCCCAACCTGGGCCACGAAAAGAAAAGAAAACAAATGACAAACTCAAGCCCAGTCGACCTCCACTACAGAAATCACCAAACCAATACAAGGGTGGGAGACCGCCACTTCGCCTGATGTTTTAACATAATAGTGATTACAACAGATAGCTAAGTGTTAGCAACAGGTACAGCGAGGGTTGTACACTCCCCGGTGCCAACACTGTACAAATAAGGGCAAACAGCAAAATCCCCCGTTAGACACAGAATGTCAGAAAACACAACCAAGGCTAAGCTGTTGCCGCTGCCTCCATGGTGGTCCGTGCAGATCAGCACTTGCAGGGGTGATGTCATTCGCTGACGGACCTGTCAAACGTTCAACCCCTATGGAGAGACCGCGCGAACAGGAACACGACAGTTCCCCGCCAGAAAAAAAACAAGAACCGTAACACTGGTAAACCACAATTTGGATTTGAATCAGTGGCACTTCTGCACACCATGTGGTGACCGAGGAGAGGAAAACAAAAAGGTTCCAAGCCAAGGGCACTACTGAGTGCCCACCCCTCTCCATTCTAGTGTTATAGAGTGGGTCTGAGGGAGGGGCTCCTGATGATCAAAAGTTCAATTAGGCGATGTGAACCCATATGAAGCTGCACTTGATCAGGTACCTGTTGTCCAGAACTACATGGACTGCATTGTTACGATATTGAGCAAGACATCCAAGCTTCCGCTGGCTCAATGTGTTCTGCAGAACAAATGTCAACATCCTCCAGTGATTAATTGGTATTTAACTTTAGTTTGTCCAAGTACACTGGCATGCTACATACGCCATCCACAGAACAGAGCCCACTACACCAGTTAGAAGCCCTATTCACCTCCCAGGGGTTGATTAGCACAAAGCAGGATTGTCTTATACTGTGCAGTGGAACATGGAGAACATGAGCATGACTAAGACTCCGAAATGGTTGTTTCTCTGAGTTAATTTTGCTACAAAATGGAAAAGTTTATTCTCTGTGTTGTGCACCTCCTGGAGTTGGTCCTCTAATGCCCACAGCACTTTAACTCAACAGTTGTGCATAGAGAAATGAGTCGAAAAAGGAAGAAAGTTCTCCAGAGTCTTCAGATGTAAATATAGGCCTGTTTGAGACGGGAACTCCCTTTAGGGTGAGTGATGTGGAAAAGAACGTGGGGAACTTTCCCTCTCCCTCGATTCTCCACAGCTTCTAGTCTAAGCAACTGCTGACAGTCCCCTGTGAGCGAGTGTCAGGGCCAGTGTGTGATGTCTGCTCTCACTTAGTGTTTCACGTCTGTTTGCTCTCTTCTCCTCGCGCAGCCAAAGCAAGCGCCCACCATGTATGCCGTTTCGCATCCTCGCTTGCTGCTTCTGTCTGAAGCTCCTTTAAGAGGAACAAGTCTCCTGAACCTGTGACAGCAGCAGAGGAACAGCTATGGATCGGCGTGATTCAAATATTCCCTGGAATAGATGGACCGGTGACAGAGGCCCCCAAAAAGACAGGCAGTCCTCAACCACGATCTGTTGACTGAGGTGCAGCGACTTCACAGTTAAAGGAGCTCCCCATACAAATTAGATCCCGTCACTCACTCTGCATCCACGTGAAGAGCTGTGTCTCAAAGGTTCACCCGCTTTTCCACCGTTAAAGGAGGACTAGTGAATGGACCGCGCTGCTCCTCGCCGTCCAGCCCTGGGATGCCAGCTTAGCGTAACACTTGAGAGTAATTTGTAAAGGCATGCGGAACACATGCTGTTGAGGCCCTGCTCCTCTCTGAGGGCGTCCCTGCCCACACTTTTTTGGATGTGTGATTCAATCTGCTTTCTCAGGCTCGGAGAGGGTTTGACTTCCTCCTGTGGGAGGTGAGAAGAAATGCTGGTGTGTCTCACACCGTTTATTGATCAGCGTTCATTCACAAACTGTGCCTCGCGTTTGCGATGCATTACAGAGGGGCTTCAAAAAGTCCCTTGAAGACATTTGTACTTCTAAACAGACTTTCTAGCACAGGTTTGCTAAAATAGACGCAGAACTGTGAGCGAAAGAAAACCAGATTTGTGAGAACGTCCTGCCACGCATTATCCATTCACAGAGAAACCTGGAGAAAATCCACATTTGTTATGTGTGATAGAAGCATCGGTACTGGAGAGAGATGCTGGTCGGGGGTTGGCTATGGCTTTCTTGCTCTCAGGTGATGTAATATCGAACGCTGTATGCCTGGGGCTGGGGGGTGCAGGGTGTGGGGTCGGGGGCTGCGAGCAGCCGAGTGCTTCCAACCCCCACATGGCTGAGATTTCAATCGCGGGGGGGCGAGTGAGATCACATGGGACCTCCTGCACTCCTTACATGGAATGCTGAGGCTGAGTGTGGCAGCGTGGCTTCGCACACAGCAGCGACTCTTCCGCAGCGAGCGCACATCACACAGCTGGTCAACAGCTTTTCATGGAGAGTGCTTTACTCCCAATAGGTGTGTGTGTATGTGTGCGTTTTACTTTTTTATTAGCTGCAGATCTTGAAAGTAATAAGGGAATTGAAAGATGTCTGAGAGATGCAACGTGTTGCGGACCATCGCGGCAGCGCTGTGCTGCTTCTATCAGAAGAGCTCAATCATCGGAGCCAAGGTGAGTGACATCTGGGCCCCTTTCTGAGCAAACCCCCACGAAAGCCACAGGCTCAGATCCTCAGAACCGTGCTTACTCGCTAGTTTAGGTCATGTCTGTGTCAGCCGTGTTAGAGCACAGCAGCATGTAAATTAGCAGAGAAAGGGAATGGACAGTTTTGACTTTTACATTTTGTTCCTCACAGTTGTCCTTTTAAGTGTGACAAAAGGTCAAATATATGGAAAGTGTACAATGTGTCACTTGCGGTGTTGACACCTTGGCTTCTAGTTGTCTTGTAAGCATCACTTTGGAGCTTGTGGTTTCGGTCTATGTGTGTTGCATACAGGTGGATGGGGTTGTTCGTCAGCTGTGACATTGAGTCTGCGTGTGAGTCAGGGGGGGTTTTGGCTGCTTCAGGCAGATGTCATGTTGCTGGGATCAGGCTGACTGTCACCTCTCACTCCTCCTGGGGCTCATAGAGCGGAATGTAAATAGGAGAGCGCCGAACGGTGGCCTTCCTGCAACCGTGGAGATATACGGTGCTGCTCATTATATTAAGTGTGGAACTCTGCCAGGCATCCTTCACTGTGCCACATTTGCTGGAACAGGAAGGAGATGCTAAGTGGCAGTGCTGCCTCTGCGTGCGTGTGTGCGCACACATGCATGAAGGCACGCTTTTTGTTGAGTGATTTAGTGTTTAATTCATCTTGAGTTGCGCTTGATGGAAAAAGGTGCATTTCCCTTGATGAGGTTTTCCTAAGGAGTCTTTCTTTCATCACGTAAAGTGAACCTGTTGGAGTACCAATACGCCACTCACATTTTGGGGCTTGAAATAGAAAAGCCCTATATTGGTCCCGTGGAGTGTTTATGGAAGCGATAATGTGCTGTAATGGAAGAAGGGTTGTGAGGTCACTGACTAGGATATATAAAGGAGTTTATTAAAAAAAGTTTCATGAAAGCGGTATTAGGAAATGTGCGGTGTAAGTTGTATAAGGTGTGTGTGTTCATTTCTAATTTGTAAGGGGATTTCAGAAGATGAACAATGAATGAAAAATCCATTTCTGTGATTTGTTTTGCATGTGGAAATGAAAGATGTGTGGTATTTGCTTACGCGAAAGAAGACATTATTGTATGTCTAATTGAATCGGTTACAAATGAGAAAAAATGTCACAGTAGTGAGACTGAATCACTTGTCTGCTGTAGATTGCAAGTGTCAGTTTCAGCAGTAGGGAGTCCAGTTCCAGACCCTGGATCAGGTCCTGCATGTGGCCGTAGGCACTGGCCACCGTTGCTGGTGGACTTTTTCATTGCTGAAAGTGAAGGCAATTTTGAGAGGAATGTATACAGCATCCCTCTTTTCTCTCACACTTATGAACAGGATGGCCCAAAATAACTCCAAGTTTGTTATTTCTCATGTCTGGCTGTTGTTTCCACAAGGCCCAAGTGAGACCCAAGTCCAAGCTCTAATCTGTTTAGTTAGCTTCATACTTAAAATAGCTGCCGGTCATCGCGGAAATATTTCAGTTTAATCTGGATCAGTGGAAATCGGGGTTTGGGTGCTAAAGTGTGGTCTGTTGTTGGTGTGGAGACTTGAGATGAAGTTTGCTACAGAATTTAAACAAGAAGTGTAGGGAACTTCCAGCTGTTGGCCTGCACCTTGAAGACTTCTATTTCATTTCCTTTTCATGAAAATGACACCAAGTGGTGTTAATTTTAGCTGTTTAAAAATGTAGCTGGCACAGCTGGGAGCACAGTCACGTACAGCTGCGAGAGGAGCCTCATTGGACAGAAACCAAACACCTAGCTGGGCTTTTTAAATAACCCACCTTACTCACCAAACTGCTATAGTAACACCATAGCTGGCACAAGACTGTGTTATGCCTTTCATCCTGATGCTCCTCTGAACCCCCTGCTTTTTCTCGTGTCACAAAGACAAGTGAAAGACACACACAAGCTACCTGTCACAACCGAACTGTCCCAGCTTGCATCAGTCGCAACTCAACACCTCACTTTGGCAGCCACGAAAGGCCTCTTGGGCATGTCGGCTAAATCGTGGCTCCACAGTGTGACACAGCCGGGCAAACAGCGGCTGCTCTTCCATCACAGAACCTCCCCGTGTCACTCCTACGCATCCAGAGCCTCCATTCCCAGGGTCCAGGCATCTCCCTACAGTACAAGCATGCTGCACTCAAAGGACCCCTAAAAGAACCTAGGGCCAAACACTGCCATCTGGGGAAGCAACAACTAAAATCTGCTGACAAGTGCAACTCCACCTTGTGTAAACAAACAGACTCCTACTCTTGCCACTTCCTGAAGACCTCCCTAAACACGGACTGCAACTATAAGTCCATCTTACTTTTTGGAGAGTGACAGGCGCCTTTAAGCGGGCTGGTGCTCATAGCATTTGACTGCTTTAAAACTAGAGTGGCGCCATCCCCCTCACAGGTGCCCGTGCTGACCTTGTGTACCTGGCACCAGGCTGTGGCAGCTGGGAGAGGACGTGGTGTGGCCCACAGGGAGGTGGTCAGTGGGACACAGGGCAGATGGAATGGCCTGATGGCCTTCTGAGTTTGCACACATGCAGGAAGGAGGTGGGACCTGCCAGGAAGTGGGTGCAGATGAGTGTGGCAGAACTGGGTGTCTCTCATCACTTCGCAGTGGAGGGGCTGGACTCCTCAATTCATCAGTCTGGAGATATCCCGAAGCCCTAGAGGAAGTCAAATAAACATACTAAGCAGCCTTAATCGCCCTTAATTGGACATTTCCTTCTAAATATTTTGCTGCCTTGATGCATGGGAGTAGCAACGGAAATTCAGCATCCCGGTGAGCCAACCCCCCGTTCCCAATAGCCTTTCCTTTTACTTTATCTCTCGGTAGCATTCAACCTGTTATTACTTGCTCTGCGGCATTATTAGTACGGAGGAGAGCGCAGGGGGTGGATGCTAAAGAATTGATTTGGAATTTTATTTTTTATTTGGTGTCGTCATACGTTAGACTGAAACTGTTTCTTCGGATGGAAAAGCGATGCGGGGCTGAGCTTAAAGATGTGCTCCTTCCTGGACGGCCTCATTCCATCACTCCACAGTAGCCTCCTGTGGGTTCACACTGTCTAAACCACCTGGATGAGCCCAGGAGCCCCAACCCTCATAAATCAGCCATGTAGACATGCAGGAGACGCACGGTACAGGCCTGTGTCAGCCAGCAGTGCTGAAACGTGAAATCCCCAGGTATGCAGTCAGACCCTCAAGGGCTGGGGAATCCTTTCAGAAAAAAACCCTTTCGAGAAATCCACAATTTCCTGAGACAAGCCAATTAGATAGGGAATCTCTTCTATGAGCTTCCCTCCAAGTAAACAAATAAGCCTTGGGTCTCAGGGCATTGAGACACCTCAGGGTACCGCGTGCCACCTATTTTGGCCTCTCTGTACAGCAGCACTGCCCTGGTCCACTGTTCCACAACTACTGTATAATGAAGCACAAATAGCACCCTGCATGCATCACATTTTAAAGATCGAGAATAGAATTCGGTGGAGCTCAAGTCAAAAATTACTGGACTGCAAGCAGAGGAATTTCTTTAAAAAGCAACACTGCCATCATGTGCATGTGTGACAGCAAGGAGTGGATGTGCCGTCATGCGTCACCCACTATAAATTACTGCTGTATTAGCAGCCGCAGCTTCTAGGGCATTGACTTGAACCGTACACGAGCGTCGTTTTAATAAACTTGAGCCCAGAATTAATTTTGCTCCTTGGATGGAGGAAAACAAATGCGATGATGGTGCACTGACGCACGGTGATGAGCGCTTGGTTATTTTTCAGACTTCGGTGTCACGTCACGCAATGAAAAAGTAAAGGAAGGGGGAAAACAGCGCCTTGCGAGATTATATTCCCAGCCTTTGCAAATACGTGTCGTCTGGTGGCTTGGCTTTGTGGTCGTCTGCATCCCGAATGACTGACAGCGCTGAGTAACGCCGCCCATGCTGTCCTGTGATGCCAGTGCCGCCTGGGTGTGCTTCCAGTAAGGGCTGAATCCTGGGTTTGCCACATGCTATAAATACGCCACTTATAAATGCTCACCCCTGGGTGGACAGGAAGGTCACGTATTCTTTTACAAGAATATTTCTAGCACAGCTGGTTACTTTTTTAAATGTACTGTTTTATTATGCTTCTCATGCAAGACATGTCTCTCTCTGTTCAAGGATCACATTCTTGGTTTTTGTCATCTGAACTGTGCCCGTAGTCCCCTCCCACTTTGATATCCCCTAAATATAAGTGCAGCGGCCTCTCCTGATCCCAGCAATGACACACACCCACATTCCCATTGTCAGCATTTTTTTAACCCAGTCCTCCCTTCTGCACAGCCAGTGTCAAGGAGACACTAAAGGATCATCACAGACACAGGCTGGCAGTCATCACACGAGCATCAGGACTCCGGCATTGCCAGAATGGCCAGGGTGCCGTACCGCAGCCCGGACCTTAGATGCCTCCATATTGTCGTGTCACCCTGGCTCATCCGTGATTAAAAAGCCACAATTTACATCTCTCTCAAAAGGCAGAGGGAAATAAAGGCACCCGCTGACTTTCAGGTGTCCGAACTAACACAAAGGGATTATTTTTGTAGGTGGCTGAGGCTGATCAGTCGTACGCATCAAACTCACCCAGAAAGCGAGCTGTTTTTATATGCAGCCCTGTGTGCGAATAAAAGCCGAGTTTAGGGAGTGGCTGAGAGCAGCCTGACCCTGGTTCAGTCGGGTCTCCACTTTCCACAGGAAATAAGGAAGAGCCAGAGTGATAGCTCGTCCATTCCCAGGATGCACTTGGGCTCCAAGCAACATTGTGCCTTTGTAACCCTGTGCCTTGTTAATTACACAGCGCGCTGATAAGAAACGGCTGTTTTGGCCTTTATCACTTATTCTTTATTCGTTCTGCTCTGTACATAGCAGGCATTTTATAATATTTTACTGAAGATAACATTGCAGTAAAAAACAGGAAGTCATTTTAATCATTCTGGCGAGTACAGTTGCAGAGTATTTTTCTCTGCCCTTAAGTCTAAGCTTAATGCGTAAAAATGTGTACATCAGTATAATATGTGTTTGTGCATTTAAGAGTTCGTGCAGCGTGTTTCTGTCTGTATTCATACTGAACGTGTGCCGTGTTTGTGATATTACTATGGTAAACGTCACCCTGACAACACTGAGATAACCCAAAATGCTGTAGACACCCATGAGATCACTATTGGGGAGGGGGGGGGTTAGTGTTCTCAGCCTCAGTGCTGACAGAGTGCAGCAGTTGGGCTTCATTTTCATTACTGGGGTTGTTTTTTAAGACAAAGCAATCTGTTCCTTTATTAAGTCATAAAGCCTATTTTTACCCCATGAGTTTGTATGTCCCAAACATGCAAACAGCTACCCAATAAAACAAGTGACAGACAGACACGGTCTAGTCAATGACTTCAATTAAAGTAAACACAAGAGTATTTGTTTAATATGGAGTTTCCATGGCTGGTTTTCCCCTCTTGAAAATAACAAGTAACATCCTGCAGTCTTCGAACAGTGTTATTTTGCATGTAATTCAGCTGACCACAACAGAAAAGCAAAAGACTGAAGCCCTTCTCTTATTCTCCGCAGTCTAGTTTAAGGCTCGGCAGACAAATTTAGCCGATGGTCGAAGAATGTGAGTAAACTGTTTGGCTGCTCTGCTGCTAAAGATAACTTTCGGCATCTGGGAGATTCTGCTTGCTGAGGCTAAAGAGTTTACATAACTGACATTTTATAACTTTTGACACACTGTGCACAAACATTCACCATTTGTCATACTTTTTCTACAGCTTTCGAGCGTAAACGTGTGTTTTACCAGCTCCGTGCTGACTTATTCTTGGCAGCTTTGCTTGTTCGTCTGTAAATTCAGTCTTAAACACTTTGGGCGATGAAGCTTCACCTAAAGCTTTGGGGATTTGTAGCTCTAGCACAAGGCAAAGTCACAGACCTCATTTTCCCGAGCACTGTTCATGTCTTAATAAATAACATTTAATTCTTTATTAACTGATTTCAAAATAATTCCAAAAAATTTTATCATAAAATTATTTGATTAATGGCTACTAATGGCTATGAGCAGCAATAGACACGGCTTCTAGCACATCTTAACACGGTGCATCATTAAAATATTGGGTTTCCAGGAAGCTGGTGTTGAATAAATGTAATGTAATAACGTTTGCGGTCACCGGTCTCTATGGGGTCATGAAATGCACGCTGTGGCGCCCTGCATCCGGCCATCTTTCATACTGAGAGTGCTGTGTCCCAGCCTCCAGTGCTCAGAGAGAGGGACTGGAAAAGCACACGGGAGAACGCAGGCCACATAGAACTCCCATCGAGTGACCCTCACGCGTCCCACACCTCCTGGCACCACCCTGAATTTCCTGCTACTGCACAGGGCAAAAACACACTTCAAACCCTGACAATGGACTGTGTTGGTGTGCGCGTATGTGTACAGGAGGAATGAGGGACAGAGAGAGCAACAAAACACAGCAAATTACCGTTGTAAACTGGGTGGAAAAGTGTGCCTAAGCTAGCAGTAATAAGCCCTGTTGTGACTGGAGAGTTTAGGTCCGGATTAGTGCCATTGCGTGAGGTCATGTTGTGTCTCAGAAGCGGCCCTGGGAGCATAGAGGCATAAAAAGATGCAATTATAACAAAACACCTATTTGTGGGCTTACAGAGTCAGGCATCGGTTATAGCAGGGGAAAGGTGAAGCCAGTCTTCTATAGTAATGGGTCACAAGGAGCAATAAATTAAACATTTCCCAGGTCATGAGAGCCATTTCCCGATAGCAGCCCCCTGATATATCAACATGATTAAATCATGCTTTTTCCATCGGTTTTAGCCATGAGTCACGGGAGGCAGGTGAGGGTGGGGTGAAGAGGAGGGGACAGTGGTGCAGGGCCACAGGAGGGAGTGAGGCAGGTACAGCCCTCAGCGAGTGGGGGGAGAGGAGGGCCCCTGTGCTGGGAGGGAGAGTGACACTGTGAAGGTGTACACACAAACGCGTACACAGACGGAGACGGACACAGGCGGCATGCGCACAGCCATGGCGACAAGAACTATGAAACAGCCCCCTGTTCCCATCTATGTGCAGTTCTCCAGGGACAAGTTTGTCATGGAGGGCCCACCGGAGAAGCTGCGTAAGGAACTGGAGGAGGAGCTGAAACTGGCCAGCGAGGAGCCCCGCAGCCACGCCTGGTACCACGGAGCCATCCCCAGACAGGTACCTATGTGTGCGACATGGAGGTGCGGGTGGGGAGGCCGGGGACCAGAAATGAGAGAAATGGGGGAGGCTAACTGGTGGAGGTGGGGGGCACTGGGAGCTCAGCTAGCAAAGTCAGGGAGTGTGAGGGAGAAGCAGACAAGAAATGTGTACACACTGCAAGAAGCTGCTTAGCCTCCACTTTCGCGCTTTCACGTTTTTTTTTTTCTTCAGGGGTAAAGTCAGAGATGGGGCCCCGAATGCTTTTTCTTTCCAGGCTCTCTGTGAAACATGATGAGCCCCGTCCGTGTCCTCAGGCAAGGAGGGCTTTCTGGATTAACCATGGCAACGGTGTGGTGTCCTGTTGCCGACTGCCGCTGATTTCATTAAAAGAGAATCCGGCGCACATCATCCGTCACACAGCGGGGTCACTCTATCCATCTGAAGCAAGGAAAATAGCAGAAGCCTCTCATTGGAGGCAGCACCTTTGATGCCTGGGTAAAAGCCGACAGCAGAGACATGAAACAGTGATTTAACCCTCATTAAAAATAGATAAGAGAACTAGAAAATACAAAAGTGAGGAGTTTTTCAGGGCACAGAAGTTTGGGAACGTAGATGCAAAGGGAGTGAGTGGTCACTGAAGGCCAGCTGTCACTTAATATCCTCTGTTGGATGAGATTTATCAAAGGTGGTGCACAAAGTTTGCTGAAGGCCAGGAGCAGAGGAGCGGGCAGCCAGCACCATTCTCCCAAAAGGCCAGAGGATCAGAAGGACTTTTTACATTTTAAGCCGGACCACTTTCCACCCCGTCATGACACCGGAACAGAAATCAGGTCTACAAGAAGCTAAATGGAGAATATTGAGAACATTAATGATTTTTATCTTTCAAAACTGTCGCAGAGCAAGGGATCTCCTTTTGCCCACGTGTTCCTCTACATTAGCCGTGTACCAGAATTCACCTAGCAGGGCTGCGAAACCAGAGGAACTGCTGTGTCTGCAGCTCTCGGGTCTTTCTTCTGACCAGACGGCTGCAAGACACAACACCAAAATCCGAGTACGGACAGATGTGTCTTCCAGCTTACAAATCCAAAAAAGTCGAAGATAACATCATGAGGGATGATCAGCGATAAAACAAATCTGTTTAACACCTGCTTACAGGCCTCAGGCCCAAACTGCTGTTTGAATACTCTGTGTTACCACAGTGTGGACTGCAAATGTGTGTGTTGGGAGAATTAGCACACAGATATGAAGACTGTCAACTCACAGCCCAAACTCCAGAAAACACATACAGGTCGCTTGAGCCTTGTGCTGTCAGTGGCCTTCACTTAACGCCTGCTATTGAGCAGCAGAGTGGTGTCACTTTCCCTTGTGGTGCACAGTCAGTGTTTACACTGAGGACGCGCACATCCGGGTTTTATCCTACTGGACAACACTGATGAGAGATGCTACCGGCGACGGGCTGCTTTTTGTCTTTTCAAGCTTTCTCTCAGGTTTCCTTCTGGCTGCATCCGTTAAGCTGCCGCACCCTCAGTAGAGGGGGCAGGCGACTACCCCCCCCCTTTTTTTTCCCCACCACTGTGAAACCCATATGTCTTTACGATAAAGCGGCAATTTTCTGTTTGGTGCGCATCGCATAAGTTATCCCATCGATCTGAATAATAATGATGTGCTGCTGCTGTTTAACACAAGTGTGAGGCACAAGGTAAACAATTATGGCAAAGTCCGTGGTGATACTTCTCAGACTCCATCTGCAGAGGATATAAACAAATGTTAATGCTCGGTAAGATTCCACAGATGCTATAGTGGAAAAAAACTAAACAGTTCTGCTCTGAGCACCATATTGCTGGTTCTCTGACAGGGAGTGGTGCGCCAAGCACAGTCATACAGTAGCTTATCTGTACTTCCATCCATAACATTTAACTTTCTCTGGATGTGGAAGCTCAGCAGATCTGGAAAGCACATTTATTTCAACTCAGCTACGGCAGTATACACACTAAAGTCAGTTAAACTTCACGTTGAAAAAGTAATCTTTATGATTATATCAGTTAAAGATTCCCACGTATAAGGAAGTAAGCTTTTAAAGGTTGATCGCTATATGCATGTAGCTAAGCTCTGATGGAGTCCAATAGTTTTGCAGTGCTTTTGAACCCTCTGTGATGTTGGGACTGATATGGAAAGGTGCTCCAGTGAAGCGTCATACCCTGGGTGCTTTAACCACACTGTACTGCTGTATTGCAGCCTGCGCTCATACTCAAGAGACAGCGGCAACTTCTGTTCACGTGCAGACTCATGCAAGAATGCTATGGTGTGTGAATTGATGCTGTTTAATATCACAGTGAGAACAGCTAATAATTCACCTATAGAATCAGCCGCTCATGCAGCAGCCTGTTTATATCACACGCAGATATACAGTAGTGGGCACGGAAAACGGCACAGGGTAACGGGTGTTTGGGAGTAGTTCTGTGCTGGAGTGCGAACACACACACACACACACACACACACACACACAAGCACACACACACACGAGAGAGAGAGAAAGCAAACCCTTCTCACACAGAGAACACTGCACCTTCTCCACAACAAAACATTTTAATGCAACCCCTATGGAGAACATCTTGCCTGCCAAGTTGTCCTTAATCTGCTTTAATAGCCCCCCTTTCTGGTCTAAGCGCAGCTGTATTAATGAAGGGAAAGTTTTTTAAAAATGGGAATTTTTAATTAAAATTCCAACCTGGTAGTGAAAAGATTACATCAGCTGTAAATGCTAAATTAAGCAGAGTTTATTAAGTCGCAAATGTTGTTCTGAAAACACTGCACTTTATAGACCAGTGCGCTAGGGAGTGTGGCTTTATAAGATGCCCGAGTTTTAACACACTGTGCTCCAGGTCACAGCTCACATCTCTTTTGAACTTGAAAACTAATCAAAAGAGACCATTGAGAATGCAGGGGTCACGGTCAGGAGCCATGCTGGAGTGTACAATGGTTCCCTTAGCAACAACCTTTGAGAATGCAACTGGTGAGAGTGATAAGTAACTGAGAATGTGAGAGAGAGGCAAGCACCCAGGACAAAGGTAGATCAGCCACTGAGCTCACTCTGTGTATGTGTGTGTGTGTGTGTGTGTTGGACCATTCAGGTTGCCGAGAGCCTCATTCAGCGAGATGGGGACTTCCTGATTCGCGACTCCTTGTCAAGCCCAGGAAACTACGTGCTGACCTGCCAATGGAAGAACAGCCCGCAGCATTTCAAGATCAACAAGAAGGTGGTGACCATGAATGACGCCTATTCACGAGTGCAGTACCTGTTTGAGCAGGAGGGCTTCGACAGCATCCCGGCCCTGGTGCGCTACTATGTGGGCAACCGCAAGCCGGTGTCGGAAGTGGTCGGGGCCATCATTTTCCAGCCCGTTAATAGAGGTTTGCCCTTGCGTTGCCTGGAGGAGAAGTACGGGGCAGCTGCAATACGGCCAGAAGCCTCCATGCCTGAGAGGAGGAGCCTGCCTTCCAAACGGCTGAGCCTCAACATGGTCAACGGACATGTGCACGACCCAACCTTAATGCGGGGGAACCTTCTCAGGTGAGTGCAGGGCAGGGGGCTTCACCAAAGTCAGACCATGTGCTCTTGGTGGCCTTTGTCATGGACTAATAGGGTAGGTTTACTTTCAGAAAGTAATGAGCAGTTTCTTAAGTTGCTAAGCAGTACCCAGTTGTGCACATTTACACATTTTAACCAATTATTGTTCAGTACAAAGTGGCATAATTTACAGTTTACAAAAATGCATTTAAAAAGACTGCGCTTTAGACAAACAGTGGCATTAAGAAGGCACAGCTTGTTTGTCTGACACCACCATTTTTCTAGCCCACGTTCAAACAGCAATCTGTTGAAGTTTCATATGAGCAGAGAAGCATGTGTATAAATGTAACAAAAGATGAAGTAACGAATTAAGCTGAGGAGTTTGGCAGGGAAATGGGGCTGAAAGAGACTCCCTATGACGCCCTCTTGAAGAGTATGAGGGATTCAGCAGTACTGAGGAGCATGGGAGATTTCTTTCTTAGAACCAGCAGGTTTTTAAGACTTTGGGTGGGACAAGCAGGCAGCCAGAGGTGGGGAAGCACAAAGGTGTGTGTGTGTGGGGGGCTTAAGGTTCTTAACCCAAAATGCTCAAACATATTAAGCAACACATAAAACTGTGGGTTGATTGGGACAAAAATATAAACCAGCTGTTATTAAAGAGAAAAAGTTAAATTTTGTATAAAAAAAGTTTAAAATGTTAAAACTACTATTTTGTGGTTCTGTGCTATTTTTTCCTAGCAAGAGGTACATAGTCCACTTGTGTAGCAGTGAGTTAGGGCCACTGGCATTAAGTACATGTGTACAATAAACCATGGTGTGACCAAAGAGCAGAACCTCAGAGCCTGGTGCCGAACACGAGCCCCACGCTGGGTGCCAATGCAAACAGAGAAGGGGGGGGGGGGGGAGACCAAGGAAATTACAAGCTACTATTTACATTTGCAAAGTTGCAAACAATGTAGAAGTCGCCCCGCTTTTCAGTTGCGCTCTCAGAAGCAAGAGCCTCGCCGAGTTCACGCGCATCGTGGAATGCTGTCACACGGACCGCTTTACTCCCGACAGGAACAAGGACAAATGCGGCAGTCAGCCTGCGTCTCTGAACCACGTACAGGAGAGACGGCGCCCCTTGAAGACTCACCAGTCGGAGAGTTTCCTCCCTCTGGGTAAGATCTGCGCGCCGTCATCGCCTCTGATATTCTGGCGCAACCTCCGCAGCACAGGAGGCAAAAAACACACTTACACCATCAAAGTGTGTGAGGCTTTAAACGTCACTGTGCTCCTCTTTCAAAGGTTTCTCATTCCCTGAAACCCTGAAATGGTAAAAGTGCAGCATCATAGTGTAAGCCTGAAAAAATGGTTGAGTAAACCATTTTTCTTTGCAAGTAAATGTTACAGCAACGCAGCTTGTTTCACCTATTTTATGGGTGAGCTGCCATACAAGTACGACCGCATTTACGTGCTCCTGGTCTGCTCACATTTGTTAACTAAATGCCAGCTGTGGGAAGAAAACCGGTTTCCAGCAACTGTCTTCGCTCTGGCTGACTGGCACCGCATGTTTAGTCGCCTGTGTTTAGCAATGATGTTCATATCTGCAGGTTTCAGGCAACAGCCGCACTCCCACTCCCACTCCCAGCTCATGGAACCCCAGCCCAGTCTACGGTCCCCAGTTTTTCGCACAGGCAGCGAACCCACACTGAGCCCTACGGTGCCACGGAAGCCTGTTTTTGAGACCCAAGCCGGACAAGCTATTCGGGGGTCCGACAGCCAGCTGTATCCTAAACCCCCGCCAAAGCCCAGCAAGGTGCCCTCCATAAAGCTACCCAGCATCCCCAGACCGCAGCCCCTGGTACTCTCCACACCCCCCACACCTCCCAAGAAACCTCAGAAGCTTCAGCAGCAGTTTAGTCCTGAGGCAAACCACTGTGAGCTGGACCCCTGCTCCCTGGACGTGCAGGGCAGAACGAGTGGGACTGAGCCACAGCCTGGCAGCAGCTACGTGGAGAGGCTGAAGACAGAGGAAGGCAACACAAGTTGCTATAGGACAGCAGAGCCTGGCTTCTGCAGCGCCGCCGTGGACCGCAGTTCCTACCACAATGCCATGAGGGCCCTAGAGGACAGCAACGATGAGGAGTGCGAGGAAGAGTGGCACCTGGAGAACACCCAGGAGGCAGAGGAAGATGAGCCGGAGAGAGACAGCGAGGAGAAAGCCAAGGGCTTCCAGAGACCCGTGTTGGAGATGACGTCAGCATTTCAGCCTGCGGAGTTTGAGACGAGGCTCCTGCCCCCAGAGAACAAGCCGCTGGAGATGAGCGTGCTGAAGAAAGCCAAGGAGCTGCTGGTCAGCCAGGACCACCAGACCATCGCCAAACACATCCTGCAAGCTGACTGCCAGGTACACTTTGCTTTCCTCTGTGCCAGATTTTCTAGGTGATGCTGAGGATGGCAAAGATCTCTCCTGTCAATTTTCCTCAATGACACTGCTTTATAAACATGGTAGTTATTCCCAGTGAACAGTAGCTTCCAGACAACAGAGCTGAAGCTGAGGTGCATAACACCTGTTTGCAAGGAGGCTGTGAAACTAAACAAGTGCTGCTGTGCCACAAAACGGTGCCAATGTGAAACCAAATAATCCTGTCATCCTGGAGTGCTTACAGGGGACAATTTATTTATTTATTAAATCTGCGTTTGTTTGTCAAGTGTCGAAAATGTCTCTGTGTCGGTTCAAATTCCAGCCGAAGTGAAACGCTGAGTTTTGAAATTTAGTTTCGGCAAAGTTCGGGTTTAAAAATAGACTTGGTTGTGGAGTTCAGCAAGAGGGAATGCAGTTGGCAAAAAAGAAACCTCCCTTTCCTAGATGTTTTAAGCAACTTATAAAACGCGTAACTGCACTCAGTTGACCTAAGATGGAAACGAGCTGCTTCTTACAAAGCTCAGCTCACATTTGTGTCAACTTCCAGCCGCTTGGGAGCTCAGAGACGCTTCTACAGCAAATTTAAGAACTGCCTATGATGACTGTGTGTGACTGAGCAGTACTGTGCTCCCTCCCAGGTGGCCAGGGTGCTGAACGTCTCAGAGGAGACAAGATGTCAGATGGGAGTGAGTTCTGGCCTGGAGTTGGTGACCTTGGCACATGGGAAGCAGCTGCGCCTAGACATGATGGAAAGGTGAACGTGTGGCCGAGATGCTGGTGTCACACTACGAATCTGACGCGGTTGTGTGACTCACCTTCACGCTTGTTGGCCTACAGACACAACACCATGGCCATCGGGGTGGCTGTGGACATCCTTGGCTGCACAGGAAGCCTGGAAGAGCGCGCCGCAACCCTCAACCGCATCATCCTGGTGGCACTGGAACTCAAAGACTCCATGGGGGACCTCTTTGCCTTCTCTGCCATCATGAAAGCCCTTGACATGTCACAGGTAATCCGTAAAACATACCCAATCCAGTTCTCCGGCCATCCAGTGTGGCAACATGGATATGCAGGAACTTCAGGAGGTAAACAGTTTGTTTCACTAGTCCACCAAACCTGCAGGAGCACCTGAGTCTGAGGGCTTTGTGCCTGCTTTCAGAACTCTTTCCATGTTGACTGCAGCACTTTAAACAGCCATTTAAGCTTTTTCACCCAACCTGCACTTCTTCCCTTTCTTTTGCTCACAGATCACAAGGTTAGACCACACGTGGACCACGCTGAGAAGAAAATACACACAGACAGCCATCCTGTACGAAAAGTCCCTCAAGCCCTTTTTTAAAGCACTGTATGAAGGCAACGGTAAAGTCCGCTCTGTTGTATTCTGCTTCCATTCCTACCTAAACTGTCAAAGGTGGAAGAGCACGGCATGTTTCTGGCTTTTCACTTGTAGCTTGTGGTTCCACCAGCATGCACTACAGTTAATTCTGCAGCTCCTGCAAAAGGTTCTCATGTTGCCCTTTTCCTGCATGGGCCTCCTCAGTGGACACCCCACTGGGCAGCACCACAGTGCCCCTGCTGATGCCCCTGCTGACCCTCATGGAGCGCCCCGCCGTGGCTTTTGACGGAGTCGAGCTGTGGGAGAGCAACGACCAGGGCTGCGAGATCCTGCTGCGCCACCTCGAGGAGGCCAGAACAGTGGCTCACAACGCAGACACCTACGCAGCCAACGCACTGCGCATCCTTCAGGGTACAAGCGCGCATCTCGCATGCTAGACACACGTTTCATGTTCCCATCGCATTTCAGAAGCATCGCTCACTTTTCCAGTGCGCTACAGTGGTAGCGGCCAGTCCCAATTTCACTCAGTAATGTTTCTTTTTGTCCCTCTGTCTCACTGCATGAAGATTTCCAGCCCAACGAGGACATGCTGGAGATCTTCAAGACTGACTTCCAGCTACGGCTGCTGTGGGGGAGCCGTGGAGCAGCAGTCAACCAGACGGAGAGATATGACAAGTTCAAGCTCATCCTGACGGCTCTGTCCAGAAAGCTGGAGCCCCCAGTGAGGCACACTGAGCTCTGAACCCAGCTGGCCAGCAAGCGAATGCTTGCGTAGGTCAAATTCATCGTTCGAACGTCTTCTTCAGAGACACTTCTTCTACTTGGGAGTCCTTCGTTCATCTACACGGCATGGACCAGAGTTCACGTACTGGATGGAATTTGACTCTGCTTTTTAACATGAACTTTTCAGAGTTTGTGCCAAAACTCTTAACTGTGAGAAAAGCAACTACTCCACCATAAAGAGACATGGAAATAGTATTTCTGGCATGAGTGCGCGTGTGTGCAACATGCTTTCATCAAGAGAGATGCTTCATTCCCACCCCTTGCCAAACTACGGCTGCAACGACTTTCCTTACATGGATCATAAAATTCAGGACTTGCAAAAAAAATAAATTAAATAAATAAATAAATCAGTGACAACACAGGGTAAGACCAGCCAAAGTTCTGTGAACCCTGAAGACAGAAGCTGTATGAGAAGTGTGTACGTTTCCATGTCTCTCACACACACACACGTTCGGTAATGACTTTCGTTAGAAAAGGCTTAAAGGGGAAGACGAGACAAGAAATGATTTTTCTTCGAAGGAAAAGGAGAAGAGCTGTAGTGCAAATATGGAAGACAAATTCGGTATGTAAATGAGGTTCCTGAAGAGGAGAAACGTATGCAGTTAAGTTGTAAACATGCACACAAAACTGTTTGCTCCCACATGATTTTGGCTCAGTAAGATGTAGTTACAGTAGCTGTAAATAGGTAAGGTTTAACCGCAAGGATGTGATTGTTAATATATTTTCACTTAAATATAATTCACTTTGTAAATTATTTACAACATTATTTTAATGTTTATATGCCGAAAGTGGAAGGTCAACTGATTCATCACTGGTCACTGGCACCACACCGTACATCAGGCACATCCTCTGTTTACAGCCCGTAGTTCCATACGGTAAACGTACAGGAAGTTTGCCACCGGACAAAGCAAACGGGCGGACTGGAGGTCACGACGGCACTACAGGTATCTGGATGAAGCCAACGGTGCAGGAAATCAGGTTCAAAGGCAGCGCTGGAACTGCCGGGTCAGCATTTGCACCCCAGCGGGCAAAGGTGCAACATTTTTGTGTGTAATTAGTACCTGTGGTTTTCATTTAGACCTGTGGCCACGAAGCGCTCATGTGAAGTCGTATTGTAACTGCTCTTAAATTATGAACTGAAGCTAAAAGAGGGGGAGTTTAATAAAAGATGTGGACATAATGGGGAAAAAAAAATTGTACAGCTGCGTTTCTCGTTTTGTTTTATTAGAACAAATTCTCAGGAGAGAGCAGAATCTTTCAAAGTGTCTCACAAGTAAAAAAATGTGCTAAACAATATGCAGAAATATTACTGCCATTGTATAGGTAACTACAAGTTAACTCAGTCCGTTTCCGGTCAACAGTTGTGGATATGAACGCACAGAATGAAAGTTACACTGAAGAAACAACATTAACCAGACACCGCTTTCCCAGAATACCCTGTTTGTCTACTTACTGCGGCTTCATTTGCCCACTTTGCTCCAGTTTTTGAGTTATGACATTTAACTTGAGAACTGACTGCAAAACTAACAGAATCGTTTGTTCGGAACCGAAGCATATTATTCCTACACAGTCCATGCCGTCGACAGCATTACGCGTCCACGGCTCACATTTGCGTTCCCCTTAACACTGACACGGCCGCTTGTCCACCCACTTAACACAATTCAAATAGTTAACTTTAATACACAAGGAAAACATAAACCATCACAGAAGGCAGAAAAATTGGGGGGGGGATCACTAGCATCCTCAGACCCCCCACTACTCCTTTACTAGAACATTCAATGTAAATTGAAATAAGTTTGTCATCTTTCTGCTGAAGCAAGGAAAGCACAGTTCAGCAGCTCGCGAGAACAAACCAAAAAATTTCACAGCTTTGAATATTAACGTTATAGGTAAAAACTGAACTCTTGGCCACACCTGGAACCACAACTCCACAGTTGTTCTTGCAAACGTGTGGAAGCCGGTGTGCGGAGTGTAACACCTTCCTCCATATCCGATTTCCCCCCGTTCACTTTGGATAATGATGCAAGTCGGATTGAAAAGTGCCACTCGGTTCTACGCAGCAACACTAAAGCAGGATAACTGGGAGAAGGAAACGCTGCCATGCAGCACCAACCACCTTTGTGCACAAAGCGCAATAAACAGAACCCAGAACAGGTTCGCGTTGGCTGCCAAGTGGTTCCATCGCCGTGCTGCAGACACCGTGGACGTTTGCGAGCGCCGTGCTAACTGCTGCCTAGCTCTACAGGTATACATTAGGTAACATACACAGTCAGTTTTATTATCTATTTATTCATTTATATATAAATGTTATAGGGAAAAAGTGCATTTAGTTATTAGACCAAGTCCCTATTTGGAATTATGTTTGAAGAAAAGCATGTTTACTATGAGCTAAACAGCACAATTTTGAAAGGAGAGTAATTCACCTGATTAAAAACCCTATAAAAAGTCACAATAGAAACACATTCAGTATGAAACAAAAACATGTTAATACATATAAAGTCCAGTAATAAAACTAACTAAATATATACATATATGTATACACATACCCACATAAATATGCATACACATGTTTATATGCAGGACCACATTCACAAGAACACACGCTAGAGGTGCAGGTTTAGGGGCGTGTTCCCCAAGCACACAAAGCTGAAGGAAGCTGCTGCATGAAAAGCGTCACAGGAAGTGGACGCAGCACCTGTGAGGGGCGCTCTTGAGCACAGCCTGAACCGGCCTGGCATTCATGAGACTAGAGGCTCACCATCGACAGTTGCTATAAGGCATAAGATCACTTGGAGCTGCAGAGTGCTGACCGTCGGCTTTCCTCTTGCGGAGGAAATCCCAGGGGTCTTCAAAGCGTCGACCGCAACCTTGCTCATGTGTGGTGGTGGTGGGGGTGGTGGTGGGGGGGGGGATTGGCTGGTGGCTCTGCAGCCTGGGCGCTGGTGCGGCAAGAGGCTCGCTGGCTTCCTGCGGTTGCTACAGCTCTGGCTGTGAATGCATCATGCTCAGCACAACACAGATGCACAAGAGCACCACACAAAGGGGGACACTGAGCGGTGAGCCTGGGGACTAGGGAGGAACTGGACATAAAACCAGAAAAATGAAGAAGCAGACCATACAAAAAAGGTTAATGCAGGATGGTGGAGGAACCATCCGGAAGGGTGGACAAAGTGATCGTGCTGCAGCATGTTAAGGCGAGCGTTTTGGGGCGGCACATGCAGATAGTGGCAGCGGCGGCGGAGTGAGTGTGTGACATGGCAAAGGGTTAGTGATGGTCCCTATGAAGGCAGTAAGTGGCTTCCTTGGAAGCCAAGCTGACGTCACGTGTTTCAGAGAGCCTCTCTTTGGCTTGCGGACGCCACAGTCAACAGGCTAGCCTGCGGTCACGTGTGTCGGCAGCCCGCTGTGTTGGCCTCACGCCCAGTGCTCCCAGACCCCAAGATGGAATGACGTTAAAGGTTATGGATGTGTGCATGCAAACATGCAACCTGCCTTTAAACCTCTGCAGACGCCCCCATGCCCCTCCCCTAAGCTACGAGAGCCCTCCCGCTACCAGAGAGATTCAGTACTGCATGTGCCCTCCATCAACGCCTCGCCAAACGTGACCGACACCCACAAATCCACTCAGGAACCTGCGAGGGTCCAAAAGGAGAGACAGGGGGGAGAGAGACAGAGAAAGAAGCATTATAGAGAGAAAGAGGCACCTGCAGAGGGTCCAGCCGATGCCCATCACCACTAAGCACCCATTCAACAAGCAGAGGTATGCACACCCAGACACACCACTAGAGGGCGCTGCTGTCTGTACTGCATACGGGAGGGAGCAGATCTGCTGCTGAAACCCACATAGGAGTACTTACTGCAGTGCATAGAAATACTGCAGCGAAAGAGTGTGCAAACAGTGTGAATAAGTGACTTCTCGTCCTGTGAGGTATCTCAGCTACCTTCCACATCCAGAAACAGAATTCAGATGGAAGAATTACATCTACAGCTTCATTAACACAGCATAAGCTGATGGGTCAAGGAGCTAAAAAAAGAACACGAGAATACAAGGACAGATGTACATCTAAATCACTCTTCCAAAAAAAAAAAAAAAAACCTAAGGAGTGCCAAATTATGTTTTACCAAGAAAAGAAAAGAAAAGAAAAGAAAAAAAAAAAAAGTATTCCGTTTACTGTGGGGGGGAGAAAAAAAAAAAAAGACGGAAAATGTGTAGATTAAAACACTTTTTAAAAAAAAAAAATAAATACATCTATGAGGTGAGAAGCACGAGGCTCAATCCAAGGAAAGCATGAAAGTAAAGAGGTGTAGTGAGGAGCCTTCCCACAGTCAGTTACGAAAAGGACACCTGGGAGCGCCTCAGTCCACAAGCTCACACAGTGAACAAGCTGAGGTGCGATCTGATGTAGGGCAGGAGGGGGCTTCATATGTAGGTGACCGCACCTTTGCTGTTCTTCTCCAGCGTGATCTCCACATAGGATGTGGGCACATAGCCCTCCTCGCCACTCTGCTTGCGTGCCCTCGTCCAGCCATCTCCTTTGTCCTCCTCAATAATGTACAGCACCTCATCCTCCTTCATCACCAATGTGCCCTCGTTCTGGCCTGTGGAGACCACAACACAGATGTTCACTTTCAGCTATGAATGACCATCACGGGAGGTACCATGAGAGCAGCACTGGATGCTTTACACTAAACCGGCTAAAGTGACCTGTTTACTGCAAATTGTTTTTATTCAGAGAAATAAAATTGTCTGATAAATAGCTGAACGACAAAAGCAGCGCATCTTTACCATCGAAGGCATAGAGTGCTTTGCAGTGCCCAATAACAGGAAGAGGGTCGTCGTCGTCAAACTCGTCATCAAACTCATGGGGATCTGGTTGCGGGGGACTGCGGTGCTCCTGACTGTGGTCATCCGTGTAGCTTCCCTCGGGACTACAATAGGTGCATAAATTAAGAAAGACGTTCACGCACAGCTCAATTATCCGAGCAGTAATAAAAAAAATAAAATAAAATTTTAAAAAAAATTTTTTTTAAAAAAAGCACCTCAAGACCTGAACTGTCATGGTTATTTTATATAATCAGGTAGCGTAGTGGATAAAGCTGCTGCCTTTGGACAACTGAGATCACAAATTCGGATCCCACCTCTGACTGCAGGGTAATTACTCTCAATTATTCCAATAAAAATGACCCAGCTGTATAAATAAATCATTTCCAAGTGACTTTGGAGAAAGGGATCAAATAAATAAAACACAAGTGTACACACAAACTAATCTATACATTGAGATGTGTCAACATGCACCCCCTTGCACACTTGTGAAGATCATGTCCTGGAGAACACAGACTCAGCACACAGACAGAACACTGACCTCTCTCTGCCATGAGGAGCGTGATGGTTGACCTCAGCGCTGGGGCGTCGCTCTCCTCGTGAACTCTGCTTTCCTTCTACCTCTGACAGCCAGCTCTGCGGAAGAGCACACCCCACTGAGCAACAACAAATCCTAGTTCTGCACGTGCAGCCATAAAGCTACTATGACATACTGCTGTGTTTGTAAATCCTCTAAACATACACATTAACTGTGGAAAAGCATTTGAAATTAACATCAAATCACAGGTAGTGATTTAAATTTAATCTATTTAGCAAGACGATGCTTCCACTGCCATAGAAAGAGCACAGGACAATACTTTTAAAGGGAGGAAATACACCCATTTATCCTGCAGATGGGGCTAAAAACGTGAAGCATTACAAAGCAGAGCTGCAGAGCTGCAATACAGCAATATTTTTGTTTCAAACTTCAAGCTGTTCAGTAACATCCAACTTTGCGACTTAACCTGCATTTTGACATCACCCTGTTTCAATCCTTTCCGTGTATGAGCCTCATTCACGCTCATTTTCCTCTGATCACAGCATAATGTGAACACAGCACTCTAATCTGAAAGCGAGAGAGACACATGGCTTCCAGTCGCGTGGGGTCCAATCATGCAGACCCCATCCGAGCTGAGGTGGGACAGTGAGTTTAGCACACAACTGGGCGAGTCAAAATTTGTTTCAAACTGTCACAGTACTGCTGTGTTTTCATGTTGCGCTTTCTACAAACCCAAGGAAAAAACCCTGTCCTACAATTGCTGTTGGGGCAGAAGGTCTGTGGGTGGTAGACACGTTATTACCTCATTCTTGTGGATCTCTGAGCGCAATCTCTCCATGTTGCATATAGTCTCTGAGATTTTGGGCTGCAGGCTGCTGGGGTCACCCATCTGCGGGTTCTTTTCATACACATCCTTCATTTTGTTCAGGGCATCTCTGAAGGACAGAAAAATTGCAATAAGGGAAAGTCACCTTTCCAAGTCCCACATAAAGAGAGGGGGAATAAAACAAATTTTAAAAAATTTTTTAAAAAACCATGTACTGGCCAAAAGAACTTTATGCATGTTGATAGCTAAACTTTTAATTTCAAATTCCTGTGCCTCAGAGAATGATATACAAGCAATCTAATAGGCTGTAGTTGTCCTCCTGACATCATGGATATTGAGGGAATCACAGGTTAGCCAGCCCAGCAGCCACTACACCCCCTGGCAGTACCTTTGGTCCATCTCCTTCTGCAGTTCTTTATTCAGCTCTTCAATCCTCTGCTGCAGCCGTTTACGGCGCTGCTCTGGTGGAAGGTGGCTGAAGTCCTCCAGTGTTGGTGCCTATAAATAGAGTAAAAGCACTTTTATTGAGACCCCACTAACAAAACACAGAAGGTCTTCCAGATATCATGCATTTCAAACCAAGCACATACACAAGAGAAAGGCAAGATAATATCAGTGAGTCGACCTATACCACTTTCCAAACAACTTTTATTTAAGAGTGGTTCAAGTTGCTGATTAAATACTTCCAACTCAGGCCAGGAAGGAAGACTTCAGAACCTTATCTAAACCTCAGAAGACATCCTGAATATAGTAAAATGATGAAAGGACAGAGTTGTGGAAGGTGATGGGTTTGTGCACATCTGCTACGAGTAAGGAAAATGCCAAAGTCTTCAGTGAAAAGGTGGTCAGACTCCTAAAGGAAGAGACACTGCATAAACATCTTACCTGTTTCAGTGACCACTGTGCAATTAATAAAGTTGAAGGGGGAAAAATGCTCACATTAATATTAAATAAAAACCAAACACATAATAAATAAGTTCTAAATTCTCAGGTAGTCTGAGTCTACTTTATGACCATTTTTACCCATCACCAAACATCTGCATATGTAGCACCTGAGCTAAGGGAAAACTTTACCATGGTGTTACTCAGCTGATGTTCTTCCCTTGATGGATGTGACTTCACAGAAAGCAAAGCTTTTCTTTGGCCCCTCTCAGCTGGAGGGTAGCATGCAATAAAACATCACCTCTCAGTGGGCTCCCACTGGACAGTGATTTACCCCTATGACCCATTTAAACAAGGCGCTGAGACATTCCCAGACGGTGGCTAGGCTGCAGTTCCTACTAATCAGTGCTTTCTCACTGGTCCCTCATGATATCCATTCTGCCCTGTATAGCGGTCACGAGTGAACAAGACAACTCACTGTAGCAATTTTACCACCAGTGCACCATCACACTCTCTCAAAAACACAAAACTATAGCTACAGTGGGAAGGGTGATCTGGGGATATACAATGACTCTTGCACATTGCCAGTTTGATAACCAAAAACATTTGAGAAATATAGAAAAGAATTATTTGCTCAGCAGAACAGAAACCACGGCACACAGTGCAAACGCACACTAGGAACCTCTTACCCCTCGCTTCAGACCGCGGAATGACGAGATCCTGGGTTTAACTGTTCTCATTTCAGACAGACAATATGCTATGGGATCAGTGGAAAACTTAGGAGATGGAGTATTGTTGAAAGTGAGGGAGGGCCAGACAGGGGGAGGGAAGGATGGAGGGGACTGGGGTGAACAAATACAGTATGATCAGTGGCTGAACTAAATGGATCACATATTCATAATGTGTGGCATCAACGTGTGTACTGCACCACTCATCACCATGTTATCATAAGCAAACTGTACAATACTATAAAACAAAAAATAAAAATAAAAAACAGTATAGTGTTGCTGCACCCACATATACACATAAAATGTATAAAATTCATAAATAACTAGGCCCCCACATCAATTTATGCACTTTTTCAACTTCACTGGAAGATTCCTTCACACTAGACTGTCGACAAACCTGAGAAATCAGTAACATTCATGTAAACTGTCATAAGCAACAAATGACTGCAACAACTTGCAGAAACTGCATTACCTTGGGTTTCTTCCCAAAAAGCCAGAGTTTGTTCTTGGTCTTGCTCAGTGAGTGCTTGGGGTCTGGTTTCCCCGCCTCATTCTTGGGTGTGCTGATGGTGCCGTCTGAACCTGTACGGTAGATGTTCTGGCTGAAGTCCTCAAATGGGAAGTCACCAGGAGGCTCAAACCCAGACTTAAAGGACTCTATTACAATGGTAGAGTCCTGGAAGACAGACATAGCAAAAATAAACATTTCATAAACAACATTTTAGTGGCAAGCAAGTTAAGACTTTTGAACAAAAAAAAAAGCACAACATAAGGAAAATGATTATACAGTACAGACTAATGGAAAGTGAATAACAAGTAATCTGGAGATGGCAGCTGTGCTGGTGGGATGGGAAATGTTACGAGCAGCCGGTTGCAGCATTGCACAATAAGGGACGTGCCTCACACAGCTAGCCAGGAATACACCAGTGTGGAGACTTTTTCCATGAGTTCGTTTTAAGTGAACCAAGGGAATTCTCTATACTGCTGGCCCTGACCGTACACCACCCTAAGCTCACCCTCTTTTCATCCACAGCTTTCGCAGCCGAAACCATCCCCTCCAGGCATTTGGAAATGATAGGAATCACTCGCCGCTCGACCTCAGCAAAGCTCCTGTACATCTCTCCCAGCTTCACAGTCCTTCGCTCATCCATGTCCTGTAGGTTCTGTGGCCAAGAAGGAGAGAGTAAAAAGCAAGGGATGACTTTTTTTGGTTAATATTCCCTTCACTTATAGGTGAGCTGTGTACATTCCCCCCCACTGTTTTGCAATAAATTTTTTACTAAATTGGAATTATGAGCAGCATTAGGTCAAACCAATATATACAGGCAGAATAAGCATACAAAGACTGCAAGTCCATCTACATAAGTACAGCAAAGGGCTGAGGGTCAGATGACTGCAGATCACAGGTATCATCTTATAGCACTATTTTAATTACCAGTAGGGTGTGTATACATACCAATATTGTTTTATATTTTTGAATATGTTAAATGTTAATTTTTCAAGTGGGAAGAAATTAAACTATTTAGACATCCACATATTTACAGAGGTAACTTCAGCTATAGACCAAGCATTAAAATATATTATACACGTATGTGAGCATGAACAGTTTATATTCCATGACTTCATCAAAAACAAGAGTTTGGGTTGTGGTTTAAAAGAGTAGTAGATGGAGACAAAGCCAACTTTACATTTAGGATCTTTTGAATGGCTGAATGAATTCCCTTGTAATAAGCTTGTATCTTATCAGAGCTCCAGAATAGATCTAACAAAGTTCCAGTAACAGCTTTACACTGTGATGTACCTGGAAACATGCTATGGAAACACACCAAGTCTGTGAATGAGCCTGAAGTTTTCCTTTTGGATGCCTAGTGAAGTGCAGTGCATATCATTTATGATCACTGAAAGATATGCCAAAGTCACGTCCCCATCTCTCCCTCAAAACATCCTTTTGGAATTGACAATCGTCAGCACTTATTAAAATGGAAAAATAAAGAAATCAAGTCCATGCAGCTAGATTATCTTTCAACAAGCAGAGAGTAGTTGGTCTCCATCTGGTAGGTGACATGAGGAGTGAAAAAGAATTCAAATATTTTGGAATTTAAGTCCTCCCTTTTGAATGGGAAAGACCAATCGGATTTAGGAGGGTAATACAGCAGCATGACTAAAGATTGATTTTATAAACCTGAAAGTTTTCTGTAATCACATATTGTCTTTAGAACTGCTGGAACTGACATTTTAGGGTTACTCAGGTACAGAAGGATGACTTCTATCAGGTGCAGTTGGAACTAAATTCCATCCAGCACAGAGGTGCACATAACAGCTCACTCACAAAATTTCATGCTGATAATGTCTTAAAGCTTCCCTTTTAAAAGGAAAGCTACCTTAAATATCTGTGGGATGGCCACGTTGAAATGTTTCCACTGCTCTCCATTGAAGCCCTGCAGTTGGGCAGCATACTCGTTCTTGCTCTCATCAGCCATGTGTGTGCGGAGATATAGCTGGGACTTGGCCTGTGATGCAGACACAAGGACAAAGATAACATAAATCCCTGAACAGCTACTTTCATTTACAAACTGGCACATGAGCAAGTTCAAAACAAACTTAAAGACTGCTCCTTAGGAAAGGACAGTAGGGGAACCAGGAAAAGATCACAGGCATTAAAAGATGCTTGAGAACTTACCTTTTCTACTTCTGATTTAGTGGCATTGATATCGCTGTCTAACCGCTCATAGATGAGCTGTGATTTCTCTGCTTCTCTACACTCCCGCTCAAACTTCTTCTTACTCTGAAGACAAAAAGTTTATTTTATTTTTATATATATATCTCAAAAGACAGCCCACATTTCTATTGGAGTGCTGGCATTTTGTACCATTTGAGTTTTCCTTTAACATGACAACCTGATTTAGGTGGAAGAAAATAAATACACAGCAGTTGTGATAAATGTTACGACCACAATTTAAAATGACAATAATACTGAATCTGAAGGTACACTGCATTACATTGACATCAGTATTGCATAACACTAAAACTTCATGAATCTTCTGCATAAACCTGTGTAAAACATTGGTGCAGAAGTCTGGTGCTGTAGAAATGTGGACCCCATTTGGGCTATAAAACAGGCACCACACAGCTGCTCTTTGACTCCGCATCATCCTAACGCTACTCACATTGTCCATCTGCTTCCAGCAGTGGTCCAAATACTGCTGTGCCTTGCGGCCTTCCTGGAGGTGCTGTGGAGAGGACACAAAACACTCAAGAACAAATCCCATACAGGTTCAGCACAACAGCATCCATATTACCATTTCTACTACAGATATTTAATGAATAGACTACTGATGGTTAGTGGTCTAATATAAAATTATGGACACATGAGAAATTTAATCAGTTTCAAAGAAAATATTGTATTATTGCTTCACCTGGATTTTTATTTAAAAAAATAAAAATTTTAAAAAAAATTGGCTCTTAGTGTCAGACAGTGTGCAGATGCCAGAGAAGTGCACTCACATGTTTTCTTTCTACCTTCAGATCCTGGGAGTATCTCATTAGTTCTCCATACACCTTGTGTCCCATCTCCTCAGCCACAACCTCCCTCTGTCCCGCATAGTCATTCAGCTCATTCAGGATAGTGTAGAAGGACAAGCACGATGTAAACCTGGCAAATATGCACAATTTTATCTTAAAGTCACTTTAGTATTACCTTATGGCTCATTTTCCTACCAACATTTATAAAACATTTAGGAAACTAGCCAGAACATAAAGGTTGAAAGCACTGCATTCAAATTAAAAGTTAAAATCAACTTTAACCCAACTACACATAACAAAATACAGTCATAACCAAATGTACATCCTCCCTAGCCTCTTGTTTTTTTTATACCAAAAATTTGGTACAAGCTCCAAGCACCCCAATGTAACATTTTCTGAGCTTAGCTACATACGGAGAAAATCCCACTTTTATTCTGAATGCTTGGCACAATTTTCTCCAGCTAAACTGTGCAATTAAAAACTGTCTATCTACAGTACACTCTGAAAAATTGTCATAACATCTGAACCACGAGCGGGATGCGCATGAGTGAGGGGCATCTGCTGTGGCTTTGTGTCTAGTTGGTTGTGCCAAACGAGTCAGTTGGAGGTTTTTTCTGTTGTGCATGCATTCTTTGAGCAACTACTCATTTCTTGAATATGCATTGAAAATCCTGAAATTTTGTCATCCAGCTCATCCTCGCCCACCACTATTAGTGGCCAAAACCATCTGCTCAACTACATGCATTAAAGTTTTTTCTTCAGTTGAATTAGGAACACAAACCAGGGTATGACTGTACAGCGTAACCCTGGGGAGGCTAGTATCTTCCTGCTTCCCACTTTCATTGCGTTACACTGATTACAAGCACAGGACAAAGATAGCCCATGTAATACTTAAACAGAAGCACGTAGGTCCTGTCCCTCCCTGAGAGAACAACAGTGGGAGGATGGAGACACAATTAGCCACCTAGCTCCATGTTGACATTGACAGTGTGCCACATTAGGTTTCTACCCTCTGCCTTCAGGAAAAGTTCAACAAACTTCTGTCGACAAACACCAAGAGGGGCCACAGGACATGCTTACACAAACTTGATTACCAGGGAACACGTGCCCTTGATAAGTACAGGAACTCTACTGAGATAAGCAAGCCATCTGATCATAGTTTTAGTAGTGTTTGTATCATAGAGCTTAACAGTGTATTGGAGGTTACTTAATGTTGGATGTAATAAAAATGCTGCAGTGACTAGCATATCAAAAGTACCATTTAATATTAAGAATGAGTTTTAAAAAAAACCATAAAAATTCTACAAAGTCAAGGCACAAGTCCACTCATTTTACATTGTGGTCACTGATTATAGTTTTCCCAAAGTTTTTACAAATTTGTCATACATTCCAAAGTTTTGTATGTTTGTGGAAATCGCTGTCTTATCAATCCCACATAAAAGCCTCTGCTCTTTGGATTTTCAACATACTGGACCAGGTATACATCCCCTCAGACCAGCAGAATGTTTTCAGAAAAAGGCTAACATTTTGAATAAAGCCACTTCCTGGCCCACAACTGAGAGCTGGAAATGAACAACAGACAGTAGTTTCAGCCTTAGAACGAGAAAGCTATTCTTGTTCATTATAAGAGTGGCAGTAGAGTCGAGATGACGCTCCATCTAAATGAGGATTCTCACCAAACTTCCCCCTTTCTTTGTTCTCAGTAAACCAATTCGCATTTATAGATCCGCCCTCCTAACAATAGAGGACCTATGAGTGAAATGATGCATTTCTAATACTATTTATAAAAAACATGGGATGAATTTATATTAACTGTGTGGTAAAGTATGAGAATTTCATATAAGATTCATGTTCTTACTTGTGCATGATGGTAATATGAGAAATCGCTGGCTGTTTTGGCATATTCTGTTATAGAAGTCAAGCAAGGACTGACTGGATGTACCGTACAACCTTTATTCACTACTGGCAACTGCTGTTTCACTGCAGTATGGTTTAATAATCTCACTGTTAAGCAAATCTGCTAACACAGTTTCACTGCTTTTACAATTTGTCTGCTTTAGCATCACTTCTGACATTCTGTTAAATCAATACAGGTAAACGCACTATATCAGTATAAACTATTACTTAAAGCCTTTTAAATATCTATTTTATTAAATAATTTGTTCTGTTCACAAGTGTCTGCAGATTTGCAATGAAATCCAACCTACAGACCTACAATATACCATCAAAGGATTTCATTTTCTTATAAGCCAATCTTTTTTGGTCTAACCTCGGTTCTTCATCTTTGGAGCGTTTAGGACAGTACTTCTTCACAAGATTCCTGCAAGAATAGCAGAAGCAAATTATTACACATTTGTACCTTATGTCACCTACACTATATGTATATATGCATGCGCATCCACAACCAAAAAAAAAAAAAAAAAAAAAAAAAAAAAAAAAAAGCAGCTGTTCAGTTTCAAACTAAGCAGGAAGCCAGGGCATGTTTAATTACAAGTTGCGTTACTCAAGATTTTTTTAAATGATTAACCAAGAAAATATGGCCATTAACAAGAACCCATTCAGGTCTTGGAAGGCAGGCACACCTGTGCAGTGTTTTAGCAGAAAAGTACATCAAAATGAAGTACAACACCCTCTTGTTAATTCATATCAGTGTTTTGAGGTTAAAATGCAAAAGACACTCCATTCTAAAAGCTGATCGGTCTGTCAGTCGGGACAATTTTGTAATAATGAGATGTGTCTTATCTTTCAAATAAACTCTCAGGGACTGAAAACTGGAATACTTAAATTTTAAAATGGCATCCATCCTCTTGCCGTGTTCAACCACTGATTTTCCCATCCATCTCTTCAACAGCTCCCCAGCCCCACTTAGTTTCAAGTAAGAGCAGTTTCCCGAAAAAGACCACACCACACAGATGGCCTTCCAAGGAAATATCCCACTCAGAAATTATGACATACCCTATTTTTACCCAAGAGGAAACAAACAAATCTTTAGTAGTGCAAAACTCAGTTCCTGAGAATGACTACTGTTCCACTACAGTGTGAAGGTTTCCAATTACTCCTCCTTTGTTGAAACGGTTAACAATTTTTAATATTTACTGAACAATTACCAAACTGGACAGCAGCAGCCACTTCAAAGTGACAACTGATCAAGTAAGAAATGCACTGCACTGGAGAATTTGTTGTTTTCATGTTACAGTTGTTTGTCCCCACTGCCAGCGTTAATGATGTATGAGTACAGTGGAGGGCTCATTGAGATGCAGCAGTGCTTGCAAGGCTCAACACTGTAACTAGGCAACACCACTGAAACTACAGTCTCATCTCTCAGGAGGCCAGAGGCCATTGCTGGAGATGGTCAGCTGTTGTGGAGGGACACCTGGCTTTTTAAAGGGAAGGAACACTCTTGTAAAGAAATGGAAGACAGTAGTTTAAAATTCATAATATGGACATTAAAAAGATAAGCTGCCAATTTTTGTCCCATAAAAACCTGGAAAGATGTTTTAAAAGTCATATTAGGTGAAACTGGCTGTCGCAAAATGTGATGTGAAATTGCTAAATTTGGGGTTTACAAATTGTTATAAAAGAAAAGCGGTGCTATGGAACTTTTAATAAGTCCATCAAATTGATTTCATGAAAAAAAATTTAATTTTGCACCGAATAAAAGTTACTGCGGTGGTACAATAACTTAAAACATAAGTATCAGCTTGGTTCACTTAAGGAGGAAATGGCCAAACATAAATGGGAGTGAACTTTCCTTTTGTTAGTTTTATTTAAACCTCAGTAGCATAGGTACCCAGGTAAGAGAGGCTGTTCAGAAAAGGAAATTTAAAAAAAACCCATAAAGTTTCCAAAGACATGCATTTCAGACAGACACTTTTCACAGTACAAACTCCTCATGGTATTTGACAGGAAAAAAAGATTCTTTTGGCAGTGGAGAAACCAAATCTGTATCACAAGAGAGCTTCCATCAGCAATGTATACTTATGTTTGACCAGAAGTACCACTTTCCTGTCCAACAAAAAGATCTTCAAGAAAGTTTTAGGCATTTTTCCACATATAATTCAAAAATGGAGAACAGAAATTTTACTAACAAAATAATTCCCACAGGAGAAACAGTGGGGGGGGGGGAACAATTCTGGGCATGATTTGCTGAAACTTAACAAATGGAGCCAAGATTAAATGTTTTTAATATTACATCTTCTAAAATATTTTCTTACAAAAAGAAATGTACTTAAGAGAAGTAGATTGCAAAGCTACAAAAAGTCAATGAATGGAACTATCCAAACAAACAATGGCAATGAAACATTGAAGGGATCAGCTGAGGGGAGGGGAAATTTATAATAAAAAACAAAAAAAAAAAACCAAAAAAAAACGTTTGAAAGCAAGGTATTCTGATACTGGGAACAAACAGACACTTACCTCAGCTGTTTTGCATAGCTCTGCTCGATCTCCAGCCTCTCTTTCACAAACTTTGCATACCTTTCCAGGAAGTCGATTCCCCATTGTGTATGCTTGTCAAGGTTTTCAAATTGGTCCTTAAGCACAGAAATGGTGAAAGGGTGAAAATTAGGTTAGCAACAGATATTATCGCTGTACTACGTATAAACTTGACTCAAAACACAGAAACCATATGCAGTTAAAAATTCACTGTAATGTCTGGAAGCACCTGTAAAATATGAAGGATGTTAGATTTACTAACTAGCTTAACTCTAATCTATACTGAAAAGGGAATGTTGATGAATGCTGCATTTTTTCTACTTTCAAACAACATTGCTGAGGACTTTTATTAACGTAAATGCATAAAGTAGCATTCAATCAGGTCATTGTGGGACAATCTGCCATTGATACAACCTAACAAAGTCTACCACGTGTATGCTTATAAATTCAATATGCATTAACCATCACATTAACGTACCTTTCAGAGAATGCCCCCCAACCCCGCGCGCATGCGCTCGTGCGCACACACACACAATGACTTTTACAGCTGCCATTTCCTGCTGTAAAAAAGATATGCTCTGGTTTGAGAGAAAGGAGCTACCCTTTTGGCCTATCATGAGTGAAGCTATGAATTTTGCCCAAGTTTCATGGTACTTTCCAGGAGTACTGTACTTAATCTTGAGTTGAACACAGCTAATCCAACACAACATTATTAATTTTACAGTGACACAAACTTAGGACATGACAGTGTTGTAGACCAACTGCACAATATGGGACACCATGAAGGGAACAGGACACTGATGTGCCATTTAATCACCCTGTAGTGACCTGACCCAAAAGCACCAGTGGTGGAATGTGAGCCACACAGCCTTGTACAAGTAAGCAAAGCACCAACATATTGTGGATCTAAGGCCACATTGGTCTGGGAAGGAAAAGCCTGCCCCAACAGCCAGACATGCAGAGGTTCCAGCATGTAGCACATCTCCTCGCCACACAGAACAAACAATTAAAACTGTGGAATTACCAAAAAGCTGTCATACAACATAGGAAAACACATTTCCTCAGTTCTGTAACTGTTAAACCAATAAATAAATAAAATAAATAAATAAATAAAAAGCCCCATCTCAGCATTCAGAAAAGCTGTTGCAGCCTGGTGCTCAGTCAGGTGAGACAAGCTGCCCAGAGATGAAGACGACCACCGTGTCCACCGGATCAACCGACAAGCTGAGAATTGTCGGGTGCATCACTTGGTATTATTGCGAGGAGGTGTAAAAGGACCTTATTATATTTTCATTTTTGTTCTGTTCTCCTGATGCTTTCACCTAAAATACTGTATCTAGATATAAAGCAGTGCATTTTTATTGGAGTAATTCAGTTTAAGTACCTTGCTCAAGGGTACTACAGGAGCAGGAGGGAGGCTTGAACTGGCATCCTTCAGGTTAAAACTCCCTGTCCTTAACCACTATGCGTACATGTTCTTATTCATTCAGACCTGTTTTATTCTTCCTCTGGTTATGAGCAGGCTGGACTGGTGCCAAGCAATTCTTTGACCTTGTTTAACCCCACACAATGCACTGGACACTCTTGGCCCACAGCACACTTAACAAGCCCAGAGATGTTCATGAATAAGAGCCAAGAGACCTCTTCTGTTAAAGAACAATAGCTGCGCTGTCCCTGCAAAGGTTATTGCTGATGGTTCATACCCTTCTGTCACACTAATTTGGCAAATTAGTTTTAGTCAGCCAAAACTCACAAGAGAATGTAAAGAAAAAGGAATTCCGCAACTTCTCTTCATGATACACACCACATGCTCCAAATATGTGGCTATTTGATAGCAAAAGCTTTAAGGTTTTTTTCCTTTTTTTCAAGAAATGTATCAGTACTTACTGTAGTTCTTTAAATACTGCCCTTTCAAAACAAGTAGTACTCCATCTTAGGTCAACAAGGGATTGGCTAACAAATGCAAGGTAGAGGGTTCACAATCACCAAAGCGTTGTACTAAACTGCCAAAGCCACAAAAACTGAAACTATGCAAACCTCAAAAGATAATGCTCAAAATAACAAGATAATACAATTACCTCACTATCTCTGCCTCCAAGCAGGTAGAACTAAAGTCGCCCTCCTTATATCTAACGGCTCTGTCTCTACACTGAACGTTGCTCAGAGACTTGTAGCAAGGAGAAAGTCTCACACAGAAGCACACACACAAACTGAGCTGCCACAGTCTCTGCCGCATGGAAGCACGTGGGAAATGTGGTGATTGAATAATTGAGTGTTAACCATTTAACTTCCCGGGGTTCCTGCGAGAACAGGATGGTCAGCCAGGCTCTCCTTGCATGAGCACCAATGAACCCACTGCCTCGCAATACGGACTTCCTCATTATCCGCTTATGTATTTCTCCACTTGGAAACGGTTTCTCTCCATGGCCTGAAATTGTTTCCTTGTGGAATGAGTCAGCATATTGTGGATTTCTTTTGTCTCATTTTTCAGAGCTGACACTGTACTGCATGTGTAGAATAATGTCTGTAGGGGCCTAAATTGGGGAATAGAATTAGTTGTGCCAAAACATAAAGGGGCAGATTTATTAAAAGTGACAAATTTAGAGGATGTTTCCTGCCACCATGTTAGATTCATTAAAAAAACTTTTCAAACAAAGAAATTGGTTACCTGCTATTTATTAATAAAGTCTAATCCTTTAGCATGACAAATTTCAAAATGTGACTCAACTTCACATATCGATTTAGCAAACTTAACAGTACTGGTTCCTCTTCATAAAGATGCTGGAACATATCCACTAAGCTCTGGTTTAGTGTCCTTTTAAAAGTGCACAGCACCTTGACTTCAGAGTTAAACATTGATAGCATGTGAACACTTCATGGCAACAAATCAATAACTACAGAGTTAATTTATTATGGTAGACACTGAAGTAATCCCTTTCCACTGTTGTTGGGTAACCTCATAGAGAGATTTTTTATTATTTAGATGTAATTCTTTCACAAGGAAGATTGCACATGCACACAAAGCATGAATGTGTTAAACAGGGCTTATCTTGGAAACCCCTCACATTAATATAAAACAAAGAAGGTTGTGGCCTGCACCTTATACCAGGATAGCGCACCATGGGGCTCTGAGCACAGCAGGCAGGCAGCAGGCCTGTGTATGGGCCGAGCCGGAGTGCATTACTTACGCTGGCCTGCTCTGCCTGGCGCACCCCTCAAGGAAATCACTTTACCAGCAGGTTGGCGCTCCATTCAAGTGGAAAAACAGAGGCTGCGTGTCTGTCCGCGAGCCATCGTCCGCCCCGCTTTCATGCACGCTATGCTAACACTTCTTCAGCACATTAAGCTCCAACCACAGGTGGCTTCGTCATAAGTGCTGTCAGACTTTAAAATAACTAAAATTGTTTTAAGCCAAATGTGATTAGGCCATTTTGACCTTTCATGTACCAACTGCAGTCATGGAGTATAAAATCTATGATACAACTACACCTGTAAAAACAAAAAAAAAATTCATATTTCTACAGTGTACATACAGTCTGTTAAACACAAAGCAAAATCTTGTTTCTGCTGGACATTTTTTTTTTAAAAAAAAAAGAATAAAAAATGGGAAAAGGCTATACTGATTTATCTCAAGTCTTTATAAGTATTTTAGTTTGATCTCTAACAGTGCAATGTGCGTTGCTGTCTGGAAGATCAGTAATCACATGTGTTCTGACAAAATGTTCTGACTAATGCCCAATACTGAACAAAAAAGCAGTACGAGAGCATGTTAAACAGGAAATACCCAATTTACCACCCTAGCAACAGTACACATGGAAAGGTAAAGGACCACTATGAATTTTCATATGCCTTTGTCTATCCCTGCACACCTGAAAGAGCCATGCTATTCCACCTGCGTAGACACACACGCACACACCTCCGTCCAATAAGGGTGCAATCTAAAGTAAGTATATCTCTATTAACTAGTATCTACATTTGCTACTTAAACCAGTCAAAAAATAAAAAAACAAGATTAAAAGAGCTCAAACAGTTTCATCAACACTGATTTAGTCATGTAGCAGACAAGAATATCTATGCAAATATGCATCAGATAGAACTAATTATATATGGGTACTGAGAAGTCAAGAATCCCTCTCTAAAGGGAACGTATTAATTTTGGTCGAAATCAAGTCATTAGGCTAACATGTCTGATAAGACTAATACAATTAATGGCAAACAGGCTGGTTTGTGCATTTTCTCCACTTGGGGCAACCGCAGTGCCTAATGGATGTTTTCAATTAGAAATTCCAGTCTGAGGTCATAGCAGGCACAGAAGCCTCCTCCTATTCTCCCAGGACACACAAACTGTCCTGTGTGTGAGCAATTTTGCTGAAAGCATGCCATTTAATCTTAGAGATGATGGCATTCTCCATGTTGTAGTAAGGAGTCTAGCCAAGGTATTTTTCAGAGGAAAAGTGCATCCCCTGCACCAGTGTGTGATACATGGGTCACTCACCTCTCCAGTCCAGAGTAGCAAGGAGTGTGAAGTATGCTATAACCAGCAGTCTGTTATGCTGCTCCATGCATGAACTCTTAACATAAAACCCAAGCATAATAAACAATGTTGGGCAGAAAGTCAGTCACGAAGGTTGAGTTGTTAAAAAGTTCTGAATCAGCAGCAGGATTTATGAGCAACAAGAATCTTAACTGAAGTCATACACATCTCAAGTTGGGGCTACTGCCTGCGATGGGAAACTGAAACTTTTACATAAAAACCATACACTCTTTCAAAAAAAAAAAAAATTTCAGTGTCAACCACGTAATCCCATAATCGGTATGCAATCTAGAGTCAGCAGTGAGCAAGTTTGGAATGAATCCACATTGCCTAACCCAAGTAAGCGTCAGAGTTGTACTGGAAGGGGGGGGGGGGGGGGGAACCATAGGATTTCTGTAACACAGATAATACCTACATTTAAATCTGTCTTGTAGATAATTAAAATTTGTGAACTTTCAAGGTTACCAAAATTTTCCCCCACAGAGATACCACAACTGCTTCTGTACATTTGGCCCCAATGGGAGCCCTGCTGTAGGTCAGGGCCAGGAGCAGAACGTCACGCTCTTGTGTGCTTATTATATATTCATACACAACCCCCTGCCAGCCTCACGCACGTGCACTGAGCTCTAGTACCCGTAAATAATTAAGTACATGAGCTTATGCACACAAGGCCCTCTGGATCTGTGGGATCCTTCACCACAGAGCCAACCAGCAGGGTTCACCTTACAGCACCCTAAGCAGCGTGTCAGTCTCGGTCTCATCCCCATCTCTCATCCCCCTGAATAAGACTTTGCTGACAAACCCTCCTGAAGCAGAAATGCAGCACTGAATACAAATAGAGAGAAGGATCTTGCAGATATAGACCCTTTTAAACCCCACCACAAAACCTTTAAAGAACTACTTATGCTCCATGTTCACAGCGGATGAACCAAAATTGGAATTTTTAACAAGTGTATCTGTCCCATTTCCACTGTCTGAGGAATTCCCGTGATAACTGTTCAGCAGAACTCCTCGTTTATCCCACCTCAAACAGCTTTTCTTCACCCTGGAATGCAGGCTAACATTTAACCGTCTTCAGTTGTTCTCTCATTGCTTCTCCATTCTGTTCTTGCCTCAACCAGAGCTGTTTATTTTTGTTGCGGTTTCATTGAGGTTCCAATTTCAATGTAATGTCTGTGGCTTCATAATGATTTCTCCAATTCCATACCCAAAAGTACTTTTTTCCAATCTGTTATACCAACTTTTCTCCCCATCCTGTACCCAGTGTGAACAATACAAAAACGCACAATACAAATCTGATAAGCAGACAGACAAATGCACCAGAATGTTCCCCTTGATTAAATCCATGTTTATTATACAAACTCTTACCGTACATGACACTTTTATAAAGCAAGGTGCTTTTCCTGGAGTAAATCAAGCATTGTATATTGCTTATGGGTACCCTAGCAGGTGGAGGATGTACTGATTGAGTAGATAGCCTTTGGGTTAGAAGTTCTTGATTTTGATCAATCAATCTATTGCCAATTCATCTTTATCATTAAGGTTTAGGCTTCTACTGTAGAGAGACTCTGATGACCATAAAGGAGCCTTTGATTTTTTTATGTTCAGTACATACAAACCAAAGGCTTTGAGAAATGATTTTATAATTTTGTAGCCTTTTCCTTTAAGTCAAATGAACTGAAAAACAGCCATACGGGGCAGTGTCAGATAAAAACACACAGAGTGTGTGACAGCCAGGTTCATGTGCCCTTGTGACAGGGCTGTAAACGTCAACCTGTCCAAAATGCTCATATCATCCTGAAGGAGACCAGGGATCACACTGAGTAAGCCTCAATTGTGGCATCAGACAGAGAGCAGGGGGAAACAAACACCAGTGAGGCATTCTATAATATATTGGCTGCTGCACGTAAAAGGATACAGATCAACCTCTTAAAATGCACTAGGAAAAAACTAGGCAAACAATGTGCTGTTTTGATCCCAATTACATGGAGATAAGTGAGTCATTTCCAAAGCCATCCATCCTGCTTGGTTGAGGTTACACAAGTCACACCCTACATTACTTTCCAAAAAGTTAGATTCCGTAAACGTGGCTTTTTCATGCAAGTATAAAGACTGGAAAAGAAAAACTCATGGTAAATGGGGTTGTTTTTACAAGAGGCTCAGCTGTGAGAGTACCAGCTCTGAAGTTTACCACATCCTCTCAGCAACCTGCTGTCCTTAATGAATGGCCCAAGGGTAAAAACTACTCTGCCCCCTACAGGGCAAAAGGCTAATCTTCAAAAAGTCTTTTGATGTTCTAAAAACAAATCCATTCAGAAAGCTTAGATTGGGGGTAAAATGCTTTGTGGAAAATTACAATGTGCTTTACTTTAGCCTTAAAGCCTTCTTGCACAGAAATTCAAAGGATAAATATTTCATAAAAATATAATGTGAAGGACACACCATCTAATAACCTGCTATAGATACAAGAGACGGTTTTTACTGTACAATCACTGCCATCTCTTCCAGAGACCAGCAAAATATGATCATTTCGGCAAACTAGAACAGAAGATTCTTTAACAAATCATTCACCAAATTAAAAACATGATTTCCATGGTCTAAATAATAATATGGTAAACTGCTTTAAGGTGTAACAGCCATTTTTGGAAGTGTCTGCTGCATCTCAGCGTTTAGAGGTTATTCAATGTCTGCTACAAGGGACCCTGAAGGCACCATCAAAGTAGTGTAGATCTTATTGGTGTTGATCTGATCCAGAGCACTGAGTGTGGCTGGGCAGGGGTATTAGCACAGGTCTGAGCTGTTCTGATCTGATCAAACACATGGCCATTGCCCTAGGGGGTCTGGTGGTCTGCAAACAGGCTTGGCCAAAAGAAAGCACCCTAGCATTCAGTATAACAGGCTGATCCGCACCAGCCTGAGAGTCATTATGGAGATTAAGCTGCTCTGCAGGGGTTTGTATTACCATTTTCTTTTATTTACCTGACACTTTGTCCAAGGCAAATGGGATATCTAGAATTAAATACTGTGGTTCAATTAACACATGAACAACTAATGACCAGACATAATGGTCAGTATCACCGTGATCAAACTTTTAAGCAAATATCCATCTCCAACATCATCCAACATTCAAACAAAAGTACAATTCAACAACTGAATAACCAAATCTGTCATAGGTTTTATGAACTTGAACAGCCTAAACATAAATGAAAGTTCTCTTTATCGTTCCATCTACCAGAGGATGAAAAAACAAACAATTCAAAGTCCTGTTAGAACAAAGCATTTATAAAATGCATGCTCACTGTTTATGGGGACATAAACAAAAGTGGTTCAAATATTTAAAGCAACAATATAAGCGTTTTCACTCATATTTACATCCTTAGAATGTTTCACAGACTCAAACACTAAGGCATATTAAGCCATTGTTGGCTCTGCTATATGTTTGCCTCAATGTGATGTGTAGGCTGACAGCCAGCCAGCTCCACGTGGACATGGGAGTCCAGCAGGGTTAGGGATGAAGAGCCCCTCTAAGCCGCCATACATTCAAATTCTTGAGGTTATAACATCTGCGCAAGGACAATGCCAGCACATGCAGACCACCACATGTACACACCACAGCATGTAAGGAATTTTACTATTTTAACACCAAAATTAAGTAACAAACCAAAACAGTCTCAACAGGAAAAAGGCTAAATGTTTTTATAACAAAAAGAAAACATTGATGGAGAGGACGTGTGCTGGATCAGCTGTGCCTCAGTAGGGGTCAGAAAAATTGAAACTCTGCCACTACTACTACAAGGGCTCTCAACAGAGCCTCTGTGGAGCGCAGGAACAATGGCTCCTTGTAACATGAATATCTCTGACACTGCGAGTTCATCGTCTCTCAAGCCCATCCACAGAACAAAGGAAACCCTGTTGCAGATGGTGATTTTGCCGTAAAGGAAATAAGAAACAAAGATTCAAGCTAAAATTCATTCCACAGAAAATGTGCTTTAAGAAATTCCATACAAAAACGTATTTGCTTAAAGCAAAATTCATGCATATTTTTAATGACAAGCTACTCTGAAAGTCCCAAAGAGACTAAATAAAAGGGTATTTTGTGAATATGGAGGTCACAATCTTAAAATAAAATTTTTAAAAAAATGCACCTCAGAAGAGGTGGGCCAAAAGGCCTGAAACACTGTACCACTGAACATGGCACCACAATGAAGGTAAAGCAGAAATTAAAGCAATAAAAAAAAGCATTGCAATACAGTAATGCTCAGATTGAATTTAAATTTTTGCTCTCACAAGGGCTTCCTTTTCTGATAATATACAGTATATAATGATCCCTCAGTCATCACCTTTGTAAATTATAACCAATGGCCTTTGAAACTAACGGAGACTGCAAGAGCCCTAACATATGGACCGGAGCTGGTGAGCTCACCATTGCTCCTGAGCCAAGGAATGACATACGATAGGGCGTGGCCACGAAAGCTCCCCTAAGAGTCCACTTGAAAAGCAAACGCATAAAACACAACGGCACAAACAAGATAAATAATTTTGTACATAAACATGCCTATTTTGTTAAACTCTAAATAGGAAAAGAAAATGTGTGCCAAGCTATACCAGTTCACTACAAAAACAGCATTAAAATTGAATCATACGTCGGACAACATATGATTCTCCGTTTTCAGATGTGTGACCAATTAAAAATAAGCAGCCTGTTAGGAATATCTTAAAAATGGCTTTTGCAAACTAGAATGAAAATCACATAGTTGAACTGGTCAAATACCTTTGTTACCTAAAAGCGCAATCAGAAAGTTAGAAGTTAAGTCCTTCTCTTAGAAACATACATTCAATCTTATTATTCTGTAAACAGTGTTGTATCTAGTTATCGCAATCATCGTAAAAGTATGTTATAGCAACATAATGCTGTGTCCGGCTCCATTTAAACAGACACTATGGCTTGTCGTCACTGAAACTAGCCGATCATTTGTTTTGCGAGAAAAAAAAAAAAAAAATACTGCCTCAGTGGTTCAGTAGCTTCTCCAAGTCTATTCATGTTGAAAGAGGAAACAGAGTGACCTTTTCCTCCTGAAACTGGTACTAAGACCTAGCAAGGACACAAATCATAGTTTCACAAAACAGAGAACCCTTCAGCAACATTTATAGTTATGAGGGCACTTTGGAAATACCCTAAAAGCAACAGTGGACTGAGGGCCATCAACAAAGCTGGCTGCTTTATTTGTGTCACGCACATAATAGATTAGATCCTGCGGCCTATACAACAGCATGGGGAGCAGGTAGAGCCACTACATCAGAGTTCGCTTTGCCATTACAGCTTCAGAAATTTTCATTACTCCAAAGGATCCACCCCATGAAACCAAACATCAGCACAGCATAAGCAAAATATCCACTACAAAAAATATGAATATAAAAAGAAAAACACCACCACCAACATTCAGATTCCTCAACAGTGGTTGGATAAATCCAGGTTGAATTTGCATGATGGAAGGATCTGAATTTGGCACAAACATGAGTCCATGGAGCCATCTTGTTTGGTATCAGCAGTGCATCCCAGTGGTGACAGTGTGACGAATATTTTTCTGGCACCCATTAGGGTCCTGATACCCAATGAAGAACATGTGAATGGCACAGTATATTTAAACATCACCGATGACCAAGTTCACCCCTTCATAGCTACAGTTTATCAACACTCAGACGGACACTTCCAGCATGATAATGCACTGTGTCTTAAGGCACATATCACCACATGGTTCCAGGAACATGACAGTAAATTTTTGCCGCTTCAGTGGCCTGCAGTCTCTGGATCTCAATCTTATTGAGTATCTTGAGGTTTGAAGGGCTGTTCGCAGCAAAACTGTGCAGCCATTCAATTTGCATTAAGTACGCAATGCAATCATTTCCACATGGTACCACATTCCTGCACTATATCCAGCATCTTATAGAATCCATGCTCAGACAAATTCACAAGGAGCTGTAACACACTACTAGATATATTTACCTAATAAACTAGCAGCTCTGTATGATAAGTGCTACTTAACATACTCCATACTACCTGATAAATTTTGGCTGTTAGACTATTATAGACATATTACGCTCAGCATATAGTGATACCACATTACCCATAACTATTCTACTTTGAATATTATTGCAAGAATCCATATTGTGCCAGTGAGGTAATCCCCTTATCAACACTGTAATACTGTATTTTTTTGATACGCTTCCATGACCTTTATTTGGGACACATCTGTGGCTTTGGGAACCAGTGTTCTAGAACAAACAATATCTGAAGTCATGTTGAACAAATTCACTCCAAAGCCCCTTTAGTGTCACTATATAGAGGCAACTGCTATTCTATGTTTCAGAGTGTACAAAGAGAAGTGTCTGCTCTGCTTTAGCTATATCTAGGACCAAAGAGCGATCAGTATCTGATACTGTGATGTCACTTGCATTTTCAAGCTGCTGTGCAGTTCCACAAAAACACGAGATCTGGAACTGGATATGTTTTGGGGGTGTGGCCTATCATAAACATAAATGCTGTGTTCCACACAATTTAAGTACACAGATCGGAAGATAAAATTTCTCCTTACAGTATTCAAGCAAAAAGCAAAAGAAGCAGTTGAGAGACTTTCTGGACAAAGAACAGCATCACTCACTAAGAGGGCACTATCTCAAAGTTGTCCACACTTGAGTCTGCTCCCCAACATTAATATTCAAAATACTATGTTGGTACAATGGTGGAATCCTAGTCAAACCAGGAGGAACTGAACTAACATTACAAATCCAAAATAAACTTAAAAATGAATTATTGAATTAATATTTGGGGGCATCAATGTAACATTTGTGAGTCAGGTATGACACACTATACAAAGCATTCTCAAGGCACCACTGGGTCCATAATCTGCTCCTTCAAATGCCACCTCATTTCCTTATTTTCTGACATAACATTGGAATGTGCCCTATGACCTGTGAGCAAGAAAGCAATTGTAAACTGCTTCTCCTGCCCTCAAAAAAAAAAAAAAAAAAAAAAAGCCATGGCTGAGATGACTAACAAGCGCACCAGTGAGTTTGTGCCAATAAAACCCACTGGTTTCCTTTATGGATCTCCACCCGCAGAACATCTCCAGACATCCGTTATCAATTAAATCCAGCTCACTCACTGGGCTAGGAATAAGCTTCCTTCTTGACATTCATTTCTGCTTAAATTCATTGAGGAAAAGGATGACTAGACAGGCAAGATGGTCTGAGGCACATATGACACCCTCTTAGCACAGATGTGGCCCCTGGGTGAGCAACACATTTATCTATACATAGGGACTTTACACCTTCTTCTTGAAACCACCTGTAACTTGGTTTCTGTTCACACTGAGCCATTTATTTTCCACAAGCCATTTATTAAATGTATGAAATTACTTCAAAAATGTTAACCTTAACATTTTGACCAAGAACAGGTTGCTACTGTCAAATCTCAAATAGTTTTAATGCTTAAGAGTGACATTTAGAGAAACACAATCAGATTTCTGTGCTGATGATATCGGATAATTTCTATGTACCCAACAGCCAATGCTGATACGCACATTTATAATATATGGAGAAAAATGTGACTATATCTGCCTATATGAGAACTACAGGCAAACCTTTTTTCTGTCTAACATTTCACTTTTTCAGACTATGTAAAACTGTTAAAATAATCGGCATGTGCTGAACCACATTTGGCTGGCTACCAGATCCTTACATAGGGAATGGTTTTGCAGGCTGTAGCCTTCAATGTTACATAACATTTTTTGCTGTCTTTTCAATGGAAACCTAACAAAGAAAATGGAAAAAGGGAAAACTATGCAATGAAAAAGAAATACCAATTAACTTTTTATGGAAGTACATCATTCTTTTTAGCATGAGGGGCACATTCTTCTGAAACAAGCACATCTCTGCCTTGTTGCAGAAAATTGTTTCTCTTTTCCTTGACTGTTTTAGAAGCCACACTGAACAATCTCTCACTGTCTACACTAAGTTTACAAGTGTTAAAAACGGCACAATTTATGTCAATCTCACTTCAAAAGGTAGACAAAACATGATGAGTATATACTCCTTACCTGTGCTGCTACATCTGCTACATGCAGCTTTTGGGAAAGGCAAACAGAGAAGCGGAAATACTAGTATTTGGGTATGTGTTGAGGAAATCAGTCACTGGACAGACATATGGTCCTATGGTCACCAAGGTGCCCTGGCACAATTCCTGCAGCTAGGCACAAGCCAGGAAGTGCTGCTGTGACTTTGTGGCACTTTGCTCACTTCCTGTTTGACTTCTGTCATATCCAAGTTAAACAGGGAGCCTATAAAGTATCCAATAAAGCTGGGTCTTCCTGAACAGCAATTTATACAAACTGAGGTGAAGTGTGTCAAAATGAAATGTTCAGTGTAAACCTCAATGGTTCTATTATCTTGAGAGATTTATGACAATGATGATCTAGTGATAAATAGGCTTCAAATAAATATGAAGATGTCATTACAGAACCACCACCCATGCTTACAATGAGTGGGTTTTTCTAAATAAGCAGCCCAAAGGAGCAGATAAATCATTTGGTGGCTCTGTTCTATTGTTCTTTTCAAAGCATCTCCATGCTAGACCCCCAAAACATGTGGAACCACATTCCAGTGTCATCTGCATGCCTCGCTTCCTGAAACCATCGTATCTCTGTGTCACACAAGCTGACAGTGAATCATGAGCCCACTGCACTCAGTCAACTTTGAAGCATCACATTTCTATTGGGTGAAGGAAAGGCAGACTAAAAGGTTTATGAACATTAACAGACTGCATGAGGCCAACATGGAAAACCAAATGCCTGCTGAAGATGAAAATGTGTGTTTCTTTACACTAGCTACTAGCCCCTCCCACTGAGCATTACCTGGCTCCTGTATCCGGGTTCCACGCTGTTCTCTTATTTAACCAGCTCTCTGAGTAACAAACTTTAAAGGAAGCTTTATACTTTACCACTATACAACCTCTGCCTTAAAAGCTGTGTTGAAAGACTCTCAAATCACTGTTCCACAGTCACAATTTAATTCAGGAAAGGCAGTATTCTCTGTATTCCACTGTAGCAATTGTGCCTTTCTCCTGGAGAACCAGGGAATTGAATAGAGCCAGCAAGAGCCAAATCATTTTCTGTAACCTGTACAAATTTCTCAGCAGCACAGAATGTGGACCTGACAGAACTGGTCAAATTTGGAAACTTTTTTTGGCACTGTAAAATGTTAGTATTTTCTCAGTATTTTCTCCCAAAAGAAAGTAAAACTGGCTCCTGCTCTCCGTTTCTGACATTTAATTAATTACAACTGTGCAGTAACACAGCTCCACCATGACTGGTTTGGAATTTGCTTAAGGGGAAGAAGTAGTGCATGTTGAGCACCTCCATTTCTCTTACAAGCCCCTTCCTCTAGAAATTTAACCCTTGGTGGAGGTGACTGAGTCTACAGCATCTCTTTACTATCTCAGTTATCATGGGCAACCAAATCAACTTAGCATTCACCCCACGCTGGATTCAAAATATTTTTCCTCAGATTTTAAATTTCTCAGATTTCCTTCAGATTAAATATATTAAAATTCACCCTTTTGTGAAAGCGACATTTAAGTGCCTCAATAAACATCTCTTTCATGAAACAACTCTAGATGGAAAAGAAATTCTTTGAAAAACAGACCACATTTTATCTATTTTAGCATGTCAGAAAGTACTGACTTGAGTATATGGAATACAAGGGGGGTGGGTGTGAGAGAGAGAGAGAGAGAGAGAGAGAGAGAGAGAGAGAGAGAGAGAGAGAGAGAGAGAGCGCGCGCTGCCTTTAACTGGCTTCACTGTGTGAGAAATGTGGCCTATTCTATAGTGCAGAAGCTGCCTGGACCACTACCAAGACCCACCTCCTAAACAATAGCATCTAAGAACTAACACGTTAGTATGCAGGTCACTTCAAAGTAGACTGAAGCCTCCTCTAGTTTGCTAAAAATGTCCCTTTCATACCATGTGCAGATTTTGCTTAGGAACACAAAAAGACAACCACTTCAATCCAGGTAGGTTAAGTCTAGGGAAAAAGGTCTACTCACAACCTTTCACTTCCAATATCAGCAAATTAAAAAGTACATTTTTAAGTTGTCAAAATTGTAAGGTATTCAATTGAGAATGCATAAAAAGTTTAATATAGCTCAGTATTCTTTGATTAATCAAATTTTTAGCCCGTCATCTCTGTAAACAGACCAAAAATATTAACTGGACTGTAAGAATTACTACCAGCATCACACAGAGACATGGTGAACAATGAACTCCGTTCTCCTTTCACCCTGATCCAGCAAGATCCCAGAGAGCCCCTGCTTTGGCTGACTGCATTCCTCGTGTTTGGGAGACAGCAAACAGCACTCAGTGTCTCATTAAAATGAATGCAGAAGGGTTGCGTGCAACCTCCTTTCTGCAGACCCCAACTGCACTGCAACCTAATAAACGGATTTTATCACTACTGAAACACTCAAAAGCTCATAACAATACTTCACAACTGCGTCACTTTTGTTCCTAATTTACCAAAGAGCTTATCAAAAGGTTGCCCTTCCCCAAATGTTCTCTACACAATAGATTTCTAAACAGTGAATTCTAATTTTAGGCAAATGGGACTTGGGGAAAAAACAAGACAAGTTGAAACACATTCACACAGTTGGGTGTTACTACAAATGCGCACTTGAACCAGCAACCTTGTTCGTGTATATGGCACCTGTACCTTCAGCACAGAAGTTAATATACTGTAGTGAAATACTTCACACAGGTGACATGTCTGTTCACATCACTGTCAAAGATCTGGGAGTTGGAACAGCTGAGCTCTGTGTTATTCTGTGCACACTAACACTACTGTCAATCATGAGTTCAAAAATCAGCTAAAGGCTCTGTGCAGACACTGGGTCAGTTTTTATCAGAACTCTGAAACAGACTGTTTCACACTTAAGGGAAGGTGAAGCTGTTCTCCAAGGCTCATACTACACTACGAGAGGACTGCATCCCTCACCTATGTGGAGCAGTCCTAGCAATGCTACTCAGAAAGGACAGAAAACAATTACATTTTAAACTTATAATACCCAATTAAAATATACACCTCATTATTCTTGCTCTTAAAATTCAACAAAATGCAGGAATTTACAACTACCAAACACCAAGCTAAGTTTTACAGCACTTCCAACAATGCCTGATATATACATCCAAATTTCCCTAAAGAATGTAATGACAAATGTGTCAATACTTCCAGGAGAAGAACTGAAAGACTCAGCACCTTGTGACTGTCAAGCCAAGGACTGCAAAAGAACTGATGCACTGTGCTGGGGTTTTTAAGTGATTTCCCAGAATATTCCAAACTGCCAACTTGCACAAATGAACTAGCGTGGCAAACATTTTCCCCACAGGATAGTTACAATAAGTAGTCAAAAGAAGAACTATTAGTCAGTTAAATAAAAAAATTTTTTTTTTCCAAGATAAAATGTACATGTACAGAAATAGATGCACAAATCATATTCTTTATGAACCCCATTGCTCACTTTGAGAAACCTTATTTTAGAGAGGGGGAAGGAAAAAAAAAAAGCCTGGCTTCCTGGAGAACGAGAGATGTGTCCTGTTTAAATTAGTTGCAGAACGACTTCTCACTTCAGTCATGAAGAGGAGGAAAACCCTAGTACACTGAGGCATATTTCTACCATTTCTATGCTTGCTTTCCATACTGTTCAAATCTCCAAATTACATTGGTCTTTTAAAAAAAAGAAAATCTGTCTAAAATTAAGCTGAGATTATTCACATAACCACAGCCTAATAACAGCTATGTATGATTTCTTCTTAAATTCTTCAAAGACCTGTTTTTTCCCCCCATTTTAAAAAATATCATCCACAATCAATACTGTTCTGCAACCTGAAACAGTGCAGATGGCAGTTTTTCCTCCCATATACAGTATGTTTGAAAATTAATTACAATACAGATGACACTGACAACTGTAAAAGGATAGGACCAAAAAGCCATCTTCCTTCTGTCATGCACTTCAGAATTTTTAGGAACTTCGTAGACAATGGAACAACTGAGGGAGCAGAAGTAGAAGAGACAATTATATACTTTCAGAGCAGCTTTTTCTGCAGCAATATGCAGTTCATAAAACATTTAAAATTCCTTACAAATGAGAGTATTGGCAACTTCTGCAGTGAGAGTTGGGGACACATTTGCCAACAGGAAGAGCAGAGCAGCTGTGTTTTCAATGTGATTGCTGAGGGAGGTGGGCAGAAACCCAAAGGTTCACTAAAGCTACAAATAAACAATTGTGTTAACCCTGTATTATATTCACTTAAAACTGTGGTACACAATTCACAGATAGGCCAAATGCATTCATTCATTACTGTAATTGTTATACAACTCATATCCCCTATTATTCTTTGTACCTTTTAGTATTCTTTATTTGAAATAGAATTCTTGCTGTTGAACAAACTTTTCAGGAAAAAAAAAATAGCAACACATTAAACTTGCATTCATATACAGAGGAGGAAAAACTATCCCATAGCATACATGGGATATACCAAAAATAGAGACCGATGTACACTTTGCAAGTCAATTTTCTCTAAATGCAACTTGAATTTAAGCATATTATTTGTTTTCCACCTTTTTTTATTTCATTTTTAATACAACTGAAACTTTTAAATGAGAAAATTGACAGCTCACAACTATTTTATAACATAGCCTTTGGTCAACATAACTGATCAAGCTGCTCCAACAGCCATCAGTGAGCCACCTGCACCTCTGTACTGCCACTTTTGTCCACTTATCTTGCACAAACTCTATCCAGATTTGAAGGGTGCTGCCTCACAACTACTGTTTTTATATTTTTACAACAGGTTTTCAATGGGATTTAGACCTGGGTTTATTGCTGGCTGCTTTAGAAAATTCCAGCATTTTGTCTCAACCATTCCCGGATAGTTTTTTAAGCGTGTTTAGGGTCATTTATGTGCCTGGACACATGTGACCTTTGAGAGATCCAGATTTCTGACACTGGGTGTGACACTGTACTCTGAAATGCCATCATCCTCATTTCTTAATGCCACGCATACATTTGAGGCACCCAGTGCCAGAGGCAGCAGAGCAACCCAAAAACATAATTGAACCTCCTCCACGTTTCACTGAAGGGGAGTGTTCTTTTCTTTGAAGGCTTCATTTTGGTTTCTGTAAACACAGAGATGATGTGCTTCAGCAAAAGAAAGTTTGGACTCATCTCCCCACAGGACACTGTTCCAGAAGGACATTGACAAGTTCAAGTGTTTTGGCAAATCAGTTAGGCTTCCTTATGTCTTTGTCTTCAGCAATGGGGTCCTCCTGGGGTTCCTGCTACAAGTTGGTGATGTATGGTCCAAGTTGAAACTGATGCACATTGCGTCTGAATCTGTATCACAGTTGACTGAGGTGTTTTTTCCATATACAGATGGTAATTGTAAAATCCTTCATTGCAATGTTTGATCAAGCTTTCTCCAGCCATGTGCAAGCAGGTTAGCTACAGTGCCATAGCTCTTTACACTTCTTGATAACATTATTTAACATTAATACAGGAACATAAAACTGTCTCTGGAGATGGACCTGTAGCCTTCACATTGCTCATGAACAACTCTGCATCTGACCCACTCAGACAGTCATTTCTTTTCTTTCTTATTGAATACTGTGGTGCATACAGTGGAATACAACAGGACAAGTGATCTTTTTCTTTATACAAACTAGCCAAATGAACCAACTACAAAAGCAAAGGAATATTACCTGACTGAAATCTATTTCTAAATATTAAGTGACAATTCCCAAAATGGTGCCATTTTAGGACTTCCTGTGGAAGATGGCATGACTTAAATTACTTTGCTTTTTTCTTAGTTTCACTGCAACTCAAAGAAATACATATGTAGATGGCAAAAGATTCCCCCCCCATTCCCAATGTTTTATGAAAAACTTTAATAAAAAAAAAAATAAATAAAAAAAAATGTCTATAGGTGCCAATATTTTTGACAATGACTGTATGCCAGATGATGTTTTGTGGCTAGTTTTGAAAGAGGCCATGTTCCTTCGCTTAAAACTGGTTCTGCCAGATCTGGCTGAAACTACAGCAGACAATAAAGACAAGTGAACCAACTCAGGTAAAAGTGCAATACTAATTTGAGGAACAGGAGCATAAACCCAGTAAACATATGTGAGACATAAAGGACCCAAGGAAGCAAGGCAAACAAGAAAAACATAAAATTGCAATGTAAAAATAATAAAACTTATGTCATGACTTCTATAACCTGGAAAGGGCAACCAGTCAAAAGAAGCATATGACCCCTAGCCTTTAAACATAATTAATGCAATGAAAAGATTAAGAAGGTGTCCAATAAAAATAGCAGCAGTGGATTTCAGGTTTTGTCCAGTCCCTGTTTGTTTGGAGTTCACAATGAACTTCCTCACCGTTGTTGATTGTTACCATGTCCCCTTTGTTCAGGACAATTTGCAGGACTCCAACCATGTTTCCCATGGCTATCCCTACTGTCCCCACGGGCACACGGGTGCGGGCCATTTGAACAAACATTAACCTACAAACAAGACACCGCCTCTGCCAAATGCATGCTGCTAATCATGTCCATCAGCACCACCCACTCACAGTTTCCTCTTCTGAGAACTGCCCCGTTCACAATCCTTTGGCAAAACAGATCTACAATGTCGCCGGAGAGCAAGAAACCTGAAAAGCATCTGTTTTTCCTTTTATGGTTTCTTGATCTTCTAAAATTGATCAAAAATCCTCCCCTTTGTCTATACTTGCTGAACTTTAATGTGACTATGGTTTTGTAAAGCATAAACATTAACCACACAATATTAAGTTTTTTGTATTATGTAAAGTAGTAAAATAAAAGGGCTCAAACAGATGCTCTCCAACACCTTGAACTGATACAATTAATTTCACAAATGAAAAACTCCAGGAAGTGCCCCCATGCAAGTTAGCTTACAAATTTTAACAAATCCTTGAACTTTTTCATCCCAGTGTTGGACTTTCCCTGAAATATTCTTGCATGGTAATATGGCAATCTGATATCACTTAAAAACCCCACACATTAACTGAATTATACAGTCTTCTGTGTATTTGTTTACAGCATACCATTATTTATGTTACAGTCATTCATGCTCTGGCAACTAAAGCAGCCAACTTTTGTTTTGCAGTAAGGACTACAAAACTAACTTACATACACAAGTCAGACTTCCTATCACTTGTGTTTACATTTGCTGTTCTCCCTGCCCTCTACATGCCCACAAAAATGTGGTCGGTGATTTTATTCTGCCTCGTAGTTCTTATGTTTTTAAACAGGATAATCAGATTAATGAATGACATAGATAGACAGAAGGCATCCCACACTTACGTTTTGTACATTACAAAAATTGAATGCTTCCATAAGGGAGTAGGGTAGTTAACATATCTCCATCAAAGATATAGCATATGAGTCAAAAGCCTGAGCACACCTGGACAGTACCTGTGCATGAAAAAGTGGGCAGAAGAAACAAATATACACAAGGGTCCTGCTTCTCTGGAAAGTGCAACAGAAGAAAAGACATGACGACTGAATTACGGCCCAAACCCATCTCATGACAAATCAGATTCGGTAAATGCAATCAAAATTTTAAAAGATACTGTAAACAATGCTATGCCTTTACAAACAAATGTGGCTGAGCCTGGTAATGTACCTTTCAGGACAATTTTTGTTCATATGGGGAGCACATTTGTGTTCCAGTTTACTAATTAAAGGTTTAAGAAAATAGCCATAGAATCAAAAGCTATTCACTTAATATTTCCAAGGTGAAATGTGGATGCTTTTTAAAAAAAAAAAAAAAAAGTTCTACATGGGAAAACCCCAACAATTTCCAGTGAGACAAAAAGTTCAATGTGCTTGTGTATGAATGAAGACACAGGTTTTAAGGCTGGCAATCAGACAATTAGACAGATAATCCTTTGGATTTGAGGGATAAAAATCAATAGCATTAATCCTGCCATCCAGGGGGGTCTTTGAGCCTGACATGGAATACAACCATCTCCACAATGCATTACTTTGCAATACATAGTAAAACCTTTTCTGGTATCTTCACACTGCAAGATGACAGATTCCTGTTTCCATAGTGGTTAACTTAAATCATGAAGTATATTTTTCTACCGTCTCAACTATCTGACTGTTATTTAAAAGAGATAAGATTTCTGAATGGATATTAAGGGTAACCACAGTGTGAAAAAAAATATTTTCGGTCACATAGTAGATGTGTTGTTCATTTAAAGGCATGTACAATTCAGGCATGTAGAACATAATCTAATGCGGAGATTATGTAATTTACACATGAGAATAACATTTAGGATGACATGACTACTGAATATTGCCTTTTTCAAAAGTGTACAAAAAAATTCAATAATAAAAAAGTCAATTGTGATTTAACTAACAGATCTGCTCATTTCTGGTCTAATACATACTCTGCACATAGGCTGTAAGTTTGAATCCAGCCCCAGTACTGCTGTTTACCAGTTGCATTCCTGTTCAGATAGATTTCAAGGCAAGGCAAAGCAGGAGTTTGTCATTTCGTCCATCTATACAGTACATGGCAAAACAAGACAGCATTCCTCCAGGACCAAAGATGCAACACAACAACACATGCTGCACCGATGCCCCTTTTACAAGTGAAATGTACTTATTTAAAAATAAAAAAAAAAATTAAAAAAAAAAAAAAAAAGGCAAATGTGCTTATTCATGTGACTGTGTGAGGTGTACCACACCTTGTGTCCTAAGCTTGATGGGGAAAGTTTCCAAACTGGACAAGCAGATATGTTAAATACAGTCAACATTTCAATATGCAAAACTTTAACGCTATCCAATTCACTTACTGAGTCCGACTTCAAACGACAGTGCTAACATTATCCGATTTAACATGAAAAGACCTTTTTAGTTTGACAATTATTTCTATTCAGAGGTTAAAAAAGTTTATTTAAAAAAAAAGAAAAGAAAAAAGAAAACCATGGCATGCCCTACAACTGGAGGTTAATGCAATTACTGAAAGCAATGAGAAATACAAGATCAGACAACTGCAACAAAGAGGTCTGATGTGAACTGAAAACTGAACAAATGTTAATACACTGCTGAGGGACCAAACTGTAAATGCGCTCAGAGTATGCTGACATTTCTGGAGCTGAACCATCTCACCATCGCCATCATGCAGGGGTTGACAACTAAACACTGAGATTTCTTTGTTCGCCCTTTTAAAAGCCCGATGTCACAAATGATCAACGTGACAACCTTTCATCCAAACCCGTTCCAGGCACTGCACATACGGGGCCCTGTGCCCACGGCAAGCCGATGATCAGTGGAACAAGAGGCAAGGGGTCAAGAAGCAAAACCTCTGTCACGATGTAGGGGATCCACAGCTGCTTCCAAACCTCACCCTGGAAGCGGAGTGTCCGCTCCAGGCGCAACCCACCAATTTACATGGGTACAGAATGTAAACTGCATGTAAATCCGTGTGTGCTGTGCGTCAGGCAGGTGTAGTGTGAGGGTGTGAGAGACCAGTCCAGCAGCTTCTTCTGGGGGACAACACCCCTGCAGCAGGAGCGCAGCAGGAGCACAGCTGAAGCCCGTCATTGTCCTACCATTCTGAGCATCGCGGCCAGTTTCACCTTTAACACAGCGACAGCCGCACATACGAGACGGCGTGTACATGAGGGAGGCGGTGTCGGATCGCCCGTCTTTGGCGGCGAGGAGCAGCGGCTAAAGGGCGCCGGGAAGCCGCAGCGGACCCGGGAAAGGGGGCCTCGCTGCTGGGGGCCCCCGGAGATCCGTCCTCACTGACATTTTCAGCAAATTTGTCTCCAGCGTGATAAGGGGCTGCCGAGGAACACAAAGACGCGACGGTGTACCTACCGCCCCAATACACTTCTAAACACACCAGGGTTTCCTTACGTTAAAGTCTTGCTATAATCGGGACGACTGCTGACATTTTTAAACGTTTCAATGGCGCAACGGAGTCGCCGCCGTCGCCTCGGAGCCCGCCTGAGGTAAACTGGGTGTGAATGGCCCTTTGGATCTCGTTTATCCAAACAACACCGTGAGCTTTGTCGGGGGGGAAAAAACAGGTAACACCCGTTCGGAATTGGCTGGAATAACATCTACTGCCATTAAATTAAGAGGTTGAAGCAAGCCAGCGAGAGAAAGGCTTCCCCGAGCCGCCTATTGTTCGTCGTCTCTGAGGTGAAGGTGTGTAACGCGGCGCCGAAGCCACAAAAAAAAGCAACCTTTCCCCCCCTCCAAGCTCCTTCTGCAGCTCGCGAACAAAGCCGACGGGCGCAACCGGGATGAAAGTTGGGCTTCCACTCACCCAGAGCTCCGTTCCCCAGCTCATGTCGAACCGCGCCTGTGTCCCCGCCGCCGTTGCTCGCTGACCGTGCGCGTCTCTGCCCGCCGTCTGCCGTCGTGGCCCCCCCTTCCTTCCCTCCCCCTTCCGACTCCCCCTCGCGCCCCTCTGCGTCCGCGCGCGGCAGTGCGCGTCGCCCGACGCTCGCAGAGGAAGCCGGGAAGTTGGAGGGCGGTGCGGTGCGGTGCGAGTTCCTCGACAGCGGCTTCCACGAAGAGGTGGCCCGCACCTGCGGGGCGCCGTGATTCCGCGAAGCCGTGATTTGTGAAATGGCCGCTATCGCTCGCTTATTTAAATTAAGTGGCTCTTTAACAAGTTTTTAATCTAAAAACGGCGCACCGTTGACCCGCGTTCGCTGCAGCGCTTAGGTTATTTCTCAATGAAGTCAAACCTTTGAAAATAAAATGCACCGATTTTTCCTTCTCATTAAAATAGCCCATTTGTCAAAGCAAAGCTACTAACCAAGGGATCACATCCATCCTATAACTCTATTATATTTCTAAGAAAATGTCATTGATTTGCTTGCACACAAATGCATTTTTACATTTTTTAAATGTTATGTGTCCCAAACATGAGTGCAAAGTCGAATCACCCAACTTATTACAGTTATTAATATTATAGCCTCAGTGTGTCATATCATAGCAAAAATGTTCGGTTACTTAGCAAAACTTTATGGGCTTTTACCACAAATGAATACCCAGGAGGGGGTAGGCAGCCGCTGGTACTTGGGCTCCAAGATGTTTATTTTTGTTCCCTATTTTGCAGTTGAGTTTTTTTTTTTTTTTTTTTGTTTTCCTCTCCTCAGTTGCCAGCTGGATTGTGCTGCAGTTAATTTGTACCATTCCTTGCTTTTTATCGTGCCATTTCATGGAACTCCCTACCGCTCTGGCATGTTATAAAAATAAATTGAAATGAATATTACCAGTTTGCCAAAGTAAGAAGACAAAAAGCAGTATTCAGTGTAATTTTGACAACAATTTAGACTTGGACTTCTTCAAAATGAAATTGTTTGAAATTCTTGAGGTTTTTTTTTTTTTTACCAATAGTCACTTGGGGAAAAACGGACTCTCGTCTATGTAGTTTAAAGCCTAGATTGAAAATCACTGCATGTACAGTACATGTCCCCAATAGTGCTCTAGTATCGTATGTTGACATATATGTGTTTTTGAAATTCAATGTGTGAAATTATTATTGCATAGCTGCTTCAGAGATTTTTTTCTGTCCTGCACAACTTTAATAAATTATCAATTCATAAAGCCAGATGCTTCACTTCAGCAATTCGGGGTTAAACACCCTGCTCAAGGGTACCACAGTACCACCTCTATTGGGAACTGACCCAATACCAATCAGGGCATAAGTTGCTGTGCATAAGCTATGGTCACAGTGTAGCTACAGAGCGGTCCTTCAACATATTAGAGTGTTAGGGCCGTGTCTGTATGGTGATGTCAATTTTTAACTGGTGTAAGTCATCCCTGAACATTTTTAGATTAAGTACATAAAGGAGACAATAGTTTTAAAATGTGATGAGTTTTAAAAATAAAATGCACTGATCTTTCCATCAACATAGCATATTGGCCAAAGCAAAAGTACTGAAAAAGGGATCACATCCATCCTGTAACTTTGCCATATTTCTAAGAAAATGCCAGTTATTTGTTAGCATGCATCTTCACTGTGTTTATTCAGACTCATTGCAATTCATTTAAATTGGAGGTCATTTTTAAATGCCATCATACACTGTTTTACATCAATCTATTTAAGCTGTGTGCACTGCTTAGCTTAGTAGGCCAGCAGGAATGAGTCTGAATCCCCAGACGACTATACCTCAGTCCAAAAACATGTTCTCCTCATTTTCCAGCTGAAATATCAGCATAAAGTGTTGCATCACATTTGGATGACTGCAGCTTCACCCGTAGTTGCTCTTAACTTGTTTGTAGGGAATAACTAAAAGTGTTAAAATTCTTTATTTGTCTACTACAAAATAAATTAACATACTCTATTGCATTTAAAGTAGTTTTATAGTCGGAGTCGTGCAGATGGTCTAGGACATATTGGTTTCTTGGTTACTGGCAAAGTCAGCGGAAAGAAAGCGGCGGGGAAAAGTATAAACATTTAGAGTAAAAAATAAATAGAAAGTAAGTGTGCAATATGGAACATTTATTCAAAAAATATTGTTTTAACGCAATGGGCAATGGCGCCATCTAATGGAAGTTAGATGTCACAATTGTACAGAGTAAGAAAAAAATCTGAATTAACTAACCAGATCATTCATTCATTCATTCATTCATTCATTCATTCATTCATTCGTTCGTTTTTCATTACGAACTATCCACCGTGCCACACCAAGGAATAAATAAATGGCGTTAAAATCAAATTAAATCCTAATTTTGTCATTGTAGGAAGCCTGTATCCTAATGACAAAATATTTAAAGCAAACTGTATCCTGAGTGGACACATGCTGCACCCTTACTAAGGTCTCTTTAAAGCAGTACTGTATTTTTCCACAACATTTATGGACTTCTTCAGTCTAAAGACATTTCACCATTTTGGAGGTGTGACTGGAACCTGCAGCTTCTGAGTCCAAAAGCAGCACATTGATTCTTCAATTGTAACTAATCCTCTCTCTTAAATGTATAAGAGTAGGTCTGCTACTGGATCCAAAAAAACAATACTGACACCTCAACATTAAAATTTTAACTTTACAAAATTAATTTAATTATAGAGAAAATAAATATTAACGGTAAAACCAGGACTGAGCTGAAAACGTTGAGTTTATGTGGGCTTCCAACCTCTCGCAGCTGTTTGACCTGTTAGTAAGCCTGGTTAGTTTCCCCCCACCTTTTGTACTATTTGCACAACTTGGGCATCAAATATAACAGAAAAGTTGTTTTAATGGAGTTAACATTTTAATGCTACATTATTTACCACACAACAGAGTTTACACCATATTTTTTACTATAAACTTAGAAAATGTGTTCCAGTTATTCAAAATTAAATTACGCAAAATACATGCTGAACATGTTCACAGAATTGGTGCTCCAACATGTATTCCATCACAGCGGGCAGTGTTAGTTGCCATCTGAAGGTTGTTGGTTTTAACCCCACTCTCGCTGCAATAAACGACACCCTTACCCTGAACTGATGCAGTAATAAACGGGGTAATCGTTGTAAAAATACTTATCTCACGTTATACACCACAGAAAGGTTCCAGCTTGTTAATAATTGCGTTTAATAATGGATAACACTTGAATGTTGAACTAATTCTTAAAATCAAATTGATATTCTTTTATATGACCACACCCTTCCCACGTGGATGATGTAGGGATTATGAATAGGGGAGTGCAATGGATTAGCAAGGAGGAAGTTAGGACAGAATGGAAAGGATGTTGACCCAGATGACATACCTGTGGAAGCATGGAAGTGTTTAGGAGAGATGGCAGTGGAGTTTTTAACCAGATTGTTTAATGGAATCTTGGAAAGTGAGACGATGCCTGAGGAGTGGAGAAGAAGTGTACTGGTACCAATTTTTAAGAATAAGGGTGATGTGCAGAGCTGTAGTAACTACAGAGGGATAAAACTGATCAGCCATAGCATGAAGTTATGGGAAAGAGTAGTGGAAGCTAGGTTAAGAAGGGAGGTGACAATTGGTGAGCAGCAGTATGGCTTCATGCCAAGAAGGAGTACTACAGATGTGTTGTTTGCTCTGAGGGTGTTGATGGAGAAGTACCGAGAAGGTAAGAAGGAGTTGCATTGTGTCTTCGTGGACTTAGAGAAAGCATATGACAGGGTACCTAGAGAGGAGCTGTGGTATTGTATGAGGAAGTCGGGTGTGCCAGAGAAGTATGTAAGAGTGGTACAGGATATGTACAAGGACAGTGTGACAGTGGTGAGGTCTGCGGTAGGAGTGACGGATGCTTTTAAGGTGGGGGTAGGATTACATCAAGGATCAGCTTTGAGTCCTTTCTTGTTTGCAATGGTAATGGACAGGTTGACAGATGAGATCAGACAGGAGTCACTGTGGACTATGATGTTTGCGGATGACATTGTGATCTGTAGTGAGAGTAGGGAGCAGGTTGAGGAGACCCTGGAGAGCTGGAGATATGCTCTAGAGAGAAGAGAAATGCAGGTCAGTAGGACTAAGACAAAATACATGTGCATAAATGAGAGGGAGGACAGAGGAATGGTGAGGATGCAGGGAATAGAGTTGGCGAAGGTGGGTGAATTTAAATACTTAGGATCAACAGCCCAGAGTAATGGGGAGTGTGGAAGAGAGGTGAAGAAGAGAGTGCAGGCAGGGTGGAGTGGGTAGAGAAGGAGTGAGAAGGAGTCAGGAGTGATTTGTGACAGAAGGGAACCAGCAAGAGTGAAAGGGAAGGTCTACAAGATGGTAGTGAGTTTATGGGTTGGAGACGGTGGCACTGACCAAAAGACAGGAGGCAGAGCTGGAGGTGGCAGAGTTAAAGATGTTAAGATTTGCACTGGGTGTGACGAGGATGGACAGGATTAGGAATGAGTATATTAGAGGGGCAGCACAGGTTAGACGGTTTGGAGACAAAGTCAGAGAGGCGAGATTGCGTTGGTTTGTGCAGAGGAGAGATGCTGGATATATTGGGAGAAGGATGCTAGGGATGGAGCTGCCAGGCAAGAGGAAGAGAGGAAGGCCTAAGAGGAGATTAACGGATGTGGTGAAGGAGGACATGGAAGTGGTGGGGGTGACAGAGAGAGATGCAGAGGACAGGAAGAAGTGGAAGCTTTTGATCCGCTGTGGCGACCCCTAACGGGAGCGGCCGAAAGAAGAAGACCCTTCCCACGTTCACGCTCATGTTTCCCACCGGACGCGTTTTAAGGTGGCACACACTCACGTTTCCCCCCGAGCGCTGTTTAACGTAACGCCATAAACTTTGGTCAGATAGTCAACAAGGGCAGGATCGGTAAAAATATGTGTCAAGGTGAGGAATGCACAGCCAAAAGTTTGTTTTACAAACGATTTTTTAAAAAGGAAAATTTTATAAACTTAGCTCCAAAAAATGTGAATTCTACCCGTTGAATAGAATGTAAAAATATCTCTGATTTAACTTCTTAAATTAGGTCAGTTGTTCAGATTCAGCTTCAGCTGTGATGGATCAACTGCTGTTCTTTTCACCTTCATAAAAAACAGGTTTTCTGATGCCAAAAGAAATGTAATGGCTTGTAGGGCAGCACTGGTTGGATCTGCTTTTGGATTCATTTTGTGTGGTAGTTACCCTGGTTTTCTCAAGTAAAAATTACCCAGCTGCATGAATGAGTAAATAATTTTGCTTGACATTGTCACTTTGGAGAAAAGTGTCACTTTCATACATATATGTTAAATGCAGAATTATTGATCATTGTAGGTTAAAGTAGCACTGTAGGTAGTGTCTCTGTTGTTTCTTTTTAACCGTAACTAAAATAGCTAATAATTTATTTTATCCTATTTATCAGGAGGGTGAGGCCCAGACCTGCAGCATGGTCTTTGTATGCCATTTCATATTGTGTGCCAAAGCAAAAGGACATTAATGACAGTAGAGTGTGGGGAGGACATTGCCAGGCTCTGCCATCCCGCATTTGGACACCATGCAGGGATTCACACACATGCTGAAACCACGGCCATGTGGCCCCTCCTTCCTGTGGACGTATCTGAAAACATTCGCTGGAGTACAGGCTGGTGCACACACTGCAGTACGGAGGAGGCCGTTGCCCAGCACCTTCCCCATTTTAGATGCACCGCTTCTGCCAATCCACCGACATGTTTATGAGGCCAACCTGAGAAACAGTGACAAGTGTTATCAAAGGTACGTTAGGAAGAAAAAAGAAAAACTACATCATCTCAGTGCCATAAAATTGTCATCATCTCTGACCACAGTCTTCTCGGTTGCACTTTGTAGTTGCTTGAAATTCTTTTAAGCAGAGAGATATTGTAAAATGTACAGAACCACTGTGTGTGGGCTGCAAGTCAGGTTTGATTTTGTTTCCTCTCAGCAGATTTTTAAAAACGTTTCCTGAGGTGTAGATTTGAGGGCATTGATGTGCACAGCTAGAGCGGGTGCCCCACATCATGCCCTGAGTTTGGATGCAGGAACTGTGCAGTTTGTTGTTCTCCTGGTGTTCAAATGGGTCTCCTCCCATAGTCTGCAATAAAAGAATTTCAGGCGAATTAGTGACTCTAAATTGCCTGTACTCTCTGTGCATGTGTGAGAATGAGATCAAATCACCACATGATGGGCTGGTGTACCCTGCTTGTGCTTCTGGATAGGCTCTGGACCATTGCAACACTATATTGGACTAGCAGTTATAAGCAATGAATGGATGATTGGTGGTAGTTTTATTTTTAAGTGTGTTGGAGCGCAGTGCTGGTGATTTCTTATAGGTACCTGGAGTACACAGAGAAGGTGCAGAAAGGTGGTGGTGAGAGTGCAGCTGTGCGCCATACACAGAGAAATAAGAAGCTGCTTGTGCGGGACAGACTTCGTCTGCTCCTGGATGAAGAGGGCTACCTGGAGCTGTCCCCCTTTGCTGGCCTGGGCCTGCCTTACGGGGACATCCCTTCAGCTGGCTGTGTTACAGGTACTTCTCAGGCTGTTGTTTCAGTCACTTACACGTTTAGATTGTAGTGAAGTGAAGGAGTGTGTGATTAAGGGAGCTGCATTATATCTATGTCTGTGTTCAGAGACAATATGGGTGTTTTTTTTTAGGATTTATCATAGTATTGATTTAAATGCAGGGAATCTTGACTTTACCTCTCCCTTTGATATACATTTGATTTTTTTTCTTTAAGTTTATAGCTTTGTTGGCTGTATTCATAACTGAAAATGAGACTCAAGACATTGCTTGCAGGCTTTATTGAATGTGAAATTAGACAAAAAAGTGACGTGCTGTAGAAAAATGTGCTGAAAAAGCAGGGAATGAAAATTTCATGTAGCACTCATCACAGTTTTTTTTCATAGCTGAATGAGAAATTCTGGATAATTTTGGATTGGTGAATTCAGAATTCAAATAAGTATTAAATGTGCGTGAATAACAACTTGAACTGTTTGAGCTTAGAGAATGTATTTTAAACTAATTTTTGACACTGAAAGTGCTAGGCAACTCTTCTGTCTTTGCTGTCAGGACATATTCTGCTTTAGCATTTGCAAACTCAGCTCTTTCTTCATTTTCTGTCATTTGCAGGTATTGGTAAAATCAGTGGGTTGTGGTGTGTCTTCATTGCCAACGATGCAACTGTGAAGGGTGGCACAGCTTACCCCATCTCTGTGAAGAAGCAGCTCAGAGCCCAAGAAGTGGCCATCCAGAACCGTCTGCCCTGTGTGTACCTGGTTGACAGTGGCGGTGCATTCCTGCCTCTTCAGGTAACAAACTGAAATACAAATGTGGCACTGTTCAAGGTCTTCAGAAAGTTTTAACTCAGGACTTGTGGGTTTTTTTCGTCTCAATGAACAGTCAGAAATCTTCCCTGACAAAAACCATGGAGGACGCACATTTTATAATGAAGCCATAATGTCTGCCATGAGGATTCCACAGGTAAACCAAAATGCTTTAGTCACATGTATGGAACATAGTGTCATTTAGAGTGTGTGTGTGTGTGTGTGTGTGTGTGTGTGTGTGTGTGTGTGTGTGCGCACGCACACGCATGTGTGTTTACAAATTGTTTAATGCTACACAGTAACTGTACACTGCTTTGCATGTGTATTGTTTGTGTAGATAGCAGTAGTGTGTGGTTCCTGCACAGCTGGAGGTGCCTACGTCCCCACAATGGCTGAGGAAGCTGTGATTGTACATAAAATTGGTACAATATTTTTGGGGGGACCACCACTGGTGAAGGCAGCCACAGGCGAGGAAGTGTCTCCTGAAGACCTTGGTGGTGCTAAACTGCATGCAGAGTAAGTGTGTGAGAATTATTATTGGTGCGAGTAAGAGTTTCCAGCTCTCCTTACACCAGTAAACACTTAGTAAGATGGTTAAATCTGTTCAATTAGAACCTTCATTTAAAGTAAGAATGTTGAATTACATAAAGCCTGATTAAAATAAAACCTCCTTCTGAGCCAAATACTTATGCTGTAGGTCTTTCAGAAGCTGTATTTTTTTTATCATATTTTGATGATTTTTATTAATATGTCAGTGCAATATTCCAGCTGAAATATAATAGCAGTGTATAATATCAGAACTTGTGCTTTTCTAGAATTAGTGGTTGTGTGGACCACTTTGCTGCTGTGGAGGAAGAGGCCTACCAGTATGCCAGAAACATCATCTCTACTCTCAACTTTGACCTTCCAGAGGATGGGGACTATAGTGTGGAGCAGCCTGTGCACAGTAAGGAGGAGCTGAAGGGCTTGGCTCCTAAAGACTACAACCACAGCCTAGATGTCAGACTGGTGAGCGCAGCACTGCTTCTTTACAGCAATAACCACAGTGCACTGTAGGATGTCTAGGCTACTTGTCAAACATACTTTCTGCCATGTTTAGATTTTGAGTCGTCTGACAGATGGAAGCAAGTTTCAGGAATTCAAAGCCCGTTATGGAACCACACTCATAACCGGGTTTGCCAAAATTGAAGGGTAAGAGCTGTAAACTGTGCTGCAGTGGTCCATCTTAAGGGATCAGTTGAAATCAGCAGAAATACAAGCATACAAGTCGTATGAAATGGAAAAGTACCTTGAGAAACTTCAGTTTTATAGCAAAGGCCATTTTTCCATGTTGTGAGGGTAATGTGTTCAGTTGCACTCTAACCACAAGAAAAATGTATGCATGCATGCATGAATAAATAAATAAATAAATGTGCGCAGTGACAAATGTACTGGTAGTGGAGACTGTTCAAGAGATTCATATAAAATAAAAGTGCTTTTGTCTAAGCTACTGTTAATGCTCATTTTTGATTTTGATAGGTTTGCAGTTTTATAAAATTTACTGTCCATTTTAAAAAAACTAATCTAGAACAGGAAATTTTATTAGAGGATAATATTAAACCTACATTTAAAATACTTAATAGAGGAAAAATTAAAATACAGCACTTGTTTTAAATAATTAAGAGTAAACAAAGTGAGACTTGAGGCAAGAAAAAAGCTTTGCTGATTTCCCAGAGCAACTGGTTGCTATAGAAGAGCAACGCTTTGGATGCGAGGAGGTTGTGGTACTACGGGTCAGAAAACATTGGTGAGATCATCAAAGCTGGACTGAATTGGTTAGAATTCACAACTGTGTTGTTTATTCTGTAGTCAAATAACCGTATTTGGGGGGGGAGTTAAATTTAGTGCAAACATTTTAAAATCTATGGAGAACAGAATTGCACTAAATTGAATCTTTAAGTATAGTGTAACCCAATAAAAAGGCACACTGTGTTGTCCCCCCCCAGGCATCTAGTTGGCTTTGTTGCAAATAATGGAGAACTGATGTATGAAGCTGCTTTGAAAGGCACCCACTTTGTTCAGCTGTGTGACCAGAGAGATATTCCCATAATATTCCTGCAAAACACCCCTCCGTGTCCAGCATTGACCCTAACTTCAGCCCAGGTACTCCCTTTTACATTCATATACACTATATACTGGGTAAGCAGCTAGTCAAGCAACTGCTTAAAGATGTCCGATTTCTGTAAATTAAATTTACATTTTTTATTTTCCTGACTTAAAACAAGGAATTCACTGCTCTTATGACGACAGTGTAACTTTTTGTCAAATAGTCAATGTGCTGGTGCAGTTTGTAGCAATGGTGCAGGCTTTACCACAAAAACTAAAGCATTTATATTTTGTTTATTATATTCTGGTGCGTGAACATTCATGTAGCTATTACAGTTTCTTTTGAAGAGGAAAAAAGATATTTTATTAGAACTGGCTTTACTTTTTAGCAGGAGTGCAGAATATGATCACCGTTTCTTGTTCAAACAGTGATATTTATGATAGTGATCAAATGTGGTATTTACTTCAGGCTGAGGCCAATACCAACAGACTGAAGGCTCAGAGCTGCATGATGGCCGCAGTGGCGTGTGCTTCCACGCCGAAGATTACTGTGGTTATTGGCAGTTGCCATGGAGCTGACAGTTATGCTATGGTAGATGCACTACAATCCTGTCTTGTTTACAGTGTGCAGAGTGTGAATAAGTTCCAAATATCTGGCAGGGACAAAAACAGTAACTGTGTTGTTTTTGGTGTATTTTTGTTTCAGTGTGGTAGAGCATTTGGCCCACGCTTCCTTTTCTTGTGGCCTAATGCCAAAGTGTCACTGGTGGCACCTGGACACTCTGGAACACTGACCCAAGATCAAGAGGAGGCCTCAGCCCTCAACAAGAAGTGCGTATAACAAAAGTTAAAGGTACTGTGGTCTGGAACACTAGTACGTGGGTGTTGTTTTAATGGTGTCTGCAAAAAAAAAAAAAAAAAAAAAAGGTTCAATACAGCTGGTACGTGTGGTCAGTAAGGACACGCACCTGTTTATTTGTTACCTGAAGTTTCTTAGTTCATGTCTTAGGTAGACCTTGCTGTCATACCCTCAAAAAAATTACTTGTGTCGCTCTGATAAAATAGTTTTCTTTTCCTTTATATGAAGTGCTGGGTAAGCCATGAAATGTCAGCAATAGTATTAATAACCAGGTTAATAGTTATACAAAATTTTTTTGAACGTCTGCTTGAAGTGTCAGACTTTGTGTGTCTGTTCTGTTGCTTTAGGTTGCAGGAAGAAAGTTCTGCATTCTTCTCGTCTGGACGACTTTGGGATGACGGGGTGATTCTGCCCCAAGACACACGGAAGGTAAAACTTAAAGTAATGAACCATCTCCACTCTGAAGCTCCCTTCTGATGTCCTGTGGGATACACTGCAGTTGAGGTGTTGTCTGTGTTATTTGAAGGATATGAGCTTGAGTTCTGCACCAGTGGAATAGGGTTGAAATAGCTGCAGGTAGCCCTGCTATGAGGCAAGCACTGTAATTATTCATTTATTTATTATTTAAAGCCAACTGGGGGTCCAGAAGCTTGGAAAATGAGATGGGGTGCACCTGGATGGGACACCAGTACATCACACACACTGCAGGCCATTTAGTCCAAATTTCACCTGGATGTGCATGTTTGGACTGTAGGATGAACCTGGAGGACACAAACACTAGGAGGCTGAACTGGATCTGAACCCAGTTCAATTCAGTCCAATCCAATGCTACCAGCTGTGTCAACATGCCACCCTTCCACACCTGTTATAAATGCTGACATTTCAGCCATTCCTGCACATACATTTTGATCAGTTAAAGGCAATAGGTGGAGTGGGGGGACGGGGGGGGGACAAAAATCATTATTAAAAAGAGGAATTTCAGAACTATGCAATTTCGATTAATGTCACAGTTTTTAAAAACTGCATAGAGGTGATTCAGGCTAAGCTGTGATGTTTTGATGCTTGTGAATTGAACCCTTTCAGTCCTAGGTTTTAACAGATTTTAATAACCGTATTTTTCAGGTGTTGAGCAACTGCTTGAAGATCATTAAACAGCAAGAGTACCACATTTCTGGAGATCTGAGATCCCCAGTTCTACGGCTTTAACCCCAACAGTTAAAATGTTTTATTTCCTTATGACATCGGGGTTGCATTCTAAAAAAATTATTTTATCCCAGTTTTAAGCAACAAAACAAAAGAATGTGATAAGTTTTTGTAATAGAATAAAGAATGTGTGTGCATAAATAGTGGTCTGATCATTTTTTCTGAAACCCCAGTTCTTAAAAGGTTTAACATACTATGTGTATCTAGTGATGTCTTAATTGAAAAATGTGTAGGCAGTCTGTTTTTACGTAATTTCAAATATTTAATTATTCAACAGTTTTAGCAAATATTTTTTGCAACACAAACTTATCCTGCGAAATTCATTAATGCCAGCCTCTTTCTTTATTGCTGACTTTTAGTTTTGTGAGCCTCATCTTGCCACTGTGAAGTACCAATGAATTTTTAACTATCGCCATTTGTTATTGCAGTCACCAGGAATTCAGGATTATGACAAGAAAACAGGCCTAAAGCTGGAGATACGCATGACCGTTGTCTGGAGTGATTCCTCGGTGTGACAGCAAGTTCCTGTCAAGGCCTGTACATGCCATGAAAGGTGACGGGGAAGGTGACCTCCACCTCTGCCCGGCCGATCTCCGTCAGGTCCCTGGCGTTGAGAATTAGGAGGTAGCCTGGCCTTTGGGCTGCCCCAGGGGTGACCACAATGGTCAGCAGAATTCCTGTGGAGAGGGAAAGTCAGCAGTTCCAGGATGAGCTCTGTGAAAAGCTCGACTTTGAGGGTTGCAGCCAGCTGCTCCATGCTTACCGTCATCCTCCTCCAGCCCACCAGGAGTCTGCACAAATAGTGGCTCAGAGGGGTAGGAGTCCGCCTCTTGCCACACCAATGTTTCCTTTGTTTTTACATTCAGTTTGTATATCTGGGGATCACAAAGCCGGTGAATCAACATTAATAGTTTGGCTAAGTTAGTATAGGAATATGTTTCCAATATTTTAATTTTCATGCTCCATACCTACCCTGTCTGGGATGAAATGGTTGAGACCAAGTCCATAGGTGTACATGTAGTCCTTTCCACAGAATCTGCCATAATTAATCTGGGGGAATTCAAAGGCTTAGAGAAAATTAGATGAGGGATATTTTAGACATACTGGCCTTGAATAAAATGTTGACCAAATTTAGACTAAATATAATACAACAAAACCTGGAAGAATGTTGTCTAAAACTAATGGTTCCTAATTTCTGCATTGGAACTGACAAAAGGGTTATGCACAAAAAAAAACTCATTTTACCCTGACGGGGGCTAGAGAACAAAACCTCTGGTTCCAGCCAAATGGTTCCATCGCTGCGCAGGACGGCAGTGGCCACGGTGTAGGGTAGGGAAATGAGGTTCTTCCCCTGTGCTGTCTGCAAAGACATGAACATCTCACTGATACTTCTCTGCAAGCCTGCGGGGTGTGTGACAGTCACCGAGACATCAGCAAAGGTTGGACCATGAGGTAAGACCAGCTACTCACCTGATCCACTTTGAGAGGGAGGACGTATCTCCTCACTTCTGGCTGAGGGGCCATAATGGCTGATTTCTTCACCTCTTCCCAGTTGTTCCGGAGATTTGCCAAGTAAAGGTAGTTGTATAAAAAATCAAACCTATGGTTCAACATAGAATGTCTCTTGTAATAAGGAGTCAGACTATGTATTTTGAAATGTTGTTTCCTTATGGGTTCACCTCTCACCCTTTCCAAGTACAGAGGTCAACAACAATGAAGTCTTGGTCCTCGTAGCAGTTGATGTGATGGAAGAGATTGAAGGCAGAAGTTCTGAATTTATAATCTTTATATTCCCCTGGGTTCCTCCTGGCCAGGTGGAACCACGTCTACAAAGTGTGTTCCTTGTTAGTGTATAACACTTTTTATAACAGTTTATATAATTGGCAGAAAATAATCTAAGATCCCAATGAAGGTAAGAACTTACACCCATGGTTTCATTAGACTCAAAGCAATCCATGTAGTTGGTGCCTCTTACTGCCCAGGCACTCAGGAATTTCAGCAGGTTGATCTTCACTGGAGTCTCAACAAAGACAAAGTAGTTTTCTGTGATTCCAAAGCTGAGGGCAAAAATAAAAAAAATAAATGATTACAAGAATTTATCTTCCCAATTATCATTTTCTATCTTATAAACTTAATGAATTAATTCTCGGGGGATCTGATTGGGCTCCTCAGGTATCAAGATGGATAAGACGGGCACCTACCAAAATGTGGAGAACAGTGGGACACACCTGTGTATGTATGAAGGCTTGAAGCGCTCGCTGCTGGGAAACTGCACCACAACTTGAGACTGCTCAATGGGATCTGACTTGTCTGACCGCAAAGTGAAAAGTTAGACAGGGCAGCAGAAATGAGAAGCACAACCTGTTCATAAGTACTGATTTGCGAACAGACCTTTCTGTAAGGGTGGGATTTTGACAACGTTGTAGGCCAGAGTCATGTTCTTCCCAAAACAGTTTCCGATGTTGTACACGGTGCCGTCTTTTTCAATATGAGGGTGGGCTGTGACCCCGTTGACGGAGACATAGTTACAAAGGTCGACCTAGGAACATACTCATGGTATAGCTTTGGCTTGGTGGCATTACAGTCATGTTTTTGACAATAAAGGACAGCACATCACGTACCTTCTTCAGTGTCTCCAGGGTCTCTGGATTGACTTTTGTGATGTAGTTGGTTTCTGTACATGCATAAAAATCCTCACCAATAGGATATATGTTCACTAAGCAGTTGTCTGTGACCTCGATGTGCTGGAAATATGTGAAAAACCTAAATAAAATCAAAATTGCATTAAAAAGTTTTGAGTCAGTATTGAGTGGCAAAACATTTTTGCTGATATTGTTGATTCTCTTGTTGGGTTTGTGAACTGAGCTAAATAATAATTTACCTATTGATACAACAGAATATATTTACTTTATCAGCTCAGGGTAAATGCCTTGATCGTCTGTACTACTGCAAGAGTGGGATTCAAACTCAGGACCTTCTAACTGCAGGACAGCTCTTCTAACAATCCTATCCCCTGTTGCCCTCATCTGCCTTTGGCCCAGACCTGGAGTTGCTGCTTTGGTGTACACCTAACATGGAAACAACCACTGATCAAGAGAGACAACATCACAGGACCTAGAGAAGATGTTTCTGCAAGGATCCGGGTAGGCAGCAGTGCCAAACTCAGTGATGACCACGCGATTCTCTGTCATGGCTCGCACGTAGGCATCGGTTCTCACAAACCTGAAAAAGGTAATCACAGTACATCAGAGAATTCCCAGTATCAGAAAAAAACTTTATTACTGATTAAACTCAAATGGAGCTGAACCCATGCTGGCTGCAAGAGCAATATAAGAAAATACTGTAATAGAACCCGAGACCCTTAGTTTTAGAAACCTTTTCTCAGAAGTGCCATGTAAATCTTTTTAAAGAAGTACAGTACTTGGTAAAAGAAACAAAAATGAAGACTAATGCAGTAATTCCTTTTGTATGTTTTGTTTCATGTTCATGTCCTAAAAATATACATATATACTCTTTCATTAGCATTAGCATTTGGTCATTAGCATGAAATAAGCACGTTCATTGATATATATTCACTTGCTATTTCAATGAGTAAATTGTAAATTCAATTTACAATTATAAATTCAAGTTTTAGAATGTAAATTCAAAGTACAAATGCATATCACTATCACAGCATTGTAAAGTTGAAAAATTGTAAGTCGAAGACCATCTGTAGTTAAATAGGAGGGGGAAACTTGTAGTTTTCAAACTTTTCTGGTGTGAGGTACTTTGTTTTTTTCATAGAATAGGATGTTTTTCCACAAAAAAACACCCTTAGCATAAATCTTTTATGTATATGCAGTACATACTATATTCAGTGTCACTAACCATCCCCACAATAAACATTTTCCCAAGTAACACTTGTGTGTCCTTGGTTGTCATTCAAACGCTACACGTTACCACCTTCCTTTTTTCGTTTATGTGCAGGCCCTTTTTCCCCCCAGCACCTAGAAGGGATTGGAACAGTATTCAGTTTTCATTTACAGCCTCACTTTCTGTAGTAGGTGACTTTGCTGTTCTTGAAGTCAAACTTGTGTATGAGGGCTTGGCCATCAAAAAGGTGGTGAAAGGGTTCGTCTCCCACCTCAAAGAGGCCAGGACCCACACGCAGCAGGCTACCCGTCAGCCACTGGGGAATGCGGCCTGGAGACACAAAGGAGATCCCAGAGGTTGAACACACACACACACACACACACACACACACACACACACACACACACACACACACTCACTCACTCTCTCTCTCTACAACTACAAAGCCCAGTTAACAAAGAAACACAGTGGGTTAATAGGTTTGTATAGGAGCTGTGTGCATACCCTGGATGTTGAAGTTATTTAAGGACTTAGAGACACTCTGCTTTTTCTTCTGCTTCTTCAGACACGTGACCCTGTTAAAAGTTACTGTAGCCAACAGAGGCTCTCAAACCTACATTTCAGACTAACTTCAAAGCAAATGAATATGTTCTCAAACCACGAAGATTAGAAATGCTCCTAGTTTTCCCCACTGCTTTCTGTAATAAATTATTTTCTTTAGGACTGTGTGCTGAATGAAAACCTGCCTATGTAAACACAGCTGGCCTGCAAAGTCACATTTAGAAGCCGAAAAGGCGGCAATTAAAAATAATAAATTCCCAGAATACCTGTGACTTGAGCTTCAATGGGTTCTGCCAGTTCCTGACATGTCTCAAAGATTTTCTTGTAGCCACCAGCAGGGTGTTCAACCCTTTCATCAAAGACAAAGAATGATGACACGATGCCATAAGCAGGGGCTGTGCGGTATAGTTACAGATGTAAAATAAAAAATAACAAAAATAAAGCATATTTAAACAGCCACAGAACTTTTTATTTATAGATACTGTATGACCATTTCCAGTTAATGCAAACCATGAGCCAAAACCTGGCTTCTTCCTGGAAAATGTTGATTTTAGCATTTTCATTGATAGACAGCAATACACTAAAAATAAGTTGCAATTGTATGAAAAAACACATGTAAATACAATAAATTAAATATATACCAACCTCATATTACTTTGCTGCTTAACTGAAACTTAGCATCTTGCACCGTTTAAAACAAAGTGCATACATTTTGTATTGCATGTGTTTTGCAACTGAGGTTTACACCGGATAATAAAAGAAAATAAAACTAGCGGACAAGATCACTCACCGACTCCCCATTTTCCTGTGAGAAACACGGTTTGTTTGCATCCAGCCTGGAGAGAAACAGCCTGTGTGCAAGAAATGTGGTGCATTTATATGGAGTTTCCTTCCCAGACTGAGCCAAGAAGAGAGAAAGGAGCCCCTTGACCAATAAGATGGCAGCACAACAACTGCCCCTTTGTGCTCATGAATTTCCATTTGGGTTTGCCTTCCAGATAATTCTATTACAAGGACTTTCCCACAGTTTTGTACACAATCAAACTGAGACCTTTACATAAACGGTACAAGAAAAATGTATGTTCATTTAAAAAAACTCAATGTTTTGTGTTAGAAGTCTACACTTTTTTTTTTCCTCCACAAGTAGTCGATAATAACCAGATTTTATTTGAAAACTATTCAAGAATATTCCAAGTTTACTAACCCTACCAAAGGCTTGTAGCTTCTTCCTGGAAAATTGTTTAAGACTATTTGTTGAGAGTGTTTATATCTTACCAAAATGTATTTATTGGGTATTATTGCAGAGCAGAAATAAACATTTCTAAAATGAAGTTATTGGCTTAAGTGTTCTGTTAAGGCTACATTTTGGGGATTTCAAAGTATTCAGAGGTACACAAAACAGAGAGGACATTTAAAATGTGTATGTACATGTGAAATGTTGAAAAACAAAATGAAATCAACTGAACAAATAACCATAAACAAGACTTTTAATGGTGTGATAGTTCAGAACCATTTATACAAATCACTTTGTGCAAGACTGAAAACATACAGAAAAGCTTCAAAAGAATTTAGAATGACAAAACAAATTTATATTACACAAGTCAAATATAAACATTCCTTTATATGTAAACATTATAAAAAATTTTTTTTAAAAAAATGTCTTTCCACATTTCAAAAAGGTTTCAAACAATTTATTCAAAAGGGACTACTTAAAACAATGAACTATGTACACAATTTTTCACAAGAACAAAAGCCAAGAACCTGTGGTGCATATGCAGTTTTGGCAGGGGGGGGGGGGGTTACAATGGAAAACATTCAAAACACAGCCATTCGATATAAATATTTTTTTTTTTAGAGAAATGTAAAAACACTGTTGAGGAAACTGCAGTACTCTTTAGAAAATAAAATTCTCCCAAATTACCTGACGATGTTTCAGCACACAGCAACACCACCAAACCTGCAATTCGAGGTATAAAAGTTTCCTGGGGTTGTAAACAGCCTCACTTTCTCATGGTAAAATGGTGGCAATGAAATGCCTGTCTTTTGTATTAAAATACAATACAATTTCTCCACATGTGGCAGCAGCATTTGGAAGAAACTTCCTTGTTTAGCATTAAGTATTAAAGCCGACTGCATAATGATCCAAGGGGAAAAAAAAAGAAAAAAAAAAAAATTAGATAACACCAAATAAATTATTGCAATATTTACTAAAATGTTGTAAGGTAAAATAACTTTGGACAGTAAAAACTGTCAACTAACAGTATAAACTGCAGGCTACGAATGGTAGACTGAAGGCAGGAATATTTTGTCTGTCACTGCAACCATTTTTCCTTCATTTAGTAGCAAAGCATTTTCAGGAATGGGGGGGGTGGGGGCACTTCAGTTCCACACACTGAAAGCTTTAGCTTTCTTCATACCAATCAGCATCGGTGGCTTAATCTTTGGCTTATCAACAAAAAGTTGAGATTCGCTCTCAGTGGTGGGGAAACGCCGACTGTAGATATCAGGATACTCTTTCTGAAACTGATAAAGAAAAATTACTTGTCGGCACTTAGCCCTGTCAGTCAGCAGTGCCGATGCAGCAGACAGATTAGACGCAATCCATTCAGATCCTACCTGTTTCAGCTTTTTCTTTTTCTCTTTAACAGACAGCATTTTGTCTCTGATGAGGCTTTCCAAGAGGTCGGCGATGGCAGCCTGCGAGACGGACAGCTTCTGCTCCTCAAACTCTTGGCTGCTGATCTGTCTGCAGAACGAGTACGTTGGGATGGCTGAACCAATACCGGGGTATGTCAGCTGGAGAATAATTTATGAGAAGGAGGAAAAAAAAAAAAAAAATCTGTAAAAATTTTTTTTATTAATAAATCTAAAACAATACCTCAGTTACAAAGCAGTGATAAACAAAACATTAAACCACCTTTATAAAAAGATTATGAAGGTACATTTGTGATGTACATATTGCTGGATTGCTGCCATAGCAGATTGATCTTAAACAAAAGCTTCTTATGCTTACAGTACCTGTACTTTTCGAAGGTAAGCAATGTGATCCTCAACTGCATTCTGCAGGTACACAGGGACCTGGAGAATCTCCTGGTGATGGTCCATTAAAAAGGAAACCAGCCTTGTGGCAAGAAGCTCATCCAGGTCAACCTCCTCCTCACAGCAGAGCACGCAGCGGGAGAACGTGTGCACCATCTGGAAGAGCAACATCTAATGCTCACAACAGGGATACTGAACTGCACTGAACTCTGCCATGACATTAAACTGCACAAGTGACTCAATTGCACATTAACCTTGAGAACACAAAATGTCCTGCCAAAGCACCCCCCCCAAAAAAACAAAAAAAAACAACAAAAAAAAAAAAAAAACCACTTGAATATTCTCCTTTCTGGCTCTAATGTGGTATGCTAAATCCTTCTCTCTCTCTCTCTATCTCTCTCTCTCAGAAGAGCTAAATCCCTCTCAACATTCAAGAAGGGTCACAAACCACATCTCATTCAGGTCCACTCACTTTCACACACAGTTAAGGGTCTTCCAGTCACTTGAAACACATTTTTGGAATATGGAAGGACACTCACATTCAAGTCTACCTGGATCAGTAAACATTCTCCCTTCCCCACATTAGTGAACATCCTTGCCTTGGTGACTTCCCCACCATTCGGGTGCACGTTTTCAAAACACATTCACATGTTCCCCTACCAGTGTGCGTGTCCCGATAGCATCGTGTAGCCGCGGCATGTCCACATTCTGACTCATACGGGAGATCATGCGCATGAGTAGCTGCAGCTTGCGCCGGTTAGCAGGGGGCAGAAGCAGAGTGCACAGCTGTAGAGCTTCAATGGCCACCCTCTCCAGCTGGGGCTGTAGGAGACCTTGAGATCACAAGAGCAGCACCTCAATGCACAGCACTGCTACCCACGATGACTGCTCAGTGAACCCTGCTTTGGGGACTAAAACTAACAAAGCCTAACAGCTTGTACTCAAGTACAAAAGAGGACCAACCATACATAACTTAAATTTAGTACTATAAAATGCAAGCATAAAATATACAAATGAAATGAAGTATTAGCATTGACATAAGGCAGAATCGGTGGTCAAAATGAGAATGTAGAGTACACCCAAATAAATAAATAAAAATAATACACACACACACACACAAAATGCTCATACATAGCTTCACACAAAATTTAGTACAAAATTGTCAAACCTCACCTCCCCCTTCTTACCTGGGACTGTTTATTTATAAATATTACAATACTTACAAGTAGCTGCATATATTCTTGCTACTTTTAACATCTTGCTGTAAAGAGCAATTAAAATATGTGCAATATTTTAATCACAAAAATATTTTTTCTATTTAACTTTTCTAAAACTCCAAAGGGGGGAGGGGGGGGAAGAAAAAAAAATAATAAATTTGATATTCAGAAAAGGGCAAAATTCAAAATCAATACACAAACCCCGAACAAGCTCAACTTTGGAAATCTACATGTGGTTAAACACACATTTGAGGTTATATACAAAACATAATTTGACCACTGCAAACTCATAAAAAGCCATTAGTTGTAATATTATTACATTGACCTTCTAGAAAAATGTGATCCAGTGATTAGTTCCACACAAGCTTATAATTAGGAACTACTGGGGTTCACCCATTTCTCAGAGGGATAGCAAGGTAAAGGAACAGGTGCGACACGCAGAAGCACAAGCAAAGAAGTTGAAGTTCAACGAAAGTGACTTTCAAGGAGAGGGGAAGAAATCACTACAGCAGTTGTTAAACATGCACAAGCACACGTGAACAATATTGCTGACAGATAAGTTAAAGGCATGCAGTGAAGTCTTACTTTCGTCAGGACTCAGGTGCCGTGCAAGAGTGGACACAGAATGCAGAGGGGCAGCAGGCTTGGTGGACAAGTCCACAGAGCTAAGGCATCGCTTGCTGACACGCTGCTCAGGCGCGGTCTTTGAAAAGCTGCTGGGCAGGTCGAGCAAACTGGGCCTTCGCAGCCCAACACTGGAAGAACAGTCTGGACGCACAGTTATCTCAGCCACAGGGGCATTAATGCTAAAGCAGCTGGCGGACATCTCTCGACATTCACCGGTATGAGCCAGGCTTGAGGTGCTCCTTGGACGGGTCCTCTTCGGCCGGATTGCTAAGCGGAGCCCCACTGTGGTCTGAGAATTGCAGGCATTTGGATCATCTTTGCTTGAGTCAGTGCTGAAAGAGAGGCTTGATGTAGATGCTATGATCTGCTGCTTATCTACAGAGCAGAGGGGCAGTGGAACCTCAGATGTGTGTGCTGGAGGCCTGCTAAGGTCACTGCTGCTGATGCTTCTGTGGAGCTTCTCAAAAGACTTGCACTTGAGTTGGGAGTGATGGTCAGCAGAGTAGTCAGCAATTCCCTCCAAAGAGCAGCTCCTGGGCCTGCCTTTCACCCACAGGGCCCCAGTACCTGTTTTCTGGGCCAGGTTGTCACAGCTCCCTCCTATGACATCAGCAGAACTGGCTCCTCTGTTTGCTGCACTTTGCTGGGGGATTTTGGTTAAACCGTCTTCATTCAGAGTAGGTGGTCTGAATTTGGTCTTACAGCTCAATACCTCTCGCATTGGAGATTCTGCCTCATCATACGACTCCTTGCGTATTAAGCTCAGCAGAAGGCACTCTGTTGATTTGAATGCATTAGGGTCGCTCATGTGGGGGGTTTTTGGCGGCTGGGGACAGCTGGGGTCATCCTGGATTTTACGTTTCCCACGTTTAGTTTTAGGAATCATGATGTAGCCACACAAAACTGGCAAGGGGGCCAAGGGGAGGGAGATGTGAAGCAAAAACAGGTGAGCAAACAGGTAGAAGTACACTAAGGTAAGGAATGAAGTCACTGAGCATCCATTCCACTTGTTAGTAAAAATAAAAAAAAAAAAAAAACCCCATTCAAAAATCAAGCAACATAAAAGCTTATAGGACAGTCAGCACAAACACATAAGTGATACAAAAATGCTAAAGGTTTATTTATAAAAATAAAAAAAAAAATTGGTGATAAATTCCTATGCTTTCATACTTCTTAAAGTTTCGCCCTTATTAGCTCAGTCACAACAATTTTCACACCTGCAACTAAAACAAAACTGTTTCTACATTTGTTCAGCTACTTGCAGAAGGATGAAACACAGCACTGTTTCTTTAAGCCCAGATATATGTAAACCCATATTAGCTTCTACACACCAAATGAAAAGAATGGGTACTGAAAATTTTTAGGAAAAACTTTACAACAGTGTAAAAACAAAGAGTCAAGAAAAGCCATACATACCCAGAACGTTGACAAATAACTCATAGTATTCATACGTGAGGAGGGGCTGTGGCAGGTTCACAAAATAATCTGAAACGCTTTTAAAAACATCCCTCTCAAATCCAGGATATGACGGCTGAGTCGAGTCATATTTTGGCCCTTAAGTACAAGGAAAAGTTACAAACAAAAATAAGTTTCCAAATTATATATTCAAAGTCAAAGTCAAAAGAGTTTATTCACAATTAATTTGAGCTTTTGTATTCATTACAATACAAAATGCTTTCTAAAGTCCTGAAAATATTTGTGTTGCTTAGAGAAAATTGTATCTGGTTTCACTTACAATTGGCCAGGCATTTCATAGCAGACAAAACCCAATGTGGCAGGTCACCTGCATTGAAGGGGGGGGGGGGGGGAAATAAATAATGTGATCAGAGCTGACCTATTGCAAAATTTTCAAAGATAATATAAAGGAATTTACCTGTCTTGTCCTGTAATGTGACTACGCCATGCTTGTTTATATTGGTCATGTTGTACAAAATGTGTTGAGGGTTCACTTGATAAGGATCCAATACATCCTCTAGTGAGGTCAAACCCAAGGTTTTTTGCAAACTGGAGGGGGAAATTCAATATATTTACTACCAAACAAAAAAGATAACCAACAGGAAATGATTGAAGTAAAACATACTGTGTCAGGGTTATATTCCTCCAGATATCCAGGATGTCGTCTTCTGTTAACTCACGACGATGGACAACTTCCACTGGGGGAGAATCTGCAGGTTTTTCCTCTGTCTCTGGATCCACATTTTCCTGCACATCAGTTAAAAAAAATAAATAAATCACACTGATACAACTGATGCACACCGATAAAACAATACAAATTTTCAACCACTCAAGATTAACACAACTTTCATAAATTAGACAAATGTTAGGAAAACAAAAAGAAACCCACAGTTCTTACTTGCATTTCTTTGTCCAATTTCTTTGACACCTTAAATTTGAAAATGGTCTCTCTTTCTTTCACCGAACCATCCTTCTTCCTCAGTCTAGGACAGCTGGGGATCTGTTTCAGTGGTGAAGTGGATGGAAACCTACAGGAGTTTATCATTTATTTATCATTATTAAAGAAGAGGAAAAAAAAAAAAAGAAACGTGTTCACTCCTAATGAAAAGTGATTACTGGTTATGACCAATAAACTTGCATCATGGAAACATTTAGCAATTTAGATATTTTATGACATTTAAGCTCTGCGGCAAACAAGAAAAGAAGTTTTGTTACTACCTTCATCAATGAAGAAATGTACCAAAAATTAAAAAAAAAAAAACCCAAAAGACAATAATGTTGTTATGAGCCAGGGTAAGCAGGAGTTACATTTAGACAGCAGTGAAGCTGTAAAAGAATTAAAAATGAACCTTCTGGCAGCATTCATTGATTTCCTAGCTTAAATCTTTACGAGATTCCACATTTGGGATTTTCTTGATTTTGCTTTTTAAGTACATTGATAAACTAAGTCCAAACTGAGCAGAAATAGATCCTGATGTAACTTAAATATTAACTTGAAAAATGCACATTTCCACAGTATAGAACTAGCCAGATCCAGCTGCTGTCCTTTTTGATTAACACAGCCTTATAATCCCAGTTATTTTGATAAATCCTAAAAAACTGCACATTTCAATTTCTTGGCATGACTGAATGTTAATGACAAACACAAAATATTAACCATTTTGTATTTTATGCTGTTTCTATCTAATCTCTGCCATCTGATTATCACAGTGGTCACCATTCATCTAAATAACCCAGGTGCCTAACTTTTTAACTGTATACAATTTCTGTTCTCTTAGTCACATGTTGCTTTGGACAAAAGAGTCAACAAAATGAATAAATGTAGAAGTTTAACACATTACTGCATCAGAGAAAAATTTGGCACAAATATTTGTTCACTTTTCAACTCAGGACGCAGTAAACGAATACAAAAAAGCAGGAACACTGTAGGTTCAGCCTGTTGCTTCAGTAAACACTAACTGCCAGGTAGGAATGCTAGTAATGCTACAAATGGTACTCTTAGCCAACCAAACAGGGAAATGAACTTGGATCACAAACAGAATACAAAAGCTAGGGATGAGGAAAAAGAATGAAGTAGCCACATTTCTTTGCCCAGGCACTAAAGAAACCAAGATCAGCACTCTAGCACATTTGCTTTATCTTTTCCTCTCCCAGCTACAATAAAGTCTCCCTCTATGGCTGAAGGAGCTTCTTTTACTGTGGGCAAGCAAAACGGTACATCAGCAAAGCACTGATGCTAAACAAAACATTTAATTTCACTAAAAATTTTAGCATTTGCACAGCTTGACAGAACTGTATTCTCTAATGAATCCTTTATCTTCTTGTCCCTCTGCCCCTCAGCACTACTTCTCCAGGACTCAAGGCTTCAGACATACACACCTGTAGAGCTGGCCATTGTCATCTAGGTCTTCCGAGCCCCACCTGCCCTTGACATCCTCAATGACATGGTTCTTCAAGAACTTCTTGAGCAGCTGTACAGTCTGCTGCCGTGTGACCTCAGGCCCAAAGTTGCTGTTGTTCCTCAGCAGATCATGCAGCCAATCCACAGCAGCTGTTGCTGTGAAACAGCTTCCATAGACCCTGAAATGCTGCCGGTGTTTCTTCAGCGGCATGCCAGCCCGGAAGAGCTTTGTTACTTCATTCCACTGTTTAAAATAAAATACAATACAAACAGATCAACACTCACATCATAAGACAACAGTTTCCCACCTACATTGCAGAAGAAGGTTCAACAGGGAAAGTGTACAGGTAAGACTGCATTCCTTTTCCTTCTAAAGAGATGACACATGTACAATTCTTATTTTTTAGCATCCTGATTTTGGCACTTCCCTATGTGAGGTGATGGATTCTATCCCAGCATGCTCTGCAGCTACTTAGATCAGCTTTTCCCCAAAGCTACTTACACTATGGTGGAAACACTAGTACTAGGGTCCAAGGCAAGTCAGGAATACCAAACCATTGCATGGTAGCCATCACAGATAACAGTAAAGGCACCAGAATAAGTCAACATTTACAATGATGACAACAGTTACTAGGAAATAATAACTGTCCCCATGTCAATGTTACATGTCACCATATTAGGCTTAATAACACCTTATCCAATTCAGGGTCACAGTGGTTTGGAGCTTCTCCCCAAAACACAGAGTGCTATGCTAGGCTAGTCAGGATGCACCCTGAACGGGACAGTCCATCGCAAGGCTGCCACACACAGTCACAGAAGTGGGAGGAAACCAGAGTACTTAGAGGAAGTGCATGCAGACATGAGGAATGATAGTTTAAAATTGAAGGTACACCCTATTTCACAAAGATTTAGACATATTTACAGGGCAAGGTGTTCTTACTGAAGCAATTCAAGGTAACTTTTTTGCTCATAAGAGGAAGCAGGGATGGGTAATCTGGGTCCTCCAACTCCAAGGCAGCAGCTCAAACCACAGCACCCCCTGCTGCCAACTGGGTTATACAGATAACAGCGTTACTGTCGTGTTTTAGTGTTGCTAAAATAAATGTTAGTATGGGATCGTAAAAACAAACATAGATAACCTGCAGATCTGCTAAGTTTATGCAGCCACGTAGCCAGTGGGTGAAGGGCGGGTGGGGCTGCGCTGCAGCTTACAAGTCGCTAGCACTAAACAAAATCCGGTCTGTGACAACAGGTCGCACACATACAAGAAATGGATCGCACACATACAAGAAAAGAACTGGGAAAGACAATATACCGGGTTTTTTGGCAGCATGGTAAAGACATGCAATATGAAGAAGCCGAAAAGTGGGGAAAGCGGCAAAGAAACGCAGTCTGTTCACTTCGGTAACTGGCCCGTTTCAACTGGACTAGCGCACAGCGTCTTCTTACCAGTTTCGTAGCCCTGTACGGACCCGGAGTGACAATATGGGATTCCATTTTCTTAAAATAACAAAAACTGCATACAAATAAGACAACAAAAACAACCGAAGAAGGCGAACCGAACCTAAACCGCACACCAGTCCATACTTCTCGTCGCAGTCTGCTGTTTAAAATTACGAGCGCAGTTCCGGAGGCCGCTGATTGGAGGAGAGCGGCCCACGTGACCGAGGGAGCAGCCGCTTTGAAACTGCAGCAAACAGCCTCGGGGTATTGAGACCAAGACGGGGCAACGCAGCGACGCAGCGCGGTGTTGTGCTTAATAAAGTGTTTATTTTGTTTTAATTCGGATTTATCTCTTCATATTTTCATGGCTGACGCCAACAGCATAATACATAAAGGTAAACCATCGTTAGTTTCCGTGGTCATGGAAGTAAAAACAACTCTAAACTTGTCCGTTTGTCATCCTTGTTGGAAACTAAGTAAAATTTAACATGGCGGGTGTTTTCACAGCAGTAAATCTTAATAAACTTTGTGTTATTTACGGTGGAGCCTTTAAATATCTTGCGGAGCCGCAGGACAGCAGTAACGCCGCGTGTGAAATAAGCGAGTGAGGGGATTTAAAGTGATGCTAAGTCAGGTTTGTAGAAAATGGCCCCTGCAGTTCAGTTCACACTTTGGCCCTGAACCTCCAGAGCAGATCACATCCGACGATTTGAGGTTATAACTGTGGTATTTCTGATGTAAGTTTATTTATTTAAACTCAGTATTTGTTTTTTGTGCTTTGAGGCCACTACTTGTATGTGCAGCAGTAAAACCACTGCTGGGGTCATTCCGTATTTGCCCACTTTTGATAAAGGCAGCCAACTGGTTTAGATTTATTTAGTAGAAATGATAGTAAGAAATGTACATTAAGAGGACTTTCTTTTGCAACAGGGAGCTGTTTTGTAATGGCATGCTCACATGTGCTTTGCTGGGGATGTTGTGGTTATCGGCTTCTTCTCGCTGTGTCCTCCGCTGTCTTCACCAGGAGACTGGCTTGGAGCTCGGCACCATTCCTCTCAATCCAGTTTCGCCTCTGTAATTGCCGAGTCGACTGTCAGCATCACTATGACCAACAAGGCAATGAAAACTCTAACCATCTCACCAAGCCAAGAGGAAAAAAGCTCAGAGTTTGTTCCCAGGACCTGGTTACCATGAACCCATCCATCCATGTGAGGAGCACAACTGTTGACTGATGTTAAGTGTTGCCGAGTCAGTGTCGATTCATGGCGACTCTACGGATAGCTGTCTTGAAAACCATCCGGCCTTCAGCAAGTCGGCTAAAACTTGACAAAGGGGCATCCGTGGCCGGTGACCATGTCCATCCACCGCATTGCAGGTCTTCCTCTTTTGCGTTGACTTTCCATTTTTGCTGAGCATGATATCTTTTTCCAAAGACCGTTCTCCCCTCAGGTTGTGTCCAAAATAAGACCGTCGAAGTCTGGTCTTTTGAGCCTCCGATGACAACTTTGGTGTGATTTGCCCCGACACCCATTCATTTGTTTTCCGGGCCATCCAGGGTACGCGCAGAATTCTTCACCAGCACCACAGTTCAAAAGGGTCGATTTTCTTCCTGTCCATCTTTTTCACTGTCCAACTCTCGTATCCGTACAATGTGACTGGAAACACCGTGGCTTGCGTGAGGTGGATCTCTGTGCGAAAAGTTACATCCCTGACTGATAGCCGACTGGAAAATCACAACTGATGACTCATTTTAAAATAACCGCAGATCTTTAAACTGCAAGTTTCGTAAGATCCTCTTTTTTAAATAAGCAATTGAAATTGCAAGTGAATTTCTAAATATTAAACTACATGCATAATTTATGACTTGGACTTCAGGGCCACTAAATGACACTTTTTTAAATTTTATTTTAAAAAAGGCTGGTTTTGTCCCTGGCACCTTCTCCCCAGCTATTAGGATGTTAATGATCCATCTTCCTGAAGTGGTGTAATTCAGGAGTAATTTTCTGTTTTAGGGCTTAACATTGCAGGATCAATGACAGAATGTGTTCCATTATTAAATGAATTGAGCCATGTCAACCCGCAGAACAGATTCTTAGGCTATGCAGTTAGACACTACGGTTGCATCCTCCCATGAGCATGCATGTGAAGTGTGCTTTAGCAGATGCAAAATTACTTTAACATCAGGAGAAAATGCACAATTTCAATGTATTCATGTAGAACAGTATAAATATTTTCCTCTAGTAAAATTGAAAAATATATATTTTCCATATTGTGATTAACTCTTCATCTTCTGTACTGTTTCTACCTCTTGTATTAAATTCAGTAGGGCTAATTTTCTTTTCTAAGTGTATTGGGGTTAAATATTTAAGGGTAAATGGCAACACTGCTCTGGATTTGTGTTTTCTTGCTGATACTCAGAAACGCAGGAGGACGCACGTGAGGTACAAGTTAACATGGACCTACGGTATATCCTGTGAATTTTCAGTTCAAATCCCAAGAGGGGTCCTGCTATAGGAACACTCAAACACAGAGTTGCTCAGATATCCAATTTATGTTTCCCACTTGACCTGAAATGCTTGTCTTTGGACGGTGTAAGGAAACCGAAGCACCAAGAGAAAACTCACACAAGCACATGGGTCAGCCTGAGTCGAATCTATTACCAAACAGACCGGGTGGGACAGCATCACTTGCCGCTGTCAAAATGCTACAGTATACCCAATTACTTAGTAAATGGGAGTTTAAGTGCTACTAAACATAGTGATACTAATAAAATCTGCAAATATGCATTCAAACACCTATTATCCCAGCATGAGAGAAGGAACTAATGTAAAATGCCCCATTACATTTACATTTTTTTCTCCTCAACTTAAAAAACAATCTCTTTTTCTCTTTATATTAAGTCTTGTGATACAAAGAACGGTGAGAAATTTGTCAACAAGAATTGATGTTACTGTTTCCAAACTTGTCTTTTATGAAATTAGCACAAGAACCATCTATGTGACGGTTCTGTGCTCACTCATTGAGGTAGCATTTTATTTTCCTGTATGTTTACATTCACCACTTGTGATTATATTTATATTTGTAAGGGAAATGTGAGAAACGTGAAAATAAATCGTTTTTGAGTTGACACATCCCTGTAGATTTTCAAAGATCTTCAGCTTTCACTCTCTGCATAGAAATTGAAATGGCAGTCACCAGTGTCTCTGTGCCTGCTATCTAACCTTGGAAAAAACAAAGATTATTTTTGTAGCCAAGGCTGTCAGTAATTTTGGCTCTACAGCACGAATTAATTTTCTTCACATTTGCTTCATTTTTTTTCTCCCAATTTCTGATTTTCCCACATATTCAGTGTCAGCATAGCTTTCATATATGAGATGGACTTGTCCTTAGGTCAGTTGTCACTTCAAGCATTTCACTTTTCAAGTAATGCTTAGGTTTCAGTTTTTCTCTTATCACTGCTGAAAAAAGAGAATTTATTGAAAAAGTAGTTATTTGGAGGGTCTTACATGTACACAGTGAAAACTTAAGAGCGATATCGGTTTTGGAAAAACATTTTTTTTGAATGTGGAAGTGCTGGTTTGGAGAGCAGCAGGTTGTATTTATTTGAAGTGACTGGTGAATATACAGTATCTGGCACAGTAAGTGTCCAGATTGGGTCTGTGTCATAAAAAAGGAGTTGTGGTTACTGGAGACAGCCTTACACTTGTGCAGCAAATGAAAGCTCTTGGACTGAGAGGGTTGAGAGAGGGTTAACCAATTTGCTGCGAACAGAGCTGAAGCTTGCCAGATGAATGATTGTTCCCGTGGGTCCATCTGATCGGGTCTTCAGAGGCGGACACGTACAGTACGAGGCTTTCCCACTGGGAACAGACAGCAACACCACCTCCACACTCTCCAGATCCAACACTTCCTACAGACCAGAGCTGAGAGCCATGCATTTTTGTACTTCTTGATGGCTCCATTCATCGTGAAAAGAGGAACAGTGAAGGAACAATGAGTAGTTAAAAATATGAATTTCATCTACATGCATTCCAGTAATGCAATTTCTTTTGTGGTCTATACAGATCTCTGATTTGTATGTTTGTTTCTTGAGAACAAGTTCTTTTGCGGATGGTTTGTGGGTCCACTCCTGACCACAGCACTGACAGCAAAAGCCAACTAGTGACTTTCTGTCCCATATCTGCTAAATCCTGAACACAGATAAACATTAATCTGAATTCAGGGTGGTAAGATGCTCATGTAATGAAAATGTCTATTTTGACTTCCTGTTTCCTGCTTGACCTTGCAGCCCACATTCTGATTACACATTTATTCATTATATTAAATAAACTAACAGAGTAAATTCATTTTTTTCAAAGCCTGCTATCAGTGCAAAGAATTACATCCATCCATTCTCAGTAACTACTTGCCTTGGTCAGCATCGTGGTTGTTCGAAGCTTATACTGGAATCACTGGGAGCAAAGCAAGCAGGGGGTCATTCTGTACCTTGAATGGGATGCAAGTCCATCACAGAGTAGCCATACACAGAACCAGTCACTCATGAGTACACTAAAGGCAATTCAGAGAGAAAAATTAACCTGAAATGCATGTCTTTGGACTGTGAAACGAAACCAGAGCACCCAGAGGAAACCCACTCAAACACAAGGAAAACATGTGATCTCCACGCACACCAAGCCAGGGTCAAGGCTATGCCTGGACAGCCTGGCCAAGGATTACATATAAAATTGAATGTCAACACAGCATTCCCTTGTAGACAGCATATTAATACCATTTTATTAAAATAGCTGGCATATTATAATTTGAATATAGTTGTGATAGGTACTGAATACCTAAAGCTATTGGGTTATTTACTATTATGACAGTTTAGCTATTACAGCCTATCATTTTAATATAAGGTAGATAGCGTCATAATTAATTTTATGCTGTCTAAAATCTTTCTGGCTTATTCGGTGCAATCGCTGAAGATTTATGCACTTATTTATACACTTATTGATGCATTAATGCTTATTAACCAGACCTGAAAGTGCGGATGCTGAAAACAAGATAAGTGCATTATTGCTATCAAGGTCATACAGTAACTACAAGAAGGATGCATGGAAAGAAGTGAATATGGACCAGAGAAGTTTGAGTGGCCTGTTATATTCACAATATGACAAATTGGAGTTGAAATGAAGAATAATGAAGCATGAAAGTGAAAGGGCGCTTCTTCATTTTCGAATACATAACAGTGATAAAGCCTTTAATAAATGTATGTATTAAAGCCTCTGAATATATTCCCCTGTGGTCTCATTGATGAGGTGTGGATATAAAATTTACATTTATTTGCTTGAAAGATTACTCTCACCAAAGTGACTTCTATTTCATGCTACAGAAAAAATTCACAACCATGCAGCAGTGAGAAATACAGTCAATTTGTTTTTTTGTTCCACTGGTATCTATTACAAACGTAACTGATAATAAATGGTGCTAAATAAATGCAATAGCAGGAATGATTTCCTGGGGCTTAAGTACATATAAAAGGATTAAGTGTATACAGAGAAGTGGGTTTAGACCCCTCTTGCATACGGTGAGGAATTCAGTACTCCTGTGCTATAAAAGAAGTTTATTCCACCAAACCATGCCTCATGCAGAAAAGTGCTTCCCATTTTGGACTTCTTGTGGGAGGAACACAGCAGCATAGAGATACTGATGAAGGTGAAACAGATCTTGAGAGCAGTTCAGCACTGTTCCCTTGACTTCTATCAAACTAATATTTCACTAAACAGTACAGCTGGTTCACTAGCACAGCAGTTAGGTATTCAACTTTTGGCCAACATTTGCCATATTTACCTTCTCCATGAGTCAGGAAAACGTTTGAAAACGGGAAAACATCTTAAAGCTCCGTAGTTTACTGTGGATATAAAATGAAGGGCAGATGATAGGAAGTTTCCTGACTTTAGAGGTTTCTGCTTTATTTTGCAGTTGCTTAGCAACATACTGGTATGTGGAACGTGCAGGAAGAGGATATAAAAAATTGTTACCAAGAGATGTTGGCCTTCAGCTGTCACATCCTTGACTGAACTACTATAGTATATGATTATGAGATCAGAATTTTCTGCTGTTCAAGTATTTTCAAATATATCTTATAACCAGAAGTCTCTTTGAGTTCTGTATTTCGAAATGAAAATGTCAGAATGTCTTTACACGGGGTTTTGCAGACACAGTGATGAGAAAGTATCAGCTAAAGGACACGGTTCCAAAAAGGTCAACCACACATGTCACAGTTCTGTGTTTTTTTTCTTTCTTTTTTAAAATTCTTATTATTTAATCACGGGTATTTACCAAATTGTTAAGCTCCCCCCTTAATGCATAACACCCACGCTGACTCAGGAGGAGCGAGCAATGCGCAGACATCTCCTCTGATGTGCATTCTCTGAGCCACTTGATTATTTTCATTCTCTGTGGGCTGCAATTTCCTTCAGGCTATGTAACAGGCTTTGAGGAGAAATCCATTTGCCTAATTTCAGGTGCAGCCTCTATGTGCCCGGTGGACCGTAGGTGTCGTTGAGAGCTGTGAGGGGGAGAGGACCCCAAAAAGTTTGTGACATTTTTGTTTGTTACACCCCCAAACTCATTCTGCCATTCCAGTCATCTTCCTCACAAATCTCTGTATGTAGTTGGGGGAACTTTAGACTGTATGTAAATGATGGCAAGACAAATTCATTTCATTTGGAAACAGCTTGTCAATATTTCTACCGAGGGCAAATGATCTTATTTTTATACGTGTTTATATTCAATTTGTAGTATAACATTATACTCCATACTTTAAATTCCTATTATGGTAAATGTTAATGCATTCTGTCTGACTGAGCATATGGTTTATTAATGGACGTCTACTTATGTGTCAGTTTTAGGAGATGGCATTTGTATACATCCCAAAGGGTCAGTCAAAGCCTTCTTCTCGAGTACAGCGTGATCACAGTTAGAATCTGGACCATTTCATCTGCCAACTGTGACTGGGAACCCCCTGGCAGTGGAACAAATTGGCCTCAAGTTGGTGTGGGAGAAAGAATTTAAATCCATCTGGGTGTATATTGCCTGACCTCTGTTTAAAGCAGTTTTGTTCACATGTCAGGTCCTTTTCAGCTGCTGGTTGCCAGTGGTGGAAATTACTTTGCACCTCCTATTTGCACCGAACCTTCCTTCATAGCATCACAGCTACCGGCATCTCAGAAAGGCAATGCAAGAACAGACTTGTCATCTATTTTATGGCAGTCATCAGTTTATTGAAGATGACCAGATATGACACAGAACTGAAAATGATTCTTACTAGGAAGAAAAATGTGTGCGAGGGGGATAAAATAGCTTGTATTTATTTCTGAACTGTGTCTACATGGTTCATATTTCCTGTTGACTTATGACTCCTAAAATTTTGTACAATAATCACACACATTTCTTGCTACACTGATTCTAGACCCAAGTTATAATTTAAATGCTACCTACTGTCCTATGGTGGAAAAAAGTTATATAACTGGCCTTTTCTTATTTCTGTAACAGTAATTTCTAAAGCATTTGAAGAGTGAGACAATCTTTTGTCTTCGTATACAGACTTTATGTTGGGATTCATGTGGTCCACCCTCTATGCATGTAAAGATACATTCATGTGCTTGAACATCCCTCAGTACAATAGACTTGCTAGAGCTGTGTATGCATATCCTTGGCAACAAAAACCAGTGCACATAACGTGAGTCAGCTAAGAAAACAGAAACAATGAAATAACAAATGTTTAACAGCTGTTCATGTTTTCCTTATTAACTTTAGTAATATTACTGTACTGTAAGCCAAGTTTCTCCTGTACTGCAATATAAGATTTTTATGTCAAACCTACTGATTAGAGAATAAAACGGTGGGGTATAAAACAGCCCATACTGAAAAAAAGGTTATTTTGATATGGTAAACCAGCCACTGGCACTGCATATATTAAAATGAAGCAAGAAACTATGATAATTTTTCATCACAAATTTTTAATGGTCACTGTCAGGTGAATCAAATCTACACATTTTTCCAGCAAGGTAAACTAATTAACCAGATTAACTTCCCTGCTTCTGAACCTCAAGACCTCTATTACAACCTGACCTTGAAAGGCCTGTCGTAGACAATTCAGGCAGCCGTCAGCCCTGAAGACAGAATGAAAGTGCCATTAGTTTTAATGAGACCATCTTCATCAGGCTGATTTACAGGCCTCTCAGCGTCTTACATGGGGGCCAGAGAGAGCACTTTGGTTTTGAACTGCTACTTGCCTCCAGCACATAACACAGACTGGTCAGGTAGCTCAGCCCAGGCAGGTGGTGTGATGAAGGAGGCAGCTGTTTTCCTCGGGCACCTCTTTTATATTCAGCACAAAATACGCTTAGCTAAGGAATACAGCAAAACGTGTAATTTTTCATGTTTTTGTGGGCATGATGACTAGCGTTGTGGTATTAGTACTTACATGCTTTCTCAAAGTGAGGCTGTCATGAGCTTGGAAATTTCACTTTTTGCATATATTTATGGCGTTCTTCAAATTCGTAAAATAACCATCACCTACAGTAACCTACTTCAGTTTGTCTTTGCTCAAATCTAATAAAAATATTATATATCATTTAAAAATATTTTTAGTACATTGGAGGAAGCACGTCATTACCCAGTCATTCATGCTTAATAAAAGTTATAGAAAGCGAAAAAGACTCACGCAGATTTCCTTATTTGTTTATATACAGTGTTGACACGTTTTTCTGTTGACATATAAAACTGAAAAAGTTTTGTAAAAATTTTTTTAACCGTCTCACGCTTCAATTCTTTTAGGGTGTTCACAAGTCAAGTTTAAGTTTGCAGCACTCCTGGATTGTAGACCCAGAAATCAGGAAGACAGGTCAACAGTCCGCCACAAAGCACCTCCGTAAGCCCACCTTGCCTCAGTCAGGCAGACTTCAGCGGCTGTTTAGAGGCAGCAGTTGTTTTGAAAAGCCTTTCTTTCGACTGTGGGGGAAACCAGAGCACTTGGAAGAAACCCTTGCAAAAACAAAAAGTAAATGCAAACTCTACATCAGTAGAGCAGAGGTCGATTTGAAATCCACTGCTGTGGCGCTGTGCCACAACAATGCGATGCTCCTAGCAGCTGCAAAATCAATTTCATAGCAGGTGTTCTGGCAATTTATTGGACAGGCTTACAATAATATCCATCCCAACATCTGTCACCAACAGGGGCCCTACTATGGTGACGGTAAGAAAAACAAGTTGAGACTGTGGCATGTAGCTTGTACCAGGTTTCATATGTAACAACATGAAATTCTTACCCACATACAGAGTCTGAAAAGAATGTGCCTTTTCACATGACCTCATACCATATAGGCCACTTCATTGTCACATACAGCCAGTGGTCTGACCTGGGCACTTATGACATGCCTTTCAAATTCTCTGCTTGCAAAAAAGAAAACATTAAATCTGTGACATAACAGACCCTGTGTAGCTGAAATGCTGTTGTTACTTTATTCTGCCTTCTGCATATTTTATAGATCATACGACATTTAGTATACACATTATCTCCTTGCTCTGTTTTTCCCTCTATGGATATTCAGCAACCATTTGACTGAAAATGATAGACTCTTTGTCAGCATTAGCATACCCTGCTTGTTCGCAATGAATGCCAGAATATTTTGTAATAAAATTCTAAGCAACTGTTGGTCATACAGGATGGGTACACTTATATACACTTACACTATGCATGTTGGTGTCCCGTACAATGCCAGTGTATTACATTGCCTTTGTTCTGTAGATTAAGTTATTAAAGAAACAGAAACATAAATACCAAAAGGTAAAGACTTATATTAGTCATACTGTAGTTGTTTGACAGCCTCATCTTTATGCACAGTTGCTTACTGAATGGTAACAAGTTGATATTTTAAGCATAGCCATTTAGATGTACTTCTTTAACACAACTCTCCTCTTATTTAGTTAATGTGACATTTCTGACAATTCTTAGTAAGAGTAATAGCTATGGTTGCAGGTTTAAATTTTTTCCAGGCTAACAACATGTGATGTCAGGACATTTAGGTGATGTTCAGCCTGGGAAAAAAATGAAACCAGCTGCCACTATAGCAACTGTTAGCAGTAACCAACACAGTGCTAACAATGATAGTTTCACAAAACACAACACTTCAAAATGTCTTTTGAGTAACTTAGCAAAGTGATTCTATCAAGCAAGAATATCCATTTTTCATCCATTCATCCATTTTCCTGAACCAGGATTAAGGCAGGTCGGAGCCTATATTGGAGACAAGAATGTGTGACTGGAATATCAAAATATACCGTAATTATCCTGTAAATGCATTCAACCAAGAATATTTAACATGGAAAAGGGATTGAGAAATATTTTGTATGTGTTTTTTGCTCATCTGCTGCTTTATTATAGAAAATATAAATCTCGGCAGGTGTCTGTGACAGTAGTGATGTAATATTTTAGCACAACTTAATAACCAGTGGGCCACAGTTTGAAATGGAAAAGTGAGAAGATATTTTTGATGGAGCAACTAAAATAATGGACAAACAAAATAATTTTCATTTGGGTTTCGTTCACATGTTATCATTGCAGTACTTGCATGAGGACATACACTGCAAATGAACCGATTGCAAGCTGAATAAGCAAACTTCAGGTAAAAAGCAAGGCAACGACCAAGGCCAAGCAACAGGTTCAAGGACAACCTCCATTAAGCAAAATTTTAATGCACCAACTTGGACTCAGCAACGCCTGGTATTGGATTATAAGTACTGAATGGATTAAATAAATTGGACAAAATAAGAATTGCTGTAGTAACAACGTAGTAAAGGGATTTTATGAAGATTATATGAAGAAATAACACTTCTGTATCTACCACTAAGTTCCATGAGGATGTGTCTTTTACAAAAAAAAACTTTAACAGATGTCTCTTTGCAAATATTTTCTTTGTAATTGTGTTTAAAAGTTTTCTTAAAAATTAAAGGTGGCTTAAGACGAAAAAGTAACAGTTTTCTGTACAACACACAAGTTGGAAAAGTTGACGTTTTCGTTCAATTCACTGGATTCGCGATTTTGCCGAGACCGAACGCTCGTTCTGACTCGTCGCTCGCAATGTCAGTCAGCGGTTCCGTCCAATTCGTGTTGCGAGGAGGCGGGGCACCGCTGCGCGACGAACCTGTCTGATTGACGGCGCACCTGCGCGGACGCGGAGCGCTTCGGCGAGACGGGAGGGAAGGCGCGCTTGGGCGTTTAAGCCGAGCCGAACGGTGCGAAAATGCGGAGACGCCTGAACTAAACGTCTTCTTCGGAGTCGAACAAGAAGCCGTGCATTGGATGTTGGGAAGGAGACGCCGCTCTGTGCTCGTCTGGCAACCTCTGCGGGGGAATGTGCGGGTAGCCTTCCAGCGTGCGGACAGCGCCTTTGCACTGCGGAGCCCCATGGAGGAAGCGGCGGCTGCGGCAGCGGCGGCGGCGGCGACGCTCTAGTCCCTCCGCAGTGCGAGGAGCGGCTCTGGGCGACCGCCGGCTGCATGGCACAGGCGTCCTGCAGGTAAAGGAGGCTTCCCCCTCCACCCCTTGGGCTTGCACTTTAGTTACGCCTCACGCCCCCAACTCCGCCAGATCCGTCTGCTCTTCCCTCATTTCATGTCACGAAGAAAAAGTTAATACTTCACACTTGAAGCGAGAGAAGGGCGCGATTTGTGTTTTTATTTCCCTCCTCGCTACAACGCGGGTGTCGCGGTGCGCCGAGCTCTTGCTCGCGGTGGAGGCTCAGTGCCTCAGCCGCCGACGAGGTGGCCGAATTTGAGGGCCTCCCGCACTGACGCCGACTTACACACCTGTGCGCCCTCCTCGGCGAGGTCTCTTGTCCCCAGAAAGATGCCTCTCAGCCGACTGCGTTGACTGTGCTCGGTTCAATACATACATTGCATTACATTCACGCCGTATTAAACATTACGCTTCGGCTGCTTAGTTGGGAGCGGGTGGCTGAGGTGCGGTGTGTGCGCTGCTGACGGTCGGCTGGCTGACTGACTGACTGACCCACTGACTGAGCTATCGAACGGTCCGTTTCTACACAAGCAAACAAACATACTTGCATATATAAAACCTATACGTTGACTTCTTTCTCTCAGACGCCGAGCCTTCGCAGTGCAGTGTGCACGCGTTTACAGTTAACACCTAAAAACTCTCATTTTTTTGTCCGTGTTTAATAACCAAAAGACGGTCCCTGAGCACCGGTGTTCTATTTTCTGAGGCCGGGAAAAGGGTTTAAAATATCAACAGCATCGTTCAAAATATGACAGACTTCCGCGAACAAAGCAAAAGAGCATGCACTTGTATTAAAAACTGGCTAAGAATGCCGAAGCGCTCAGTTTTTTTTTTGGTCTTTTGGAACCATCAGTTATTTGGAAGAAAATGATGCTCTTTATTAATATTTATAGTCAGGGAAATCCTGCTCTTTAATGTGTGAAGCGAGGACAGAGTTTGACTTATTGGGCTTCTAAACTTAATTCCCCGTCTTTATGGATTGTGCGGCTTTAACTCAAGGTAGATGATCTTTGACTCGGTTGTGTGTGTGTGTGTGTGTTGTGGCTGCGAAAAGAACGCAACCAAGTTGTGTTGTGACCCTCTGGCTTGCTGGAAGGAGAGAGAACGCAAGACAGAACCTTGCACTGTATGTGTCGGTCAAGGGACAAACGGGCCATTTTAATATCTCAGGTGGCCTAAGAATCCTTCTGAGATGCCATAGAACTGAGCTGTGAGAATAATGCTGGCATCTCTGCCTGGAAGAAGCTGCCTTGCCTTTGGTGTCCTCAGTGGTCACCGTGTCATTTCTCCTGCTCAACACTCTGCACTGTTGCCTTCCAAATAACACACATGCTATTCCTTCAGTGTTTTTAATAGCCAGATTTGAAAAGTTGCAGTGAAATATTTTGGTTGTAATAAGGGACAACAAACACCTTAATTCTTCCACATACGATGTGAGACAGCTGTCTGCCAAAGATGGCTTTGGTTCCTAGCTTGGAGCACTGTGTTTTCAAAATGGAAGGCTTTTGTTAGAAATGCATTTTTTTTTTTTTTTTTTTTTTTGGCCACTGAAAACCATCTGTGTGGCGATGTGAGATGTCATGAAAGATCTCGAAACAGCAGTCAAAGCAGAGGACTGTTCTGGTAAAGAAGAGGAGGACTCTGTATGCCTGTCAGTGATGGAAGGTGTTCTGAAAGCCACAGTGATGCATACTTTTAAATGCTTTTTAATAGTGTCCCATTTGTACAGAGTATTTCTGATATAGATCTGCTTTAAAGGAAACAAGACTTGGTTGTTTAACAATCAACATTTCAATTGAAATTTTGGTACTGTATTATTGAATTGATATTATATTAACACAAAATTATTCCATATAGTTATGTCATTAATCATTACATAAATACTCATAAAAAATAATTGGGTGTATTTGTTAGGTAGCAGGTACATGGAATCAGTAGAACGCTTACTGAGAGTCTCATTTCTTACTTCTGCCAAAAACCAGCTGAAAGATATTGTAAAATGAAATTAATTGGAAAGCAAAGTACATTAAGTTGTAGTTGATCGGAGCTAATATTTCAGTCAATGTTTGTAAAGCATACATATCTGGAATTATGCAATAGTGACTGTGTGTTTATTATACTGTCATTATGGTATGATTTAATTGTTGTTTTCAGCACAATATTCACATTATCGGCTGCCTTCCATGATTACACACTTTAGCAACTCGAAAATGAAGACTTTTAAATAGAACTATGATAATACTGTATGTACTCTATAAGAATAAGTTTGAGGTTTCAATATATTAGGGGAAAAAATGGCACAAATATTCAATAAACCTATATAGTAAAGTATGCAAACAGTTTTGAATTATAAATGAATCATCTCAGCCAGCGATTTTCAAAATGTGGCGGGAAAATTAGGAAACTAAGCAATCTATAGTTCAATGTCAAACTAAACTTTTGAGTTTATGTACCACATTTCATACAGAGTGTGTATGTAATTCAAAATGCTTTAGAAAGGCACAAGTAAGGTGTAAAAGACAGTGATATAATAATAAAAATTAAGGCAGAACCTAAATTTATTGTGAATTCTTTTACTTTTTAAGTGTGAAAGGAGATTTACTTCCTTTACTGTACTTTGCGTATGTAACTATTGGTTATTTATCTTTAACATTCTACCTGAAAGAGTATTTTGTAGAAGATAAAATTTAAAAAAGGAAACTTGAACTGTTTTATATCCAGTTAATTGGATTGAGGTATTAGGGAGAGAGTGGGGACCAAAGATTTGTGCTGTATCCTGCAGGAATCTGCTCTCACGACAAGCTTTAAGTCAGCATTAGGATATTAAGTCCCACATATTATTTAAAATGGTGTGGATGAGTGTGCTGCAGTGGCATAACAAAGTGTAACACAACCAATTAATTACAACGTATTAGTGTAATAGTACAGTATGAGGACAACATTTTACGATATACAGTAATGTGAGGGTTATAGTTTACCCTGTCTGTCACCCTAATGCAAGGAGTGCTACATAAAGGTACATAGAATTGAATTATAGATGCAATGTTTTTACTACTTTGTGCTAAAAGAAAGTGTGAATCTTTTAGATGCCTCTACTGCAGCAGCTAAATTATTATTCTTGTAGTTTCTGCATATGCACAGCACAGCTGATTATTTGTATAACTGTAAATCTCTGCCTGTCTGAAATCTGGCACCTTGGTACTTCTCGCCACAATTGCGGTTTTTGTGTAGTCAAGATCATTGACATGTACTGTATGTCAAACTTTTTTTTTTTTTTTTTTAAATGCTAGAACAGAATGGTGAGACAGAGGTGTGAAGAAGGGCAGGTGACAGGGTAGGGATGTGCTGGGGAAAGTACCTGAACTGGCAACAAAAGGGTGTTTGGGGGGAGGGGGCAGGTGTTTCACCCCATTGTCATTATGATGCAAAGCAGTGCCAGCAACTGTAATACACGTGCAAATAACTTGTAAAATCTGTGCAAAATGAACATACAAGAAATTTTACAGTTATGGGTATAGTTTTATTTTAATACCTGTTGCAATACTAAACAGTGCCATAATATATCACCTTTATATAGCTTACTAATACACTGCCCAGCCAAAAAAAAAGTCACACACTCTAATATTTCGTTGGACCACCTTTAGCTTTGGTTATATACCCGGTAGGGGACCCCATTCAGCCCTGGGGCAGGTAAGGCGTGCAAAGGCCTCATCTGCCCCAGGGCTGAATGGGGTCCCCTACCGGGTATATAAAAGTGCGCCGGATGTACTTAGGTTTTTGTGGCGGTTGTTTAGGATAGTGTGGAAGAAGCAGGTTATTCCAAAGGCCTGGCATAGGGCAGGGGGATTATTTTTACCAAAAGAGAGGGTATCTATAGAGATAGGGCAGTTTAGGCCGATATGTCTGTTAAATGTAGAAGGTAAGATATTCTTTAGCGTAGTGGCACAGAGGCTGTCAGATTACTTATTGAAAAATAAACTGATCGATACAATGGTCCAGTAGGTGGGGGTCCTAGGTTTCTCGGGATGCTTAGAACATACTAGCGTGATATGGCATCAGATTCAGGAAGCCAAGCGGGAGAAAAGGGACTTGCATGTGGTGTTCTTAGACCTAGCAAATGCCTTTGGCTCTGTGCCACAGTCTTATCTGGGGTGCTTTTGACTTTTTTAGAGTACCAAGCCAGATAGCTGGCTTAGTGAAGGAGTACTTTCAGGACATTAGGATGTGTTTTACCACGGCAGGTTACACAACAGCCTGGCAGAGGCTGGGAATGGGGATCATGACAGGCTGCACCATTTCCCCGCTAGCATTCACTATGGCTTTGGAATTAGTAATTAGGGCGTCAAGTTGGGTAGTAGGTGGAGAAAGATGGCCAGATGGGCTCTGTCTCTCCCCAGTTAGGGCATATATGGATGACATGACTCTGGTGACCACAACAGCGGCTTGTGCAAGGCGGCTGTTAGGAAAGCTGGACGAGAACCTGAAGTGGGCTGGTTTAAGGATTAAACCAGCAAAATCCCAGAGCATCTCACTGGTTAAAGGGAAGGTAGAGAAAATTAGTCTTCTGGTGGATAGTGAGGAGATCCCATCAGTGTTAGAGAAGCCGGTAAAGAGTTTAGGGAGGTGGTACACTAGGGAGCTAACTGATGTGGATCAGGTGGAGCAGCTTAAGGAAAGTGTAGTAGATGGGTTAAAGAGAATAGAGAGCTCAGGGCTGCCGGGTAAACTGAAGCTCTGGTGCTTACAGTTTGGCCTATTTCCAAGGGTGATGTGGCCACTAACTATGTATGAGGTATCAGTCACAAAGGTGGAGAAGCTGGAGAGGCTGATTAGCTCCTATATTAGAAAGTGGCTGGGGGTTCCTCGGTGTCTAAGCAATGTGGCTCTGTATGGGAAAGGAGTCCTGCAGCTGCCGCTCTCAAGCTTGACAGAGGAATTTAAGTTTGCAAAGGTGCGGTTAGAATTGGAGCTGTCAGGTAGTAGGGATGAGGTTGTAAGGAGTTTGGTACCCAGGATAGCAACAGGTAGGAAATGGGATGCGAGACAGGCGGAAGAGGAAGCTAAGGCAGACTTAAGGCAGCTGGAGATGGTCGGGAAGGTACAGCAAGGAAGGGAAGGTCTTGGTTGTCCGTTAGGAGACCCTATGTGGAGTAAGGCAGGCCCGTTAGAGAGAAGGAGGTTGGCGATAGAGCAGGTGCGTTGGCAGGAAGAAATAAAGAGATGTGTCAGGGCAGTCTCACAGGGGAAGCAGGGACAGTGGGTAAATTGGGAGGGTGTCGAGAGGAGGAGGCTGAGCTGGAGGGAACTGTGGAGTATGGATGCATATCAAATAAGGTTCCTGCTAGGAGCGGTTTATGATGTGCAACCGTCACCTCAGAACCTGAAGCAGTGGGGGGATGAGGACTCAACTTGTAATCTGTGCTCAGAGGTTGGGACCGTGAAACATATTCTAGTTGGTTGTAAGGTTAGTTTAGTGCTGGGTAGGTACACATGGAGGCATAACCAGGTGCTAAGGTGCCTGGCTGCGACCATTGAAGACTGGAGGAGGCAGGTACGGTCGGGACATAAGGTTGAAGGTGCAGTAGTACAGTTTATTAGGGAAAGGAGGGGGGGGGGTAGGAAATGCGGAGGTAGGAAGGAGTTAGGTGTAGTAAGGGGGATTAGAGACTGCGAGATGCAGGTTGACCTGGGAGGAAGATTAGTGGTGCCCCAGGAAATAGTTAGTACAAGCGTGAGACCAGATATGGTGCTGTGGTCAGCAAGCCAGCGAGTAGTTTATTTTATAGAACTCACGGTTCCATGGGAAGGATCGGTGGACGACGCTCACGAGAGGAAGAAGCTCAGATATAGTGAATTAGCGGCGGAAGTAGAGGGGCGGGGCTGGAACGCGAAAGTGAGGCCATTTGAGGTAGGATGCTGTAGATTTATAGCCCGATCCACTTTTGCATTATTCCTTGAGCTCGGTATCTGGGGGCGAAAGTTGCAACGGGCGGTGGAGTTGTCATAGGCTGTGGAGCAAGGAAGTCTCTGGGTTTGGAGTAAGAGGACCAACGCGGATGGTAGTGGGGCGTCGAAGCGGTGAGCAGGTGGGTGCTGGCGAAGCGTTAGTGCGTAGTTCTGATGGCTGTTAGCAGGCGGTGGTGTTGGTGTGGTTAGTTGTTGCAAAGCGTGATAAAGGTAAGGTAGATGGCGAGGGGCTTCTTCCTTTGAGACGGCGGGTAGAAAGAGCGGTGAGTGTGAGGACGCTAAGGCAAAGGGTAGGTAATGTGAGGAGCGGCGGGGTGACAGTGGTGCACGCGGTAGTGGAAGGGAGCAGCTTCGGGACGCCTGAGCCACGGTTGAGCCTTCTGGAGGTGTCGTGGGCCTAACTTGACGAAACACAGACGAAGGTGCCCACTTGATAACCCCGATGAGATGCTGCGCCATGCCATGTTTGGAGTTATAGTTAGCGCTAGTTTTGATAAGTTAGCTGTTGTGTCGCAGCTTTGTAGGTGTGCTGTGGGATTGCCGTGGGGGTTAGGACGGGGTTAGATGGGTAATGGGTTCCTCTTTATAATACAAGCTCTTTTTTTTGGCACTGTTTGTTTAATACGAACCGGCACGCATTCGCCAAGGCATAGTTTCGATAAGCTTATGCAATGTCACAACATTTATTTCCGTCCAGAGTTGCATAAATTTTTTTTGCCAAGATCTTGTATTGATGATGGGAGAGTCGGGCCGCTGCGTAAAGTCTTCTCCAGCACATCCCAAAGGTTCTTATTAGGGTTAAGGTCTGGACTCTGTGGTGGCCAATCCATGTGTGAAAATGTCTCTCTCATGCTCCCTGAAGCACTCTTTCACAATTTGAGCCCCATGAATCCTGGCATTGTCATCTTGGAATATGCCTGTGCCATCAGGGAAGGAAAAATCCAAAAACCTGGTCATTCAGTATATTCAGGTAGTCAGCTGAGCTAATTTTTTTGGGCACATAACATTGCTGAACCTAGACCTGACCAAATGAAGCAACCCTACATCATAACACCAAGTTAAACCCAGGTGGTGACTTTTTTTTTTTTTTTTTTTTTTTTTTGGCCGGGCATCATATAATTGTTTCTGCAAATAATACTTTGGCAATGACTTCATTCAGTGGATTGTAATGGAGGTTTGAGTCTGTAGTCACTAGTGTCCCTGCCCAATGAAACCAATGCATATTCAGATGTGTTTATTATCATCAGTTCAGGAACTGGACAACAGTACCTTTTTTCAGGAATATTACTCCAATACTTGAAGTTTCCTCACTCACTTTTGTGTCTAGGATTAAATGTTACTTTAGGCTTAAACATTTTAAAACATCCACAATATATATTGCTTGGTTGAAGATAATTATATGTTGTTGAAATGTTGTTCATCAGTATGATTTTTTTTTTTTTTTGCATCCTAAATGGGTGTTTTTATCAGTGCAGACAGACTGAAAGAGGATTTACTTGACAAGTAAGGACTTGTCAGCTTATTTTAACGCGCTTTCAGAATGACCATCCCCACTTTTATATTTACCCATAGCTAAATGTACTTTCTCTGCTCTGCTCTCTTGTACCCTGGTATGTCTGTATCGTGTTGTGCTGTACTCAGCAGCCAGAAGCAAGGAGATGCCACGTATCTCATCTTACCCATTTGTCCTTTACTTCTCAGCCAGACTAGGGTGTCCCCTCTAGAACTCTGCTGTGTCCCTGTTTTGTGCCTCTATCTCGCTGAAACTGGGGACTGCTGATACATGGCCCAGAAGGAGAATGAGCTGAAGGTTTTCCTGGAGTCCCACAGGGCTTCAGAAACTCGCACAGATTTTTATGCTGGGTCATATTGTAGAGGAGGGCCTGCTGCTTGGAAGGAGGAGAGGCAGAATGAATTAAAGATTAATTTTGTAATCTTGCCTGTGGCAGAATTTGGAAGCATTGTGGGACACTTTGGCATTCGAGTTGAAGGCGATACTGTGCACAAAATCTGGGCAATAACATTTATGTGCTACTGCAGCACTGCAGTTACATTTCATGTAGTTGGCATTGCCTTTCATAATGAGGAATTGTTTAGCTGAACACATTGCTGCTGTTGTTGGGGTCTCTGAATTGTTAGTTGTTTAAATTGGTGTTGAAAGATCAGACATTAAACGGTGATGTTGCTGCCTTCTGAGACCCCCCCCCCCCCACCAGTCTTGTGATGTTTTTCTAATGTTTTCACAGGGGTAGCACAGTGATCCTCTGGAGGGAGGCCTAGCACTGGAGCATGATGTCTGAGTTTTAACATGTTTGAATCAACAGTCTATGTGGAGTTTACTTTTTTCCTGCAGTTAATAACAATGGATTTGGGTTAGTGTTAATATTGCTGTATCTATAGATCTCAATCTATTTTGTCTGTCCATCATTTGTTCTTTATACACTGCTTTATTTCTCATGCTGGAGAGTTGAACTCCAGGCTGTCCACAGCTAATTTGTCTGAATAAGGAGAAACGGGCCACTTCACTCTCTGCGTCATCTGATTTTTTTGGCAACACTAGCAGCAAAACTACTTTACACGATCACCAAACTAAATTACCTTTAATGTGTTACTGCTTTTCATCTTTCCACTTTTTGACCTGGGCAGCACCAGGTAACTCGCCCAGTAGGTGTACCCAATCTGAAAACCTCTTTGTTCAATTTCATTGTCGAGGATGATACAGATGTCTTATTTTAAACATGCTTTGTCTTAGTAGAAAATTTTGGTCAGACGTGAACTGACCAAAGAGTTGTGCTAGCTCTACTGGTTCATTCTGGGATTTGATCTGTCTCATGCATGTGCTTTTCCCTACACTTAGTCCAGAGGCTTTGAGGTTTTTTGTTCTTGCAAGAGCAATGCTGCTCTGCTATTTCCACTGTCAGCGGAGCAGAACAGATTTACTGCTGTCAAAGTTGAGAAGTTCAAGCAAGATGCTGCACCCTTCAGGGAGGCTGATGTTTTGAACTGCTTGAGTAAACACCGTATGTGAATGAGCACAGTGCAAACCATCCTACAGAAGAGTATTTTGGAATTTACAAATTAATACTGGTTTGTGAGTAGTGTGATTCCTGCATACATTTCACCTTCACCATGGATCTCTCTTCAGAGACGTTCAGAGAAGTTGGTATTAGGCAGGTTTGTGAACGTTTTTTGATCCCTCAAATATGAAGCTATTCATTGGGAACCATAAACATACATTGACTAGCAGCATATTAATGCCACTTGTGGGGTTTGGGAGCTCAGAGGGGTTTGGGTTTTCTTTGTTTGTGTTGAAAGAAGGTCACTGAATCCTTGGATTATTTTTCTCCTGTGAAGACATTGGAAAGCCTCTAAACTGGGCAGTGCAGTGAGGCTAAAGAGGCAGATTCTGTTGTGGCACTGAAAAGAAAGAGTTTGCGGTCTCTTCAAGAGGAGGGCAACATATAGAAGGAAGCTAATGTACGAGAAGTGATGGGATAAGATATACTGAAAGCAAGGTTAATCGGTCATTGTGCTGTGAAAGCTTCAACTGCCTAATTGTTGTCCATTTTTCAGTAAGCTTGACCTTGGTCTTGATAAGATGACTAAATTGAATGTAAGGTCAGCAGTGTATTGTGAGCATGGAAAAAACTGATAGACAGAAGATGTGCAAAAAAGAACTGTAGCTGCAGTATATCCACATGCATTTTTCCACATTGCTGGTTCTGGTCAAGAAAAGCATTTATCTCTTAAAATTCAGAATATTTAAGTATTTCTTTATGTTTTCATGTGTGTTCTAAAATGTTATTACAAATCAGTGGCATAAATCATGAGCAAACAGAGTTGAAAAACAAAGCATGGCTGATGCTGTTTTTATAAACAAATCTTTCTGCTCTGTTTTTATAACATGTTGTGGTGGTCTTAGAACAAGATATGATTGCAGAAGAAAAATAGCATATTTACAAATAAAAGTATATACTATATATGTATATTCTGTTAGTACTCCATTGTAGCAATGCATTGCGAGGACTTGTTGTGTATAGGAAGGAATTCATTATGAGGTAACTGCATTAGGCAAAAGTTTGTATAGAGTAAAAATGACCAGTGTTCCAAGTAACTGAATTAATCTTTTTCAATGAGAAAGTCCAGAAATTCTCGGATGGAACAAAAACATTAAAATGATGACATTGGGATAATATAAGTAAGTAGCTATATGTATTTATTATATTTTATTTACCGGAATAAGAAAAATGTGTTCATTTTCAAATCAATAACAATAGCTTCCTGTATCTATAAAGGTCAATGTCTGTTTCCCTGTGTGTTTGTTCTTTATGCACTTTTCTCACCCTAAGTGAGGCTTTTGCATAGTCACATTCATTAAACTCCAAAAAGGCGATACTTAACTATTTCAGTAATATTCATAGGGAGGATTTCTGACAAGGCATGGAGAACCAGGAATAATGACATCACTTGCAGCATGCAATAATGTCACACATGATGCATGTACGTGACACTGTTGGATTTTCTCACCACACACAGTTGCCCCCTTTTATTTTTTTATTTATTTTTTTAAAATTTTTATTTATTTATTTATTTATTTTATTTTTTTATACACATAGGAGAATTTAGTGCTTTTTTTAAAAAGATTTTAACTGCCTGCCTGTCAGTCTACATCACGCACACACATACACTAATGTATGTTTTCTGTCACACTCACTCAAGCACACACAGGTTTAAAGGTTATAAAGTGTGAACTATTTACCTGATGGATATTTACAGTATTAGCATATTATGTTTTACAGTATTAAGAGCATAAGGGTAAAATGGAGTTTCTTTGTACAAGTGTGACTGAAGTAGGGAAAACTTTGTGTGCAGTAACTTTGTATGCGGTAAATCCGAAGCCTTATAATGAATGCAGTACATTTTCTAGCCAAAGCGCTGAGCCAGTGCAAGAGACTGCAGCAGTGGCATAAATGTTAAAGCAATAATAGTGGTCGAGATCATTCGGAAGAGGTTGGATTTCTTCAGCCTAAGTAGATTTTCAGTTACCAGTGGAGAAGAATTGGGTCAATTTTCTGGATTATTATATGAAATACTAGAACCAAAAGACACCTCAGCCAGATTATTATTAGTTTAGCAATAAGCTGTTTATTTACAATAAATCACTATTTTAGAAAGGATATAGAATGATGTTGAAAAATGGATTGATGATGATTTAAAGTTTTCATTCATATTTGCAGTTTGTCCCACTACTTTGGAATTACTGATCGTGTAGTAAGTGCGTAGTGCAAAATGAATAAATGTAATATTTCAGACTTGTTTGGTGACTCTGTTTTGATTAAGGTATCCCCGATTTGTTAGTCACCATCTTTTCATTCTTTCAAATGCAAATGTTTCTGTTTTTCAGAAGTGGAAATGCATCTCAACAATGTTGGGTTCCAGATGATGGTGGCAAACAAATGGACAAACTGACAAGGCACAAGATGTAAACTGTTTAAAGAAGCGTGTGTCAGTATCACAGTGACAGCACTCTGTTAAATCAGTATGAGCCAGTTGCATATTCTGTGCTGGAAGACTGAAATTGGTTGCTGTACATCAGTAAAAAGTCCTGATTTCATAGAGAGCTCTCTCAAGAGTACATGATAATTTCACAAATTGACTGCGCTGAAATTACATTTTTAAAGCATACATTAAGTAGTGGTAGAATTAACCCTTTTTAATAGGCTCAGTTTGAAATGGATATCAGAAAAAAATTGAATGCATGTTGCGAATCTGATGTCTTTACTTACTGTGACATGTTGCAGTTTATGGGGACTGTCAGAATTTGCATTTATTTATAGAATTGCTTTCTTTCATTCCGATCAACATTTTCACCTTCTAAGTACTCAGTGATAAATACCAAGGCATATTACTTGAGATGACTAATGGTCCTCTACCATCCATCCCATACACAAAGACTTGCATATAGCTGTAGCGCGAGTTTCAAGAGGCAAATGTTGTTAGATGTGGTGTGTAATGGGTGTCGGTGGCGGGCCCAGAAGCGCCGGCTTGTATTCAAGACACTTTCACTGTGAGGTGCGGGGGAGCTGCAGCTCCCACACAGACCTGCTTTGGATCGAGGCTGAGAGCTGGCACTGCCGTATCACTCTAAGGCCTATCTGATTAAAGTAGGTCTTCAGTCAACTGGGTCACCCTGGCCTACATTCACATGTCCCACGGAATATCCTCACTGTGTGTTTTTGTCTGTGTGCGCGGGGTTGCATGTGCTGTGTGACGTTACTGCAGTATGTTTGATATGTAATCGTAAAGCACAGAAGGGACTTAGTGTTTGAGTTATGGGTGGTTTAAGACTTTACTGGAAGTTGTTTTGTCTACTGTTCTGGGAAGGTTACCTCTGTACTTTACTACTTGTTTTGGGTAGGGTTTTTGTGTGTCTCTTGCAGCCCTGGTGCACCTTGTTGAAATACGGGGAAGTTTGCCATGCAGCAGCTGGACACATAGGATGCAGCACAAGGTACTCAGCCACATAACAATAGATAAATAGCAAAAGAATGAAATAACAGTTGTGGATGAATTTTTGTGTGGCTTTATTAAAATGAATTATTACATAATGTGTGACCAACTGTTGCTTAGAATTTTTAGTTTGTCTTCACTTTAATCATTTTAGAACTCAATGGTCAAGTGACATCAAACCATCAATACCCCGGTACCTGCAGGACCCGATTAGGTCCAGGAACACTGACATCTTTACTAGTGTTGGTAGTCCAACTAATAAGGAATTCCTGTTTTGACTCTGATGTGGCAACAGAAGCCATGCAGTGTTACAGAAACCAGTCACCTCCAACCGATGTGGTTATTGCCAGTGTCCTGCAGAAAAGCTTGGATGAGTGCCCCTCCTACTTACTGTGCCTGGGTGACATGGAGGGGGGCTTTGTACAGCTGCTTTTGTGTCAAGGAGACCCCTTGAAACCAACCTATGCGTTTGGAGGACATGTTGGGAAGATGGAGGACCAGTGAAGGGTAACCCAAGGCAACGTAGTCTACCCACGTGGGAGTAGCTGTGGCTGCAGCTTCCTGACCTCATTAATATTCCTTATTCCTCTCTGTCCAAACACTGATCCTGTGTACCCACTGGATCAATATTTCTAACGGAGAGAACAGCATAAATTGCGTTCATCATTTACGCATGTCACTACAAAGTTTTTTTTTTTTTGGTAGCCTTAATGGCGCAACTGTCTCTAACTGATCTGTGAAGGTTAGTATATGCACTGTAGATGATCATGGTTTCAAGACCTAATGTACATTGGTTTAAACACTGAAAATCAAGGCATTATTGACATCAGTGGCATTTTGGTTTCACATTTAAGTTTTGCTGTATATTCCGTATTAATATCTCTGATGTGGAAAACGTAGCAAAACGGACAATGGAAACCTTTTGCAAGTTTCTATTATTCTGTTATAGATTAAAATTATATACCTTTACCAAAAATGGTTTTTAATGAGTGCTTATTAGAACAAGGGTATGAATAGCTGATAAAAAGAAACCCTTGTGGTTCTTATTTTAAGAATGTGTGCAGGTTTTAGATTCTCTCTCTCTGACAAATGTAATTATATCTGGAAAATTCACATGTTAAATGAAAGTACTTTTTCTGTGTAGGAGCCATTGCCTTAACTAGAGGACCCAGTCACCACTTGATGTATAAAAGCTGTAAAACACTTTATGCTTCACAAAAACCACTCAGAACTCTTAACTTTCTACCAGGAAAGAAAACATCCTGTTACCATAGTAACAAGCCTGCGAATCAACACAAAGGACAATACCGTTTACTCATGGTGCAGATGTGGGTAATCTTGCAGGATATCTTTTTTAGCTTTATTCATCAATGTTTTAATGGGAGTAATAACAGAATGGTTAACAGAGCTGTCAGATTATTGTTTGCCTGCATGTTTAACTCTGTGTGGGTCGGCCCCTTTCACGGCATCGCTTCACCATGGAAACCTGCGGAGAAATCTCCAACTAATTATGCCACTGGTGGATATGAGCGAGAAAGAGCACTGTGGAATTCTAGGATCCAGCTAAGCTAACCTTCCACCCCTTGATTTAGATTTTTTTTTTTTTTAAAAAACTACTACTACTATTTTTGTAACAAACCTTTACATGCACCATTAGAAGAATTTTACTACAGCATAATAAGTATGTTGTATGGCCACATCTATGATCAAAGGCTGTGAGTACATGTGTACATTGATATTTCATTTCTGTTGAAATGCCTTCTGATAATTTTTTCCCCACAGAGTCTTCTGATGACCATGATGTCACTCTGTACTCCGTCACTCGGTCAGCATTACTTTTTACTATTAAGACACCTTTGTCCAAGGGTGCCTTGCAGTGTAGATCAATCTTACAGTGACTATTTGTACAGCAGGGTATTCTTTGTGTAATTTTTCAGGATAGTACCTTGATCAGAGGTACTATAGCCGGAAGGGGGTAAAAACCAGAGACCTTTAGGTTATGAGGTGACAGCCCTAACCACTGTGACACCTGCAATGTCAGTATGTAGAATAGGGTGTAAACTTGAGGTCAGCAGCTTGCTGAGGGGTTCTCTGACACCACTGCTGTGCATGTGTCCCTGTGAGACACCCTTCATCATGGCTGTGCTCACCAGTGTGCTACGTGCCAGCAGTAAATCCAAAGGGGGCTTGTTCGTATACTTTTTGTATACTTTGTGTTTTTAAGCTGCATGGCTGTGCCCAGAAAGCCAATGTGGTAGCGATCCTGATCCGTGACTCTGCTCCACCAGGGTTACTTCGTAAATATGCAAAGCCTCAGATCTGCGGGCTCCCCGTTCTTCAGCTAGGCCTCCCACCGCTGAGGTTTCGTGCTGAAAGAGGCGTGGGTGTGTGCACTCAGGTAGGTTGGGCACCAAAGCAGGGGCTTGTATGGGTCTATGCAGAAGCCTGGCAAACCAGGGAACAGCGCTGTGCTCTTGCACAGCTGGACAGCTGCTGTTTGTGTTCCTGTTCCACACATGATTTGGCAAAGGCATTTCTCCGCTGTTCACCCCCTCTGCATCACAGGGAGGAAGGGTGAGAAACAGAGGGAGAAATGAACAGCGATCCTCCTGCTGTGTGCTACAGGAGGCACTAAGGTTCACTGTTCCTTTCTTCTCTCTCTTATGCACAGTCTTCCTATCTCAGTCCCGCCTTGTCACTTACGCTGCTTTTTGGACTGGTAACTCCTCTTTTTTTTTTTTTTGTATCTGATTACAAATGATGGTTCTGGTAAAAATGGTCTGGGGTAAAGACACTACTATTAAAAATGTGCTCATTGAATAAATCTGGAATCGATTTAACAATCCACCTGCTGTGGATCATTAATTTAATTCTGTGTGTGTATTTTCTTTCTATACTGCATACTGGGGCTCTTGGGTCGCTGACTGGCTCTGGCTGCCTCCTCTTGCTGAGCATTTATATCAAGCTGTAATGAACCCAGGCAGGGCATTGCCGGCCGCCTTCACGCAATTCACAATTTTTTATTATAGCATTTTCAGCCACTTTCCAGTGGCTGGAAGTACAACATGACACACTCTGCTGCTTTTTAGGTTCTATGAGAACTTCATTTAGTGGATGTGTGTGTATACCTGTGTATGTGTCTTCTCACTCACTTATTGCCTGTTGTGGTTGTACCAGTCCAGAGCCTATCCTGGAGTCACCTGCTACTAGACTGGGAGGGATCTAAAACTAGTCTGTTGCAGTGTAGAATACACACATTCACATAATTTAGTGACCAGTTAACCTGAAACCTGTGTCTGTGGACTGTGGGAGGAAACCAGAGGACCCAGAGGAAACCCACACAGGCATGAAAACATGCAAACTCCACAAAGACCGAGCTGGATTCAAACCTACACCCTAGCCTAGGGGTAACAGCCTGCTGCACCACCGTGCTGCTCCAGTGTATATGTAATAATTTATATTTAATGGCATATAATAAGAATTAAATTTGCTCAGGCACACTTGTTATGAACCTTTTTATGTCCTCTCTCCATCATGTGCAGGCACAAATTATAACCCTGGCATTGTTTCTGTTGCCGCAGCCATATACTTATTTTATCAATATCCAGACATCACATTTGAATGAGGATTAAACTAAGTTACCATGTTCATGATAGTTTTCAAAAGTTACCTGTTTTGTTATGACCAAAATGTGCGTAACTGTTTAGTTTTTTGTGGCATTGTGTTGAAAATACTGTTTTTTGTGATTAATGACTTGAAGGCTTTATTTTAATGCAAGTTTCCATAAATATTCATTAGACAGAAGGTTTTTTCATTTTCTGCATCTATAGTGTAACTTTATAGGAAAAAATGGTAATATCTTCAAAGTAGTGATCTTGCCTGTTCCCCATGTTCCTTGCCCACATAACCTACAGTCATTTGTTGCCCCCACTCCAATACACTAAAGAACTGCCCAAATGTTATAACCAGGCATGTGAATAAACCAATAATGAATGCTTGTAGAGCAACAAAAAATATGGAATCCCATAATCTTGTCCGGTATGTAATGTCCAGTTTACATTGCCATCAGTTTGGCAGAAATAAAACATTTATTTTGGTGTCATGTGATTACAAAGTGGTTCATTATCTTTATACAAGAAATATATTTTGATCCTGTTCTTGCCCAAAAAACGTAGCCCACTCGGTTCTGTATTTTTGCTCAGTTCCCTTTCTCTCAATTTTGTCCCATTTATCGGGTCTTGATTGTAATTAAGTAGAAGTGTCACAAAATATGCTGAGCAGATGCCCTTCTCTGCAATGTCTTAATATAATGTACAAATGATGTGCTTCACATGTTATTGAGCCTACAAGTCACAGATAAAATTTAGGAAATGTGCAAGTACCTCTTGCAAGGCCTGCATCTGAAACGTTAGGCTGAGTTTGCACAGATTTGTGTTTTTGTCAAGAGATGACTTATTCCATTCAGCATGGCTGAACAGTGCTGTCAATAGTAAGGGATCATTGTATTGATCACTTTATTCTGGAACTGATCAACAGTTCATTATGACAGAGACAACAACAAAAATTCTTTTTGATACAGTGATACAAAGGAAAGGTATGACATTTTGTTTTTTGCACAGACCTCACCATTATTACTGCTTGTGTGGGGGTTTGGGGGGACGAAGAAGCGAGCAAAGTATGGGCAAACACATCTACAGTATATACTGCTGTGTAGAGAGCAGATACATTTGAAACACCACATTTATTGTGTAGCCCAGGTAGCAGAAGTAATGCTCACATTTTTACAGACTGTGCCAATAACTGAGGCAGGTAGCTGTGGCTTCAGGCATTTGCCTGGGTATCTACTAAACAAGTTGGACCCAGCTGACTCCTGGGAATTGAAGAAAGTACAGTACAAACCTATCCAAAGAAACTAGTATACTCAGTGGCAATCCAGGAGGCTACCAAAGAAATTGTCCTTACATTGAACCTGTATGAATTCTTCATTATTTTATCTTTTTTGCAATTGTTGATCTCCGTTATCTTGTTAGCTTCTAATAGGCTGCAAAATGCTTGAATTACAGTAGGTTATAGAAAAAGTTTTAAATTTGAGTTAAGTGGGTAAATGATGAGTTATCATCTTTGTTTTTGTTTTTTTTTCCCCTTTTTGTTCATTCTTAAAATTCTGGTATTTTTAGATTGCAATATGTTTCATTTTTATTCAACGTTTTCTTAAAAATGTCAGAATTGTCTATTTAGGGCTCTTAACTTTTTCAAGACTTGTGGAGTCAAGCTAGCAGTTACTTTAATCTCTTATTCTTCTTGATCGTCCGTGATTTCACTACAGGGCAAATGCAGAATCTGTTTACTATCTGTTGCACAGTATAGTTGACATTAAGTATTCCTCTTAGAGAGGGAATTTTACTGAATAAGAATTTGTAATTAAGCCTTTAAGAAAGGACCATAATTTTTACAATTTTGGTTTGTTTTAGTAGAGCACAGTTTATTACAGTAATTGGGTGCATTTTGTTGACACACTTTATTGAACATGCTGTAGAATGAAGTGATTCTGACACTAACCTGTACCCATCCTGTTTAATCTGTTACAAGAAACTTATTACTGTTAATAAAATGTTTGATTTATAAGTCTATGTGCTGCTGCATGTGAGCTTTAACTTAGCATTTGAAAAGATTTCACCAATTCTAGGTGTTTACTTTTTACAGCCTTATCCTTATTCTATGATGGAGTGTGTTTATATATTTGTGTATGCAGTGCCTTCCACTATTATTGGCATCTTTGGTAAATAAAAGCAAAATAGACTGAAAAAATGTCTTTATCATCCTGATCTTTCATTCAAAATGTGAAAAAAAAAATTAAACCTTTAATCAATGTCTTCTTCCGTTAGTTAAAATATTTGTATTATTTTTTGCATAGGGCTTTTAGTTTGAAAGGATGGAATATACTGAAATGTGCTGTGTGTGTGTGTGTGTGTGTGTGTGTGTGTGTGAGTGCGAGTGCTGTCGACTCGATCTCAACTCACGCTGACTTTATGGATAGCTGTCCCGAAATACATCTAGTCTTCAGCAAGTTGGCTAAGAGTTGAGAGGGGTATCCATGGCTGCGGTGATTGTGTCCATCCACCACGTTGTAGGTCTTTCTCTTTTGCCTGAATATGTACTGAAATTATTAGAAGCTCCTCTATGAGAAAGAAAAAGATTGTGTAATGTACCAATGTGTGATTTCTGCTTCCTGATAGTGAGACTCCAGCTGTTTTACCATCACTGTAAGCTTGATCGGAGTATCATCTATATTCTGCAGTCAACATTTCAATTACATTTTTTCATTTAGTAGATGCTTTTCTCCAAAGTGTTGTGTATCTCAGAGAAAAGTCCCTTTTGTTATAGAAAAGAAGTTATGTGGGAGATTGCCCAAGGAAACCTGGTTTTAACTGGAGAGGTGTTGCAATTGTCTGTTTTTGGTCAATTGGTTTGGTAGCAATGGAGAACAGCAGTTTGATTTTTAATGGGGGGAAATTTGGTGGTGGTGGGGTAATCAGCTCAGTTTTTGTGTCCTACAAAAAAGGAATTATTCATTTCATATTTCATTTTTATGAATTATTTTTCAGTTGGTCTTGTTGATTTTATTCATTAAAAAAAAAAAAGACTAAACACCAATTTTTGTTAGTTTGCAGCGCTGTTAAACATTGTTTAGAGTCAATTGGTACCTGTCAATTCTTGTCTATAGTAGATATAGAAAAAATGCAAGACAATCTTATCTTTTTAAATTTTCTTTGGCGATAGGACTACTTTTTTTTTTATTTAATTTTTTTTTAAAAGTTGATGCATAGCTATGTAGTCAGCCACACTGTACAAAGCTTGTGTTGTATTTGCCCTGTGGATTTGCATGGGTCCTCCTAGCTTTGGAGAGCCCTATCTGGTACAGTAAGTGCCTTTATACTTTTATTTTCCATATGACGTGCCTTTGGTATCTCCAACTATTTATTTATGCCTTCAATGCATTCGTTGAGCAATGAAGATTGTGCTTCCACAGCAATGACACAATAGATAGGGTTTTAGGTGAAACGCTAGATCAATATCTGAGTCACACCAGTGGTATCTTGTGCAGATATAGTGACCACAGAGACCTGCGGGATGTAGCTCTGACCTCCTGCAGTACGATGGTCCCTGGCTCAGCTGCGGCAAATGCAGCAAAGTGCCAGTGAAGCTGCTTTGTAGAGCTGGCAGATTTAACATTTATAGCTTAGTTTTGTTGTTACCTTTCTGAACCTGGGGGAAGTAATGTATGATTCAGGCTTGCTTTTAAAAAGAAAAATAAAACTGTGTCCATTAGTTGCTGTTCCCAAAGCTTCAGAATGGAGCTTAGTACAAAGGCTTCCATTCAAGTTAACATAGTATGAAATAATTCACTTATTCTTTGGTGCTTACTGTTGTAACATGTGATATTTTCTGGTAATGAAGAAGGCCATTGGGGAGTTCTAAAATTGAATCCGGCAGAAGTGGAACCTACCCACGTAGCAGCAGTTAAACACAGAACATTTGGCCGAGCGTCACCAAATGTGGAAAAATGTCTGGTTTTGTGTTGTGCCACATAAATCCTGCATTCTGCGTGATGAAATAATGTAACTTCTTTCATATCCGTTGTCTTACACTTGCCTCCCATCCCGGCAGTTTCCATGGCAACTCTGTGTTGCATGACTAGTTGTCAGCCCACGCAGGCAGCGCAGGGCTAAGCAGTATTCTCTGTGTGAAGTCACGAATAAAACATCCCCTCTGAACGTTGCACCATCACACCAAGCACCAGGTCCTTCCTTGCAGCCTACACGTACACTCATCTTCACCATTTTCACAAGAGCCTTGTTTTCCTGTGCCTGCTTTAAATTGTCCTCTTGCATCATGGTAGTTTGTAAGTCTTATGTACAAAATCAGAATTAGGGAAGCTTTGCTCCTAGATCTTTTCTTGGCAATGAGCCCTGACTATGTCATTATTTTCCAGAATAATGAATGGGCCTTCAACACTGTAATGGCAGTTAGTTGAAAAGACCATTAAGATACACATCTACTGCGCTACCTGGTACACTGTGCTTCCTGATGCACCTCCACACGAGCATATTCGAAGTCCTGTTGTGGAAATGAATGCAAATAAAAACAATTTAAAGACAGTGTATTTATAGTTTTATTTCCAATCCACATTCTCCCAACCAAGTTTTTATCATACCCTGAGATACGCCCATTTGAGTTATGAGAATTCAGTTTTACAACCTTTAAGGCCCCTACTGTGACTTATGAGGCGTTTATGAGGACAGTTTGAATTTTGCATGCCTCCCAACAGCTGAAAAGCACAAGACATTTACATTTATTCATTCAGTAAACGCATTTCTTCAAACCAGCATACAGCGATTATTAACTATAATGTTGCTGACACCTTTATTGAAGGTGACTTGGTGCTTGGCACTAAACTCCCTACAGTTGTTCTCACACTTATATAGTAGAGCATTGTACTCATGCATTACACACAATTTTGAGTCAGAGTCTTGGTACCTTAACTGTGTAAATATCATGGTGTAGGGTCTGGATAAATTGTTGGAGTAGATTCCTTGGGGCAATCTCTGTCTCTAGCGGTGCAGATGTTGTCTCTTTCCAACCTGAGATCCACATAGGAATCATCGCCTGAAGGTAGCCAACCAAGTTGTCACCATCTGTCGCTGTAGGTAGGTTGACCACCTACCTTTACACTTTACTTCTTGCCCAGTCCTGCAATTCGTTCACCTTTCTGAACTCTTCCACTTCAGTGAAGCATTGGTTCGTATCTTTCTTGGCCAGATGGAATGCACCTTGTACTACACCTAGCTTGCCTAACACATTCTCCTTATTTTTTTATATGAGTATTTTTTTCCTTTACAGAAAGGAATAGCACTTAATTTTCAACAATTTGATTTTCAGTTTTACTCCGTGTCCAACCCGAGATCCAGATACACTCTCTCACAGAGACTCCCTCTCCAATTCGACAGTCTTTGATAGGGACTTCTGTCCAGAACTTTAGGTAGTGCGACCGGCTTGTTACACATCTTACTGGAAGTCCTGACTGAATTTTATTTTCAACCATTAATATTTCTGATGTATTTAATCTTGGAAGTCTTGTACTGTGTAAGCAATATGCTAATATTTTTGAACATAATAAGTGCAAAGCCTAGTTTTTGTTTGTAGGACACAGCAATTTAAGAAAATTAGAAACTTGGTCATTACCATTGTTCTGGTTGTTGTAAAACCCTAAAGTGGTGCTCATTTTTGAAGCTGGTCAGGGTCTGCCTGTAGGCTGTTTTCAGGGAGGCAGCCAGAATGCAGGTGCAAGAAAGGAACCTCTGAGCAACAGGTTGGCACCTGAAGGACATCTCTGGAAATGAGAGGACAGCAGGTTATCTCCACAATTTGTTCTGTAGGATGCTGTTCACACCGTATTCTAAACCTGCTCACAGGGTTGATGTCACACAGGCGGCGGACATTAGTAGATGCTTATATGGAGCACCTTCTGTGCACTAGCCTAATATTTTACATCTTGCCTGTTTATTCAGCAGGAAAGTCCTTATAATATCTGTTAATATCAGTTGTAATACATAACTGTATTAGGCTTCTGATCCCATCATTCTGAGAATCTCTTCAGAGCTCATTAACATCTTTTTTTTACCGTGGTAGTCGGTGTGATCGTAGTTCTCAAAGGTTTATTTTCCAAATTAACAGTAGATACCAGTCAAGGAGGCAGCAAAAAAAAAAAAAAAAAATCAAAGCTCGACACATAAGAATGAAGGCGACAAATTGAATTTGCTTCAGCTTGACTCTGAGTCAAAAGTGTGTTTGATTCACTTAGTTTTATAAAATAATTTTTTTATTCTCTAAGGCAAAATGAATTGTCTAAATTTCTAGGCTCAGTGGCAATAAAGCAGCTGGATACCCTTTGCTTCTTGATAGCATTAACTGTAACACTGCTGTTCTGTACTGTTCCTGCATGTGGATATTAAACCAAGAAAATAGAATTATAATATTTGTTATAATTATAAAATGCAGTTTAATATTGCATTGTGTTAATGTATAGGACATTCAGAATGCATGCAGGTGTTTGCAAGATCTGAAACAATTTGGTGGCAAAAATATGAAAGGTCAGGCAATGAAGCAAATATCTTTTGCACAGCACTGTATGTAATGTGTTTCAAGTGCACGCAAAGTTGAAATTGCTGGTTGACTAGGTGGCTGGATTACTTGAGTAAATTCATATTTCACTACAAACTAAAACAAGATATATTAAGAATAAATAACAGCGGCAGACTAACGGCTTCTAAAAGTATCAGTGTATATTGTTGTTTATATTTATCCTTGAGTTCTGCTTGCTTCGGAAGAATTCTTAAGATGTGGTTGGCTGAATTGTGCTGTGGAACTGTTAACCTGAAAATGCTGCTTGTTTATGAATGATGTACTAATATAAAACATTCTCAATTTTCTGCTGTCCAAATTTGTACACATAAAATGTCTTGAATTCAGACAAAATCACTTTTTTTTTTTAGAACTGAGTGACAGTTTATACCCTAGATGAGATGCTAGTCCATTGCAGAGCAGCCACACCTAAACTCAGACATTGACTCTTTATGGATAATCTCACTGCTCGGTTACTAACCCACCTGAAACAAATCTCTTGGCTGTGGAAGGAAATTCATGTGAACAAGGCAGAACCTTCAAAGTCCATGCAGCCTGAACTTGGATCGAACTCATGTCTCAACCCACAGCCCAAGCTCTATGAGGCAGCAACCTACTTGCTACACCGCCTGGTTGCCATTTTCATAAATGCTGCCTTCAAATGAGCTGTACCAGAAGTAACTGCAAGTTTGTTTTTGTGTTGTGTTACTCTGTTATGCAGTATATTAACTTCTGCATTCTAAGTTTAGGTTGTAGTTGTTTATACGACCCCTTTTGAATAAATACTTCTTCTCATTGAAACAAGCCTACATACGAAAGGGAATTGTATGGGAAATAAATGTGGGAGGAACACAACATCATAGTAACATTAGTGTGGTGTCAAGCGAGATGTTGGAACCAGTTGGAATCCTACAGTCATTTTCCCTGTTGTGTGGCACCATTCCACTCCCGCAGCTCCTCCACCTCCACGGATGTCATGGAGACAGATGCAAGTGCAGGAATGTGTGGATTCTCAGCAACCGGCAGTTGCATCGGAGTCTACTGACAGAGCCGTCAGGTGCCGTGGTGCCTCAGTTCACAAGGTGTTAAATGAAGGTGTTGCATCCCAGAAGTCCAAGGCTGTAGGGGACCACTGCTCTTGTTTCCGCTTAAAATTAGCTGTGTGTTGCAAACTGATTGCTGCTCTGTTTTGCTGTGACAGCTTGGGCTGCAGATACTGCGCTTTAGGGGGATCTCAAGTCCTTGCGGTGGATCAGAGCAGCGCTCAGAATGTGGTCTGAACAGCTTCTTCTGCATTCAGATGCAAAGCACACAGAGCTGCTGAAGAATGAAGGCAACTTTGAAGGAGCCCATGTCCTAACTGTATGTCTTGACTCACCACATCAACTTGGCAACTTCATTTTATGTGACTTAGATGCATCTCAGGAATCTGGTGGTGGGAAAAATGTTGATGTTGTTTTGTTTAGTATTGTTGATGCATTTTTACATGTTGACATTTGGCTGAAAAGTAAATTGCAACATTAAGGTGTGTGTGTGAGAGTGAGCGAGAGAGAAAGACAAGTGGTCTGTAATGCCATATGTATGTTTAGCAGTTTAAATAGTGATTTAAAAAAAAAAAAAATTTCCTGGTGAAGTTTATTGGTGATATTTTCTTAATCGTATTAATCCACATTATATACTAATTAGATAAATACTAATTTTCAATCAAATGAATTTCTTATTACTGTATGACATAGCAATATCTCCAGTTTTTCCTTTTTACTGTTATGATTCGAGCCAGTATAGAGCTGTACGCCAAAAATATGACATGGGGGTTTTATTTAGACAGTGTCATGGAAGCAGCTGGCCTGGCTTCTTATCTGAAATGTAAATGGCAATTTTTTCTAATGCATAAAATATTCTGAGCACCTTCCAACAAGAGAGCTGGGTTGTGTTATCCAGAGAAATCATTATTGCTTGGAAAAATATGCAGTCTCTGGAGACCAAGCTCCTCATCAGATGAAAGACATTTGGTGACTGATTTTACTTATAATTCTAATGAGTTCATATGTAAACTACCAGAATGGTGAAGTTTTTCCCAAAGTCATGTGTGGAACTTTGAGTTGTTCCCCAAAAAAAAAAAAAAAAAAAAAAAAAAAAGAATGACGGTAACAGGTCTCATTTTTCCCCCCGAGTCCTTGGTACATCTTTGGTGGCAGACATTTTTTCCATTAGTTTTATTTATTATTAGTTTTCCATGCTGTATGTGGACAAATTTTTCCTTCACCTTCATGGAGTTATTGAGATTATTAGATAATCAGCCAGTGTGCTATCTGAGCAATAAATCAGTGTCGTGTCTCTAGTTTTCCTTGCTTTGCCAGGGAATGGATGCCACCACGTGGGCAGATCTTCCCATCACCTGAATCGCAGCAGTGGACTGCGTTCCGACTTCCTTTGTTCAGCGTGGTCACTTGCTCTCTCCAAAGATCTCCACAGCATGTGACTGTGATTCAGCTACCAAAAATCTATGCTTCCCACCGGCAGTCTTGTTTCATCAGGTCGAAGATGTATAATAGGAGCACATCATGTCACTTACGCCATTCGAGAGACACTTTGACTGACAAATGAGGGGATCTGGCTGGTATGTCATTACTGTTCTCACAGAGACAATTCACAACAAAAGAATGGAGATGCAAAACAGAGTCATAAAAAGTCTGCCCACGCCCTACAACAACGGATAGAATTATGGTTCACCGGACACGGGTGGTAATGGGAAAATGAGGGGTTTTATTTTTGAGGCTTGAGCAATTTACACATAAATGGGGATTTCTCAACCCATGATTGAAATGACAGAAGTAATATGATGACAATGAAAGCTGAAAACAAAGCATGTCTTATGTGAACAGGTGAATGGTTTAGTTACAGGTGTTATCACACAACAACAAAGCAGCAAAAGTCACATGGAAACTGGAATCTGCCTTGTGCACCTCACCGGGTTTTTGAGCATCAGAAGTTGTATTTTCTGAGCTCCCGGTCCAGTAATGCCCGTTTTGCCTATATTAAAAAGGGCCACGTGTAAAAGTTCCAAATGAGGAGTAAGGCAGCTAAGATTCGGCCTGTCTTGAACTTAATAGACTACTGCTGGCACTGGACCGTGAAAATATACGATCACGGTTTATTTTTTTAAACCATGGTCACTATGGTTGAATGCATTGTGTTTCCCGTCTTAAACATTTTGTCAAGCAAGGTAGTTCAGCCTTTTCCTTTATATTGCGCACACAAACTTACAGTTGAGTTGTTGAGTGAATTCTCCTGGGAATAATTCATTATTGATAGTTACAATAAGCCTGTATTCTGTGGAAGAAAAATATCTCTGAGGTGAAGTGAACCGCTTGCATGTTTTGTTTCTGCGGTTTAACTGATTTCTGTTCTCTCTTGGGAATGTGGACAATAAACATCTTTGCTTTAAAGTAAGTTTTAAATCTGCACACAGGAGCTTTATATCTAAGTTTGCTTCCTCTGTCTAAAAATAATGGTAGGGGAGTCTGTAGAGACTGAAGGGTAGCGTACGTCTTAGACACGCGTACTTTTGCCATTGTATATATTGATCAACATATTTGTGTGGGACAAAAAGATGAAAGTCCTTATTGTGCTGTAACAGAGGAAAATGCTGTCTATCCTCTAAATGTTACACACACACACACACACACACACACACACAGATCTTTTTCAAAGCTGGTGTTGGCTTGTTTGCCTCAAAGGAACATCTTTAATAGCGTTTATCTGAGGATCGTGAAGCGGATGAATTTGTCCCTAAATCACGCTGGGTTTTCATCGGAACTGCTGCTCCATTGCACTCTTCTGTTTTGCTGGATGAATGGAGAAGGGTGGCGGAAAAAAATACACCATGTATTTTTCATCCTGCGCCTAAAGCATCCATGAGTAATTCATGACCGAGTGGATGGCTGAATGTGGTAACTTGGGTGCTGCAGTTACGACAGTTATTATTACAGTAATAAAGTTGATACAGAGCTACAGGTGGTCCAGGTGGACACTGGTTCGGGATCCCTGAGTCTGGGTGTTCAGATTTAATTCCAGTGGGTGGAGGTATATGTTCTAGAGGATTAACATTTTCAAATTGCTGTGCCTTCCTGATTTAAGCCTCAATAACAACCTGCTGCCTGAATCCATCCCTTCATCTCCAAACCAAGGTCTGGAATCAATTTATGTTATTCAATTTCACGCGTTCTGAGTCATTCTGTCCTGAAGGTGTATTTCAGCGCTCCGTATGCAGTGGATGTACAAAAGCAATACTTGCACACGTGTGTACGGACATGCAGGTTTCGTCCGTATATGTTTGTATGTGTGTTCAAGCCACCCGTTGGACCGGATTTTAAAGAAATGCATAAAATTACGCTAAGAATATTACAAACATTTGTGTCTCCTGTGTATTTTTGACAGCGAGATGGTGATTTTGACATGAACTTTGCCTTAGTGATGGGTTTTGTACTAAATTCAGCTCATCAGATGCAGACTGTCAGCTTTGCAGTCTAGAGATTGTTCTAGAAGCAGACAGCGGAAGTCAGGATACGTTCTCTATGGTAGGGCAGTCACACACACATTTGTACACTCAGCTACCTCACAGCACCGGATCACCTGGAACATATCTGTGGACGTGAACTTGAGGGTACCGTGCAGGCTCTGGACAGACCGAGCTGGACGTCTGAAACCCCAGCCCAGGAGTGTGAGGCACCAGCGCTATTGCTGCTCCACTGTGCCGCACCCATTTTCTAACTGTATTTTAGTGTAGCGTATTCTCTGAATGGACTAGCGAATGGATGGTCTAGGTTGCTCCCGTACCAGGTCAGTATAAATATTTCTAGTGGAAAAATTGCTATTGTTTGTCTCAGTAGATTGTCCCTTTTTGGGTCCTTGCCCAGTACACGCACTACAATGTTCTGAAGATGTATTAGAGTCTGTGGTTTTGTGAATTTTCAGCTTAATGGCAGAACGGTTCTGTGTCATATTCTCAGCAGAATCCCATCCATACATCCCTTCTGCACTGAAGAGCCATGAGCAGCAGTGAAGGAAATGTAGCTGTGAAGGTAATACCGAGTTTTGGATGAAGTCCAGAACAATGAAAGAAAACAAAAGTTTCCGACAAGATGAATTACTACAGCCCTGCTGTACGTGTGAAGCTGCGGTTTCCAACTAACCGCAGCTTTACCAACGCCGTGCAGCTTATCTCAAGCACCGAGGTTTTAAAAGCATGGGATTTCTGTTTCCTGCAAAGTATCAAGTAATATTTGGAACATTATTTTCGGTGTACTAAGATAATTTCATTGCGGCGTGTTATTGCAGAGCGAGCTTTTTTTTTTTTCCTTTCTTTCAGAGACGTGACCCGTAATTGCCTGCGCACGCTTTCCTCTTTCAGCTCATTTCACATTTTAAAGCAGCTTTGCCTGGAGAAAATCGGGCTGCTTGCCGTCACAGCAGGAGTTGCCCACCTGCTCCTTAATAACTGCTATGAAATGCTGCTCACTAATGAAAGCAGCAGAGAAAAGAGGGCTGCGACAAGGGCCACATCTAAAAGCCAGCCAACACGCTAGCAGCGAAACGCCGAAAATTCACGTTTTCCGTGTGCTTGGAAGCAGCACAGATAACCGATGCACACGCGCTACCTTTTGTCAGGTACTTAGTGCCGTTGATGCACACGTGCAGTTATAAACAGTTCAAATAACTAGCAGGGCCTGCAAGGCTGAGCTGGTAAGAAGCATGTCACAGCAGGAAAACATATTTTCATGTTTTAGTCTACATCGCTCTGATCCATTGCTTAATTTGCTTCTTTTGAAGGTGAATTTGTTAGATTCCTCATAAGGGATGCTAATGCAAACACATAACAGAATGGAGTGTCTGTGCTTTACCTCCTACAAGGCTGTGCTGTGAGTTGCCTAGGCAGTAAATATGTAATTGGTTGTGTGACTCAAGATGAGAGGAAGCAGAGATAATCTCAGGGAGGCTGAAACGACAAGCTTGTTTGAAAGACACGGAGTTCTTTTCGACAGTTCCTTTGTTTGCGTTTTAAAGCGCGCGCAGAGATCCTTTATGGCTTCGCTACATGAATCATTTCTATGGACCTCACTGCTCTTCACTGCGAGAGTGCGTTTATGCCCTTAGACCCTTTCTCCCCCCCTGTTTACTGGATGATGATGATGATGATCTGCTCTCCTTATTATGCCATACCATTCTGCCAAAACCGGTACCTTACTTGCTGTTAAGAACCTAATTTGCTTTGACACATGGCTTGTAGACACCGGTATACTTATTGTGCGCATATTGCTGTTTCAGTCAAGGTTGCTTCATTATACTGTACCTTGGATGCCCTGGAGAGAAATCCATACCTCCAGTGAGCAACCTGAGCTGCCGCACTTGCAGGTTTCCCAGTGGTTTGTTTGGTGACATTTTTCCTGCTGCTGTTGTACAGTAAAAGTGTACCCTGTTAGCAAAGTACCTGTAGACCTCCTATTGTAAGGTAGTCATTGGTCAGCAGGCTGAGCAGGTGTGTGGTTTCTCTTCTCCAGTGGAATTATTAACATACCAATTTGGCCATGTTTACGGCAAAAAACCTGCCTGTTTCTCATGTACAACACAAATGAATTTTACTGTACCAGATGTACTGTATAACCATTTTACGTTTATGGACTTGTGTTACACCTGAATGTTAAAAGCCAAGTGATGATGTCAGCTCGAATGAATCTAGAAAAAATTTTGTTTGTTCCAAGTTTTTAAAATAATTATTTACTGGATGCTGTTTTTAATATCTGTGCCCCCCCCCTCCCTTAAACAAGACCACTGGTAGTTTTTGAACAATACATTACAAATTGTTTGTGAATCAGTGCAAATACAAGACATTTACTTTGAGCCTGGTGCGAAGATGATCCAGGAAGATGTAATGGATATGACAGTAGGAATCAGAGAACCTTAAGTTGTAGTAGTCAAGGAACAGTTTGGAATAAAATACCAGAAGATCACATATGTGTTCCAGAATACAAGTTCCTGGCATCAGCTGATGTTGAGCAAAAGAGCAAGGAATTAGTAGGAGATTATTGTTTGCATTTACTTGTGTCGCCATTTAAATCTAACATATTCACAGTTAATGTCACAGTTTACATGTCTCGTGTTTGTTTACCGTGCTTTTAGAACACTATAACAGGGTTTCTGTGATGACCAGGCTGTACCGTTTTGGAGTGCTTCTTCTCAAGTGTTACTCATATGTTTAATACAGGTGATTCAACCTACGGTTTTCTTCTTATTTTCTTTTTTTTAGAAACCAGTGTTGCTCAGGGAACATTAATCAGCAGACCGGGGGTATAACATGGATCATCTAAGTGGAGAACTGGTCCAGCGCTAGCGCATGTCCGGATATCTATGGACAAGAGGGTAAAAATGAAGCCGATTGACTGGAACAAGTGAAAGCCCATGTAGAGGACGCATTGCATTTCTCTACTCTTCGGCGAGACCCAGAAGGCCTTGGCCACCCTGGCCTGATCAGCAAAGCAGTTGGAAACGACCTACTCAGTCATCCGCTTTCTGTGTGGTGAGTAAAGCCTGGCTTCGTTCTTCTTTGTGTTAATGTTCAAGCTGAATTCGCGAACTTTCGGATATGTTCCTATATGCAGGCAACATTTAATTCCTTGAAGAGATGCTCTTTACTCTGGCACGACATATTATAGGGCTGAAGAAATTCCTTGAGGAACTTGAGTAACTCGGATTAATTAAAATGCTTGAATTTTTTTGCTTTAAGGACTCATTCCATCTATATATACTGCAGTCCCTTGATATTCAAATCTAATTCATCCCTGAAAATGCATGAGACATCAAATTTTTCAGATAAGTAATGTCCATTTCCCCCTTATTTTAAATTTTGGATAACATGTGGTACAGTATATACAGTACAGGATATTTTGTGTATTTGTATGGCTTTTATTTGTACTTTTTTGTTTATTTTGATTTGTATTCTTTTTTTGTTACGGATAAGCTTTGGGTATAAATTTTTTATAGTAAAAGTTTCCGTTCAGGTCCCGAAGAGATTTGAGCTGCTCTCGTGGTGAGATTAGTTGACATGACTTTGTGTCCTTATTGTGGTACCCCTGGCTTTGCTTTGTTGTAGTTAAACTCTTGTATTGTTGTTATACCTAAGGTATTTGTTATACAGCACATGTTTGTCACCTAAATCTTCCCACACTGACTCCCTGCCTGGTCTACCTGGATCTTGTGCACTGCGGTGAGCTACAGAAAGGTATTTTGCTGTACCATTTGTTTCGATGTAATCTGTTGTGCTTGTATTCTGTTTTATCTTCTGAGCCAGGTTGTAGTGAACATGGGAAGCAGTGTAGTGATTGCGGATCTGTTTTCGCTTGCTTTTCTCACACATTGTTCTGTGGTTGTGTGTTTTATCGTTGGCCCTGAGGTGGCTGCTTGGCACTTTGGTGCTCCAAACCGGTAGCAGATGACAAGTCAGAACTTTTGCACAGTGTGTGGTGGAACGATGGATGTGCTGCACGAGGAGATGGATCTACAGCCTGGATTTTGTGCTGACTATGCCCTGGTCCCTGTTGGTGTGATCCATGGAGCCAGTGTGTAGTGCCACCCACTCTGCCCTTGCAAGACCCCAGGAGAGTGATGTTTTTGCGCTTTTCAGTAATAAACTGGTCCAGTTTTACTCAGTCTGTACATTAAAAAAAAAGAAAAAAAAAAAGCCTGCAGGTTCACTGTCAATTTACACACCCCTGTGCTTGTGTCCTTATCTGTCTTGTGTGCTACTGTAAACTTGTGAAATTTTCCTTCTGGATAAAAAATTTCCAATTAGGTTGAATTTAATGTATCTTTCGTTTTCATTACGGGTGTCGTGGTGGAACGGCAAACGGTGTAGCAGCTGATGTCAAGTCCTGTTTTACTAAGAGCCGACGCTGCTATTTGGTGTGACCGCATTGCTTTGAGAAATGGAGGCAGACAAACTGAGCAACCGAGGAATGCGCTAAAAATAGTATAAAATTTTTAGTTTGGGAGCATCTTAAGCTGTACTTAAATTAAAAGTAGTATTCCTGAAATTAAAGCCGCACTACTTTCAACTTCAAGTAGAACTTGGAATGGTAAAATAAGGCGATGCCAATTTATTTTTGTTTACTTGTGTCTTAGTTTTTGGCTGTACCTTGGAAAATAATTAGAAGTGAAATGTTTTTGGCTGTTTATTGAATTTCAGTAAATATTGTAGCAAACGGGGATTGGTGAATGGGGACTTCCCCTCATTCCTTGCTGCTTAGGGCCTTTGGCTGTTTTAATTTTGTTTGAAATTTTTTTACACTGCTAATATGATAGTGTTCGTCATTGTTAAGGATCCTTGGACTGACAGGTTGCCAAGTGGATTATTTGCAGTTTTTTTTTTTTTTTTTTAGCACTGTTTTAGGATCAAACAGTAGTTGTTGCCTTTGCTGACCCACCTTGAATGACCTTCTGTCATTGCGTAGCTTAGAATTACTGCCAGCTCTGCAGTCTTAAGTACACTGATATAAGCACGTGCAATTTCTTTTTTTTAAGAGCAGGTTGTTTCATTTAAATTTGCCACTTGGACAATAATAATGTTGGTTTGTATATAATGGAACAAAGTAATTGCTTATTTTAAGTGTTGCCATAATTTTTCCCTCTCCTGCGTGTCTTCAATTTGCTGTTTAATTTAAAGAAAAAAAAATTCTCATCTGACTGTCAGAATAATCATTATTGTTAATAATTATTAATAATATACTCTGTTATTAAAATAATGGGTGTCCCACTATGTGATGTAGAGTAAACTGCTGGTGCTGTATTGAATACTCTGTTTTTGATATATTAAACATCTCTTGTGTTTTTGTCCCAGTGGAAGTCCTGCGAAAGACTGTGAGAAATGGTATATACAGGAACTCTAAAGAGTGGCTGCTGAGGGCATTTGAGAGGTTGAAGATTTAAGAGGCAGTATCTGGAAAAACATCACTGTGGCAATAGCTGATGTAACCTGCGCAAGAACCAAAATAAACACCAGTGCAGGGCTGTTGATCCCGCTGCACGCTTTGTATGGGGTTAATCCGAGAAGATGTCACAACCAGGTATAAATAAATCTAAGGATCGTAACAGGATGTTGTTAGATTCTTGAATTCTCATTTTGGCCTGACTAAACTTTATCCGTTTTACAATTTCGCATGCACCAAGTACCACGGTTTATGGGTATAACTGTTTGGGCCAGATGCTTTCCAAGAAACTTACACCTACAGACGGTGTGTCAGGAAAGCTCATACCATCAATGCAGACCCCTCTCGCCCCCTCCGCCAATTGTTTTCACCACCGCCGTCTAGAAAACACAAGCATCACAGTTTGTGAGCCAAGAGCACCAGGCTCATGAAGAACTTTCTCCTGCAGATTGTGAGGCTGCTGAATTCTGCAAAGCACAGGGACTGACCGCCATGCTGTACTGTGCATGAAAACTTTTCACTGATTTTTTCTTATCTTTTTCTTTATTTATTTGTTATCTAGATTTCATGGCATTTAATTATTTCCATTTATTTGCCTGTTTGTCTATTCATCTGTCAGTTGGTGACTTTGTCTTGTGTCGTCATGCATTCTGTTTAGTGTATACCTGTCCTCCCCAGTTACATCCTTTCGAGCGAAGGTTTCTTGTGTTTTTGTCCCAAAAATTCAGTTTAAGCTTGGAGCCCCCATATAATGTTATTTAGCCTAACCATGTATTCAGCCTCATCATGAATTTAAAGTTTTTTTTTTTATTTTTTTAATGGAGTATAGTATCTAAAACTATTGTTTTTGTTTTTTGTAGGTGAAAATGATTCTTTTTACATTTTTAAATCAATATACAGTATATTATGTTTAATGCAAAACACCTTCTTTATACAAGCAGTGAAATAAGTTATGTTTTTCCACATTATGTGGTGTAACGTGGCAACCACCATATTTTCTCGACAATGAATCAGAAACACTTCAAAGTGGTATTCTTGGAAAACATTTGTTGGTAATATAAATTAAAATCTTATTTGTTAAAAGACCTTTTTATGTTCCGAATACTTATTACATTTTCCGTCAGAATTACACATTTACAAAATGTAAACTGTCCATCTGTAAACTAAACTCTCCATCTGTAACGTACGCTATTGTTATTTTGAAACTTGATGGTTGATTATTTGTCTTGCTTGCATTGTCCCAGCTGGGTGTTTATAGCATCTGGTCTGCATCAAAGTTTTACCTTCTTGTTTGCTGCGGTAAAGTATGGGCCGTTGGTTGGGGGGGAGCAGGTGCAGCCCACACACCACTCAGTCTGAGGGTAGTTATATTCACACCTTTATGTGCACATTCACACACCAGGAGCCTAAAATTGACCGTGTTTTCTGTATGATCTCATAGGCACTACACAGTCTTTTTGAGCAAAATGAAACGTGACACAATACGCTTTAAATTATTTTATTCGGAGAAAATTCTGTAACTGAGTCTAGTTTGTGTTTATGGCAGAATCAAGCTGAAGAGTGATTCTGTGTTAGGATACTGTTTGAGGATTATTTGTTCTTTTCCCCATGTTTTTATATGCCTTTTTATGTAGACTGTCAGGTATAACATCTTGGGAAAAAGTTAAACTTAAGAGGTATTGAGGTAGAATTTATTTTTGTTGTTTATCTCGTGAAATCACACTTCTTTCTGAAATCTTGCAACTTCCAGTTGAAGTATTAGATATGTTTGGGATCTTGTCACATAGAAAAGATGAGGAAACATATTGAGAAAAGGAGAGTTGCTCCTGTTGTTGCAAGTGCTATCGTGTTTCCTGGAGCAGTCACCCAAAATTGAGTAAGAGTAAGAACTATGTACAGTACAAGTCATACCTGAAAGCAGTATATGTTTGAAGCCATTTGCTCTGCTTGTTCTCCTGCAGGTTTGCAAGGACTCAGCTTTAAGGCACAAATGTATTCAAAACCAATAATGGTACTGCTTCTGTCACTAAATGACACATTAAACCTGTTGTGGATTTTTAATATTTTATAGAGAGCCAGGTGCTGATATCCATACCTAGAACCTATAAGTACATTCACCAGCACAGTCTGTTTCTTTATTACAGTGAAAACATTGTGCACTCCAGTAAATTTTTTATAAGCTTCTGATATACTGCATACTAGAAGTAGGATCACATTTAAGTAAATTTAATAAACACTTATTAGTTAAAGTTGTGGTTATGTATTCCTGTGGCTTGGATTACTGTATCTTCAGTACAACGTATGGTCATTATGAAAAATTGTAAGATCTTAAGTGTAAAAAAATTATGTGCGATATAAAATTCCCTCCCATATATCCATGATTCCCTCTTAACTTGTGTTTCATGTAGCATCTCCGCTGGTTTACTGTTGCATTAACGTTGTATCAAATCTATCTTTGGTTCGTTCTGGTAGTCCAGTTACTACCAAACTGTCCTGGTCCCCCAACACTTAATGATGACTTTGTTAATCCAGATAGCATCCAAGCCAGAATGCCTCTCTTCATTTTTGCCACTCATATTGGGAGGTATGTGTGAGTGTAGCAAGACAGGGTTCTTTATTAAGTAGCAGTACTCCTGAACTGGGACCTGAACCCCAATTCCCCAAGTGCTGGGGAGTGGTGTTATCTGCTGTGCTATCGTAAACTTGATGGATTACCGGAGAACATTAGAAACCAATTTAGAGACAATAGCCCAGGTAGCCATAAATGTGGTACATACCAAGGAGATGCACCACCCTGCTGTGGTTCTACATCGGCCTGAACCCCGTCAGCCAGATTATCACTAACACTGATACAGATACAGCTTCAAGAGTGGTGCTAACATAACAGCCACATCTTATATGTGGATGATATTAGGCTGTAAACCAAGTCTGAAAGAGACATTGATCCACTTGACCAGGGTGTACAGCGATGATACTGGGATGTCATTCAGACCGTAGAGGTGCAGCAGGATGATAGAAAAGAGAGGGAATGTAATGAGGACAGCGCGAGTTGAACTGCCGTAAGCTGGCAGAACAGATGTCAAAACAGCTAGATGTACCTGGAAATCCTTCAATCACACAGGAACTATGAGGTTAGGAAGCTAGGAAGACTGGAACATCCTGCAACATCCCAATATCTCCATAGAGTAAGACAGGTAATAAAGAGGCAAATGGAAAGAACAAGTGCAGAGGTACCAACATATATACCCTGCCAGTCATCAGACACCAAGCCGCCATAGTAAGATGGATAAGAGTGGAAATCGAAACTGCTGAGATGAAGACCGGAAAACTCTTTACAATGCACAGAGTCTTCTACCCAACATCCAACACCCAGGCAATGTACACCAGCCAGAACAAAGGGGAACCGGGCCTAGAAACTGTTAAGACCGCTCTCCTGAATGAGATACAAAACATCCATGACATCCCCTAAAGATGAAAGATGAGCTGGTAGGAAAATGTCTGAAACAGATAGGGGATGTATGTGGCTAGCAGGGGACCAAAGAAGGTGCTGTGATGGGGTATGTCCCAAGCACACATATTATTCAGCAAGAGATATAGATATGGATGCAGCATGTGTGTTTATGTATGTATGTATGTGTAGCTTAAAAAAAAGAAAAAAGTATATGCATACACTGAGTGTGTGTATGTGTGTGTATAAACAAAATATGCTCCTTGTGACTGGAATGATATCAGATAAATTGCTGCTAATGTCCTCCAGATGGCGCAATGTCAAATTGACAGCATATTGACAGAAGTGAATAGTGTATTCATGTGACAGCCACTAGGATGACTGAAGGGGTTCCAACATATTCTGTGCTGCAGTGCATATTTCAGGCTGTGTGTTTCTGCAGTGCAGTCAGTCATAGTGCAAAGACTGTGTGATGATACTCAAAGTGAAAATAAAGCCACACTGTATCTCAAGCAAGTCATTGTCTCTGCGGTCCAAGTCCTATCCTGGAGGCACAGGGAAGAAGGCCAGTTGAGGGAACACTTGAATGGGGTGTCGTGTTCCTCATTATTTAGATACACTACCTTGTAAATGACATTACATTAGGAACTACTGTATTATATTACTGTATTTTAACCTTTGTGTTGTTTTATTCCTGCAACATTAAGTCTCTGGTGGTTCTACTCTAGTACCTTGAAGTCAGTACGACTTAATCATTTGGTTGACCTTTACAAAGCAAGTCTGAATGTCAGATAAGTTAATAACAAGTGAGAGGTCATGACCGTCGTGGCCTGGTCCAAGGTAGCCCAGGGGGTCAGTTCAATGCTTCAGTACCAGAAGCCGCTTTGTTAGTTGGGTTCCCACTTGGTCTTCCTGCAGGAGGAATGCAAGCAAGGACAAGAACATCAGTAGTATTGGGAATGCAGGTCTGCTGCATGTGGCATGTTTAGAAGTTTGACAAATCAGCCCTCGAATGGTGATAACTTCCTCCGTCAATCTGAGACTTATAGGAAATGACAGGATAGGCAAGAATTCAGTTGACCCCTGTGGGGAAATTCCCTACACAGCAGCTGAACATGTAGAACACACAAAAAAGACACAGGTAGCAATAAATAAATTACAAAAGCAACAAAACAGAATAAAAATCTAAATAACCAATAAATAAGAAATGGCAGAAGATGGCTTAATCATTGACGGGTCCTTGGGTGTCCTTATTTTGTTTAATAAAGGATTTCATTAATATATATTTTTTGTAATAGTTGGGACATTTTATTATTGTTTGATGCATAAGGAAAGCCCAAACAAACCAGTAGTCCATCTCTCTGTGATTCTGGGTTGGGCTCTGGAATTATACAAGTTTTGCCTTGGAAAGCCCCAGTTTCACAAGAAATAAACACATTTTTGACGCTGACATTTAGCGGTCAAATTGCGTTTATAGATCAAATGTATTTAAGAGGTGCAAATGAAATCCAGTGAAATGAAGATTTTCCCCAGCCAGCTGAGTGTTTCAGCATGCCAGGTAGGGTCTTGGGGATGACCAGATGTTCTCATTAGCACCTTCTCCTGGTCCTCAGGGATGAAAGGTCCAAGTAGGGAAAAACCAGGTCAAATTGAACGCTACTAATTTGTACATCCCCTTACATTATTTATTTTTCTTTCCAATTCAGAATGGATGCTGGTACATCCCTCCCCTCTAACAGCTGTGGAGAAGCAGTGCAAAATACAAATGCATTTAAGCGCAACTTACATAAAAGGAATGACCCCCTCCATGCCACTTCCCCAACGTTCATAACGGTATCGGATTGACACGTTTATAGCTGGATGCACATGTGAAAAGACGTCATGAAATGTAAAATTAAGACATTTAAGTGTCAAGGCAGTAAATTTGCTTAAAGGGGCGTGTAAGTATATCATTGCGCTGGGTAGGATGTGGCATTAATGAGAATTAATAGAAGTCACTCCCTTTTTTTGGGCTTTAGCGAGTCTACAAGCAGGGTCAGGAACGACGTCAGTCCACTGTGTTTGTTCTGCCGTTCAGTTACCATGGGGACCCCCCCAGTGAAGTGCTAGCGCAGAAAATAGCCTTCTGTCAGTCAAAACGAGAAGCCCGTTCCCCCCGGGCTGAGTGCGAGCAGCCTTTAAAGCGGGATGGGGCGAGCGCGTGCCGTAGCTGCAATCTGCAGAAAGGACCCGGCGTGCGATTGCAGCGCAGCGATGTCCGATTTCATCAATGAACCCGTTTCACTTGAGATTGCGGTGGAAGTCCCGACTCTGATGTCAGAGGCTTGCCGGTGCTTTGAATCACATCCAGGGTATTATTTGTCAGAGCAGATCGCTACTCTTCCTCTGCAACAATAACAGTTGTGATGGGAGTCTTCAGAGCTCCGGTTTGGGTTTCTGTTGTGAGGAACGTTTGCAGATGCTTGCGGTGCTTCCGTGAATGGAAAACGGGGCTGTGACATAATTGCGTAGCTGTACATTAAAGGTAGGAAACCCCCCCGGTCCAGCCAACCGTTCAGCTTGTGCTTTTGTGAGAGACAGACTGCCCAGATGTAAGCAGTTATTGGTCGGCATACTGCGAATCCAAGTTGTAATGAACTTGGCCATAGCAGCGGTACAGCAGCGAATAAGCATGTGGCCGTCTTTAGTCGTGCGTCCACATTCACCTCGACGCGGTGCTTAAAGAAGGGAAAAACAAAAGCTGCTGCTCCACTTGCTGTCATGTTGGCGTGTGTATCAGCAAACAGTTAAGCATCAAATGTTGAATTTATCCTGTGAAAATAGATTGTACGACAAGACATTTTTTTCCATCAGCAGGACAGGATTTTGTACGAGGTGTAGGAATGTGGTGGGTAAGCTGACATCCAGCATAACTTAGCCCTCGGTGGTGCAATGTAGCAAGGGGTGTTGTGAATAAGTGCCGCATAGTACAGCAGTCTTTTACTGGGAGAGCAGCTTGACCAGATTGTCTGGTTGAAAAGCTTCCCAGGAGCTAAGAAGCCCCATTTCTCCAGAGAGCAAAATGTAGAAGTGCAGGTACTGCATGCTGTGTGAGTTCCGGCCCACTTCACACACTGCCTCTACATAACCCAAACCGTTCTGTCCCTGTGTGGGTAAAAATGGTCTGCTTCCCAGCCTGTGGCTCATCTGGGAACTGTGGGCAGGCATGCCGAACAGTCTAATGCAAACAGAACTTAATTACTTCATTACATAAATGAGATTTTTTTTCCCCATTAATACAAGGAAAATGTTTTCTGATCAGGTTTCTGGCTGCATGTGGTGGCTCTGTCTGTGTCAGGGTTACAGTTCAATCTCTTACTTTTCCTTCCCCCGCAATAAAGTGTGTGATGATCTCCCAAGGCTGGGGCACAGACCGCGTTGCGTTGCAGCCGTGCGCCGTAGCTTCCTAGTCTTTTTCATCACTGTCCCATCTTCTACTTGTTTCATATTTGTTTAAATTTGCGCAAATCGGTGACTGTTTGAACTGTCACTATCATGTAGAATAATGTATGGAATAGTCTCCCTCTAGTTGCCCATGACAACGAGACTGACAGCGTCGAAGACTGTACAGCGACAGCCTTCTGAAGATACACCAGGTTATTCACAGGTTATCTTCTGGAAGCAAGTATTAAAGAACACGACTCCTTTCCATTCTTTTACAACTCTAATGAAGGATTTCTGTGGAATGCAGAAAAGGAAGGAATGTGGGTGGATGTGTATTGTCTGTACGGAAATCTTGTCCACAGAAAAGAAACGAAGCATTAATTATATCCAGAGGAAGAGACTTGGCTGGATGGTACCGCTGATGCTTTTGGATTCATACTATTAGCACACCCTAGCAGATTTCCCCCTGTGATCTTTCAGATCTTTCATGTAGATCAGTGGGACTGGTCTCCATGGTAACACCAGGAGATGGAGCACAGCTACATCTTAGTAGTGTGTGTTTGCGTCGACCGAAGAGGGGATGTGCTGGCTAGCGCCAGCAACGGTGTTCCTTTCTCACTCTCGCAATCCAGAAACCCCTTGTTTGCAGGACTGGAAACCGTCCGTTTTGCTCTACTTGAATAAATTCAAGGTCCTGATCAATAGTACTTTAATGTACTAAATTATTTGGATAGCTTGCCCACATGTGGGCATTCCTATGTCATACAACTGAAGTCCTCACAGATATATGGAGTACAGCGTGTATGAATCACAGTGACTTCTTCCTGAGCAAATCGCTGCGCATTGGTTCAGAATTAGATTGTGCACTGCTGCGCAGAAAGCTTCAGCTTATCCGGTGTAGGAAGCTGTAGCTCGTGTCTGTCCATTGCCAGATCCCACCATGGGAATTGCTCACGATCTGTGCTGCATAGCAAACATGTTTCCCTCTTCATTGGAGACTCACTGATGCTGAAAGTCCAGGCCTGGAAACAAGACCATCCCATCAAAGCCAACTGCCAGGGCATCTTGCTCAGACCCTGGGATGAGCAGGCAAGCCTATGAAAGATACCTTCTATTGAATGAAGGTGATTCTTATGTTCATCCTTTAAAAAAAAAAAAAAAAAAAAGCTGAACAAAAAACCTAGTTTATTCATAGTTTGGATGTTCATTTGAGAAACAATATAATAAAAATACATTGGTTATGAATTCAAATATTCAGTTGAGGTGTAATAGCTGTACCATGAACCTGTTGGAATATTGATTATTATTTCATTTCTGTGATTGTTTGACATCCCTTCTAAACAGAGTTGGCTTCAAAAGACCGCAGCTGTAAACAGGATAAGTGGTTGAGAATGAATCAGTGGAAGGGCTGATCATCAAAAACTGCATTGGGTTCACCTTGAAGAACATTATGTATGCTCTTAGCAGCGATGTTGCATTACTCACCTTATTTTGACACCCATTTCTACTGTTTAACACTGGTTGATGTTACCTCATATGTGCTCTTCAGGTACATTTTTTCAACTGACTCGACATCTGAGTGCCCTGTCGTTCACATGGTTGTGTTCAGTCTTTGTTCTAAGGGACAGCCAGTGGCTACTTAACATAGTGCAGTCATCCACTTGTTGGCTCTTGCTCACTGTGCCAGTTGTATGGTTCTAGGATATGGTAGCCCTTGGAAAATATTTTATGAATGCTGCATGCTGGTGGCTGTCTGCTGCACATGGATGATTTGAGACACACCTTTGGGGGGGGGGGGGAATAATGTTACTCTGGTCTAGCTATAGCGCAGCACATGGCACAGTAGGCAGCCCTGTTTTCTCATAGTATCTAGGCTGTTGGGGTTTGAGTTTGGCTCAGACTGTGTCAAGTTTCCATCTTCTCCCTGTGTTCATGTGGGTTTCCCCTGGATGCCCTGGTGTTCTCCTATAGCTCAAATACTAGGCTTTCAGTTGAATTGTCGACTCTAAATTACCCATAGTGTGTGACTGTATGTGAGTGGTAAATGGATGTCCCATCGGGGGTTCCTGTTCCTGGTTGGTATCCTGTGCTCCTGAGATAGGATCCAGACCACTCCAGCCCTGAGTTGGACAAGTGGTTGATGATGCTCAGTGAGTGAGTAAGAAGTTTGGCCTTACATTTCCAAATTCCTGCTACCAAAACTAAAAGGTTTGTTTTTGGTTTTTATAGAAATGAAAGATGAGCTTGCAGCTCAAAATAAGGCATTAGAGCTACACGGTCATATGGAGGAGGTGACGGCTGATAGACGCCCTTTCGTGATTAGAGTATTAGAGCAAAATAATAATTTTTGAGGCCGTAACAGCTAATAGTGCCCTGTGGTTAACTGGACTCCCACCTAATATGTGCTCTTGTGTCTTATTTATATTTAGTTTGGTATGCTGTTACCAGAGCTGTACAGGTGGAAGAATGGAACAACTGATATTGATCCTTTTGCTTGGACTTTAAGTTGTGTGTGTGTGTGTGTGTGTGTGTGTGTGTGTGTGTGTGTGTATTTTTTTTCTAAACAGAAAACTGAAAAATACAACCCAAGATCAGTCTTTAATTACAGAAACTGTCATTAAATTATTTGAGTGTTTTTAAAACTATTTAACTTTCAAAATCCATTGATCATAACACTTAAGAATGTACTACACTGCACAATACACCTCTCTCATATACAGTATGTATACTGTATATGCTTTATTACAATTGTTTTGTAATGTATTACAATTAATTATTCAAAATAATTCCTATTTATTTGTTTGTTTGTTTTAAATTTGCATCGTATGAGCTATTCATGTAATTCATATGCAAAGACCTATGGACTCCTCCACAAGCTGTGGATATGAAGAGCTAGCAGTAGGTGAATAATTTTGCCCTTTTGAACTCTTTGCCATCTTGTTATCCCATCTCATGCATGTGAGGGTAACAGATGTTATCAAAGCACAGTTGCTGCTGGAGAAGATAAATGTAAGGAAGCACCCAGCCGCCTGTTAAGTGCAACTTAGCCATTTCTGTGAAGGGTTCAAATGATTTCCTTCAGGTCGGTAAATGTGCTGTCTAAGTACTCTTACTGATCTGTATTTGTAATCCATAACAGTGATAAAGCACACCAAGGCTGTTTAATGGCAAAGATCAAGTCCAGAGACTTTAGATGTGAAGAAATAGTAAAGCTGTAAGAGATATTCAAATAATATGATTGCAGTTTTGTTTTTATAGTAACACTGTACTGTTTTCCTTGATGTTTTGACAGCTTTTTTTGTGGCCAGATAGGTGTTGTAATGTAGTTTTTGTACAGACTGATGATGAGTGGTTGCTATTACCATGAGCTTTTAAAGAGCATAATCTACATTCTGCTGTAATGACAGGTGCTGTGTTTCAGTTTCACGTTCGTAGGGGGACAGAAACTGCTTACCCACCATAAAATCAATGTGATTTATAGGCAGTCCTGTGAAGCAAAGGTGTGAAGTATGGTGGATGGGATCCCAGACCATCACAGGGCACCTAGTAATACTTCAGCAATTCACCGGAAACAGATGTCTTGGTAAGAAATCTGTGCAGACGTGAGAAGAATGTAAAATGTTTACGGCCAAAGCCGTATTCAAAACTGCATCCCAGGAGCTTGGAGGCACTAATGTTGCGTAGCCTTGCCATCCATTAAGGTTGTGCTGCACTTAATATTTCACTATACTTTCTTATTGCCATAAGCCATGAATTTTCATTCTTGGAACTGTAGGGTCTGATGTTTTCATTTTAATTAAATACTTTTTCCGGGACTTTTTCCTCATGGGCCGATTAGGACACAGACACGCGTTCTTGAGCCGCAGCCTAACTTCATTGCATAACCTGGTCTACATTTGCAGTAATTTAGAAGGGTGAGGAACCACCCCGCTGGAAATGATAACCCAAACGTGAATTGTGATCAGTCAGTTACTGATCATTTGGTGTCTCTAAGCCACCAGTTAAGTTAGAGGGCTAGAGCAAGGAGGAGAGATAAAAGTGGCACTGAAAAAGCCTGTATTAAAAAGAAAAAAATCCAGCAAATGCTCAAAAATAGCACATATATTTAAACTGAAACATGAAGCAGGTGTGTGCATACAGTACTGAGCACGCCCTGCTTGTCATGCAAGCTGTGTGGTTCAACTGTATGGTGATCCTTAAAAATAATTTTTTAAATTTATCATGCTGGTGGCCTTTATGCAATATGCTGCTTTACTGTTTTGAGACAAAATGTTGCCCATTTTCTTTTCAATAAAAATATATATATATTTTTTCTGTACTTACATGGTGGTGTTATTCCTATTTGTCTTTCTACCTCATTCAAACAGGTCAGGGCCAGGGAGTAGCAGGCAAGGCAGATGCACAAAATATTAATACAGTTAATGAATACATGTTAAAGAAATGCAATAAAACAATGCTGTTTCCAAAACTGTACTTTCATAAACTCAAGGAAATGCCTCTTAAGTTGAAGTAGGAATATTGAATGTGAATCGCCTTGTGAAGTAAAATTCTTGTAGAACTGTTGCGCATATCTCAGGTTATGACTGAACAGTAAAGGCATATAAAGCTGTTTGTCGGTACACTGCTAGTTCAAAGCATGAGCAGTATGGAATTATTTTACCAAAAATGGATGGACCACTTGATGCACGCATAAGTACAAATGACATAAGATCTGCTAGCCGTCATCATGTCCTTCAGCAGCAAACACCTGTACACAGAAACACTGAGATTGTAGGGATTTCTATTGCTGGGGGCTCCGTGTCGAGGCACTTCTCATCCTGGCTGCATTTACTGAAAGCAAAAAGGTAAATAAACCAAATGTGAAATGTGCACATTAAGATATGAATATGCAATGTGTCATAAACACAGGGCTTTAAAGAGGATCCATTTTTTCAGCCAAGTGGAATGAATCACGATCATTAAACAATAGCGACAGTCCAGAGGACCGAAACACATTCAAGCACTCTGGAGATCTTGGAATACGCAAAACTTTCTCCTGCCAGTGAGTGTCCTTATGCCAGACAGACAATGCAATTTAGGAAGAGTCTGTCTCAGATAAAGAAGATTAAATGTTTCTCTGCTGCCCATGTCTGGAATTTGGAAGAGTCAAGGCTGGATCTGGTAACACAGTTTCAGTAATAGCCACCAGATAAAGTGTTCCCCACTGCATGATGGCTATTTTTGGAGCTTCACTTCTTGCTCGTTCATCATACTATTCCCGTGTCAAACAGCGGTTAGTCGGACAGCTGCTGCTTTCCTGCCCTTTTTGGAACATTCCCTTCTGTGTTTAAAAATAAATAAATAAATTTGCTATTGACTGACGTAATCAATGTATCGGCTTTGTCAATGTGGGGACAAAACCATTTTTTGGCTTACCTGTAGGACGGGGGCCTACCTCTTAATCCCAGTGTCGACTGCACTCTCTTCAGGTGTTTTATCTGTGTCTACAGCTCTCATCCAGAAAGACTGGAGGAGAGCAAGTGTTTCCATGGCAACACTTTGGACAGCAAAGCTATGATACGGCGATGTTCCCAGCCACTGTTCCTCTGGTACAGATGTTGTGTCTTATATATAACCTGTAAATAATAAGGTCAAAATATTATATGTTGTACTCATTTCTGAATGTACATCTTCTCAATGTATTGTAAAATACATTACATTTTCTGTTTTTTTTCTTCTTTTTTCCCCTCCCCCCCAATCAGTTTTCCAAATACTTTTCACCTCGGCAATTTATCCATTTAAAAACCACCAAATTTTGGCCATGTTTTAAGAAAGTTTTCAGTGCACAATGTATACTGTTACCACATGGCTGATATTCCAAATGAGTAGCAAAAATATGCACAATGTTCAGGGTGGGCCTGTATATTCCTCTATTTCTATCAAGTAATTTAAGAACTGTGCCTGTCTTTGAAAGAAAAAGCTATTGACTTCATCCTTTGTTCTCCTTTTGCATGAGAAAGAAATTCAAATTCATTTTCTGGAACGAAATGAAATAATGCAGTGCTGTACCTCAAACTATATTCAAATGCAGGGTCTTCCTTCTACGGTCTGGCAACAACAAATACATATCTTGTGTTTTTATTATTATCCGTACTTCATGTCTTTTAGTACTTTTGGCACTTTTTTGATTTTATGTTTCGCATCAAGGCAGCTTTATTGAAAGGAATCTGGCAGTTCAATATTACATTAAACTATAGTTAGACACCAGATGAGTATCTGGGTTACAACTGTAAAAGATTACTGTAAAATAGTTTCTATTAATTCAATTTTAGTGCAGCCTTGATGTGTGTTATGAATACACATTATTGGTGTAACACGAGGGCCCATACTGTACGGCCGACATGTCTATGGCCTTTTAATACACAGAAATTTTCACCAGTGTTGGAAAATATTTAATGGATCAGGTCTGATTGAAGTGTGAAGACACAAACGTCTTTTCCTCTCTCAAGGTGAATGGCTAAAGTGTTCATGAAATGTCCTGTGAAAGTATTCCAGTTCACTTATTCATGTCTACTTAGAATTACTTGCTTAGAAGCACTTGCTGGAGTGCTTTTCCTCCTTTGTGTCAAAATATTTTACTAGGTTAGCAGCTTTTAATGAAATGGCCGCTTCAGGTCGCACTAAAGATATGACATTTTAACCCATTTGTACCGCTGGGTATGAAACATTTCAGGTTAAACACCTTGCTTATGGGTTCTGCGGCACTTTCAGACCTGCTGGTTATATTTGCAGCTTTTGACATCTAGTTCCTTAATCATTATGGCACCTGTCAGGCCTGTTATGAATCCCAACATCTATTCAAAATATTTAGAAAATGTGCAAATGTTCTAGAGAGATGTTAAACTTCATTGAATGTTTACGAGTGAAAGGCCAGCAACCCGTTACAGCATTATTTGTAAACTACTCCCATCTGAGGGTGGGAAAAAAATCAAAGATAGTTAACTCTTATGAGGTGTTAAATAATTGCTTCTGTACTACCTTTCTCTTTCAGTCCTACTGTTACATACAAGACAGCAGAAAAGGTGAAAGAAATATTGCAGTTTGCAGTATGGTCCACATTTAAGGAAAAGCTTGTTTTTATTCTTTTAAAATTTGAAAGGAATTAATCATAAAAGGCAAGATGTGAATGAAAAATCTACTGTTTGTATGTTATTACAGTGTTATGACATAGTTGCTTCCAGAACCTTGTGGAATAGGATGCATTGCGCTGTTTTTCCACACCGGTGCTACTCACTGATAGGAGCGGAGATCAAGCACTGGATCATTTCACTGTGGCTTTGCATGGTCCTCTTCAGCTGAAGAACTTCACAGCTGGAGTTATGTGACAGGAAAGGAGCATCCCAGCCACTGTGACAGCATGTTCACACTTTAGTTGTGGCCCACCAGAACACCAAAGTCTCACGAGTATTAGTTTGAAACTAAAGACCTACGGGCAAGAGTCAGCAGGATTGCAGCAAGATGTTTGTTGTAACCTGATTTTGAACATCTTGGAATATCACAGCAGCTGTTTCATGAGCTGCAGTATGTTGAATGCAGGGTGGGCTGCTGGCTAGAGGAGATTTTAAGTGACCAATGAGTGTGAAAATGAATACCCTCAATACACCAAAGAATGAGCCAGGGCGACCTCTGGGGAAGCCTGGAATGCCAAAGATCTCTCGCAGGACACGGTCTTCACCGTTCATTGAATGTATGATTGACAAAAAAGACATACAGTACTTAAGATATAAGAGCATCAGAAAGAAAAACTCGCCAGGAAAAATGTACTGCAGTGATGGACAACTTAGGGAACCAAGGTTTGTACTTTTAATGCCCTTTGATTTGTGTACTGCAAAAGGAAACACAGGCAAAAACCCTTATTTCTCTCCTTGGAATGCATGCAAGGATTAAAGGAGCATCACACTGGTAGTGAGAACCAAATATTACAAATATGCAAATAATCCACCCCAGTGACTAAACCAAAAGGGAATTAATACTCCAATTTCCTCCCACAGTCCAAAGATGTATTCCAAGATAAATGCTCTACATTACACTTTCCATTTTTGGTAATGTATGGATGCTACTGTTTTTCATTATCAGTTTTAAATTTGCATTTTTAAGTCATGTTTATTTTAAATTGCATTTCAGCTACCACCCATATATCTGGGTTTATTATAAATGGTGTTTAGAAGCTGCATTCAAATCTACTACATAATAGCAATATGAGGGAAACCTATATTTAATTATCCTGGCATGGATCTGGAAACAATATGATTCACTTACAATAGCACTAGCACATAAGCAGTGATCAAAAACATCACTCTTCAAGAACCTAAGGAATTCATGCCATTTTTCATTATGGTTAATTTTTTTTTCTATTTTTTTTTGTAGGATTCAGCAGAAAATGAAAGTGGCAAGCATGGCACATTCTGACATAAATTCCAACACAGACCCTCATTATTCCAAAAGAACCCTGGCCATGCTGCGTTCATTTAATATTGTTTGTTTTTTTGAAATGTACAAAGTGTATTTGTCCACCGTATACCACTTGAGCTTGTACGTCCAGGGACTTTTAGATACAACTTGAAAGTGTTGGCAGGAACACGATAAGTGCATTTGGCCTAATTCCTTGGATTATAGGGAAGTGAGAAATGACATCACCATAGCAACCATGTAAAGCAGGATTTAATTTCTGAAAATCTGTTGCGCAAAGTTCAAAAAGATCTTAACATCCATATAAGCACCAGAAACCAGCAAATAATTGCTGACCTTTCTACATCCTTTAGTAGAATGACAGATCAGATATGAGGAGGAAACTGAGTTGGATCCAAATGCTTTATTTGAATTCAACACTTTTTATTTCCTGTTAGCCAAAATTATTTAATACGACGAAATACATCATGATTTTTGCTCTGCTCTTTAATACATTTCATTACTTATAGCCTCTTTGTGCCCATACAGATCTCTGAATTTAGCTCAAACAGAGTAAAGCCATATGCAGTACTTAAATGACAGATGACATTATACATTAAAATAAGCCAATGCTGATGTATAATATATTATACAACAAAAGTCAGTAAATAAAATACTAATTCAATCTGACACATTCCACAACCATCACATTAGTATTATCACTGTTAAATGCCACACACAGATTAAAAATTAAGATTGCCTTCACAAATTCACATTGTGTGTACGCTTGGGACTCAGCCTAGCAATTTTCATAGTTCTTCATAGCCTGGTATGGTGTAGCGTGTTGTCTGTAGAGCACTTGACAGATGCATGTTTATGTGTAGGTGTGTGGAGACACCAGTGTTGCGGATTTAATGTCACCGAGATTTTAACCCTCCTCTTGAAAATTTCAACTTGCCCTGAATTCAGTGATGTAAACTAATGTTTTGCACCATCCTTCCACCCACTCCCTGGGTCCTCCATTGTCTGAAGCTTATTTTGATTATTTTATGAGGGAACACTTTTCCTCCAATAACTATAAGGGTTTAAACTGTATATAAATTATACCCGGATTTTTAGTCTTTGGTTTTCTCTGTTGTCAGGGTTGGCTGCAGGATTTTTCATCGAGCCATAGGTGCGATGAATGAATAATGAAATTTACTACATTTAAAAAAAAAAAAAAATTACAGGTCCTTCATTGAAGGGGAAAAAGGGTTTGAATATATTTATACTGTGGTTGTGTTTTATTCTGACTTTTGAGACAAACTGCTGATTTACAGTGATACAAAATTTGTGTTAAACGTTACATCAGACTTGGAAAATTGAAATAGCTTGTATTCATCGGTATGTGGAATCGTCCTGAAGTACGTGTGCACTTCTGAACTTTCATGACCAGATGAGGAACCAAAATACTCTATTAATATTATACTTAATTATTAAATACAACGCAGCAGTAGAAAACAATTGAACATTTCAGTTTGGTATTATTGTCTAAATATGTGTCACTTTTTTGCCAATTCACAACATGCGGTGACTGGAAAACTTTTCTGTGACCGCAAGGGTTTCCTGGCACACAAGTAAAATTAAAAATCTAATACATGTACAGCATATGTAGTTTGTTTTGTATGATTGAAGATTAAATAAATATGCTGGTTATAAACTCATAACAGTGCACATACTTTTATAGTAATATCTCCAAACCTAGTAACTGCCTACATGACTGACATTAGTCGCATGACCTGTTTAAACCTTTTCACGACACTTTTAGAAATAACAGAAGCTTTGTATTTTGATCCCGAATTAGGTGTGACCATTTTATCCACAGATTAATGAATAAAATGGTACAAGTTACAAAAATATAACTGATATATAAGTCGTAGATACTGTACCTTTATTTAGCTTGAATGGATTCTAAAACAATAATCTGTAGTGGAATATGGTGTTTTCCTTTTAAGATAATTACATTTTTATTTATAGTTCTACATATACACACAGAAGAGGGATACACGAGGATAAAATTACAAAAGCACAGAATGTGCTAGAGAGGTCAACAAACTTGTAATAATACCTCTTTGAAAATAAGAATTGGTTAGTTGGTGACTTAGTCATAATGATTAGTCTGTTGATTTATTTCATGAAGCTGTCCCAAAAAACTCTTTTTCATTTTACTGTCTTTACCATAGTAAATAATTATATGTCACGCTGATAGGCCAATGACAGTGAAGGGGTTTCGCCATGCATTGAAATCCTGCTGCTCTCTTTGTGCATAAAAAGATTCATTTGACCATCAAGCAACTTGGAGTTATGTACTATTTATGTAGCAAGGTGTTGTTACTGTATTCATTCAGGCTACATACCTTGATCACGCGGTACTGCAGCATTCAAACTGTAGACCTTCAGCTTGCAAGTCAACAACTCTAATCATTTCTCTACTCACTGTCACAATGTGTTTGTTTTTTTTTTCCCGAATGTACATCTCATCTTCTTTTCTGTGCTTCTGCGTGTCATCCGATACGATTCATCTCGAAGCATTTAGGCTGCAAGATAAAGAAAACCAATCATTTACATTCTCAGAGGGACAGATTTATAAAGATAACAAGGTCTCTGTTGACTTCATTCGCTGGCGCTCCATCAATGTGGACGCCGCTGACTGTTTGCACTTGAAATTAAACCGGGTGACAATTATGTCCTTCAGCGTCTGCGACAGTTCCACAATGACCTGCGCTACAGCGGCATTAAGATATGCACAGGTTATCATGTACAGTACTCAGGAAAACTAGTTTTCAATCTCACAATAACAGGAACCGATTTACCCGTTTCAAATTTGCATAAAGGTAGTTGGCCACCCAGAACTCGCACCTGTTTCTTAGAGTACATGCCTGCCAACTTGCTGAGATATAAAAATTCACTTGTATGAATGAGAATAAATGACAGGACTTGGGTGCAGAAGATACATGGTTTAATAATGACGTTGGAAAGGCAGTTATTTAACATAAAGTTATTGTCCATTTATTGGAAAATTTTAATTGTACCAATATAATAACAGTATGTTTAAATGCCCTAATCCGTAGCGAACCCCAAATTTTCAGCAGTTAAATAGCATAATTTTTTTTTTTTAATATATATATTAGGCTTGTATAGTTTCTTGTGGCTTCTGATGATTTTGGGTGTCACATGCCCAACTTTGTGCCTGCAGAATGAATGATGAAAGCATCCTGCAATAGATGAGCCGGACCACGGTTCAGAGACGGAGGCTCCCACTTCCTTCCCTCAGCGCTCCAACCGCAGTAGCTTTTCAGGCCGTCGGCAGCCGAAACACAGCAGCTTTCCTCACGGCAAAAGGACGACGCTGTTGAAGATCACGCCGTCCACCACAAAACGGGGTTGCAAAAACACACTTCAGATGAGTCGGAGGTGATCTCTATATGGTCCAGAATGGTTGATATCCACCGTGAACCGTACTTAGTGGGATCCTCCTACAGTGGCCTCACTTGCTTTTCTGTGATGATGTCGTGCATATTTTAGTGTAGCTTGTTGAACTTTGTTGGGTCCGGAGTCAAGAACCGAACTGTTTCTGTGGCTCCTGCGTAGATGCTCATAAAAGGAAAGTGCTTTCAATAAAAGCAGCGCAAGTCTGTTCGCCTTCACGAGAACAGCAGGCAGCGCGGTGCTTAGACAGCGGCCTGACGGTTAAGGGTTCGAACCCCACTTCTGTGGTACTCACCTCCAGCAAGGCATTCATCCTGCGAGCCTGTGTGGCTTTTGCTAGAGTGAGAATAGCCTGCGGTATCCAGGATTTAGAGGAAAGAAGATGGTGAATGAGGGGGGGAAATGGGGTCCCCGACGAAGAGGCTGGGCGGGAACGGGCGGCAACCATTTATTTGTATCCCGCGGAAGGGCCCGGGTGAATACAAGAAGGTGGTGTTGGCAGCCAGTTACAGCCCCGTGGAGTAACGCACGCCATGCTGCTCTCTGTCAGTGTTTCTATTGACACCGACCGACTCAGCCGTTCCCTTCCCCCGCCTCCCTACCCCCACCCCGCCATTCCGACGCACGAGCGAGACGCGAGTCCGTGGGAGGCGGCGGCATCCCCGTCTCACGGAGCAGAGGTTCCGCAGCCGCGCGATAGCAACGGAGCGCCTCCCGTTCGGGCTCCCGTCGTTTGTTTCCTTACGGAGGGATCCATTTGAAACCGGGGACTGCGCGCATTCGCGATGCGTTGCGGAGCTTTGGACAGCCGCGACGGTGCGAGGTGCCCGGAGGTTCCCGGTCGCTCACGCGCGGACTGATCGTCGCGGCGACTTCCCGGCTGCGCGGACTCGGGCGTCGCGCCGGGATGCGCGCGCGCGCGCCTCGCGCCGTTCCGCGCGGAGGAGGCTGTGGCGCTCGCGCCGAGGCGACCCTCGTCCTCTCCATGGCTTGACATCCCGTGAAATTTCACTTCTCGTCGCACGGCTGGAATTACGACCGGATTCCGTTTCCCTTCTTCCTTCTTTACTTTCCCCCCCCTCTGCGCAGCGTGTCACCCATGGAGAATTACTCGTCTCTCCCACGTAAGTAAAGCAGGGGTTTCACGGCGGGCGCCTCAGGTGTTCGTGTGCTCCGTGAGGGCCTCCTCCGTCCGTCTTGTTTTAGCTGACCGGGGGAGTCCGAGGTGACTTGCACGGTTACCTCAACAACTTTTACAATGATTTTCCCCTTGGCACAGCACTATATTCTTATTAGGGCTCTGGAACGTGTGCTTTGAAACACTGAATTTGACTCAATATTTCCATTTCAGTTTCACGACAAACCAATAGTATTTTCACTATCCATTTTTCACTGGGTCAGCAAGTTTGGGCCAGAAGTTACACGGTCTGTAAAGCATTTTTAAAGCAATTTATTGGTTATTATTGCATCATAATATTACTTTGACCAGTGCTGTGTGCCCCCAGGTCACACTGAAAGAATTAAAAATATGATTTACTGTACAGACCCATATCCAGCCCCTGCATATGGTATCCTGCAAAAGAAACAAAACAGACCTACACAGATGAGCACCAATATTCTGTTATGCTCTGCAATATTATGTTCCACTGGAAAGTAACCAGAGGCATTGTCATTATGTTATGCTGTACTGTATTTTTGAAGCATTACAAAGTATCCGGGTTATTGCTCTGAGGAAGTTGCCTTTGAAATGCAAAGTTTTAGCATAGCAATAGCTTTGTTGGCTCACAGCAACAAGAAGGCATATTGGCTGTCATTCATTGTTGATGCCCATGACACGACAAGACGTCTGGTTGGATCAGACACGCAGTTCAAGCTGTTTCCCAGATCAGTGTCTCCTTAATGCTTTTTGTCCGGACAAATGAAATTACTCCGTGCTCCTTATGGCTATTAGCTTCTTGTAGATTGTCTTATGTTACACCTTATGTTCTTACAAAGAGCTGGGTGAGTGTGTCTTTACATGGCTAACATTTAATTTATTATTTGTATTTCGCTGTAATCACTTCTTGCCTTCACTATTAAAAGGAAGCTCTGCTGTAGCTAGTGGGAATGTTTTGAAGTGCCATTCATTACAGTCAGACCATATTTTTTTGTGCAGCTTTGGATGAAGCAGTGGCAGATGTTGACTTGTCAGGGGCTGATGGCAGCAATAACTACCTGCTATTTTTCATTGTTTTTTTTTCTGAGACTGTGGAATAGATTGCTTGGTGGCATCAAACATTCAGAAATACATTGAACATCTACTTTGTGGATTTTGCACTGAAGTTTTACATTTTCATTGAGTCCATTATATTTTCTTCACAGATGAAAGCTCCCTTCCAATGTCTCTAGCTAGCAGGTAGGCCGCACATTATCTGCCTTAGAAAAGTACACATGAAAGCTCAACTTGTCAAGATAACAGACTCTCCACTGTGTCAAAAACTAAAATAACCCCATCAGCCATACACACGCTAAAGATACTGAGTAAAATGAACCTGTTCTGCCGGATCACACATTGGGATTTTAAACCTCTTGTTTTTAGCTTTATAAAGATGACCCTTGAAAATGGGTTATGTCCTTAACTAGTGTACAGCAATCAAAGAAATGAAAATTCATTGATAATTTTTATAAATCTAGCTATGGATAGTTCCTTGCAAACAGCACAGCAATGTGACATAGCAAATAATAACAAGACAATTGCTGAATTTCCCCTGAGGATCAGTAAAGTTTTAGTCTATCCTATCCTGTGATGTGTAATGATAATACGTTGAAACAATGTTCCTTCTCCCAACACTTAAAAGATGGTTTGGCACTGAGGATAGCAAGCAATGAAGCATTTCAGGTGTTATTGTCTCCCATTCTTCCTGCAAACACGTCTTAAGGTGTGCAACAGTACGGGGTCGTCGTTGTCGCATTTTTCGTTTCATAATTCTCCACACATTCTCTATCGAGGACAGGTGAGGACTGCAGACAGGCCAGTCCGGTACCTGTACCCTCTTCTTCCACAACCATGCCTTTGTAATGTGTGCAGAATGTGGTTTTGCATTGTCTTGTTGAAAAATGCATGGATGTCCCTGGAAAAGATGTTGTCTTGAAGGCAGCATATGTTGCTCTAAAATCTCAGTGTACTTTTCTGCATTAATGTTGCCATCACAGAAGTGTAAATTACCTTTGGCAAAGGCACTGACACAACCCCATACCATGACAGAGCCTGGCTTTTGGACTTGTTGCTGATAACAGTCTGGATGGTCCTTTACATCTTTGGTCCGGTGCACACGGTGTCCATTTCTTCCAAAAAAGGTCTGGAATACTGATCCGTATGATCACAACACGTTTCTACTTGTGTGATGGTCCAGAGAAGTCAACACTGCTTCTGGACATGATTAGCATAAGGCTTCTTTTTTGCATTTCTGAATATAACTCCGTATTGTAGTGTTTGACAAAGGTTTGCCAAAGTAATCCCTTGCCCGTGTGGTTATATCAGCTATTGATGAATGACAGTTCTTGGTGTCTGAGGGATCGGAGATCACGGGTGTTCAGCTTAGGCTTGCGCCCTTGCCCTTTATGCACTGAAATTCCTCCAGATTCCTTGAATCGTTTAATGATATTATGCACTGTAGAGGGAGAAATATGTAAGTCCCTTCCAATCTTTCTTTGAGGAACGTTGTTTTAAACATTTCAATAGTTTTCTCATGCATTTGTTGACAAACTGGAGATCGTCTGCCCATCTTTGCGCCTCAAAGACACAGCCTTTCGTGGATACTGCTTTTGTACCAAATCATGATTACAATCACCTGTTGACATCACCTGTTTGAAATCACATTATTATTAAATTTTTTTTTTAACCTCATTACTAGCTCTAAATTGCCCCCGTCCCAACTTTTTTTGGAATGTGTCGCAGGCTCAAAATGCAGGAATTCATCGTATATTAACAAATGAAATGTTAGTTGACCAGACAAAACATGAAATATCTTGGGTTCATACTGCTTGGAATGAAATAAAAGTCAAAGTAAATGTAAGAATCACTGCATTTTTTTAATTTGCATTTTCCATACTCTCCCAAATTTTTCTGATTTGAGGTTGTATAATCTGAAAGAATTTTAGGAAAAGACATTGGCACAATCAATTTTCAGTTAATAGAAAGCTATGTAGTAAAAATCATCCCCAGTGGCTTCACTCCCAGTTTGGCATTATGTCTCTAACTGTAAAATCTGAACGTTGTATAGTAGGTGCATTTTAGCAGTTACACAAGTTCAACAGAAAAAATACAGCAATTTGAACACCTTGTGGCCTTTGCTCAAAAAATCTAAATAATGGCAGTAATTACTTGGTATTACTCTTATTTTTGTATTGATCAAATTTGGGCCCGATTAATTGATGTTCTGTTTGAAATGTACAAGATGGGATTGTACTGGCACAAAGAATAAAATGAGCACAATTTACATAACAACCTTGCTTCTCATTTTGGTTCATCTGCGTATTTCACCAATGCCCAGGAGGCATACACTTTCATTCCCTTATTTTGGACTCATTTCTGTTTGATTTCTATTTAATTCTTTTAATATGGGGGAAAAAAGGAGCGACAGAAAGTGAAAGTCTGCCCACTGGCATTGGTTACTTCCTGAACCCAGCATACCCTAGTTTGTCATGTCTTTAAAAATTTTATTAACAATAGAATACAACTGGGTCACATTAACATAGTGACAGAAGCAGTAAACTGAAAACAGATAAAGATACAGTACTGTATATAATGCATTGCAAAGAAAAATGGGTAAATATTTAGTTGGATTGCTCATGTCGCACTCTCCAAGTAACAAAAGGGTGACCAGATACTATAGAATTCATTTGAATTATCTTGCAAGTCAAATCTCGACTTTTCTAACAAAGGAAACTTAGAGTCTGGAATCAATCAGATATTTATGGAGGAAGCTTCTGTTGTAGATAATGGAAAGATAATACATTTTCTTGTCAGTGTGAGCTAAATCTGCATCCATAACGCTTAAGAAAATAGAGGAGGAAATCCATCTTTTTATGAAAGATTTTGTAAATAGTTGAATGACCTCCATTCTAGTAAGCTCATATCTTCTTACGCTGATGGACTGATGAGTCTGAACAGCATGAAAAATCTGATTTATTAAAGGTTATGCTTTGTCTGTGAAACTTGAAAACACTTAGCGGTCATTAATTTGCATGGTACAGTAGGTATGGTACAAGACATTTTGCATGTTGGTGCTGATACTGGCAATTAATAAATAGATTTATTTAAAAAATGGACTTAGTAACTAATTAGGCTTGTGAGGTTTGCTGTGTGAATTATCCAGCCAAAATCACAGTAAATGTGGTAATGCAAACGCATTCAAATAAAGCAACTCACATGACTTGTGAGAAACCTGGCATAAATAGCTACAGTACCAATGCGAACATGTTCATTCACAACTTCAGAAATATTCAAAAAAGTGTACAATACAGTTTCTTACAATACGTATGTTGTTTTTTTTATCACAGTACGATATGTTACTGTATTTATTTATTTTAATTTTTGTTAGCTTTTTTCACTTTGGAAATGCTTTGAATAAAAATAAATTATACCGAAGTGTCCACACAGATACAGATATTTAGGTATTCAGTTTCAAAGGCCATTATAGCAAAATTTTGGATATAGAGTTCAGATATTAAAGGATTACTGTATGTATACAAGGAGGTCAATGCTATTGTGTGTCCCAGGTGAGGGGAAAAAAAAAATCCAAGCTGCCGTGGCAAAATAAAGAAAACCTGTCTGTCTTATTGCCTAGAAAATAAAAGTGACAAAGCCAGAATAAAGTCTTCCATAGCCCAAGTAACTACTCTGATTTAAACCAACACAAATAACAAAGGGAAACCACTATATACAAACTATATAGAAAATATGCATGAAGTGCAGTATGTGAGCATGCATACAGAATATAGTGGTTCGGAGTAGAGCAGAAAACAAACTCCAAGTGTGCCAGAAAGGAGAGAAGAACTGATGTCCTCTCTTGGCTCTGTACAGTATTCCTACTAGTATAATTCTGGTGGGAGACAAACTGTTGTAGCAGGTGTAATAAAGGTTCTAGCTTTGCCATCACAACTCTAGTGGGAGGCAGCATGAGAAGTCCCTACCCAAGTGTGCAGTGAAAAAGGTCTAGAGTGACGTCAGCAGGATAGATTCTGTTACTGTCGGGTGATGTATGGCTCTTGGTGGAGTGAGGAGTCTGGCTGTCTGCGGCAGGACTGCTGTCGTACTCCCAGTTTGTAGAGTAGACGTGGCTGTCAGTGGGGCATTGATGGATTCTACCCTCTCACTAAAAGCTTCCAAATAATTCCAAGTATTTCAAAACCCCTTTAAAATTCCATTTTTTCTTTCTGCATTCTATAAATAAAACGTGATCCTTGTGTAATCTCATGGGCCTTGACATTTTTTAGTTGTCATTTACAATACAGGTGTTCCCCGACTTACGATGGGATTACGTTCCGATAAACCAATCGCAAGTTGAAAATATTGTAAGTTGAAAATGCATTTAATACACCTAACCTACTGTCACGCCTGTGGCTGCTTCAACAATGGAACGTAGGCAGTCTCTCTGCCCCCATCTTCAGAGTGAGCATTGATTGGCGTAGGAACTAAAAGTGGACGGAATTTAGTTCCTACCCAGACTTCCTGTCAGCGCTCAGTTTCCGCTGCCCCTTGTGAACTTTCTTACAACCACTGCCTTGCTAAGACCTTGTATTTTGTTTATGAGAATCATGAGAAAGTATCGAACACACCGGGAAAAATTCAGAATTCCCAGTGTGGTTTCTACTGAATGCATATCGCTATCACATCATCGTAAAGTTGAAAAATCATAAGTCAGACAATCATAACTCGAGCACCATCTGTCTACTGATATAAAAATATCAGTATAATTTTTAAATAGAAAACATTTATAAAGAAAACGTTTAGCCTTGCAGTCAATTTTTTTGCATTTCATCAACATATTTCATTGCTTTCTTAAATTTAAATTTCTTCTGCTTTGGGAAGACTGTATGTAGCCAGTATGTGAAAGTTGTTGTTCTAGAACATTATTTAAGAAACAGTTGAGACTCATATCAAATAAGTGTTAATATTATATTTTTATGGTTACTTTTGAGACTGGAATATATTGTAATAAATTTACTGTTTACTTTCCTTATTTTCTCCTTTATTGTTATGTTGTCTCTTATTTGTAATGAACAAAGAATTGCAAACAATGTGTAGCATACAAAATGCAAGTGATAAAGGTAATTTTTTACTATTTTTCTGCAGTTAGAAACTGTTAATTAATCACAATGGACATACAAAGCTGATGTAAATACAGCAACTTTGTTGCTTTGTCATACTTTTGGAACATAATGCACCACTTTTAACTAGAGTGTTGTCTATAGTTTTGCATTGCAATGAACTGGATATTTGTGTTATGAATGTTTAAAACCTTAACATAATTTATACTAAAATCATTTTGTTGTTCCCATGTAAAATATTTATGAAATCAACCCCCACCCCTTTGTTTGTCATAGCACAAAAAAATATTCCAGAAGTCAGCACTAAGTCTCCAGCTCATCAAGTTGCTCTTCTTCATTTCACATATTTTGGCCATTAAAAATATGAGAAGAAGCGATGCAGATGCCAAAGAAGATCCTATTTAATGGGGCAAATGTTTGTCATTAGACATGCGCAAGGGGAGTGGATGCTAGATGCATACTAGGGTGCTTTTCCACTTAATGCTCGCGCCAGCTATTGTTAAACTGTGCTTCTTCATTTAAAAAGTGCCTTGTGAAGCTATTTTTGCTGGGAAACATGATAAGGGTTTATTTATAATGGACATATATCACTGCTGTGCTACTTTGCTTCCTGTTAGGTGGCAATAAAAGGTGACAGTGTAAAGTGATTGTTGAACTGGTGTTTTCAAGAGTGGAAATATATGGAATAAATTCTATTAGGCCTGTGTGGTGCTAAATCACAAGATATCTGCTAGAAATCTAGAAATTGTGCAGGTAGGGTAAGTGCTGTTGAGCCATGGTGACCACCCATGTAATTTTCACCATACGGGGGGGTATGGATGTGGTTAATCATGGGCTTCTTTTGCGAATTTTTTTGGCTTGTGGTGTGAACATGCAGACTTCATGAAGACTGAGAAAAATTTAATCCCATGTCTAAATCAGAGCAGAAAATTATCTTGACACATTATTTTGCCTTGTACAGAACTTATTTCTCATCTAAGTTACCAATGGTAGAATTGAATCAGTGTTCCAGGATAAACTCTGGACCTTTGTAATTCTGAACTGGACAAGCCTTCCGTGGTAGTGAGCATATAATTGTACGGTATTACCTGTTGTTAGTTATTTATTCTTATTATCTATTATCACCACTGCTGTACATCTGTGTTTTTATTATTTTTATTTATTAAGTGCTAATGATTTTTTATTTAAGATAATCACACTACTGGTAAACACAAGATACAAGATTGTAGGGAAAGATAAACAGTTTGTTTAAAGCCTGTTTGTAGAGTGCAGAGTGAAATGAAATCTGCATCTGTTTAATTTATAGCCATGTGCCTGACACAGTTTTCTGGTTCACAGCTTTGGGGAAAATACGTGTAGGCATTTAAAAAAATTTTTTTTATTGAAGGCACTAAGGGTGATTAGCTATATTGTAATGAGCAACTAGATTACATTGTTGTTTGTAAGAACTGTACTATATTCCAACACTCCCCTTGCATCACAGAAATGCATCTTTCCAGCATTTCCTGTCATTCACATGAAGATTAAAGCATTCTGCATCACTTCATCATAAGAAAGATGCATCAACTTAACATTTGTGAATATGACAACAGAGACAGTCTCTACAGTTTGAAAGCTTAGCTACCATCTCTGGCTGCTTTTACACTTTCTTTTAACAATAAAATCCTGATAAATTACCAGAGCGACTCTTTCTGCTAAAAATGGAGAAAATGGTGATCCTGTGTGGCGGCCCAGTGGATCAGCCTGACAGACAGCCACATATAATTACTGTATGATTTGTTACAAGTAGTGTGTATGTGTGTGTGTGTGTGTGGGGGGGGGGTAGTATATTGCTGTGATATGTACATAAGACTTCTTGTGGCTTTCCCTATCCTTGAAAAGCACTGAAGAGACTCATTTTGAAGTCTAGGAAGAGGTTCAAAGAAATGAGCAGGAAGACTGGATACCATGCAGATCTGTATGACAGAGCATCTGATTTAAAGTAGCTAGGGTCTAAAAAAGGCCATGCCATGATGTGTTGGTACAAAGCAATTTCATTAAAAAGCATGTAATGTAGAAGTTTTAATGTATTAATTTTAGTTTCTGTACATTTATGATAATACTGTGAAATGTGTTGTGTAGTATATGTAGTGTAGCCTTGGCTTTCAGCCCACTTTGTCATTGTGATGTTGTAAAAACACATTGCTTTTATAACAGACCTTTTTGCCAGTATTTCCCTCAGAGTGCTCTTATTAGAATGAAATGCCTCCTTTCCCTTAGGGTGCCATTAACTCAGCCATAGGAGTGATTGAATGAGACTCAAAAGTCATGCTAATAAAAATTTTTCTCTGTGCGTTTGTTATATTCTGAGGCCATTGCTGTCCTTGCTGGACCTGTGGCCAACTATTCTGGAACAAAAGCCAGTACACTTGCATTTAAGCTTCTGAAGCTCATCTACCAGACAGCGAAACAGCCAGAGTGAGAAGGTGTGCTGAATACGTTCTATCTAAATTTTGATTTCTCACCATGCAGATAGTGCTGAAAAGCCTGTCTCTGCAGAAGGATCAAGCAACATCTGCCCTCTGTTTTCTTTTTTGAAGGCAGCTGTTAGTTTTGCCACGGTCTCTGTCCACATTTTCTTGTCAATGTTGAGTCAGGTCACAGGGTGAAAGCATGGCGTACAATGGCCCCACGTGACCGCCAACCGTCCATCATACCACTGCATGGGCTGAATCTCACAGTAGGTGGATTTTTGGGGCAGGGCACAGGAAGAATATTTAAATGTTCATCTAGTAGATCAGTTTTTTCAGGTTTAGCATTTTGCATTATATGCAGATAAAAAGTTTGTCTTACTAGCTATGAATCTGAAGTAAAAAAAAGAAAGAAATATTAGAGCTATTTGAATGTAACTGTAAATTCCTAAACACCAAATGTGTTAGTGATACTTGTGCATATAGCAGCTGGTTTTCCAGTAGCTCTGCACTATGCCCTCAGACAGTTTTGTAGAAGAGGTGGATTTGCTGTGTCAGTATTTCTGAAGGTGAATTTGACACTCTACTGAAATGTGAATTCTGAATTTCAAAAATGCTAGAGCTGATAACTGACATGCCCATCTCATTTTGTTGTTTTGATATATACTCTTTCCGTGCTTTCTTTGTTTCAGTAGATTACTTTTTTTGTAAAGATGGCTTTTTTTCTAACATTTGATATGGAAGAAAATAGTTCTGTCGAGTTAAAAAACATTTTTACAATGTATTTTAATATGTAATACTTTTTAAATGTATTTGCTATTGATTACACATATTTGCATTCTGTCATGCACCAGCTTTTGCAAATGAAATGAATTTTAAAACTGAATTTCCAAATTTTTTCAATTTCTTCTTTTCCAAATGGGCCTAATGTTTACATTTTAACTTAAAAGTTTTTGAAGCAGTGCCAGATTCTTCTTTTAAATATTCATACAATTTAATAGGTACATAACATACATATCCCTTTAGGACTGTTGTATCAAAGTGCCAAAATACCCTGATATCACTGGTTGGTGTGTTGCTGCATATCTGGCAAATTGTAAACATATTAATGTATCTCAAACATTTATCATTAATCGGTCTGCTTTATTGGCCTCTCTCGCTCGCTCTCTCTCTCTCTCTCTCTCTCTCTCTCTCTCCCCCCCACATGTCAACAAGCTGATTAGGTCCCTATTTCAAAAAAGCCACTAACTATGATAAGTGGAGGTGCTTGTAAATTGAAGTTGCTGCCATTTTACATTACTCATTTACCTTTATGGCTGTCTGCTAATTCCTGCATTATAATAGATTACAGTCATCCCTCGGTTTATGCACCTAATTGTTTCCTGAAAAGGCAGCATTGCATGAAAGTGTGTACAGGCAATCCCTGGGTTATGAATGAGGTCCATTCCTAAGTCTGTCTTTAAGTCAGATTTGTAGGTAAGTTAGAACAGTTACGTACAGTTCTTATTTAGCGTCAGTCAAATGTTTGTCTTAATAAATATTTTACCTTTCTATACATATAAAAGAAACCCTTGTGGAAAAAAAAAAACTTTAGTGCAGGGATGGCCAAAATAACATATGGGTAGTATATACTAAATATGCTTTTAGTATACTTTTTTCACAAGGGAACACTTCCAAATGCACTAAAATATCTTAAACATAAAATAATAATAATAGTTCATAATTAATTGTTTTTGTATGAATAAGTCATAATAATTTCAGTCATGATTGTTTTCCATTTCTTTGCACTTGTATCAGATTTATGCTTTTGAGGCATGGTTACAATGGTAAAATACAAAGTTACACCCTCAACACAATGTTAACGGCAAACGTGATCTGACTTAAAATAGCGGATGGCATTCTCCTTCCTTGAGCCTGCGAACCGTATCATGAGCGTCACAAAGTGCACTGCCTCTCTAGGTGTTTATCATTCAATGCTCTTGATTTTGGCTTTGTTTTGTAGAACAATTGACAGGTCAGTTTAATTGTTTTCTGTTCATAGTAGAGATAAATTTTGCATTTAGTTCAATAAAATAAATAGGCTCCTCAAATGGTCTTCGGTCTGAATAGAGTTAGTGCATCACGAAGCCAAAAAATGTCATATGTTTATTTTTTAAATCCTACATTAATCATGAAATAAAACATTCCATCTTAAACTTAATCTTATTTTGTGCTAATTAAAAAGGTCTGTAGTCTCAGTGAAAATATGAATCGATTTATTGCACAGGTCTGATAATCTGGATAAAATATATATTTTTTAATTATAATGCCAAATAGAGAGCCAGCAACACAGAAACAGCAAGTTGGATTAGTACACCATCTGTATACTTATTAGTACTTTTAAAGTTTTGCTTTGCAGTGCAGGTTTATGACGTACACAAAAAGCTCCACATGCGGTTTGCTTATCAGAAGAAGGTACATAAAAGGCATGCTTAAATCAGATAACTGTAGACAGCCAAAGGTGGTTGAGTGAAGCTGGTCAAATTTAGATTTGGCCTGTGTGGTAGACAAATTGGCACTGTGTAGTTGTTTCTTGCTTTCATTTATAATGTTTGTTTCCTCTTATGTGCACAGGTGTCATTTGAAGTCCAGATCATCTGTTAATCCTTAGTGTTCAGCAGTATTGAGCCGTTCTCCTTTGGGGCAGTGAAAGGCTCATTTTGAACTCGGGTGCTTGTGTTCACTGATGCAGAGGTGTAACTGTCTAGTTGTCTTGTTGAGATGCTCTTCAGGTTGACAGGGACAGAAATATAGCACAGTCAGTTGGTTTCACTCAAGAATGATCTAAGTAGCTCAGTGGTAAAGCATTGCAGCTCAGTGCCTTGGATTTCTGTTTTGATATTTTTTGACTATGGTTTTACTATATTATACCTTTACTTGCTTTTATAGGAACCCTAAATTATTAGGTTTTAGTATTGTAATATTAGGTATTACTATTGTATGGTGTTTGTTAATCATATAAGGGAATGCAGATAAATTCAGATTATGAATTCCTACACATTTTTATTTGTGTGCCCTTTGTTGTTCACCAAGGCTTAAATTTACACATTTTCACCCTTTAGAGAAGAGTAAAATGATGGTTTGGATTTAAGCTGTTTGGCTCCTCTGAGTTGGTTTGTGAATGTACAGAGCTTTTTGAACAGCTGTTGATTTCCTTCAGCCTTTTCATTATTAATAAATTTCAAGTGCTTCTACAGATGGTTTTTCTATTCCATGGGCCTGCTTTCTTTTTGCAAGCTCTATGCTGATTCATTCATTTTTTATATAATTTGATTTTAGGACACTTATATTGTAGTACATTTATTCAGATGTTCAGCCTAGTAATTCCCCAACTGTGACTTGAGCTACGTTTTGTTTACTTGGCCAATGCATAGTATGAGTCATGGAACTGGCAGTATTATTGTGGTCATGGTAGAGTAGCCAGGAATAAAGTCAGACCATAAAATCACATTCTAGAACCTATAAAATATCAATCCATTTATTGTCAAAAAACTATTCTCACATACAACTATATGCTCAAGGCAAATGAGAGTATCCAGTTCAACTGAAACCCATATCTTGGACTGTGAGAGAAAATTGAGGCAACATGAAGACAGGGAAAACATACAAATACTACCCAGACTGAGCCAGATTTTGAACTGTACCCAAACTCACAACTAAGGAGCTTTGAGGTGCAGAGTAGACAAATTTTAAAATAAAAGCTATATATCTGTAAAGCACAGTATCTACCTGTTTGTCTTTTTATGCTTTATGAACACCTTTTTTCAAGACCACAAAAAATTTGGCACATAAAACCTTCCTAAGGTGTTTTGTCAAGTTCATTAAACTCCAAACAGGTACTTGCTATTTTGAAAATGTAAAATTTTTTCAAGGGTCAGAGGGGGCATTAATGATGTCACATTGCGTGTAGTAACATCACACGTAGGGTATACAGTCACACTGGCACATTTTCTCTTGTGCCTTTCTTTCGATTTATGAGATTGCAGTTGTGTGCACTTAATGGATATTGATTTTTTTTTGTAGCTGGAACTGGTGGCTACTGCGCTGTACTATGTACATTGTTACTGCTGTGTTTTGACACAGAACTGACTTCACCTGGTGCCAAGAAAGCAAAAACACTAAGGCATATGTCTATGAAAAACTGATTACATCACATAGATGTTTTCAGTAGTTAGTTATGCACAAAATATTTAGTGTATTGAACTGTTTATTATCTCAAGTGCCATAAAGATGACTTTGTGACTCTTTTTTAGATTAGATCACTAACTTGCCTGTAATTTGGGCATCTATTATGTTGCCTTGCTCAATAAATATTTCAATTACTATAGGGAGTCTGGTGCTGTGTGTTTAGTCAGTGCATAAAGGTAATTATCAGCTGAAAAATAGCTAAGTAACTTACAAGATACCTATTTTTGGATAACTTTAGTAGGGCGTTTTTTTTATGGCGCTATTTACTGTAGGTATCTTGCTTCAGGGTCCTGTAGCAGGCGGTTATATTAGAACCTGAGTGCTTTAAGTGCAAAACAGTAGCTTTAGTCACTATGCTACATGTATGTGTAATAAACATCAACAAGTAAATGCAGTGCTGCAGCAGATTTTTGATAGTATGTTTCAAAATTCTTTATGCATGTTTTCAAATGAGTCATTGTTTTTTAAATGATCCCTGCTTATTTTTTTTTCGGCAGGTTTCCAGCACCAGGTAACACACAATTGTTGAGCAGTTTTGGTTGATCTCCTAGAAATGAGGAGAGCATGCTCTCTTAGATCTAATTATGCCCTTACTGAGTTGAGCAGTCCCAGTGCTGAAAGTAGGCCGAGTCCCCGGGGCACTTATTCACTTATAGGTGTACTGTATGAGATGAGGCCTCCATCTGCTGAGGAGCCATTCTCTTTTCTAACAAGAACTTGGATGACTTACTAGGTAAGTGTGACAGATATTGCAGTTTCTCAGTCACACGTCATTATGCCTGAATCCAGGTGCATGGTTTCCACTTTCAGAGTAAAGTGCTGTGTCTGTGGCTGCAGTCACCTTGCTTTTTTGCGCACATTTAAAAAAGCACATACCGCTGTGGCACTTTAAACACATTTAGCAGCAAAACTCAGTTTTAGGGTCAGAACAAAGGCATAATTTAACCCCTGGAATGGCATACATATAAGAACTTTAATTTATTCCTTCATGTGAAAAGGAATTTTATACAATAAAATAGCTGTGTTCAATATGAAGAAAAAAAAACATTTATATTTTGAGTAATATACATGTATCAATATTAACACAGGCAGCTATGTAAAGTGCTTCCTTGTTAATTTATACACCCCCAGTTTTTGTGTGGTTTTCCTGCTAATTGGTCTTTTAAAAGGCAACTTAGACACAGTAGTTTAAGCAGTATTAATGGAATCAGATGATATTTAATGCACGGCTGCGTTTGGTCCAGGGGGCCCTGGTGCTCTTATAGAAGCCTTTCACTCTGAATATAAGAAGCCATTTGCTACACGCAGAGTCACTCAATGTGCCTTAGGAGGTTGGGAGTGCAGGAAGAAATATAAGGACACAGGACTCTGTTACGAGTTATGCAAAGCAAAAGTGTTTGTCTTCTAATTATATTCTTTTCCTTATTTTGGCCATACCTTTATTGCCTTTATTTCTTTGTGAAGTTTCAACAGTGTGGTGCTTGAAAGCCTGATACGCTAACCCTAATACAGCTCCAGTGCAATACATTAATGATATAAATACAAATAAGATTAAGAAAATGTCTTTAAAAAGTGCATAATTCAATATACAATATAATATTTAGCATAACCTTAATCTTGAAATAGCCCTGACCATCAGAGTACGGTGATTGTAGTTGTTAGAATTCAGCAATATCTCAAAATGGCAGTTTTTTTCTTCGTCAAATTATTGGTGGAAATAAAGGAGTTTATTTAGTGTATATAGCTCCCTGCGTTTTTACTCATTTCCTCGGGGTGCTCTGGTTTTCGCTCACACTTTGAAAATGTTCTCCAGGTGCAATGGAAATCTAAATTGTTGATAGTGACTATGTACATTTTAAGGTATCTACCTTTCTGAGCTCTGAAATGGGTTAATAACTACAGGTGCTGTAGTTTAATATAGTGGATCTATAGTGTGGTAACACCTTGGACAAAGGTATCAGTAAAATATTTGCTATAAATCTTCACTATACAGAATTCTGTTTCTGCTAAATGCATCAATGTAAATGTGTGCCTTTACTGAAATCAGTCAAACAAGTACAAGGCCATATGCTGATTTGACTAAGTTGTTTGGCTTTCATTGATATACTTAGGTTTAAGTTGTGTGTGAATATATAAAAAGGCTGGCTTGTATATAAAACATCTTTGTATGCAGTAGACTGTACAGGATTTTTAACCTTTTGCATGACAGAGTACCTCTGCCTTATAGCTTAGGTTGAGGGTGCATCGAAGGAGTTCCGCAGCCTCCAAGCAGAAGGCTTGCTCATCTTTAATCCTTTGTCTCAGATCTACTGTTGTAATAACCTTTGTTTTATGTGTTACTGTGGCATCTTACTGAAATGAGGCATCCATGTACGAGTCGTTTCCATGGAGGCTGGCTGCTGTAATGTAAATGCCCTAAAGCCAGACGATTACATATCTCCTTCCTTACCCACCACCCACACATGTCCTTCACAGCAAAGTCAACAAAGGCACAGCCAGCATTGCCCCTGCAGGCAAGCTTCCGCCCTTCTTGTTTGTAGACATTGGAACAGATATGTAGCACAGTTTCACATCGCACTCTGTAACATGTCCATTCCATGGAAAGGAGTCACAATACTCAAAGGACACATTTCCACACCATTCATGGAAATAAGAGTGTGCAGTAGGGTTGACGCTCCAAGTGCACATGAAATACTGTTCTGTGTTCACCAGTACTAGTGTAATGACCACAACTAATAAATAAATACATTATTGTTATTGATAATAAAAATCCTTTGTAACTGTTAGAAAAAGTTAGGATTAGGACTAGAAACAATAATGGACTAATCAGTTACTTGACTTCCATTACCAGTCAATTTCTCCACGGGTTGATTTGTTACTCATTGCTACTGAGTGATGGATCAGGTTTTTGCTTGGACCAGAAGAGCCTGATGCCGTTTTATGTTTCATCCTGTCATTTTTTTTTCTTTCTTTCAGGAGTCCTCTTATGCTGTTTTTTAAATTTTTTTTATTTTTTTTTAACATCTTGTCCATTTGCTCTCCAAATATAGCTGATAAAGCTGTTATTATTATTATTAGTAGTAGTATCATTATTATTACCTGAGGAAAATCAGTCTTCATATACATTTCTTTCAGTGAGTGGATGTGATGTGTGGGCTGGCTTGGTACACTGGGTCCTAAGGGATAACTCTTACTTCTGTAAGCCTCATAAAGGAAAGATTTCAGTCTGCGCCCCACGCTACATTAATCATTTCCCAAGGTCTAAATATTACGGCTCGCTGCGTCTCAAGTCGAGTCTTAATTAGACAGTGTTTGATTGCTTGCCAGAGCTTCCTTGTGCTGCCTGCTTCGTCACTCTTGTTTCACTTGAGACAAGAACACAAGGATCCCGGATACACTTTAGTTTTCCCCCCGTTCGGAAAAGGCAGTGTACGAGACTGTCATTCTCCTCGCACAATATAGCAATAATTTCTATCGTTGCACAGTTAAGGGAAGTCAGTACTGAAAAGGGGGTTTCTAAAATGCTTCAGATATTGGATCTTTCTTTAAGACAGGGATTTGTATATATATGTATATATTTTTTTTAAATCAGTAGTGTAAGGAATGTAGTCTAGAATTTGCTTTGCGATGTGTTTCCTCATACATGCTGGTGCTGTCAGGGTATCACGACACCTCCTGTTAACTGTGAAAGATAAGATTGCGGTTGCTGTATTTAATGAGAAGAGGTTATACCTTACTTGTCCTTTGTAATCGCTCAGCAGAAAGTTTGAGATCTTCTAATCTTTGGGTAGTGTGGGAGAGGTGATCTTTGGACATCTGCCAGCGCTGCTGTTTCAAGGTCCATCTTTGTGCATTACTTTGTCAGTGATTCATTGGTGTTCTGCAGGTTGAACCAAGTTGTGATGGGCTAGAGAGTGTGCTCAGGCTCTTCTCTGAAACCACAGCATTTATCTATTGGACAACATGCAAAACCTGTCATTACTTTAATTATTTTTAACCGCTGCTTTTAAGCTTGTGGTCGGTGGTGGGTACTTAAAATGACCCATGAATCCATTTGTGCCTTTCCTTTGGCATCTGGGGTAAAGGGTTACTGGGCAGATGCAATGTTTGTTAAGGACATTTATAATACTCATGGAGATTACAGCAGAGGCAAACAGATTTACAAAGCAGGGCTGTAAACCCGAATGCTGATGTTGTTTGTTATCTGTGTTCAGCCTGTGCCATCAGGCAATTCCGGCCGGTGTCAGGCCTATTGTTGAGCGCGGCCCTGATCACTATTGCTTGAATAAGATTATGGATTAATTCACGCTGTTCTGCCAGGTTCCATATTTCCTCAGGAGTGGGCACCAGCATGTGAATTTTTTTTTTTCTGTTCAGGAATCACACAGGAAGCATACTGTGGTAAAAGTGATCGGGAAAAGAATGTGCAGAGTCTCTCAGTGGTAACATCATTGCTCATTTAAATAGTCACATACTTGAATGGACTTTTATGTTTGATCTAGCACCTGAACAAAAGCGACACTTCAGGGAAAGTGATTTCCCATTATTTAATTTTAAATCCAGAATATAAACTTTGATCACTCCCTATGACTCCAAACCACAATTACGTGAGCCACAGGAGTTGTGAGAGCAAACAGGCTTGAGACGGAGATTGCAGGGACAGGGAATAAAATGTGTGCCTCACAGCACCGAAGCAGCCCTGCTGTAGGATAACCAGTTCTGTGCGTCGTAATCCCAGCCCCGCTGTGGTTGTTGCTGTCCCAGCTGCCACACGGAAACAAGTTACAGCAGGGAGATCAGTTCTCTCTTCAGCTCAGTGCCATGGCTCAGAGACCATGCAGATAATGTTCAGCGAGTGTAATGCACCCTCGAACATCAGTCGGGCTGACCTGGTGGCTTTTTGCTCACTGCACAGAGTGGGCTCGAAGCTGCAATCTGCTGCTGCCCTGCCTGTGAGAGGTAGCTACTGTAGCCGCCATCATGATGAAGAAACAGAGGTTCATGCTTCATACTTACATGGTGTTAAATTCCTTTGCAACTTTAGAATAGTTTTACATTTTCATATGGAACTTATAAATATACAGTTAATGAATCCATTCTACGGTAAAAAATAAACTAACGGAACTTTAATGTTTTTAAATAAAAATAAAAAAAAAGCTCATTCTACATCTGAGTAAGGATGGTTGTTCAAACCATACCTAACAGTATCATAGTCCAAAAATAACTAAGCCTTGCTTTCATTTAAACATTAACAAAGTATGTTGTTACCTCAGTGCACCTCAGTTTGTGGCTTTGAAGTTCTTTAACTATTTAATTTTGTTCCTTAATTATGATTATTATCATGCACAGTAGGCTTAGGGCATGTCTATTGGTTCATGCCTGTTATTTCTTTAGAAATTAAATCCTAGATGCAGCTTATCCTTTTTATGCGGTTTTCTTTACATATATATTTATTGTATCAGCATCAGTAACAAAATATTAAGATTTGTAATCTTATAACTTGGGATATCATTCACAGAGCATGGCATGGAAGTGCAGTGAGTAGCACTGCCACCTCACAGTGCTGGGGTTGTTCAGGTGTGGATTCAGATCCTGCTCAGCCTATGTGGAGTTTGTATGTTCTCCCCATGTCTGTAAAAATTTCCTTCCTAATATGTAGGTTTTACTCTAACTAGCTCATAGCATGTGAGTGTGTGTGGCCACTCTGTGATGGACTGGTGTCTCAGCAAGGGAAGAGTCTCCTGGCCTAAGGCCCCATGACTGTGATACAGGTTCTGAACTACTGGGTCCCAGAACAGGATAAGTGGTGACAGATGAAGGATGGATGGTTGGAAAAGTGGAAATATTAAATAAGAAACTTCTTAAACAGAAGATGTGTGAAGTATGCACGCAGTACTTTGATTTTTTTGTGATGTGCTGTGTTTTCTCAATGAGGGAATGTCTATGTATTAATAACACACTGGTAACTAATAGTCCAGGGTTGAGGTGGACCAGAGCCAGTCACAGAAGCAAAAGGCATGAGGGAGGGTACCCCTTGGAAGGCATGACAGCCCCTTCATAAGTCACTCATTAACATTCTCTCACGCTGTGAATTGTTATTGGCAATGTTAAAAATGTATACACTGGTGATGTAATACAATGCTCTACTTTGCACTGAACTGAAAACAGAAATTCAGAACTTTGGGGAAACCTAAGCCTGAAAAGAAACCTAAGAAGAATCATTTCACTCCTTGTATGCATGTGGAATGATTTTGTGGAGGGTGAAGTTTATGCTTTTAAGCTGAGTTTTAAAACAGAAATAAACAAAACAATAATATAATTTTGTGAATTTAACAAGGTGTTGGTGGCATTACATCATTTCTCTTGTAAAGGGGGGTGTTCTCTGTGGGAGTAACTTGAACAGTGCATCGCTTTTCTTAGTCAGGACCAGTATAAAATCCTCTAACCTCCATGAGCCAGTTCAGAAATTCTAAAGGAAGCATGAATATATATGTAGAGCAACTAGGTCATATATCATAATCTTAGCAAGAAAAAAACAATGATTGATACAAGTGCCCTCAGAAGAATCGTAGCCAAATATAGCTAATTCCATTGGAAAAGGGCTTTACTTTCTGAGCTAGGTGTTGGCAATGCAGTCATTTTCCACAGTTTTTTGACAACTACTGCAAGACAAGTATCTCTTTTTGACTTTTATATTTGTGATGTGACCAATGAGAATAAGCCTTTGCATTGTAGCTTTCAATAACGTTTAGTACGACATTTTGAATGAGAGAATTCAGTTGCATGTCCAACTTGATAAATCCCTTGAGGTCAAGGCAGCATTGCATTTGCAACTATAAGATATTGCACAAAAGAACTCTGAGGCAGTGATGAATATGTAATTTTTTATTTTGTGTTTTTTTTCCTCACTGTTACTGTAAGCAGCTTATTTCCTGATTATAAGAAAAATATCACCAAATACTGGGGTCTGAGCTATTTTTTGGGAATGCAAAGGATAAAGTAAATGAGTAATACTTTAGTAGCCACAACACTGGTAATGACAACAATAGCATAAACGCTTTCATGAAAGTCATATATAGACACTTTATGATGTCTCTCCCAGCGAGCCTTAACATACAAACTGGGTGACAAATGTTTAAATGATAAAGCAAAGAAAATTACAAGCGGATATCAATGGCAGAATGACAATTTTAGAGACAACTAAAATTATTTAGAATTATGTTAGTCAGACAGGATTTAGAATTATCTTTAAGCAAATTGTTTTGAAAATAAAATAAATGCAGTAAGTTAACATTACGGAACAAAATCTTGTGTGCTGTTTCCTCCCACCAACTTCTAAAGTCTGGCACGAGCTGTTATCGTGGGGTTAACGGCTGTGCACAGAATGATGGCATTTAAAGTTATATAGTTTCAGTCTGACAGGTTTCCGAAAATAGTTTTCCACTGTGACCAACCTTGTTCCAGGATTTATGTGGCTATAGTATAAGTCAGAGGGTTAATTCTTCACTGTAGAAAGCCATAGAGTGCATGAACAGCCTGCCCTAAAGCATGTATCTTGCTGACCACCCAGTCTACTACTGCTTGTCATGTGTTATAATTTAGAATTTTTTTTTTGCAATTTCTATCAATATAAACTGGCGATTTTCATTGTTTCGGCGAGGCGTTGTGCCATTTTCAAAATGTTTGTGCTTTATTTTCTTTATAGAAAGAATTGAGCAGTTGTTTCCACAAGTCACGCCCTCACCTTTCAGGGTGCTATTTTGACGGGCAGTTTGGTATAAACAAGCCTCCTAATTGAAGACATCTCACAGCAAGTGTCTTAGACTCAGCCAGCTCTCTGGGGGTAAAAGAGTAACAACTGTATTTAAGAAATGATTACACACATTTACTGTATATTGCTAACATAAATATAGTGGCTCTTTCACAAATTTGTGGCTCATTCGTGACACATGACAAGAGTTTGGAACTGTTTTTGAAGGTATGAGCTACACCAGCTGGAAATACTGTTCAGTGTTGATAACACGGATAAAATGTAACATATGACGTCACATCAATATTTCAATAGTAATTCCTATATTTCTTGCTTGTGTTAATGTTTGGAATTCACATATATTGATGCACATAAACATTGAATTTTAAATCTCAGTGTATTTAATTTACAGCAAAATAACCTATATGCAAACACTTGTCCTGGTCAGGATCACAGTGTATCCTGGAATCACTGGACACTAGGCTAGGATGGACACACCCTACACAGGACACGGGGGATTTAGAGTGATCAGTTAGCTAGAAACATGTCTATGGACTGTGGAAGGAGACCACTGCAGCCAGAGGAGACCCACACAGACAAAAGGAGAACATGCAAACTCCACATAAACTAAGCCAGATTTGAAACTAAACTCAAACATCCCAGACTCTGTAGTGCAGTAGCACAACCCACCATGCTGCCCTCTTGTTGTTGATTCAGATTTAAATTTATAGTAATTAGAGCAAGGAACATCAAGTATTGAGCAACTTGTCTTAATAACAGTCAAGTTTTTTTGGCACTGGATAATTCAGTAACAATTTAGCAAGCAAGCTGGCAAGGTCATATTTATTTTTACCATACCGTATGTTCATCGCAACAGTAATTGTTTCTTACTGTAGTTAAAAAAAAAAAAAAAAAAAGAACAAACAAACATATAGGTCGAAATATGAAATGCACTGGCCATTTACATCCTATAATTTGAAATACAAAAATATAGAAAGGTCTGTTTTAATGTTTGTGCTTGTATGGTTTGTAAAGCATCTTCCTTGCTGATTCTTGGCTCAGCTCTGGAATGGGGGTCAGTCTGTGTCTCATATGAGAGGTGACTCATCTGTGGGCCTGCTGACCCATATCTTCACCCGGCCAAGGGAGGACAACAAGACTGAGCAGATGCTGAAGCCTGTTGGTCCTGTTACTGTGCCATGAAATCCGTGAGTTTGCTCTCAGCTTCACTCTAACCAGCCACAGAGAAGCTCCCAAGGGGTGACCTCCCATCGTTTCACTGAGCAAAGAGGCAGAGGGAAGTGCTTATGATAATGATGTGTGATGCTGTCTAAGATTCAGTGTGTGGTGTGGCATGGCATTACACCCAGCATGTTTCCACCAGTGGATTGTAATTGGGGACTCCCAGACTGCAGACTTTGTCTTTGGAGGTGAGCTGTTATTTTGAGCATTCATTTGAAAAGCAACTGTCTCTTGAGTCAGCTTTGTTGTAATAAAAATATTTTTTTCCATTGGAATATCAATGTAACTTGAATACATGTAGCGCACAGCATGCTTGCAGGCTGATTATCCTGGGTTATTTTATGCTTGTTTTTTGAATGTTTTAAACTCATTAAAATGCAAATTTTTTTTACAGTAGTTCCCATGCCAAGCTACATTTTGACCACTTGCTGAATTATACCGGTAGTGGACACAAGCTAAATGCTGAATAAATGAAGAATTTTATCCATATTGACAGTTACAACGTCCACACAGACAGTAAAGACAAAGATAATCCTTACTTAATGACTCTGAGCGATCATCTTCACCCCAAGCTGCAGCACGTAATTTTTGGAGGGTTGAGAGTCCTTCAGTATGACAGTACCTATATCATACATGGTTGTCCGGTAGTTTAACAAACACTGATGTTGTCCATACGTCATGATTTTCCTAATCACCAAATCCTAACCAAACTTACTTATGGGATTTTGTTAGGACAGTAAGTTTTGCCCATAGAGTTCTAGGGTAAGCAGTGTGCATTAGCCTGTTAGTGGAAGAAATGAGAAATGGCTGGAAATTATGTCGATTTTGTAGAATTGTCATCACTTTTTTCTGGCAAACTGTTAAGGAAAAGCTCCAAATTACTCAAAATTTCTATTCACATAACCAACATGTGGAAAAATTTAATAAGCATTTATGATTCAACCTACACCATTTACCCTTGGCCAACAGGTCAGCAACAAATAAACTAGTAATATACTATTACTCTCTGAAGTGGCATAAAAATTCAGACTATGCCTGAAGTGCAGTAGTTTTTTGTCAATTATCACATTCAGTTGAACTTGGTATAAATTATGCAGTCCATTGAATCAAAGTTCCGATGATAGGCTCAGCAACTAAGAGCTCAGCTGGCAGGAAATCCAGTGTACCCAGCAGCCCATGAGGACTAGGGTTGCCAACCCCTAATTTATGTGCATTCTCAGCAATGGGCTTTGGCATGTTTAACTGTTTCTTATTATTGATCATTTTCTTTATTAACAGCACAGCTCATATAAAAGCCTTAAAATGAATGCAAGCACATTTCTATTCCCTCACAAACCTGATCCAGTGGAGAGAGAAAGAGTTAAAGGAAGTCACTGGGAGAGACTGGGCATCTCTAGCTTGTTAAAAGTCCTTTCTGCTGCTGCTTTGTTAATGGTGCTTCATCTGTTTTTCATATGTAGTGTGTCCAAGTTTTTTTGGGATATGGAAGATATTATTTATTTTTTTGTTTTATGTAACACCTTAGCTGTTCTTTGTATAAAGTCCAGCACTGTCAAAAAAGATTAAATTGATTTGCTTCCATCTGCCTCAACTGGTAAAAATATTTTAATCCCGCTAGATGTTTAGTACTCAATTTTTAAACAAAGTGACTAAGCGTGCACATTTACGTATTTAACTAAAATGCTTCTGGTTCTCAGCCTTGCTGAAGGGTACAATAGCAAGACTACCTCAAATCACCCATGGAATCTCCCATGATGCATATATCCCTTACATTTTCCTCATGTGGATTTGTGTTAAAGGATTTATCCTTTATTACTCTGCGTGAAATAAAATGATAAAATAATGTCATTGGTGGAATTTTGTGGTTTTGACTAGTTAAATAGTCTAGTGCTGGATAGGTTTGTTAATCTGCTGGTTTCTCAGTGTGCTATGCTGAGAGTGATGAATTAGAAATCGTCAGTGTAAAAATAAATTTTAACCTCAAGAGATGGTTACCGTGGTAACCAGTTGCACCAGCTGCTAGCTGTACAGGTCATGTTGGCTAGTAGCTGACTCGGAGGAATTGAGCTGTTGGATACACATGCATTTGTAATGAACATGTGGAGAGCTCCACTCCACATTCTCTTTGAATGGAGATACACGCATTGCAGCAACTGTGGACACATGCCGCAGTACATTTCTAGAGGCAGCAAGAAGGGCAAATAAACAAATAGATATTCTTAAAACTGCTTAGATGGCAAGTGACCCGTATCTAATTTATGTTAAAGATAATTGATGAATTTACCAATGATTTTTGGTACATATCTGCGTTGACCGTGCACAGTTATTTTGTGTCAGCCAGCAAAATGGAAATTAATCTGCGAAGATCCTCTAAAACTGCGGAACAAAAAACAAATTGGTCTTTCATTAAAGCCAGACCTGCAGATTGTGAATGTACCTTCTCTCCCCTGCAGAACTGATTCTTGCGTCATGCAGTTTCCATAGCACCTTGGCCGGGGCTGCTACTATTCTTTGCTCATTTGCTTAAGCGTTTGCGATTCTTTCGAAAACTGGGCAGGATGATATGATGCACCTTACAGAATCTGTTTACTGGAACTGTTCCCTCAGCAGTACATTTTCTTCTGTTAATGAAAAACAGTTTTTTGTGGGGAAAACAAAAATGTATAATTTACTATATAAAGCTTGAAAAAGCAATACATTTTTTCTCTTGAGAAAACAGTTTTATTTTATGCAATACTCTTTTAAGAAAGCAGAATAATATTACTATAAATACTACTCTGCTCATTGTCCTGAATTCACATTAAAGTTTTTGTTTTTTTATAGCAGGCTGTGAAAATACAATGACAGTTAAAATATAGTTTGGTTGCTGAGTTTCAGAAAACGGACGTGTCATTGTGGTTGTTGCCATAAGAATGGATTTATAGGAATGTTGTAATGTTTGACATTTTGATATTGTGCGGCGATGTTGTAATAAATTTATGTTAATACATCTTAAAATACATCTAATCTTTACAGTAACCAACAATATAAAGTATAAGGTAGTTAGAGTTTTACAGACCTAAATATAATATACAGTATATCACAGCAGTACGTACTTGAAAAGAAGCCAACTTTTTTTGATTCAACTTTTGAATGCTTTACTGTGTTTCTGAGAAATTTTGATCTTTTCCTTACCTCTTTAAAATATTCTGATATTCTGATTCCTTATAACTAAACTTCCATCAAAAATCTGCACTTGATTTCATTTTAGACCCATCTGTTTTCCTGACGGTCCATGGTAATCTTAAAAGTCATCTTCAGCACCAGTTAGAATAGTACCTACTGTACCTTGTCAGCGAGCTTCAATAAAGGATGCTATGAAACCTTAGCATCACAGGTGCCTTAAGGCCTGTTATTCTCCCAAGACAATTTTATGGCCTTTAGCAACTCTTTTTTTGCCGCATCAGCCCACTTGATCAGTGCTCATTACATTTTTTCATTGCACCGATTGACCAGCATACAATTTAGCAACATTGAAACCATACTGAAGGTTGAAAATAAAAATACAATGCAAAAGTACTTTAATTTATAGTTTCATGTTGTCTTCATAAACTAATACTGAACTTGTAAGACAGTTTAAAGCTGTAAAATTAACTCCAGCCTTTTCCACATTTAATGCATAACTTTCACTTTCTTTGTCCATCTACACCTGTAGTGCAGTGTTTGGAGATGACAACCAAGAGAAAGATTATCGGCCGCCTGGTGCCCTGCCGATGCTTCCGGGGTGAAGAGGAAGTCATCTCCGTGCTGGACTACTCCCATTGCAGTCTACAGCAGGTGCCCAAGGAGATTTTCAGCTTTGAGCGCACATTGGAGGAGCTCTATCTGGATGCCAACCAGATTGAAGAGCTCCCCAAGGTAGGTGACAAGATGGGCTAGAACTTCTGGAGGTCCTGACTTTATTTTTCCCCGTAGTTCTTGTTTTCTTTTTTGCTTTGTTGCACAATGCTTTGAAACTTGTTTTAATTTAATAGACATGCAGAGAGTAAAGTGCTTTTAAGAAACAACAAGGCTGTGAGGATTTTTTGGTTAATTGTTAGTCCTGCCTCTGAAATGAAGATCCATAGAAGCAGGTCATACTTGCACAGGCTGTGAGGAAGGGAAAAAAGAAATACAGCACAGAAATAAGTTCAAGTTGGAAGGAAATCTGTAAAACACTATAGAAGTACAGGTCAGTGAGTTAAATTGTATTAAAATGTGTATGTTCTAACCTCTTGTATCTAAACTGGCTGTATTTAAAAGATCTTTTTAATGCAAAATGTCATTTTTTTAAAAAATAGTAAAGAGTCAATTGAACAAAAACTGATTTTTCCTTAAGAGTGGTATTCATAAATAATTCAAAAGTGACTAAATTGTAATTATTTCATATTAATAAACAGAACATTTTTTCCCCTCTGTTGCTCTTCAGAATGTTACATAAGTAGTATTTCACAAGCTGAGTACATATGTGCTGCCTTTAGAAATGTTCAGATCATTTGTATGAGATTGAAGCCTTGAGCTATTCTGGATCCTGCTCTTTCTCTGTGCTGTGCCCCATTATGTTGTGTAGCCAGTAGCTCTGACTGCTGTTAAGGAATGCCAGTAACATACAGTATCTATTGGTGCCACATTGTTCTCATGTGGATCAAGGAGCTGGTTCCTTATATACTGTGAGGTGAAAGGAGTGCTTGGCTTTAAGATGCTTCTGATGAGAGGGATTTATGTTTAAGCATTCAGGCACTGGTTATAAAAGACACAACACATACATTGCATAACATTTGTACATAGTGTATATGACCCTTATTTCTCATTTTCGGCCTCCCTTAAGTCCCCACATTTTAGAATACACATAGTATACTTATCTTCATACCTGAGCTGGATCTGTCTTTCTGGCTGGGTCTGCTCTCTGAAGGGCCAAATCCTTCAGAGGAAAGTTGAAGCAGAATCCCAGGTGGCTCATTTTTTAAAAAAATTGTGTGAATATTTGCCCTTCTAGCTTGCTGTTTGATCGAGACATTGTGAAATGAGTGCAGAAAATACTAAATTTTTCATTAATGAAGGAATATTATCACTCGAGATTCCGGAATTAAGATATGCAGAAGGGAAAAGGGTGATTTTGTAGACTGACTACTATAAAGATGGCGATACACTCTTATTTCGATGTTTTTAACTTGTGTTTAATTACCCTTCTCTCTTTTTATAGCAACTATTTAATTGTCAAGCACTTCGAAAACTGAGCATGCCTGACAATGACCTCTCCAGTCTGCCAACCACCATTGCTAGCCTTGTAAACTTGAAGGAGTTAGACATCAGTAAAAACGGTAAGGTCTTTAATGCATTAAGGTTGTTGTTCAGGTCCAATTCTTTCAAGCTCATGTGCACTTGGAAGCATTAAATAACTTTAATTTTTTTGCTTTAAATAATAATTTAATACCAGCATTACAGTTTGTTTTTAATTATTATTTTACATGCTGAAGACATTCAGTTACTTTGGCAGTAATGTACAAAATTAGTCCTTAAGTTCAGGCTGTTTAGGGAATGAAGTGCTCTATACCCTTCAACCTGTATTCACCACTGAATTCAGGTTTAGATTATACTGTATGCACTTTCAGCAGCCATTGAAAGAAAGAAATTTCTGTAATTTGTGACATAGTATGGATTCTGGTTTTTCAATAATAAATTCTCTGTATTACCCGCAACTCCATAAAAAATTTGAGGTTGGGTCAAATTTGGTAGTTTCATAAAATAAAAGTTTCTGGAATATCCACTCCAATCAGTAACTAAGAAATAAATGAATAAATAATTTTTTTGGGTTGGTGATAGGTACTGGCAGTTGGTGGGTAGTAGAGAATTTCCAGTAAGGTTATGCTTTAGATTAGGTAGATGAGGATTTCTGCCATTTTGTTATAGGAATGCATAAAACTTGTACCCCAACCTATCCACGGCACACCAATTTCATGAGCTGCCCATTTGCACACTGGAAAAACAGTAAGATAGTAACGTTTCTGTGATATATTGCTGCTACGAGATTAAAACCGCAGACCTTTCAGAGTATATTGGCTGTTTCCGTACACATTTTGAGCCCTGTTTGTATGATGTGTAAATGCATATATGTGCATTATTTATTTCTGAAACCAAAATCTCTTTGTTTAGGTATTCAAGAATTTCCAGATAACATAAAATGCTGTAAATGTCTAACAGTTGTGGAAGCCAGTGTCAATCCAATTACCAAGTAAGTTGAATGAATTGAATGAACTGTCAGGGCGCTTTAAGATGTTGTGGATGCAAGTACAGGAATGAAGTAAATGTTGCCCATTGTCTTGAACACATTCAGCAGTTCAGATAGGAGCTACAGCGATTTCAGCAAAAGAGTGTGATAAGTCTAAATGAACACTGAGGTTGTGTTGATCCATAAGCATATATTGTGCCAAGTATAATGGTGATGGCAGAAGTCCCTGTCTAGTGCAAGTATATATTTATAAAGGTTTCTCATATATAGGCATCTTTTACAATAGTTATGTAATTTTTACCGGAAAATTTGTGTAGTGTTGTTAGTTCTCACGAGACACACTTCAGAAAACAGGCCTTTCATTTCAAAATTCAAGCTTTTGTAATGTTCCACCAGGCAAGAGGAACTTCCCTCCAAGGTTGCATGGCTTTTCCTGCAAGTCATTTGCAAAGAAAGCTTTATTATTTAAAACTGAAGTAATAAAATACATTGAACTGTCTTGTAAAAGAATCTGTTTATAATATGTTTATATCGCTGTATGATTTGATTTATTTTTGTATCTCAAAAAGTATGACTATAGACTGGAATAGAATAGCATGATACATGAGAGAAAATTAGCAAAAAAGGCAATTTTGTTATGTACATGATTTTAAATATGTCACAGACCAAGTTGCCATCTGTCATAAAAAGAAGGAGACAGAGCCTTTGCAATCCTTGTACCTCTGCAGTGGTCCCTTCCCTTAGGTTTGTAGATGTGTACATTTAAAAAAAAAAAAAAAAAAAAAGACAATATACATTGCCCGGCCAAAAAAAAAAGTTGCACATTCTAATATTTCATTGGACCGCCTTTAGATTTGATTACGGCATGCATTCGCCATGGCATAGTTTCAATAAGCTCATGCAATGTCACAACATTTATTTCCGTCCAGAGTTGCATTCATTTTTTGCCAAGATCTAGTATTGATAGGAGAGTTGGACCTCTGCGTAAAGTCTTCTCCAGCACATCCCAAAGATTCTCTGTGGGGTTAAGGTCTGCACTCTGTGGTGGCCAATCCATGTGTGAAAATGATGTCTCTCTCTTGCTCCCTGAAGCACTCTTTCACAATTTGAGCCCAATAAATCCTGGCGTTGGAATGTGCCCGTGCCATCAGGGAAGAAAAAAATCCATTGATGGAAAAACTTGCTCATTCAGTATACAGGTGCTGGTCATAAAATTAGAATATCATGAAAAAGTTGATTAATTTCAGTAATTCCATTCAAAAAGTGAAACTTGTATATTAGATTCATTCATTACACACAGACTGATCTATTTCAAATGTTTATTTCTTTTAATTTTGATGATTATAACTGACAACTAATGAAAGTCCCAAATTCAGTATCTCGGAAAATTAGAATATCAATTAAGACCAATGCAAAAAAAAGGATTTTTAGAAATGTTGGCCAACTGAAAGGTATGAACATGAAAAGTATGAGCATGTACAGCACTCAATATTTAGTTGGGGCTCCTTTGGCCTGGATTACTGCAGCAATGCGGCGTGGAATGGAGTCGATCAGTCTGTGGCACCGCTCAGGTGTTATGGGAGCCCACGTTGCTCTGATAGTGGCCTTCAACTCTTCTGAATTGTTAGGTCTGGCATATTGCATCTTCCTCTTCACAATTATGGTAGAAAAAAGGGTGGCCTGGTAATAGGGACGCCACAATCTGAAGTTGTAGAAACAAAGCCCATTCAAAACTGTGGGGAGATTCACAAGAGTGGCCTGCAGCTGGAGTCAGTCCTTCCAAGAGCCACCACGCACAGATGTATGCAAGACATGGGTTTCAGCTGTCTCATTCCTTGTGTCAAGCCACTCTTGAACAAGAGACAGCGTCAGAAGCGTCTCGCAACAAAAAGGACTGGACAGCTGCTGAGTGGTCAAAAGTTATGTTCTCTGATGAAAGTAAATTTTGCATTTCCTTTGGAAATCTGTGGATTCTGTGCCTCTCCTCTCTTCTTCCAGACTCTGGGACCTTGATTTCCAAAAGGAAATGCAAAATTCTTTTCATCAGAGAAGTACTTTTCAGACGTATGCAAGACATGGGTTTCAGCTGTCTCATTCCTTGTGTCAAGCCACTCTTGAACAGAGACAGCGTCAAGCGTCTATAACAAAAAGGACGCTGGACTGCTGCTGAGTGGTCAAAAGTTATGTTCTCTGATGAAAGTAAATTTTGCATTTCCTTTGGAAATCTGTGGATTCTGTGCTTCTCCTGTCTTCCTCCAGACTCTGGGACCTTGATTTCCAAAATGCAAGAATTTACTTTCATCAGAGAACACATCAGCGAAGTCCAGTCCTTTTTTGTTTGAGGCAGCTTCTGTTGCCGTCTCTTGTTCAAGAGTGTGACACAGGGAATAGAGACAGCTGAAACCCATGTCTTGCATACGTCTGTCGCGTGGTGGCTCTTGAAGCACTGACTCCAGCTGCAGGCACTCTTTTGTGAATCTCCCCCACAGTTTTGGATGGGTTTTGTTTCACAATCCCCTCCAGATTGCGGTTATCCCTATTGCTTGTACACTTTTTTCTACCAATTGTGAAGAGGAAGATGCAATATGCCAGACCTAACAATTCAGAAGAGTTGAAGGCCACTATCAGAGCAACGTGGGCTCCCATAACACCTGAGCGGTGCCACAGACTGATCGACTCCATTCCACACCGCATTGCTGCAGTAATCCAGGCCAAAGGAGCCCCAACTAAATATTGAGTGCTGTACATGCTCATACTTTTCATGTTCATACCTTTCAGTTGGCCAATATTTCTAAAAATCCTTTTTTTTGCATTGGTCTTAATTGATATTCTAATTTTCCGAGATACTGAATTTGGGACTTTCATTAGTTGTCAGTTATAATCATCAAAATTAAAAGAAATAAACATTTGAAATAGATCAGTCTGTGTGTAATGAATGAATCTAATATACAAGTTTCACTTTTTGAATGGAATTACTGAAATGAATCAACTTTTTCATGATATTCTAATTTTATGACCAGCACCTGTATTCAGGTAGTCAGCTGAGCTCATTTTTTGGGCACATAACGTTGCTGAACCTAGACCTGACCAACTGAAGCAACTCCACATCATAACACCAAGTTAAATCCAGGTATTGACTTTTTTTTGCCGGGCAGTGTGTGTGTTAAGATATGATAACTTTAATGGCCATATGTTTACACCAACAAAGAATATGAATTTAAGTCTCCAGAGCAGATCTGACTTTGTGGAGCTAGTTTTAAATTTTGTCAATCTTTTTTGATATAACACAGGGATTTTGCATGTTTCCTTGGAAGTGAATTTTTGTTACTGTCATAAACTACATGGTCCATATTCACTCTACCTGTATTGCTTACATGTTACACATCACAGCTGTGACATACAAGTAATGATATAATCTGGATATAAGTGAAACTTATGATTTTTTTCCCCATTTAATGGTAATCAAGTGTTCTGTTTAAGAGAATTCACTTTATGAGCAGATCTTCTGGAACAAATTAGTTCAGGGATAAAGAGGAAAGCCTGTATATACTGTATATTCTCTATGTGTGTGGATACATTCTTGTGCTTTATTTTACAAACATCCAAGTTTCCAGTACCTGTACAGTACACTTGGCCTACTTGTCCAGTATGGCAATTTATTTTTAGTTGCATTTCATTAGCTTTGGACCGTCTTGTGGATTTTATTTTCCTAATAATATGTGAAGTGTCAACACTATCTTATATATAGAGTAGAACACAGCACACTGAATAGTTGTAAACTTATGTATTTTTTTATTTTGAGTAAAATATATTTAAATGCTGCTTCACGGTCATGTATCTTTCATTTGATAATTTGGGAAAGATGATAATAATAATGCACAATGTATTTAAACAAAGCAGTCCTACTGGGAGAACAGCTGAGATAAGACCACGGCCCACTGTTGTTACCTTTCCTGGGTTGTTTCTGATCATGGTTAGAAAACCCATAGAGTTTTACACTGAAAACTCCCGGAGCTAAGTTACTACTCTGGGGTGATTTCTGCTTTTAACACGATCAGTTTTCCCAAGGGTGAGTAATGACCCGAATCAGGAATCCACTGAGCATTTACTGGGAAGTTTACAACTGTGCCCTTTCTGCCGAGTGCATACATATATCAGAAAAACCAACTTATTCGATTAAGTAACACACAAAAATGGCTGACAGACCATTCACTTCACATATTGCTCCACTCTTAAAGCAATAGTTTTATATTCCTAATACAAACACAAACAAACATTTCACCTAATGAGGTAACTGTAATTACTGTAATCACTTAAAATGCTTTTAACTTGTCTGGTGAGTAGTTTATAAAGTGTTACAAGAATAATGTTGTATTTGTAATGATATTGCCTTTCAAAAGAATTGTATGCATTTTATATAACATTTTAAACTAAGTATGCCCTCCTTTTTTACTTTTTCATGTTTTTGTATTTAAATTTTTTTGCACTTTTTTAAAAAATATGTGCAAGATAACTGATATGCAGAAGCCATACCCCCCCCCCCCCCGCGCACGTGTGTTGGGTGGGTGGGTGTGGAGGGGGCTTCTGCATGGTGCAAATTACATTTGCTTGTAAGTCTTAATCTCTTGTAAAAGAGAAGTTCTTTTCTTTTAAATATATCTCATCCCAGTTTCAATTCCTATAATATTATTGCACTTTACATTTCTGTTTCATTTACAGTTTTACAGTCTTTAGTGTACAATAAATTTGGTCAACATTTACAGTGTTTGTAGTTTTTTTTCTGGCTTTAAAATCTATGTGGAAGCCCTTCACGAGATTAAAATGATCTCCTCAATTTCCGATCTGAGTTCTTCTGAGGGGTTGGACTGCTCAACTCCAGAGAGGCACTGTGTCTGCTCTGACTGCCCCATCTTTCCTCAGGCTCCCTGATGGTTTCACGCAGCTCCTCAACCTGACCCAACTCTTCTTGAACGATGCCTTTCTGGAATACCTACCGGCAAACTTTGGGAGGTGAGAATGGCTGTATTGGCTTAGGCATGATTGGATTGCTTTGTTTCTTGTTTGAGGGTTGTATTGTGACCAGTGCACTTTGATAGGTGCCTGTGATTCCCAAATGCAATTGTAGGGCAGATATTCACTTATTACTGCTCTGTAATCAAAAAAGATGGTGACTACTACTTGCCTGAGGTTTACACTGAACAAATCTGGTAAAGCTTCCCACACTGCAGTTAATGGCAAAAAAGTTTCTTTAGAGGAAATTAAATCTATTATTTATTAAGATTTTAGTCATGTTTCCCTGGGTAGGGATATCCATGTTCTGAACTAGAGACTACCGTATCTGTGAGATTGCATTCTACCTGCTTTTTGGTGAAAGTGTACATCTTTTTATACAAGAGTGACAGTGCCAGCGTGCGGTTGATTTTTAATTGCATTTTTTTCAGACTTTCTAAATTACGCATTCTTGAGCTACGTGAGAATCATCTAAAAACTTTGCCAAAGTAAGTGTCATCTTAAGAAGTTTGACTGATATACTAGTAAATGGTTTAAAATGAAATAAAATTTTAAGCTGTCAATGAAAAATATCTGTTTTGTATTTATAAGTAATAACTTGTATATTTTAGTCGGTAGCATGACAAATGTACTTTAAACTAAACAGATGACTTAAATATGTGTAAATAGTTTTGACTTTTTAGCATGTGTTTGAGAATACTAAGGATTTTTAGCTTTGTAATAACTGTTGCCTCACAAAACGTGATCTAAGGACTAGGAGAAAAATAATTCCCGTTTACAGTCTAGATATCGTATACTTCCTGTATTTTTTCATTTGTTGTCATTACTTTTGTTTGTTTGCCTTTTCCTAATTATTTACATAGCAACTCCATTTTTGCTGGAAAAGAGAACAGCTTATGCACAGCTTTGTTCCATTACTGCCATCCTCACAGTGTCAGTTGCTTGTTCCAGTGCACTTGGTATAACTTAAACACCTTGAAATGCAGAACACTGCTTTTCCATGTACAGGTTAATGTGAGCATTGACACCTTAGCACCCAGTAAGTCTACATAGCCAGCATGAATCAGTAAATCAGAAGAGAGTAAAACGATTCCATAAAATATGGCGAGTCTGCGTCATTTTTGTGATGACACATAAGGAAATAGTCCTTTAATTTACATTTGTCACAGTCAGTTTGTGCTAAGAGTGTGACCTCATGGGAACTGTTTAATTTACACAATGAACATTGTGCTACATGTCTGTCTCACTGATGGACACGTAATTCAATGACACATAGCTCAGAAATGAAAAATCAGTTTATGACTGGAAAAAATGCCACCTTACGTTTGTTTTCTTTCGTCATCTAACTTTGAGAAATTTAAAGTGCCTTTATTTCATTAGAAGTAAAACTGTGGAAATTGCATTCAACAATGGGAGCCATCAATCTGTCTCTAGTGGGAGACATGGGTTATAGAACAAGGTGACCTTCTGTAACAGTCTGTTTCTTTTGTCTTGTGTCTCAGTGAAATGTGAAAGCAACAAGTTTTAGTATCCGTGATATTTCACAACATAAAAAAGGCACTTTCTCTTCATTATAGCATTTATGTGAGTGTTTTTGAAATCGCTCTGCTGCCAACATCATGTGTAAAGTCAAAGCCATGTCTGTTATCGCACAAATATATTTTAGGTTGTTGTCATTACTTCTAAAAATAGTAAAAACATCAATATACACAGAATTAAAATACGTAATGTGCAATGTCCCCCCATCTCATAAATCCCTTGTATGTCACCTCATATTTGTGCATGTACATGCAGTATGTGCCTATGTTATTTTGTTGTGCTGTACGATTGATTTAGTTAGTGTTTTGACATTTATCAACAATGTTATCTGTTTTATCTGATGAAAGCATTAAGTCTGTGATTTCTTACCAGAAAAAGTGATTTTAGTGGTGCTGAAAATAAAAAGCAAAATTGATTTAGAAATGCAAGTGAAAATACTAAATGAAAATCCAATACTGCATTCACTGGTATTATTTTAGCCTGAATAATGTGTGAAATTGGTGAAAAAAATACAACAGCTCTGTTATACATCACATTTTAGGCATGTTCACTGTTTATATATTGCTGTGGTTTATAGTAAATAAAGTAGAAAGGGATTTCTGACTTACTAGAAAATCATTGAAACCAATTTCTGTTGCAAGTCAGAGAAAACTGTGTGTCTACATTTTACTCTTTACTGTTCTTGTTTACTGTTAAAATAAAGTCGCAGCTTATTTGCACATGCCATTTGGATCCTTGTCTGTAAGAAGCTTGAAACAGTGACAGTATTTGAGGCTTTTACTGTTTTGTAACAAATGTCTTTTTATGTTTCTCTAGTTTACAGCATATATTGTACATGAGCATATTTGCCACTCATCAACAGGGTTTTTATGTACTTTAATCAGTATATGTTGTTATGCTTTGCATGTTATTTGCACAGAAGAGCACTACTATTACATGCCTGGGAGTTCATCAAGAGCCATTTTCTTCTTCTTTAGGGATTAATTTTAGCAAATTGTGGCATTTTGTCCATTCCAGGATCTGAGGCTGTTTCCCCTTGCTTCCTGCAGGTCAATACACAGGCTGACACAGCTGGAACGATTAGATTTGGGAAGCAATGAATTTGCTGAGCTGGTAAGTAAAAAGGGGCACCAGTCAATTCAACTGCCATCAGTGCACAGGAACTTCTACCCTACAAAACCCAGGGGATTTGCTCTAACCCCAGCATGGCTAGCCACTCATTAGGCCTTCAACTCTCTTTTATTACACAGCCCCACACAAATGATTCAGAGGACATTTTACAATGGCACAACAGAGTATTCTGCACTGAGCAGGTTTGAATTGGCTTGAGGAACTTCAGTAAACAATGGCAGGGAATTTATCAAGCATTTCAGCCAAATCCCTCAGCACTACTTGGCCCCAGCTATGAAGGATTAATTTAGTGTATCTCCTGATCAATCGTTCAGTCACCACGCAACACACGACTACTGTGTCAGGGGAATGTGTACAGCTGGAACTCCAGATTTACTTGTAATTGGAACTTCTGTTGATAATGGTTGATTTTATAGAAGCATCACTGAGAGTAAGTTCTCAAGATGGTGGGGTTGTTGTCTTTGAGCCTTGCACTGTGGAGCGATATGTAATGATGTTTGCCAGTGCGAATGTAAGTGTTAAAGAGAAGTGCAGGTGCCTTTTGCTTTTATTGATTGCAGACAATATACAGTCAAAAGGTACAGTTCTCAAAGTGTTGTTTTTTGTACCTCATGCCATGATTGTGTGATGGGATTTTGCAGGGTTGCCCTGGGGTCTCAGATGTAATTGTTCTCCTGGGGTTTTTCTCTGAAAGCTGTAAACCTCAGCAGGCAGGTCTGTCATTTATACGAAGGCTTGTTGTGTGAAGCACATAAAACGTCACATCAGAGACAAAGGGCACGAGTTGCTAAATGTCTCTGGAGTATGTATTTACAGGTTGTACGTGCAGCAAAAACTTCTTACTTGTGCATTCATGCTTTTCAAACATTATTGAAATATAGATTTGTTCTGATGACATCTATAGCTAAGATGTATTCACTGCAGCATTACTTTTGCTAATGGCAAAAGGTCTACTATTAAAAAAATGGTGTGTGGATATACCGTATTGTTTGTCCTGTTTGCAAGAACCAAAAACCAATTTTTGACGTGTTTAATTGGCACTTTGCAGTACTGTACTTCAGCACTTGCGCGTAGTGATGTACTGCTAGAATTAGAGATGCACTATGGTGTGTGCGTGTGTCTGTGTGTTTGTAAGAGATGGAGAGTGAGGGAAAAAGCTGTTCTTGTAGATTATCTAGGGTTAGGGTTAAAAATGAGTTTCGACCACACAAGAAAACTTATCTCCCTGCTCATTTGGGAACTGTTACTCAGATGACATTTCTTGCTGCTGAATGTTTGATTGTTTCTCTGAGTCATGAAGGATGAATGGATTTTTATCAGCCCTACTCAGGCTTCACTGTTGGCCTTCAAAAAAGACTCCACACTTCTGTTTAACTGACTCCACTTAGAGTTCCTAAATGAGCAAGAACTATGCCTTCTCTAAAGTGAGAGCTAGAAGACAAGACACTGCTAAACATACATCATTCCTGCTAATTTCCTTACATTTTTCTTTTCTTTCAGCAGTTTTTTCATAAAAGTAATTGAAGTTCACTCTTAAATGAATTAACTTATTTCAAGTAGCTTTAAATAAAATATTAACTAGAATTTAAACTAGAATGTCTAGTAAGGCCTCTTGTTTTTCATGTGCAAAGTTGAAACATTAAGAGTAAAACAATAAATAAATTATTTGTACATATATCAGTAATTTATTTAGAAAATGGAATATAAATTGTTTATTTGTAATGTTATATTACCAGCAAATTTATAATGGCATTTTCATATTTACTCTCTAGCTACTACAATGACAATGCATGCATACACACACACACACACACACACACACACACACACACAGTATATATAAGTTAGCTAAATTTAGAGTAATACTCTAATGTAGCAATTAATATTTAGGAATAATAATATCTGTATACAAACTTCTGTTGTCTGACCGTAAATTTCATGTGAAAGATTTTCTCGAATGGTCTCTTAAATTACAAATGTGTTCTCCAACAGACACTGAAAGTTTGCCTGGTATTAGCAGTCTTTGACAACAAAAAAGGAAACATGCAGAAAGGCAAAAGGCCAAAAGGATATACATAAACCCAGGAAGCTCTTGACATGGACCAAGGATTTAATCTCTTTTCAGGAGGCTTTGATTACTGTCCAGGGTTTGTCATTGTGTTGTTTGCAACAGACTAAATGAATACAACAAGGACAAGAGGAAAGGAAATACACTCCCAACTGTTATTAAATTATTTTTTAATACATACAGAAGAATTACAAGTTTGTGGTAAAAGTATTGTGGGGATTTTAAAAATAGTCTTGCCTTGTTATGTCGTCCACATCCATTTAACAAACTTTTGTCGAGGTGAGATCGGTGACTTAAGAGGGGCATGTTAGAATGGTGTGAAGTAGCTGATTCAAACTTCTACAGATGTATACACTGTGTGTGTGTGTGTACACGCGCGCATACAGTATAAAGAATATCATCTTCCAAAATTCAGCTGACAGTCTGGCTGAAGTGCTCACTGAACAATTGTAAGATTTCTTCATGTGACACAGACACACAGACACATAAATATCTTTCTTTTTTAGGGCTTAGACAAAATGCCTTCATTTGATTGACATTTTACAGCAGAATGATAAGAAATAAGATAGAACTGCATATAATGAATAATAAACTCAACTTCAGCAGCAGTAGGTGGATGTGGGCATGCTAGAGAAAACTAGCTTACATCAGATCATTAGTGTGGCATCAGAGACCATCATTAGCTGCAAATGGTGGCATAATGGGGTAGAATTGCATAGGCAGCAACACATTCCATGCATGAGTTTGGGCTCAGTGGTTGTTCACGTTTTTGTATTTTGATTTTTGTGCAGCTGATTACACGTCCCAGGAATTTTAGCAGCTTGGCACATAAACCCTTCTGCATTCCAGTTACATGTCTTGTCTGAAATGGAACCAATTTTAAACTCTGATTTCACATTTCTGCTTTTCTTATTTTGGTTCTAAATGGCTGTGGCATGCATAATAACAGTAATGTATCAAAGAGCTTGGCTTTATTTTACTGAACAGGTCATTTGTAAGTCAGGAAAACTGTTGTGACAATGATTTAATGGAAATTCCAAAAAACCTGATAAGACCCACTTAGATTATACAAAACTGGCTTTTGGTGGTATCCATCTATACTTAATAGAAGATTAGAGTTTTCAGGAATTCATCTGCTTTTGATAAAAGTGCAACATTACTTTAAAATATGTTAGTGCTGTGTTTGTCATACGTTTAGTAAATATTAAAACAAAAAACACAACAGACCTGTCCCTGAGGCATGGATAAATGTTATGCATGAGAGTGATCTCAGTGAGATGTAAATTGAGTATGGCAGCCCTAAAAGATGTGTGTTGCATCACATTACCTTTCTATCACATTCTCAGACTGAGACAGGTACACAAGGTGCCCTGGAATTAATTGAAAAAGCTCTGCTATCTGTGTGTGTAAAATCAGTATGGACAGGCTTAGTAGGTTTGCATCAAATATAAGCTATTCAAAATAAACCTTGTTTGCTTTTAATTCTTAAATTTACAGGTGCTGTCCCTGGTATAAATGGCTGTCATGTAACTGATTAGCAGATATTTTTATCTACAGTGATTTTAAATTGTACCTATTTTAACAGCTGACTACATTTGTAGAGTACCTTGCTCACAGGCAAAATGATATATTTGTGGACTCTAAACTAATAACATTAAAGTTGGAAGCCTGTACTCTGCTGCAGTTTATACTTTGAGGAAAAAAAAAAGTCCTAATGATGTTGTCTTCATCTTAATATCGCTGCATGTTGCTGCATGATTTTGTGCTAACCTGTTTGATGTTTCAGCCAGAGGTCCTGGAACAGATGCATAACCTGAAGGAGCTGTGGATGGACAACAACTCGCTACAGACAGTACCTGGGGTAAGTGGGCAAATGTCTCAAAAGAACCCAGCGATGTGAAACTGATGAAGTTAGCTTTTGATTTTACATGTTGAAGCTCTTTCAGTCTGAATTCTCTGATATCTTCAGAATCTCCCAGTATAAAATTGAGGAATCTATGTGTCTCTTTATGAGTAATCATATTTAAAGATGTACTATAAATTTATATAAGTCCTTTCATTTCAAAACACCAACAAGGTGAAGCTATAGTTACCTCATCATGTACTGAGCAATTTAAATCCTTCTTACAGCCCTGCCCTTGCCTTTCTCATTCTTAGCCATGCAGACTTCTGTAATACCATTCACCTTCTTACTCCCTCTGTGTTCTTCTACAGTCTGTAGGGAAGTTGAGGCAGCTGAGGTACCTGGACTTAGCCAAGAACAGAATTGAGACCCTTGACTCAGAAATCTCGGGGTGTGAGTCCTTGGAAGACCTCCTCCTGTCCTCCAACATGTTACAGCAGTTGCCTGATTCCATAGGTAAGGACAAGTGGACATTTCAGTGACCACTACATGGTGCTCAGCTATATGTCCGTGTAGAAAATATGAGGTACCAGTCATCTGGTAAAGGGGCATTTAGGTCACTCCTCTCTGTGCTAGATTATGTTCATAATTTACTCTTTAATGAGTTTGTTAGTCATTTTGATCAAGTCCTTATCTGAGATTTCACTTAATAATTCTGTATACTATAATGATTTTTCAGTTACAAAGATAAAGTACATATCGTGTTTTTCTGGACCATAGATACACATTACATATAAACATACAATCACCCTCATTAGTTCAAACCCCCATTTATGGGTACCATATACAAATTATTTTCCTTAATGTCTAGTTAAAGCAGTTTCTGATGCGAGAAAAAGAAAAACTGCTGAATGTTTGCAAAAATTGATTAAAAAAAATTGCTACTACAACAAAAATTGAGTTAATAGAGAAGCTAAAGTAGAATTACAGTGACTCAAGGTACTGAATAAATGTTTATGTTTAGAATTGTTTTCTGTTTTTTTACATACAACCTATAATGTAATATTAAATTAATTTTATTGTATATACTATATTATTGTATTATTTTATAAGTTTACTGTGGTCTACAATAACAAAGATTGGCTCTATACTGTCAGTTTGTCAAAATTCCCAATAAAGGCAAACTCAGCAGTTCAGAATTATATACAGTACATTCACACAAATACCACTAAAACACTGTGAAATGCCTATATAAATAACTACCCATCATCATTCTCTCTTTCCTCTCCTCTCAGCAGTGACCATTTAGCATTTGGCCACAAGGCTACAGTAGATCCCTCACTCACACAGACTATTCAGATTTTATTCTCTTGGATTTTGAACCTTTTGGAGGGTTTTGGAAATGTATACTCTATGGCCAAAAGTATATGGACACTTTCTAATTATAGAGCTGAGCTGCTACAGCCACACCCATACAGCACACAAACACATTCTAGAAAATTGTGTGCTTTCAACTTTGTGGCCACAGTTTGGGGAAGCTCCTTTCCTGCTCCAGCATGACTGTGCCCCAGTGCATAAACAGAGTTCAATAAACACATGGTTTGTCCAGCTTGATGTAGAAAACCTGAGTGGCTGCACAGAGCGCTGACCTCAACCTGAATAAACGCCTTTGAGATTAACTGAAACGGTGACTACGAACCAGGCGTTTGCGTCCGACCTCACTGATGGCCTCAAAATCTGGTGGAAAGCCTTCCCAGAAGATGGAGGCTGTTATACAGTAGCAGCAAAGGGGGAACAACTCCATATTAATGCTCATGGGTTTGGAATGGGATTATGGGTCCAGATATGGGTGTCCACATACTTTTGATCATACAGTGTAGATGAAGTTAATATATTTCACAGTATGAGCACAGGCACAATAACAGAGCAGTTACTATGGACATCTAGCAGGGACAACACAAGCAAAAAATAAAGGAATTTTAAAATGACAATACATTACAGATGGGGTGGAGTTTTAGTTTGTTTTAGTTGATTTTGCTTTAAAAAAAACGAGGGTGTGTTCACGTAAAAAAATATATGTGTAACTTCAAACTTAAACCAAAGTTTTGTTATAAAAACAATTGTTCCATCAGGAAGATTTAAATAGGGACAATGTATACTGGGAGATGGGTGTAATGAGATTAATCTTTTCCCATGAACATTCACTGCACAGCACTGTATTACAGCGGCGTGTGCTATGGCTGTCGGGTGTAAATGTATATACTACATGGCAGTCCTGTCAATAAACATTAAAGACAAACACCTTTGTCCTAGAAGAATGAAGTAGTGTTTCAGCAGACAGTTTTCTTGTCTTATTGCATAACCACGTGTTAATTAATTTTACTTTGTTGACTGCATGCACAAGGGCAGAGGAATGCTAACACAAGCTAATGGTTTATCAGAGTTTAAAACTGGGAACTCAACAGATCTCAGGGGTATCACAAGTGCGACAATGTATAAATATCTATATATGAATTTAGCTGAATTTAGTAAAACAGGTTATCACATAGTAGAGAGGTCTAAAATGTAGATTAACTTAATTATACTCAGAGATTTGGAAGTTTGCCTTAATATGTCTGTTTTGTTATGATGTCCCACTATTTCCTACATTTCACTTTATAATCCCTGTAGTAACAATATAAATACTTGAAGTCAATACATGTTTCAATGGCAGGAATGCTGAAGAAGCTGACAACTCTAAAAGTTGATGATAACCAGCTGACCTCACTGCCCAGCACCATTGGAAGGTGAGTGCACCAGGGGAGCACTCCTTGATGATCAGGCTGAAAGGCCTGCTCAACTTTTCTCAGATCAAAGTCCCTGAATTTCCCTCAAAAACAACTGAACAATATATCAATATAATTAGATACCAGAAAGGATAACTGCAATTTTTTGTCATTTATTATAAAAATAGCCATCCGCTTTGTATTGACAGTTGAAATTTAAGGTATGACAAACTGTCCAAGTTAGCCATATAACACTGTTGCTTCATTCCTGAAATAATAGCTTGTATATCTTTCATATATTTTTTGCCAAGCTCAGATTGCCCATAGGTAGTGAAAGTTAAACCAAGATGTCTGGCATCTGATTGGCATGAATATTTTGGATAGTGAGAAAAGTACATTGCTTCTAATGTCAAAAATTACAGGCAGTGTTAATCATTATATATTGGTCTTAATACTGTACTTATCCAAATTTTCTGGGTCTCATATTTTTATCAGTGTTCTTACTGTTTGAAAAACCTCATTTTAGAGATTCTAACATATACTTTAATAGCCAGTTAAAACAATGGGTGGGGTTTACAGAAAAAATAATTTTGAGACATTGCCACATCTTTGCTTTTGGGAATGATGTCATATTATCAAGATCTTCAAAATTGAGTAAAACCAGATTAAATGGATAATTAAATCAGCTTCTCTTTTTAGTTAATGATTATATACTACTGAGCGCAAAGGCTGATTTGCAAGGGAGGAATATTTCTCCGAGTTCTGTGTAGAAAGATTATTCCTTTGTATAATAAGAGGGAAATCCGGGGGTAACGTCTGAGTGCACTGTGATTCTGAACTTCCTTTCATTTCAAGCATCACCCGTCACACTCATCAGCAGCACATCAGCAGCCTTGCGCCTGTGATATTGTATTCTGTGCATCTCTTTCTTGGTTTGTCATTTGTCGGTTTGTGTGTTGTGTTTATTATACATGCATCTAAAATGGGCCACTTAGTGGACGCGGCAAATTCGGGTAAGTTGACTGAAAACACCCCCCACACCACCCCACCTGTTCAACACACTCTTACTCGTGTTTATATACAGTAGGCTAGTGTTCACCGAGGAGACACCTGCATTGTATATTGCAATGACATTATTTAAGACATGCATATGGAAGGCCAGCTGGTCATGTCTCACCAATGTACTGCTAATGACTGTACTGCCTTTAATAAATACAAATTAAGTCTGTCTGACCATGTTGCATTTGCACGGATTTGCTTTACATTCCAACATCAGACTCAGAGCTAATATACTGTACAGAGCACACGGACAGCAGGCTATTGGATGACCAAACCTTAAACTCAAATTAAATGAAAATGTTTTCGTGTCTGTCAAAAATATATTTTTTAAATGAGATATTACATAATCATTATATTAATCACGCTGCAATGTATTTGACAACATGTGCATTATCCATCAATACTTGTAATTTCTGCATGCCAGTTAGGATGATATTAGAAAAGGAATAATTACGTGTTAGTACATTATAAAATATGCATAACAACCTATGGCATTAAAAACAGAATTGATGGCTGTTAAAGTGAATTTGTATTTTTCATCATAGATATTTTCTGTCCTCTGTATATATATTCTGTTCCTCTTTATATTTTGCATTTTTGACAATCTGCGCTCCAAATCAGTGGCTGAAACCAAAAAACAATTTGGACTGATTTGGAATGTAGATTTCATTAATTATGTGGGACTCACAAAATCATTTTACTGAAATAGATGAAGCTGCTTTGTGTTGAACTGATTCCTATTTGGTTTTATTTGTTATTGTACAATTATTTCATATATAATAATATTCACCTAAATACTGCTAAAGAATTATTGGAGAATTAAGGCTTTGTGGTAATGTAAGGCTTAATTTTGTGATTTTGTTGTTAGTATTGTAATGCCTGAAAAACAGTTTGAATTTTAAGAAATAAAGCTTAAATGCATTATGCTCCTTTTTAGTTTATCGCTTTTAGAAGAGTTTGACTGTAGCTGTAATGAACTGGAGTCCCTTCCGCCAACCATCGGCTACCTACACAACCTTCGAACCTTTGCTGCCGATGAGAACTTCTTGGCAGAGTTGCCCAGAGAGGTAAGACTAAGTTGGCTTGCTTGTATATAAAAATACAAGATATAAGATAAGCTAGGAGTGAGCACAAAAAGTTGTGAAGTAACAGGGAACTACATAGTGCCTGATTACAGTATTTGACCGACATGATTGTCATGAGAATGAGGCAGCAAGGAGCAAGTAATAATATTCTGTAAAAGCTTTAGTAGCTTGATCTAAACCTGGCCTGAAAAAAAAAACAACAATTACATGTACATGTGCAGTGACTACAAGTGTAATACCCTTTTTTGTTTCATCCTTTGATTTCTGTGTGGGTTTGTTTGCAGATTGGGAATTGTAAGAATGTCACGGTCATGTCCTTACGCTCCAACAAGCTGGAGTTCCTGCCAGAAGAGATTGGACAGATGACCAAGCTGCGTGTTCTCAATCTCAGTGACAACAGGTACCTTCGCCCTATCATTGTTCATTTCAAAGGTTGTCTGCAATGTTGACACTCATGCAACCTTTTCCAAATTTATTTATGTTGCAGCGTAGCCATGGCAGTTAAATATAACATTGAGTAGGAAGCTCATTACTATAGAGTTTGTTACTTAAATTACATTAAGGTTTATGTGCTGCTGTTGGGTATGGCTTAGCACTGTTTCAATATACTGTCATTTTGTATGTATATTATATAGACATAATTATTTGAACTGAATTCAGGATCTAGCAGGGTTAGTACACAGTATAGGTAAACTGGGATGCCTGTGCTATTATTTTTTTTATGTCACTTATGGAAGGCCTTGCCACCTTGGAAAGGATATCCCCCAGGAAATTAGGAAAGCTGTTTATGTGAGATTTTTGGATGTTGTGTCTGTGTGATCCAGGATAATTAAGCCCAGTGACACATTAGGCATTCTGGAGTTATTTTGTACAGCCATGGTCAAGGATAGAGACCGCTGTAGGCCAGGAGCTGTCTTGGCTCAGGTCCATTTTGCGAGACTCCTTGCTCTGCTGTGTGCCTATCGTCATTCCACTGTTCTGCATGTTGCTCCTACATTTGGCTAAGTAGGTGGTTACTTGCAGTGTTGGTGGTTAACTATTTTAAACAAGCAATTTTGTACTATTTACCACTGAGCCTTGTCTTGTGTATTATTATCAAAGTGCTATTTAAAGGTAAATATAAGGCTAATACATGGAGTGCTATTTTGGATTTGTACACTATAATGAGATATGCTCTGTATTTATTTACAAAGATGCAAGAGTAATTTTCCTGGTTATGTTCTTGCTATATATTTGGTTAAAAATCTTTCAGACCCAATCTGTAAGGATAATGATCATTTCAGGATTAATAAAGAATTTAGGTTGCATATTAAAAGGAGGCAGAATCTCATTCCTAACTGGAATTGCTTTGGCTATTAGCAAGAAAAGCACCCTTATCTTCTGAGAACTGGATATGAGTGATTTCTTATGAAATTAAATTGCGTATCTTGTCTTTACTCACAACTGCATTTATGTTCTTGTTTTTTCAACAGGTTAAAAAATTTACCATTTAGTTTCACAAAACTGAAGGATCTTGCTGCACTTTGGCTGTCAGACAATCAGGTGCGTTATACATAATTACTCTTTTCAAGGTATTTCCTGTTTATTATCTCTTTTTTCAGGTGTACACAATGCATATAAAATAATGACTCTAAATTTTACAGTATATCAGTATATTTACTATGTAAATGTTCTTACTGATATGAAGACATGCACAGTATTTTAAGCATACAAGTTTAAAATTCAGATACACATCAATGACTTTCAATTCCTGTGTTTCAATTCAGTCCAAAGCCCTTATCCCACTCCAAACAGAGGCCCACCCAGAAACCAAACAGAGAGTTCTCACCAACTACATGTTTCCTCAGCAGCCTCGGCATGATGAAGGTCAGTAGCATCAACACACTGTCCTCTGTGCCACTTTGCCTTCCTTTGTTGTATGGAATATAGGTACCACATCCAACAGTAGTGTAACATACTGTAGCACACACTTTGGCCTTTGCATTGAGAGTGAAAGTCAGATGGTCCTGTAATCGAGGTTATACATTAAAATGAGGATGTGTACCATCTTTGACTTCTTGGCTGCACTTAAGACAGCTTTGCACCCAGGCTTTATAGCAATGCAGCACCAGTAATAATGACCTCTTAATCCTGTCTTCACTCTGCTGATCTCACTCTCCTTCATACAGATTATCAGTCAGACAGTGACAGTTTCAACCCCACCCTTTGGGAGGAGCAAAGGCAGCAAAGGATGACTGTAGCCTTTGACTTTGAGGATAAGAAAGAAGAGGACAATTCTGGGAAAGTCAAGGTTCTCACTGTGTGGATTTTCACTTTTCACATATTTCTTTTCTGTGTGGTAGGGGTTGCTACATTGATTCATCAGTTAGTTGTTTTTTACTGTGCTGTTATAGACTCCATAAAGGCTTCACTAATCTCACTGAGTGCAGTCCACAGATGACAGAAGCCTATTCATATTTTATATAGCAATGTTACCATAGAAACAAGAAATTTACAATACAACTTTTAAAAGGTCTTAGTTAGCACAAAGAGAACAATTTTAGTAATAATAATATAACCATAAAGAAACGGTACTTGTAATGAGGAGAAAAGGGTAAAAATTACGTTCACGGAGAGCAACTTTGCATCCAAGATGGATGCCAGGTCAACAGACAAGGTGGGCAGTTAGGACAAGCACTTTCTTCTAGCCAGTTCAGAAAACTCATTCATCTAGACTGTACAGGCCCCAAATTGTAGGGAGGAGTTCATAAAAAGGATTGTCCAAATATTTTATTTTCTAACAACAATTTTATTTATTACATTCAGTGCTATGGGTTCCTTTCCTTAGTGGGAATCTGTTTCTGTTGGGAGGCTGTTACATTATGCATAAAGTTTTATCTGTGACATCTGCTTGTCCTTAAACTCAAGGGTAGAAGAACCTCTTCTCCCAAAAAAAGATGCTTATTGTTCATTTCAGAGAGGCTTGACATTTATATCATATACTGCTGGTTTATGGCCAAGCTGAAGTAAATACGTTACATGAAGACCATAAGAAATAATAGGATTTAGTGTATGGTTGTTATTTGTACTAAAACTGGTAGCTTGCAAGCAAATTTTGAGTAAGTGTGTCTGCTGGGTTAGCGTTAGTGTGTGTAAAGTTAAATTATGTAGATGTGCAAATATACAGCTTTCCCTCACTACCTGTAATCTTTCTATCTGAAAATTTCTTTTTATGACTTGAAAATTTGTGCCCAATGTTCACTGTCTGAATCAAAGCCCACTCTTTCGAATCTACACCCAAAGAATTTCAAAGCAAAAAAAGTTGCACATAAGGTACAGCAAGAATGTAGTGTGTTAGGAATGTGAAAGTACTGCTGTAAGAGACATTGTGCGAAAGAAGTGAATACGTACATTATGATGCAATTCCAGAAAGGTCTGTGAGCCATTTTGGGTTTGTTGCCTAATTGAATAAAAGGGAAGTATATAACAATTAGCAATAATAATTGTGTGATGACACTTTAAAAAAATGAAGTTTTTGTATTCACATTGTTAAAAAAATTGTATCTACATAGATTACTTAAGGGCTCTATTTGTCTGGAGTTGTCTTAACACCATAGGACACTGATCCAGTTTGCAAAGTAAAATGGAAACTGTGATAAGCTAGGGAAAATGATGTCAAACTATTTTCTTTTTTCTCAGGTGGAGATCAATCTGAAACGCTACCCAACCCCTTATCCTGAAGACCTGAAGAACATGGTGAAATCAGTCCAGAACTTGGTGGGAAAGACCACTCATGCTCTCAGCACAGAGAAGTGCTCATCAGGCACAAACATGGAGCACCACAGTGCTGACAAGTATGAGCCCAAGTGGCCCATTGCACCCAAGGAGGTAATGGTGCATGACTCACATCATACTTTGGGGCAACTAGGGTTAAGAGTCCTACGTTATCCATAGGTAAATTCAGTTAAAACTGTGACATTATTAAAATGTCATAATAAGTTGTTCTACTCAGTGTTTTTGTAGGATAAACATAAAAATAGGATCCATTGTTAACATATTTCATTTCTGATCTGAAGCTGGCTTTGATTCTTTTAAATCAGGTAACTGACAGAGATGCCAAAGACTTCTCAAAATCACAGATGACAGATCAGGGAAACATCCACAACTCACTGATGGAGATCCCAAAGCGCAAGGAGAAGGAGGAGCTGACTGAGAGCTCAGAGGTAGTGTTCAGACCTGATTGCAGACATCATAAACTGATGTGAGATGGTATAAATCCCATCAAATAGATAAATACAAAGTGCAGTCAATTACAGAATAGAATTAAGGGGTTAATGAGAAAAGGCACAGTTTTAATTTTAATACTGCATTCAGATTTTAGAGCTTCCTCAAATGTTCTTATCAAATTGTAATAGTGAGCAGAGTGTGGAAATTTCGCTCAAATTGAACGTTGAACATGTATAAGATAAGTATATGAAGAAATCTACTTTTAAGGCTGGGTAGGAGACTAGGAAAGGCTGGAAATTTGTGAGCACACAGAAATTATCCATTTTTGAACAGTGTTTTTAAGGCAGTAGTGAAATCAGTGCTAAACAAGCTTTTCAGTAATATAGTGTAGCACAGCATGTTTTTAAAAATATGTAATTGAATCAGGGAGCATGGTGATGACACCTACAGAGATCAGGGAACTTTTTATCTCTCCAGTGCTCACACCACCTGATGGCCACACCCTGAGAGGTTCCTTCTTCTTCCTTTGTCTGACTTGAATAAATTGTACAATAATCTTGTAAAAATGGTAGAGGTTTTATGATCTGTAAAGGTTAAACAATTGATCACAGTTTTTTATTCTAAATTGCGGAGGATCTTGGAGCTGTTAGCATTCTTACAGGTTCGCTTATGCTAATGAACGGGGCTGAAGTGCTAAACCATAAGCTTATGACGCACCTTTAAAAAAGCACCACAGAACCCACAACTCAATCCTTAAAGCTTAGCCACGAAAAGGTCAGCGTTAAATGTTAAGTGTATTCATGGGTCTAAGAAGCGTCTGATCTGAATAGGTTATTTGAAAATGTTGGCCCCTGTGCTTGAGAGCTGGATCTCAAACATGGATTTCTCCACAGCCATGGGGGGTGCAGTCACCTGTCAGTTTTCCAGAGTTATAGTGAGTCTGTCAATAAACAGGTGTCATGACTGCCCAGAAGCTTCCATTCATTTAAACCAAACGGGTCATGTCCACCTGCGAGGCCTGAAGCACTGTGTACACATGGGGTTTCTAGCAGCATACACTATAGATTACAGTATGTCTGGTGTGCCTTTCCATCACCACCTGGACTTGTCTTCCACTTGTTTTGAACTCTGAAAAAGAACTGAGAAAATGGGCTTAGGAGAATAGCAGAACTAGGGGTGAAATTGCCATGATATGTTTCAGGAATATTGCATGTCTTGCTTTCTAAACCATGAAATTTCTTCCCCTTTTTCTATATGTGTTTCTTTGTTTGTTTAGATTTCTTTTCATCGCGTCGATACCAAGCTGCCACAGCCAGAGAATATGAACCTGTCTGTAGCATCTTCCTGTTTCTGCCTCATAGTAAGTGGTTGTGAGAACAAATGAAGCAGGTTCACACCCAGCATTTTAACTTATTACTCACTTCCAAGGAATTCTTCAACACTAATCATAAGGATAGCTGGACAAGCCAGAATGGTCTAGATAAGAGGTTAGGGCTGCCATTTTGAAGGTCCTGGGTTCAAATCTCTGGTGCATACCCTGGGTAAATAATTTTAAGTTGATAGGTCAGCTTGTACAAAAGATTTGGATATGGTTAATAATGTAGTGCTCTAATTGCAATATTACAAAATGTATTCTTGATACCTACATTTGTGCTGCAACACAGCACGTGCTTCTAAAAATAGTGTATTTTTATTCTTTGAAATGGGAAGTAATCCAAAAATCTCTTTTACGGAACTAAAAGTTACACCAATGAGTTTTGATTTGTGTGATATTTATCACATTAGCCCACTATGATGTTGGTTTTATTACCTTATATTTATTTGTATTACTTATTACTGTAGTAATATTACTTTTTTACTTTATATTAAAGTAATGAATTACTTGCATGTCTTTTTTGATGCTCTTTACTTTGGGCCAGGTTTTGTAATTACAGTAACAATAACAAGAGTACTGTAAAAGCTTTGAATTTTTTAAACTTTTTATTGTTTTGGTGCAACAGAGAGTCTTTGGCTGATTTGTCTTTGCAGAGGTCCTGTGGTTGTCAGTCTGCTGTAGGGCACTTGTGAAGGGTCCGCATAAGGCCAAAACTGCAGGAATCCACAAAGTAATGATGTGGTCTTCTGTTTGGGTCTTCTGAATATTGTCAAGTTACAGACACAAATCAGTAATAGCTTGAAACTTGTTTCAAATTCAGAAATTCTTGAAATGCAGGACACTGGACGTATAGCTGAGAAGCTGCTGTTTCAGATCTCTGCTGCAATACTTTTGAGCAGTTCACTTTCCTTAAAATTGCTTGCGTATACTGTACAAGGAATAAATTGTTTTTAAAAAGTGTTCATTCAGCGATAAAACAATATTTTATGGTCTTAATGTAATTAACTTTGATTCTTAATAGTCATCGTGCCTTAAAGCTTATAGAGGATATTGCTTTTACAGTGTTTGTTTTATTTAATTGTTTAAAAGTGTTTGTGTTCATAGGCTATAAGGTGCATCATTTCACAGACAGTAAAAACAGTCAGATTTATTTTTGTGGAGACATAGGATTAAGTATAAAGTGTACCAAGTCTCTTTGAAGTAAAAGTTGCACTGAAGTGTGCAAAAAATGTTCATTTCTCTCCCTTTCTTTTGTGTACATATAATCCAGCACAAAGATCAGTATGATACAAATGAAAAATTCAAACTATCTGCCACCTAGATAGGAATGTGTACACCAAGCACCAGTTTAGTTCTTCATCTTATACACAGTACCTGCAGGAACTGGCATAGAAAACAGCTAAAAGTATGTAGAAAGTAACACAAGAATGCATATTTTTAGTATCTTGTAAGCAAACCACGACCAATGTTTCAGAAGGTTTCTTGTTATATCCTTAATCATAATATTTAACCTGCATGTCAAGCACCTAAAGTAAAAACATTGAAGAGAACTAAAATAAATCCAGCTCTATTTGCAGGCTATGAAATTTAATTGAAACAGATTTAAACATTTAACTGAAATCAGATTAGAAATTATTCTCATGTACAGTCTTAACCATTATCTCGCCAATCTCCCATCTTGCCACATGCTGCATCAAAATGGATTATCTGCCATTTTATTTTTGCCCTGAAAAGACACCAACCTCTGGCCCTCACCATACTTGGAATGTGTCATCACCTCTGCAATTATGCTGTCACTTGTAACTGGTGATGGCTAGTGATGCCGCACTAATGATCTGATGTAGGCTTTCTTCCAGATCTCCCACCCTCATGGGCTGCTACTGAAGTCTTGTTTAGTCGAGTTTATTGTCCACTGTGTTAAGTGTTTATCACATTTTTTTATCACTTTGTAGTAAATGTTGGGCAAATGAAAGCTGCTTTGTCTTAGCAGTGAACAAAAGCAAGAGATCTGTGTGTATTTGTCTACAGAAATAAACCTTCAAAAACAGCAAGAAATTCCAAAATTGTTTGGTGCCTGCTTTAGCTAGACTGTTAGACTAAAATGTCACACATGTACTCTACATTGTACATTACAAGATGTTCAACTATAAGATGTTCATTCTCTTACCATAATTCTTTCTGCCACAATGAATTCTTACAATTCAATAAAATATAGTTTTCATCCATTTCATTTTTAAATTATTATTGTAATTATTGCCATCCTGACATATCCCAAGTTAAAGTTTCCAACCTTGCCTCTAAACAAAAAATTTGTTTTGATATACTAGCTGGATGTGCGTGACATAATAATGTAAGGCTTTATTATTACTTATCTGTTAAACTTATGTACTTATGTATTATTAAATAAATACATAGGAATTTGAGGTGCTGTCATAACATGAAACTGTTGCATTACAAATTTCTTTATACTTCAGACACAAGAGTAGTGGTTTGCTGAGTTTATCAGTACTTTTTTTGTTATCATACTTACCTTGGAAGAGTAGAGTGTCTTCTTTACCAGGAGAAGGAATCTCTGTAGCTATTCATATAATTACAGTACAACACCAAGCAAAACAGGCAGGCTGGTATTACTCTTCCTTCTGCCCACTTATTTTTTTGACATCCAGAAATTCTTATGACTGCAGATCCAATTCAGAGGCCATCTTTTAGGAACTCAACACATGAAAAGAGTGTGATGGGAATGAAGCTGCCAGAGAGAATGGAACTCGGGCCTTCGTCATCCACAGCTGTGATGTACACTGCCTGACCAAAAAAAAGTCACCATCTGGATTTAACTTAGTGTTATGATCTGGGGTTGCTTCAGTTGGTCAGGTCTAGGTTCAGCAACGTTATGTCCCCAGAAAATGAGGTTAGCTGACTACCTGAATATACTGAATGACCAGGTTTTTCCATCAGGTTTTTGGATTTTTTCTTCCCTGATGGCACGGGCATATTCCAAGATGACAATGCCAGGATTCACCGGGCTGAAGTTGTGAAAGAGTGCATTAGAGAATATGAGAGAGAGACATCATTTTCACACATAGATTGGCCACCACAGAGTCCAGAGCTTAAGCCCATTGAGAATCTCTGGGATGTGCTGCAGAAGACTTTATGCAGCAGTCCAGCTCTCCCATCATTAATTCTGGACAGAAAGAAATGTTGTGACATTGCATTAGCTTATCGAAACAATGACATAGCAAATGCACGCCATAATCAAAGCTAAAGGCAGTCCAAAGAAATATTAGAGTGTGTCACTTTTTTTTGGCCGGGCAGTATATGTGCATACTATGGACAAATAGATGCTGTGATCTACAGTGTGCCCTTCAATTCCCACAGGACTCCCTTGGAGGATCTCCCAATGACATTCGCATTTCTGACATGAGACCTACCTTGGTTGAGACCCCTATGTACAAGCCAAAGGTCGTCTTACTGGGCAAAGACAAGAAAGGTATGTTAGTAAATGACAGCTGTGTGTAGCACGTGTGTGAAAGCAATGCAGTGTTGCAGGTGTTATACAGTATGTTGTTTTGTTACTGGCTACCATTCAGTTGCAAAATCATTTTTATTCTGTTGTATAATAAACAGCTTCAGTTGAATTGTTGACATCAGATTTGCTCCTCTGTTTATACCATTGTTTATCATCAGTCTGGAGAAAAGAAAAATTATTAGTTGTGGTACAGCACACTTTACTGACCATGTATTACAATCTCAGTTATACCTAAAGTTAATAAGTGACAGTTTCTTATTTTACCTTTGTATGAACATTATTTTACTAAAATCGGTTAAGTAAAACATGAAGTATAGCTACCGTCTAATAGTCATGTTATTGATAGATGCACTTTTGATATTCATTTCATCAGTTTCATAAAGTGCAAGAAGTCATTTATTATTATTAAAAGTTTCTGTCATAGCTTTTATATGATAAAATGCCAGAAAATTAAATAATATTGTCTAATTAAAAATAAAGTGGCAAACTATTTCAGTGTGAATGTGTATTTCAGGCCATTCTGTGGCTGCCATTGGAGATGTAGTAACAAATGTCAAAGACTATAATTTGCTCTTTCTGTTGCAGGAAATTTGGATTAGTTTGATTTTATCAAACTTAAATATTCACAAATGCTTTCGTTATTTGTTAGAATGTTAAGGACATAGCATATTGTAACAAGTGAATTCACTATTAGATTATAATACATGTGTATAATACATGCCTCTCAAAACAACTACCATCCAGTCAAAAGTGTGAATACATGTGGACAACCTGGCCAACACTATTATGAGAAGAACTGGACAGAGTAGTGAGAGCAAATTAACCCATAGGTCTCCTGCATCTTGGGGATGATCTGGGAAGATGTGTCAGGCTCATTTCCTGCTCAGCTCAACCAAATGTGTTATGGAAAAATTTATTTCCAGCAACTGTTAGTAAGTACAGTGCAAGAAAATAAAGCTGTCAGTGTTGATGCATTACATTGTTATGAATGCATTATAAGGTTTACTTAAAAGTCTTAACAAAACATGTTCTCTACTATGTACTTTATCAGAGTCTACGGATGAGTCAGATGCAGATAAAACTCATGGCATGAACAACAGCGGCTCCTCAGCCACCTACTCGGACTACTCCCCCTCGCAGGGCTCTTCAGTCTCTTCCAACCCCCCAGGCACAGTAACTGCACTGCAGCCCGTTGGGAAGGAGGGAGTGGCACCAACTCACTGGACAAACAGGTGGACAGCCAGGGCACCTACTGCTGTATACTGATGGGGTTCAGTTGGTAGAGGAACTTTAATCAAATGTAGGGATAGTCCTATAGGTCAGATCATAGTATGAGCACGTTTTCTGTTGCCAGGCTCTGAGACACACAGTGTTAAATCATGGGGGTGGCAGGCAGGGCCCAGAGAGATTTGGTTTCCCCACTTCATCTCAGGAAGAATTTGCACCTTTGTACACAACTGCTGGCCAGCAGTTCTTGGTGGTGCAGACTCATCTGGCACCAGAGCAGGAAAGTATTCACTTTGGGAAGAGTTAAGGTTAACCCTAAGTGATAGAGGTGTGCCTACCTATATCACAGTACTAGAAGTCAAAAGTTGATAATATCATGGTAAAATTTTTTATTTTGATAAATGGTATGGACTTCTGTGGAATGTAAAACCCAAATTATAGAGTCCTGTATTGTCTTACAGGCTACTTGTCTATCACTGCTATTGGATGTGGTCAATCCACATAGTGTTTTACATAAAAATTTTACTGCATGTCATTTATTTTCTTAAAAACTAGTTCTTGGTGTGTGTATGTTTAGGGCCTGGAATTCCTCTTTGTGTGTTTCAAAGTTTACCTTTGGTTATAAAATAGGCCCCTAGATCATAGAGAGCTGTGAATCAAAAGGAACACCGCAGTAGACAGAGAATGCCACAAGCAACTGTTTTGATTTAGGGGGAACACTTAGAATGTCCCCTATCCCTGTTGTCACTCATGGTGTATTTAGGAACTGGGAGAGTGCTCCTTGACTGTGGCTCTGATTTGCTGGAACCAGGCATCCAACTATTAGGCAACTGTTGAAAGGGACTATCCTGTCTTAGCTACGCATTTATACAGATTGTCCATGCAACAGGCAGAGCCATGTGGGACTCCTTCATCAGTAGTGTGCACACAAAGTCAAGGTCAGGTGAATGGCTCCCCCTATGGAGACTCTTGCCAAAATGCAGCCCAGGGTTCCCCTCTGCAGCTCTCAAAATATTTAACTTACTCAGGAGCTGTAATAACTTCAAAGTGCCCATAAGTGTTAGCTAGACTAATACTGATTTATATTCTGTATTGATTTAGCTGCAAAAGGATGCCTTTAGTGTCTGATTGACTGAATTAGTGTTTGTTGGATAAAGGATTCATGTAAGGACAAGAATTCCTTCTGAAGTAAACATGGTCCAGAGTGCTTTATATTATTTGAATCCTATTAGGAACATCAGATCTTAACTTTAAAAGTGTGGTTTGCTTTAGCAACGGTTACATTTAATCAGATATGTCAAATATAATGTAAGGCTTCAATTTCATGCCTTAGCTTCCATAGAGGACACAGGTTGTGACCTTAAGGCCTCATCCACATGGTTGTGGATATTTTTGAAAATGCAGTTTTCCCACATCTGTGTAAAAAAAAAAAAATCCCATCCGCACGATTGATGTTTTACAAAAGTTCTTTGTCCACATGAGAACGGAAAAATGATGCAAACCGCTAAAATAATCATGCAATGCCAGTAGGTGGCGCAGAAACTTTAGGTCAAAACACCAAAGAACACTATGACCGTGGCGCAGTGAAGCTGACTCGAATGTAAATAGAGTCAGGGGAACAAACAATTCACACAAACATGGTGAAAAGCAAGCTAAAACAGACTGATTTATCTGGACTGATGATCAGGTGGACCACACATAAAATAGGTAGTTTTCCATTACTTTGATTACAGTGTCTGGCAAGTGCACAGTGTGCACACAAAACAACAACGCCTTGTGAGAGATGGAACAATAATGTCATAGTTGGCCAAAATCTCCGTTTTACCCATCGACACGATTACACCCTAACTGGAGTTTTGAAAAATCAACATCTTGGAAGACATTTTCAAAAAGCTCAGTTTTCAGTACCCTAAAATGCTGTTTTTGTGTAAACAAGAGGTCAAAACGTAGAGAAAAGGCTACATTTTCAAAAATATTCGCATCCGTGTGGACGAGGCCTAACACTCTGGAATTCTGTATCTGTACTTTTTTGCTATGTCTCAGTATGTTAGTGAAAATGAATGAAAATACATAAAGAGAAAAAATACTGTGAAAATATCTATACCATGGCACAAGTCTTACTGCCATTCAAAGCAAGCAGATATGAGCACGTGTCCCAGATTATGTTCCTGGTGTCTCTGATGAATTCTAATGAAACTTGTTCCAGCTATGGCACAGTCGCCAATCAATTATTTGCAAAAGCTTAAAAGCTGAAAGGCTTACAGAATGTCAGTTTGTCCACATGCCCTGTTGTATAAGGGACCTTCACAGAATGTACGATTGTCATAAATTTTTTTCTAGTGAGTGCTCATCTAGTTGGGCATGCCATGATGTGGTGCCTACCTCAGGAAACCATAAAAATTACATTGATTTTCAAATGCACAATTTATCACCACTGTTTTTTTCCCTGTAGGCTGGCCCAGTCATTCCCAAAGCCCATAGAGTCCAAGCCATTACTGAGTCAAAGAGAGACCCCTCCATCCAGCACACTGCAGCAAAGAAGTGAAAGGCGCCCCCTTAGTGACACCTTTGACAGCTGGAATGACACTTCCCACTATGACAACACAGGTTTTGTCGCCGAGGAGACCCCAATGGAGACCTCGAGCAGTGGAAATCCCATTTTGGGCTCCAAGCCCAGGAGCTCCTCTGCACATTGCCGCCGACCCCTGCTGAGGCAGGAGAGGATAGTGGGGGTGCCGTTGGAACTGGAGCAGTCCTCCCACACCTTCCATCCTGTACGCAATACACCTGAACCTGAAGCCTCTTCTCCTCCCACCAACCCATGGCAGAACTGGACAAGGACCCCTAGCCCATTTGAGGACCGGACAGCTTTCCCTTCCAAACTGGAGCTCACCCCTGCCGACAGCCCTAATCCTGACCGTAAGGACTTTGAGCAGGAGATAAGTGAACTCCCTGGAACCTTCCCCTCCACAGGATCATGGGGCTTCTTGGACTCCCAGGACTCAGGGCTGGCACGGGGCCACTCTAACATTTTTACACATGTACAGTGCAGACCTGAGTCTGCAAAAAGCGGCATGGTCATCAGTAAAAGCACCGAGAGGCTCTCACCCATGATGAAGGAGGTAAAAGCCAAGTTTAAAAAGTCACAGAGTATTGATGAGATTGACATTGGGTCTTACAAAGTGTACAGCATCCCCCTGGACAGCTATAGCTCCAGTATAGAAAATCAGGGCAGTGTGGATAGGCCAGACCTCCCTCCCCCAATGGAGCAGAGCATGTCCCGGAGCCAGTCTGCGCCCATGCTGGATGATGACCTGGATGGCTTTGGCACTGGAAAAACTTCCCAGCACCAGAAGCCTTCCATTCCTAAAAAGGTTTACCAATTCGACCAAAGCTTCAACCCCCAGGGGGCTATAGAGGTTTTGAATCCAGACAGGAGAGTCCCACCCCCCTTCCCCAACACCCCCGAGTATGTGAATCAACCAATAAAAACCCTCCCGAAAGAGCTGGCAAGTCCCAGGGGGTTTCGGGGCTATCCACCAATGGAGCAGATATTTTCCTTCTCGCAGCCATCTGTCAGTGAGGATGCTATTAGCCAGCCACTTCCTATCCAGCGGTCTCGGCCCGGCTTTCTGCGCAGGGCTGACTCCTTGGTCAGCTCCACTGAGATGGCACTTTTCCGCAGGGTAGCTGAGGCCCAGGAGCTCCAGCTTACTGACCGCTACACCCGGCCACACTTCAAGGGAATGTTGGAACATCAGAGCAGCTTGTCCCCCATGGTGGACTCCCAGTTCCATAGGAGGAACGGTAGGTATGAGGAGGACTACTTGTCTTACCAGGAGCCCAAAAAGCCCATAATGGGCTACCCCACCAAGAGCCTGACTCAGCGGCGACCCCTGTCTGCCAGGAGCTACAGCACGGAGACCTATGGTGCCTCACAGGCTCGGCCAGTGTCAGCAAGGCCAACAATGGCAGCCTTGCTGGAGAAGATGCCCTCGGATTACAGTCTGAGCACCTGCACGGAGAAGAGCATTGACATGGACATGAAGCCACGGCCTGTAGCGCAGAAACCAGAGGATGTCTCCTCTAAAATGCCTGTGGACTGGAGACAGCAGCTGCTGAGACACATAGAGGCAAAGAGATTAGACCGGGTAAGGTGGATGCCTCCTGCTGACAGTCACGCTCACTTATCCAGCACATTTTGCACAGTTCACACAGCCAGGCACTTTTCTCTCAGTCCTCCCTTATATAAACCACAGAGATCCACCCAGCGGTCTGCATAACCACGTCTTTCAGCACATGTGCAAAGTCCATTTAGGTAGCAGTTCCATTGTATCAGTAGGTGTGTCACCAGCATCTAGCACCTCAACAATATACATCACTAAATATGTACATACACCTGCCATCCCTGCAAATTGTAAAGACTTTGGAGGGAACAGCATCATATGTTGCTAATGGTCAGTCAGTTGATTGATTTTGCTATTGTTTATCATTATTGATAAAAAAAAAGTTAATATATGCAGTCAATATTTTTCATTATGTGATTATTGTGATTACTTACATCCATCCTTGCCACTCCAAAATATATTGGAGCTGGATATATTAACTGGATTTGTCAATATTGTGCACTGGCAAACAATATTATATAAATGTGAATACATTATGTGTATAATCACAATATCCATTTATCTCATTATCCAGCTGAAACTAATGCATCTTATAATTTGATTAATGAAAATGTTTTAAATGTGAACGCCATCTAATTGACTGCTTAGAAACTTGGATGCTGTTGCCAGAACTCATGTTGGAAAAATATCTGACGTTTAAAAATATCTTTATAAATATGCAGTAAGGCCGTGCTGTTATCGGCGTTACGAAAGGAAATCTTTGGTAACCGGACTGTGGTAACATAAGCTTTGTTTCTGCATGGCACACTGAAATTTTGGTACTTGCTGTTACAATGACATACTCATCCTAAAACTCTAGAACACAAAGAACACAGAGAGGGTCAATAACGCTCCAATAACTCCCCACAATGGTAGGACGCAACTGTTTATAAACATGCAACAGTGCAGAGATCCACAGCTCCCCCTGCCACTGCTACGGCACTAATAGAAACCAATAGAAACTTTCATAGAAAAAAATACAAAACATTTACTAATAAAAACATTTTCCCAAATGTGCCTCGTTTTCTATAAATCATATACCTGTACATTAATTCCCATCCGAAGAAGATGTTTGACTGGAATTCATCTGATCAAAGGTCACATTGTTGCAGGGTTTCTCTGTAATACGATCAAACACAAAATTCCTATTATTGCATTGTATAAGTTAGATCTAATGTTATTATGGTTACAGGATACTGTATTTCATCTCTATATCCAAATATGATAATGTTGTGTTACTGTGTGTACTAATTGTTGTGTTTTGGTATTAATAATGTTTTGTTGTTGCCCTGTTTGTCAAGCTCACTCACTCTGCAGCTACTCCGTCTGTACGATGTACCTGTAACCATGTTAAAGCGATCTGCTGCTTTCGACCTCTGTTCGACCCGCTCATTCACTCATGTCACGTGATTGTTTCCCAATCAGAGCGCTGCCCTTAAGCACAACACAGTAAACTTCGGCATGCTGTATTCTGGACGCTATGCTGATCCGCATGCCAACAGAAGCATGACCATAAACTTTTACAATAATGCAAAGCATGAAAACCAAACAACACAGTGGCTACCTCTTCCAAATGTGAGTATGAACATCACATTGTTGACATTTGAGTGCAACACTGTGCAGTATAGATGAATTTGTGTAGAAATCCTGTCTGGGTTTATTTATAGAGCAACTATAGGTATAAAAACAGTTAAACTGAATAATTTGCCTAATTTATTCCATGAAATGGGTTTGCGGATTTCTTTAAAATGCATCAGTATGTATGCATTAACTTTAGTAGCCATTGACAATAGAGATATTGACAAGAGAAATTTTTGAACTTAAGTATATGGAACACAGTACTGTTTGTAAAGCAATAAATATTACAGCATTATTAATTTATTTTAGTCCAATGTTAAAATCTAGCGATCAGTAGATTCTCACTCAGAAATTGCAGATAAACTACAAATAAATTCCATAATATTTTCTAGTGAAGTAAAGAAAGTAACCCAGATTTAAGTTTCAATTTGCTAATTTAATGTTCATTAAACTGTGGAACACACTAATGTCTTATGGGAACATTGATGTTTGGGAACAACACGAAAAACCCCACCCATTCCAAAGAAAAGCTTTGTCCTGCTGTGTCTGAAATATGAAAGTGTCAGTGCTGCTTGTCTGCACCCTGTGTGAGCTGCAATGATGTACTACACGGTGTCTGCCCACATGTGTGGTAGGGTACTGTACACTGTCACATTGTTCCTGTTCTACAGTATCACTGCCAGACTTCCTCCTCTGCTTTGGAGACATTGCTTTCCTCCATGTTTAGGACAGACTACCTATATGTAGATCAAGCGTGTATTTTCATATGGAAAAACTACTTAAACTGGTTCAAGCATTTTAAAAAATGTTAATGGGTCAGTAGAATTGTTGACAGAACTGTGCATGACCCTGCAGTCCAGCTTAAAATATATATATTTTTTTAGATTATTTAATTTTTTTAGACAAAGAAACAAAACTATACTAATGAGATCATTTTAGCTGCCAACACATTGTTAATGTGGAGTCCACTGTGCAACAGGAGGGCTACAAGCTACCCTGAACCCCCAGCAGCACGCTGAGCTCTGCCTATCGCATCGTCTCTCGGCAGACCCCGTCGCAGCAGAGTAGCATCCTAGATAACGGTCAGGAAGAGGTCTCTCCCACCAGCCAGTGGGCCCCCTACTCACTCGGCAGGAGGGATGTGCCACCAGAGAATATCATCAAAAAGGTATGCCAGCTGGGGGCTGTATGGGGAGGAAGCCTGCGCTGCCACTGCTCCTCTTGTTGCCATGGCCACAGCAGTGACCCTTCTCAGTGATCAGAGAACACAGAGCTAGCTCAATATTTCTGTGTATAAATATTAATATGCTAACATTGTGTCATTACCTTTAGGGATTTTTGAAATTCTTTATTAATCTTGCAAGGCCATATAAACCTGAAAATAATTATTATTGTTCAAAGCATCCCACAGAGTTTTATTTAGGCAATATAATACAATCATTTTTGTTCAAATTAATAATGAAAGTAAGGCTCATTAAATCTGAGGTATTCAGCATTCATTTTGCCATTGTTTGTGAAACTTGTGAAGGTAAATAAATGTAAATAAGAAAGTGTATTTAATGGAAGGAAAGTTGTTTTTGTTGGAGTCCAGGCTGTGAGTGTGTAGGGCCGCATGAACACAGAACACCATACCTCCGAGGTCTTGGTACATTGCTGCGTGTTATTGGTGATTCTTGCATATTTGAAACTCCTCAACTCTTTTCCTCATGGTTGCATTGTCCACAGGCAGGTGGCCACCCCCATCAGACACAGACAATGATCATGACCTCAGTGTCCGCCACGCCATCCCATCGCTCTGTCCGGGACCAGCAGTATGAACGGCCAATCAACAGGATCTCCATCCAGCAGTACCAGTCTCCGTTGCCCATGCCCATTTCTTCTACCAGCCCTCGCCCCCAGAGTGCACGCTGCCTCATTCAAACCAAGGGCCAGAAGAGCATGGATGGGTACCAGGAGCAGGTTGGTCTTCTCTTCCCTCTCTACCCCTCACTCATTATACAGATGTGAGTGATTCTCTTAAGCTGTTCACAGTGCAGATCTGAAAATCCGTGTTACCAACTGCTTAACTGCAGTCTTGTTGGATTCAGTGGTGGAGGGTTTTATTCGAACCTGACAGTCAACCACCTGATCAAACTTAATGAAGTAACTGAACCCATTATACTGCCTTTCTGAGGTTGCAGTGGTATAAGGAGCTGGAAGATCAGCAAGGACTTAATAGTCATGCAGTACACCTGGTCAGTGTGATTGGAAGCTTCTTAACTTACCATATAAGTAATGTTGGGAGTCAGTCATTCAAACGATTGTATGATCCATAATAGCATCTCCTTCTGAAATGTAACAAAACAAAAATTTCTTAGCTTGGTTGGTTAGGTTTGTTGTTCTGTTGTGTTCATGTCACTTTTTGGTAAGTTGGGCTAACAACTGAATGCCAATTAGAAACATATTATGTCTACCATGATTTGTAGTAACTCTTCACTGCTTACTGTAGATTACTATCCCCTGCAGTGAACTCATTTATGTAGTGTTGGCACTGTAAATGTTACTTCTCTTAGTGTTGTTGTGTTTTTGTCATTGTGTTATGTTTAGTTGTGTGTGCGGATAGAGAAGAACCCAGGCTTGGGTTTCAGCATCTCAGGGGGGATCAGTGGGCAGGGGAACCCCTTCAAGCCTTCAGACATGGTAAGACTGACTTCCTGTTTTCTGCTGTGATTGGACATTAATATTCACCATCCCTGTCTAGATCTGTGTGTGTGAAGTTAACACCAAGGTTTGAACTGTCATTTCTTTTTAAAATGAATTATATTTCTCTGTTGCCCTTGTGAAGGAAAAACAAGTCTAAGTAAATTGAGTTCCCATGGAAACAGCCACTGCAGCAGAGCACTGCACGTTCGTTTTGAGTGATGTTTGAACTGTCATTGTCCTTTCTTGAAAATGGAAGCAATTATCATGTTCAGTTATTGACAAATATTTAGGTAATATTTAACTGCATTTATTATAATATCACATTGCCTTCATGGGAATAATCAATTAGATTTTTTGTGATAAGGTGCATTCAGGATGCAGTGCTCAACCACCCACATCCTTGCACAGTTTAGAAATAAATTTCATGTATTAAAAAGTCAATATTACCATTCATTGTAATGATGCCAGTAGATATGTCTGCAGTCAAGTTTAATATCAACAGCCGCTTTTAGATGTATTCATTGTTAATCTGGATATTTATTTAGTTGGTAATTTAATAGAATAGTACTGTTTTATTCTAATACTATTGAGAAGATGAAAATATTTTTTTCTCTCCTTTATAATTTACCTTTGAAAAGTTTTTTATGTTTTTATTTATTTTTTTTTTTATTCCACTGATGACATATGTTTAGACTCTCACCTTAAGAGAGATTTGGATTATTTTTGTCTTATAAAAGCAGCAGTATGTGGTCAGTCACTCAGCAGCCAACAAGAGAAACAGAACATTAGTTGCTAAACCAAGATTAGTGAAGCTCATTGCTCCCTGAAAGAAGGTTGTTCCTTTTTATTAGTGTGGCAGGACCTGCTTTCTGTGACCAAAGTACAGACACACTTCCTTCATCAAGAGCCAAAGAAATCAAAGCAATTTTGCATAAATGTCTCTGTAGGAAGTGTTGGAATTTATAGGGCTTATAAAATGTGTTGTAGAAAAGTGGTGATGTCCTTTTGAGGAAAAAAGAAACATACCCGAACTGCTTTAATAAAACGGCTGGATGTAAAGGTCTCTTTGTAGTTCTGCAAGAACTGTTGGTCTTGGTCTTATACCTGTTTCTTCAGGGCAGTGTGGGCTTAAGTCAGCCAGTGTGTTGCTGTGTAAGTGCCTGTGATGGGTGTGAGAAGTGAGATTTTCCTCTAGTAGGAGGTCACACAGACAGATGATTCTTTAGACCTGCAGTTTTTTGCTTCATCTCCAAAGAGAGCAACATCAGTGCATCCCTAGCAAAATATCTGCAGTGAATTTGCAGCTGAAAAAATTCAGATTTTAGCCCAAGACTTAAATGCTACATTTTGACCCGATCAAATAACAATAATGAGGCTGGGTGTTTTCTAAGGAAATGGAGACTGTTCTTAGACAGTGCCTTACTCACTGAGAAGCGTGTCTCACTATTACCGCTGTCACTCATTCCCTGTTAGAGCAGACACTGTAAACAGTGTTGCCGTAGGACTGATAGAAGACATCAGTCATTTGAATTCAAGTAAACAGAGAATTCCCTGAAGTGCTGCTTCTAGTGGCTCATTAGACTTTACTCTATCATATTCAAGTTCTGATCTTCTGCTGTTTCTGTATGGCAGAATCCCAGACAGAATCTTTCCTTTCTCTGTTAATGTTTGATATATTTCTTTGATCACAATTTTTTTTTTTTAGCCAATGTGGATGTCAAGTTTACTTCCTGTCAGCAGTTGTATGTATGAAAGTTTAAGATGGTAAGAAAAAATAGTATATAACAATATAATGAATAGAAAAGGTAAAAATTGAAGTCACGTGGTGTGTGTTTTTTTTTTTTTTTTTTTTAAATGGCCCATTTGCTTCAGAGTTTCTCTGGTGGTACAGCAGATTTCTCGGCTGCTAAATGTTACAGCTGGAAACCAGTTTTCAGTGTCTGCTTCTTTTTTTCCCTTTTCTTTCATTTCACCCCTCTAGCTGATACTAAAAACTCTGTCTCCACATTATGAAATGAGATTAAATGAAATCCAGTGAATTGTTGACATATATAACAATGAAACAACTGCAGTTTCTCAGCCAATATTAATCACATTTAATAAATTCTAGCCCTCATTTTGGAAAATAAGTTGTTCATAGAAATACATGAATATTCATACTTTTATATAATGCAGGAGAGATTTTTTTTTTTCACCCAGGTTTCTTTTTTGTTCTTTTTCTGTTTTGTTTACCAAAAGACAGTTCAATGAAACACACTTCTGTTGATAAAATGAGGTGCTTACTTAACTGAGCTTTAATTTATTGACTCAGGAACCATCCAAACTACAAGTGTGTTTAAAGAATGTGTTTCTGTAAACTTGAAACAGTGGCCCTAAATATATTCCTAAATGTGACTTTGATATCCAGTGACTGATTTCAGAGATCAAAATTTTTATAATTTAAAATTGAACTTTTTTCTGGACAAGATGAATGTGTTTACATTTACATTCTCTTATTTATTATTTTGATCCAAGTATAAAGTGGAAATGAAAGTTTATTTATCTTTTTGGATTAGTGATTGCATGTTTAACTTGTAATTAGGTTTTTAAAAAAAATGCAGTGTTTTTGAATGAATAGTTCCTACTTATAGAACCAGAAACTGTACATTACATTTGAACTGACAAATTCTGTGGAAAATTTGCTGCTGGACCATTAGTGGACCCCCCCTCCTGCCCAAGAGTTTTGGTTTGCCTCATCTGGATTCACAGGCCAACAGAGGGTTTAGCGAAGCAGCCTGATGAATTTTCTCTCAGAAGAGAGTGTGCTGAACAAACACTGTTCCTCTTCCTATAAAGATCCCCAGCAGCCAAGCCACAGGAGTTTTGAGGGGGGGGGGAGGAGGAGGTCATCCTTTGAGATGTTTTCTAACAATTATCTTTTTGTCATCTGACCTTTCTACATATGCTGCTTTAGATGTTTAAATAATATAGAATGCAATGATACCTACCAAAAACACTATTAATGGTAGTTTTTCCAAAATAGATCCATATTGAAAGGCAAAATTCTAAACCATTGTAACCATGCGATTCCTAACCACATATCACTTTTGACTTATAGGGTATCTTTGTTACTAGGGTACAGCCTGATGGACCCGCCTCCAACATTCTTCAGCCTGGGGACAAAATTTTGAAGGTAACGCTGCTCCCCATCCTGATGCGTTGTTCACAACTGTGTCCGTGCCATCATCCAGCACATCAATAGTAGATGCTTTGCATGCAGCATGCCCTGCTTCATGGTGCTCTATGAAGTCTGCATGTTGTTCTGTCTGTATGTGTCTTACTTCCAAAGGCTGGATTGGTCTTTAGTCACACTTCTTCACCAGGCCAGCTCTTGTGTCTGTCCTGTGCTAATATTCACAAATAAAAATGTTTATACACATAAGGAGTCTGTTTATCACTACTGTACATGCATTTTCCCATTCATAGATGTAAAATTGATGTGTAACATCAGCACCATTCAAAAGGATATACTGAGCTATAAGATTAAAGCTGTTCTGAAGTTGATCAAACCCCATATATTTTACAAAATCCCTCCTTCCTTATCTTTTCATATTGGAACTCTACTGCAACAAATGTTATGTCCTGCTATATCTTTTTGACAAAAGTAAATGACAATATTTGTTCACCAAAGGAACTCGAAAACCAATAAGACTCCCTCACCTTCAGCACTGCTACCACACTCATGCCACATTGTGTTCTCCAGCACCACTGGCTCAGAAGGTGTACTTCGTTTAGTTTTTCCCCACTTCTTATCTCCTGTTAAAGGAAGCAAAGAAACCCTTTGATTGGTTTTAAAGCTTTTAGTACATATTCGATTAAAAACCGTTTGATACCTGAAGAATGAGTCCCACCAAGAACTGACTTTATGACACTAGATTCCCCTTCAGAGATCAGTGGTTTTGTAATAGATTGCAGGTCCTCAGTCCATGTGTGGCTGCCATTTAAATTAAGAAAGTTTATTTCTTTGACTTTGAGAAAAAAAAAAATCTCTGCATGGCGGCCTACATGAACGAGTTATCTCTGTGCCTCAGCGACCGTATGGGAATGTGATGATTCCCAACTGCTGCTGGCATGTCCTGGTATGTGTGTGGCTTTAAATGTGCGCAAGTAGAGGCCCACCCGTACGCCACAGCCTGAGGAGCCAGGCATCTCTCCTCTTCCCACAGATGGAGGAGGTGTGAGCTGAAGAAAAGATCTCTAAAAACCAGCTTTCTCTCCCTTTCTCTCCTTTACAGCATGACTGCTCCTTCCTGTGTGCACCCGTTGCTCTGTTCTCTTCTCCTTGACAGTGACCATGTTGTGTCTCCTTTTATCTCCACTGAGCTCCTGCCTCCTGTCCCGCCTCCCCATCGCTGTTCTCACTGTTCACTGTGTGCTTCGCTCTTACGTTGCAGGCCAACGGACATAGTTTTTTACACATGGAGCACGAAACGGCTGTCTCTCTGCTGAAGAGTTTCCAGAAAACTGTGGACTTGGTAATCTTGAGGGAGAGCACAATCTAATGTTTTCTGTTTTCTTTTTTACATCATGGCATATTACATGGATAAAACTCTGAAATGTGCATAAGGTACTCCAGCTCATTTTTATTTTGGAACAGTAAAATTTGCCAATTGCTGGACCAATGGCAAATATTAGTGCCAAATGTACCATAAATCACATGTTGCACACATATTGCATATCGGTCAAATTGAAACAAGTGTTTAAATATTATGTTGATGTTAGTAAAACTCTTTTACTGTTTGTCTGTCAGCCTTGGGCTGTATATTGGCACAGTTGCAGATTTTTTTTTTTTTTGTAGATTTGTTCAAACTTTTCTCTTCATATCAAATTAAGAGATATGTTTGTTTATTAATGTACTTATTTATATCAGTTTTATTTCATTTTTGATTTTGTGGTACTTTTATATATCAGAGCATGAAAGCACACAAGCTTTTGAAGAGTTACATTCACCATAAACACTGCCTCAACTGTGTATATGCCTTTTGTAAATGTAAATATATACATTTAGATTATGAAAATATGGTTAGAGAGACCTGAGTGCAGAATGATAGTGGGAGGAATGTATGTTGTTTTCTTAATTTATCTGATTATTTGTCCTGCACTGTCTACTAAGATTTTTAGTACATTTGGAAAATAACTTTACAAACATTTATAAATAGTTACATCACCAATTCTTTTACAAATTATGTATATATAAAAATTATATTGCTCTTTGAAATATTAAACCAGTTACTGCATTGTTTTGCCAGATTTTCAAATGTTTTAAATATATTTCTTTGAACAAGTCTGTGAAAAGCAGTACAAGTAGACTGACACACAAATTTACTCTGAAAAGAATTTTTCAAACCTTATTGGGAGTAGCTATACTGTCTCTTAAAGAATCAAATCATATAGACTGCTCCAAAGTTCTTGTTACCAAAACATATTCCAACTTCCATTGTTTTTCTTCATAGAAGCAGATTAAAAAGACCTTCACAGTTTTTCCTTTTACATTAAGAATTTGCAGAGCAGACATCCTGAGTTGTCAGCAACTTTGTGTCACATTACCTTTAGGAAGAACTTTGCTTTGGTGTTGAAGGTGTTGTTATTTTTTACATGATAATTGGAGGTGTGTTTGATGCCAACTGGACAGCTGCTGAGCCTCAGGGGCTGTTAGCCACCAGCCATTCAAACCAAGGGTCACAAGCACCTTCACTCAGACTAAATGCATTTTTAATGTGGTACTTGAATTTGTAATCAGAGGTAAAAAAAAAAAAAATATCCACACAGTGGTTTATTAGGTTTAGTATGGTCAAGAGAAAGCTGACCGAAATGGCCACTCTAGTCATTTTGTCACTATGTCTGGCTACAGAATAGTGCTACCATGGCCTTGTGCTACACACGTCTGTGGACTGTGGGAAGATACCCACATTGTGAACACAGGTTTTGAACCCCAACCCAAAAACACAGCCCAGGAACTGTCAATTGCTGACATAACCAAGCTGTATCCATGCTATATAACAAACTGACTACGATTCATTGCAGAGCACTTACTCTGCAGTTTAATACATTAGATGTGTCATAGGATATATCATTATATACCATGTCTTCATGTGGATGAGACTATGCAGGTGTTGTGAGGGATCTTTAGGGGGCTGTGGAAACAGAACAACTAACACCTGAAGAAGGTAAGGGGCACAAATTAGTAACCAGAAACATAGTCACTGCAGAACTGCATATGGTCAATTATGATTACACATTATGGCCCTAAAGAGACATGAGTATTTCATAAATGGATTTAATGAAGATGCTGCCACATCACGCAAGACTTTCTATTAACTTGTACTAGAAACTTGTTGGTGTTACGTTTCACTTGTCATTTAAATTAGAGAAAAAACAACTTGTGCGTCCCATGTTGTTCGGAAAACGTGGTTGAGGCAAAGGCTCTGCATTGACCGAGGTTCCTATGTATTTTCTCTGCCAATGATATATTTAGAATCCATACTTTTTGACCCATTTTCTTGCAGTCAGAGAGGTTTCATATCACGTTCACGTTCACATTCCATATAACAGCTGGAAATCTGGTGCTGCAGCATGGAAGCAGCAGTGACATTGTGAGTACTGAATTTTTTTGTATTTGTTTAAAACCAGCAATTCACATTTATGCTCCCATCTCAAAGGCATTTCTTTTCAACACAATAATTAATTTCCATTGTAAGCTTTAAAGCATGCTTTTACTTTTGTCTTGAAATGTGATTTTAAAATGATTTTTTGTGTTAAGTACATATTGATTAAACTTTTTCATACTTAAAAATTAATGAGGTTTTCAACATGCGGAAAGTGTTGTTCAAATTTATGCCATATCCCTATGAAAAGTGTATCACTAACAAACCCTGAAAATGTTTCTCAATTTTTTAAAAAAAAAAAGAAAAAAAAAGAATGTAGCATTTGATATGAGAGGTAAGCAAATCTAAATGTTCAGAATGTGACAACTCACAGGAAAAAACTGGCGCCTAATTAAGATGGCACAAGGTACCCTGAGGTACAATTAAGTTTGGATAAATCAATTATAGAAAATATATTAAAAAGGCCATGTCATACACCTAGAGAAAGGTAGATTTTTTACTGAACATTTTCAGGTTATTTGTAATATATTGATATACTTAGCTTTGCTTAAGTTTCTATAACTATGGGGAAATAAAAGCATTCAGGATATGGGGGAAAAATGCTGTAGTATTTAACCTGTAAATTTTATTTCTACAGTAACTGTGAAATTGTGTTATACATACCTATATATATGTACATGAATATAAAAATGGTCATTTTTGTATGTGTTAAATTACAATTGCATATATAAAAAGCAAATATATGGTACTTTTCAGTCTAATTGCAGTATTGATGTAAATAATTGTGAATGAAAATACATTTAAATTATTTATTCATATAGATTGTGAATGTATTACAAGCTTTTGCAGTATGAAGATATTGGACTTGAATGCTGCTTCATTTTATGTGCAAGAAAGTAATTTTAAAAAGTTTAGTTGAGAGAGATTTAGTGAGAATTTATCCTGTTTTTTATTTGCACATGCAAGTTTAAACCCTCCGGTTTTATTTCTGTATTAACACAAAAACATGTAATTGGTAAAGTATATATTCTGTGTCTAGAATGCATTTTGCAGATGCTCTCTGTACATATTTCAGAAATTGTTATAAAAATTATGAAAAACTAAAATGCTGTGCAACAAATAACAGAGCCATTTTCGGCTTTGGAAGTACAGTAAAACTTTTTCAGTATTTAAGAAGTGTTTTGAATAATGTATGAAAGTCTATTGTATAAATAATAAAAATATCACTTTATTGTACAAGTGGACTTTTCTATTATGTCCATATGTACTATCAGACTTTAATCTTTCCCCTCATTATGAAGGTAATTTGTGAAAAACCCTTTTTAAGGCTAACTGTTGTATTGAAAAACGAGTAAAACCTGACATAACACTATTAAGTGGGATCCCAAAAATTCAGATGTGGAAAATGCAGACTCCCCTTTATTGTGAAACTAATATAAAACAGTATTTTTCAGTCAGTCTTCCAGTTACTGTGTGTTTTCATGTATTAATTGTACAGGAAAGGACTTGGGCAGTGTTATGAAAGGAGGCTTTGAAGACTGGACTAATGGAAGGCTAACTTTTTTTCTCTGCAGCATGTTTACCTGCACTCACAAAGCACAACAACACGCCCATCTTAAAGCTCTCAAACATGGACCACACAAAGGGTCAACAATCCCCTTATAACTCTGCACAACGGTAAGGCAACTATTTGCTAACATACAGCAGCAGGGCATTATCCAATCACTACAATATAAACCAAAACTAATAATACTTCCTTACCCCATCCCTACCCCTATAGGAGGGCAGAAGCCAAACTTTTGTATGTGAATTCATGTAACTGTAAGATTGTACTGTTAATTCCAATGCCTTTAAGCATTACTGACCCCAAAAACTTTCTATAATACTGTATGACACTCTGTGCAGGCTCAGCTCTTTTATAGCCATTATGTGCTTAAACGATCACAAAGAAAGCATATAAAGACAAAGTTTGATCTTTATGCAATTCAAACTTTAATGCAAAAAAGTAAAGAAAATACAAATATTAGAGTAACAAGCTGACATTATGTAGACAGGGGAAATGATGAGGCAAGGAAGGCTGCAGGCAGAATCACTTCATCGGTACACAATTTTACACTTAAAGGTATGATTTTTATGTCTTTTGACTTTTCTATCTCCTTGCTTTCTTCATTATCCTCACTTTATCAGTGCTGTAAAGTAGCAAGGTACAAGTCTCAGAGGAGAAAACCCAACACACACAAGCTGTACACCTGCAAAGACCATATGGCGCTCTTGCATTGTGCTGCTCGGGTGCTCATAAGGCATGCAAAGACCAAATCTGTCCTTGTACTGCAAGGAAATGCTTTATTTGCCAAAATTAGGGTTATTAAATGAACCTCCTCAAAAGGTCAAATTCTCCTGACTGGAGTGGGTGTATCTTTGGGGTTCAAATGTACTGTGTAGGTAATATCTGGTCTTTATTTAGTTCAGAAGACAGGTGTCAAACATTGATACCATACACTGCCATTTATATATTCATATCCTAACTGTGAAAACAGATGTCAAGATCTACTGTAATATAAAGCAACAAACACACAAGTAAATCTGGCACAAATACGCAGGGCTGCACGTGGTTATATAGGTTGTGAACAAGTATGTTTATTTTTACATGCATTACCCTCCAAAGAATATTACTTTAAAATCATTATTGATGATTTAGAGAATAATTTTTTGCTACTTCAGGTCTAAATCAATGTCATATAAATACTCATTTTGAAAAATGCTATTAAAGTTCAAAGGACAATAACATCTACAACCAATATTTAATCATTTATTGTGAACTTTTTCAGCGATTAACAGCGCAAAAATGAAAGCTGCTTATTTGCTAGTCAGGAACTTGTGAGAAAGGTCATACAAAAATTAATAGATGTCCATTTTTAACCAGATTGCTTTCATTTACCTCCCTTCAGAGTAAATATAAAAATGAACCATCCAGCAAAACAACTATAATCGTTTGGCAAAAAATTCTGTTAATTTTGAAATTATGGACAAATTGCAGCTATTATTAAAATGATCACATACAGCCCAATGTACTCTGATGCAGTTGTAGTTATAGAAATTCTTGGAAAAAAAAATACAAAAAGTAAATATTGTCCCTCAAAACTCAATGGCAGTTTAATGTCTGTGTAAACCAATTTCCTCACTCTGAGCTTTACTGTTATCTACAATTACAATTAATGTAGACATGCATTCTACAACAAACAGCTTTTAGTGCTGCATTAAGGTGTAAGAATGATAACATTGTTCAGACCTGTTTGTACTTTAAAAATCAGAAGGGTTATAGTTTATATTTGAATTGCTGGAAGAAGATGAAATCGAGTGTAATTGTACACAGAATTCCTAAACGAAACTTAGTGTTGAATGTGGTAGTTGTGTGAATGAAGAGGAAGTTCGGACAAAGTTCTACTACCAGTGCTCTTAGTCTATTGCTAAGTAGGAATCCTACTTCTCAGGTATTCCAGGAGTGCATCTGTCCCTTTGGCAATAATTGCTGCTCTGGGATTGCGGAAGGGATTTCCATCCAGCATCAGTGCTCTGTTAAGACAAACCAAAAAGAGAAGGCGAGTTCCCCACAAATCTCATTACCCAGAGTCAAAAGAACACAAAAAACAGTCTGATGCGGTGAGGTTAGCCATGGAAAAGGCACCAAAACTAAAACAGAAACCCACTCCTCCATTCAACAGGGAAGAACCGTGACCAGAGGCTTCATTACAGAGCTTTTGCAAAATCCTTTGGCCACGCCTGCCAATTCAGTACACAAGCTCAACACCTTAATTTATTCTTTACCACCCCATACTAATAAACATTTCTAAAATGAACACTGAAGGCAAAATGTCCAAATTAAACAGGAAATTATGGAGTACAACAGCCTATTAAATCCTATAATTATCATCATCATCTCAACCCTCAGATTTCACTCAGAATACATCCTTATTACATAATAAATAACCACATACATAAAGTGGATAACATTGGTTTGGCAGTGAAGTACAAGTGCTGTGCTGCTCCTACCTCAGGCTGGTGCAGTTGCCCAGCTCAGGCGGGACCTGCATGATGTCATTGTTCTGCAGGTCTAGAGTGGAAAGTCTTTCAAGGCCCTTCAGCTTAATGGGGTCAATGCTGCCAACCTGGTTGTTGCTGATTAAAATGGTCTCAAGACTTCCAATTTGGTAGAGCACGTTTGGGAATACTTTGAACCTGTGGAATTGTTACACAACCACAGTGATGCGAATCTCGCGGTTTCCTCCATCAATACAGCCATCATTGCCATGAGGATGAGCGGCACAGTCTGGTATCAAGAACTCACCGGTTGAAAGACAATATGATGCTTCTCAGTTTACTCAAGGCCTCCAGCTCCTCAGGCAGCGATTCTAGAAGGTTGTTTCTGAAAGTGAAACATATAAGTGAATTACTCCCCCCGCCTCAAGCACACCAGCAACAGTTTCCTAATACTAAACAACTGCTTTGCTCAGCACCAGTTTTGGTTAACATACCTGAAAAAAAATCTCAACTCAACCTCAATTCATTTGCGCTTGGTTAATGTTCATTTAAACTGAAAGATGTTAACTACAAGTTCTACAACATGCTAAGATGACAGTATTTGTGTGAAAGGTGTGTACCTGACATCAATGTGTGTCAGGTTCTGTAACATGCTCAAATCTGGTGGAATGCTGGAGAGCTTGTTGATGCCAAGGTTGATGTCAGATATGGTGCTCTTCAGCTGTAAAATCCTGAAACCAAACAAGATATTGATTGAATATTACATAATAATTGCTACCAATGAAAAGAACTTGTTCACACTAGAGTAGTTAAATTATATACAGGTAGCCTGACTTACAATTTTTCAACTTGACGATGGTACGCTAGGGATACGCATTCAGTAGAAACTGTACTTCAAATTTTGAATTTTTCCCGGGCAAGCAATATGTGGTACGATACTTTTTCACGATGCTGCGGCAGCGATCCGCATCTCCCAGTCTGCCACATGGTCATTAGTGTATGCAACCGATACTCAGCAGTGTTCTGTGTTGCCAGAATTTTTCTGAATACCTCCCATATCTATGTTGTGTTTTGTACATCCATCATGCCTACGAAATGCTCATCTGTATCTCCTGCTACTGGTGAGAAGAGGAAGGCAATTACTCTTGAGGAGAAGCTCAAGATAATTGCCCAGCATGAAGGCAGCAAGTCCATAATGAGGTTTAAGGTAGGCTAGGCTATGATGTTTGGTAAGTTAGGTGAATCGAATGCTTTTTCGACTTATTTTCAACCTACGAATTAAACAAATACATTTTTTTCAGTAGTTTACCTCTAAAACATGACTAAAGCACAACACAAGCAGATTAATAGAAGAATAACACAGAAAAATAGGAACTAATAAATAAAGAGTTGATCACAAGATCAGCAAAGTTTCTCAGGCGACAGGTACACCCAGCCTTCACATAATGCATTAGATAGATTTCTCTTGCGAGGGGATTAGGATAAAAACTGGTTCTAAAAATAATAGCAACATTAAAGGTATTTTTATGCATAACAATAATGACACTCATTTTCATTTTTTAAGCACAAATGATTATTTCTAACTTCTCTTATTCATTCATTAATTTGTTATTTTTAGCAGGTTTTCCTAATTCAGGGCTGTGGAGATCTGGAACACATCCTATAGGCACAGGGTAAAAAAACGGTCTTCTAATAATTCATCTAAAGGATGTTTTCAATATAAAAAAAAATACACTTGACAAAATCACTGCCTTTGTTTTTCACTGGACAAAGCACATGGACACTGTGCTGTCAGAGGCCCTGTGTAGCATTACTTGTAAATGTTTAGTGCTAGATATTCCATAGTGATTTAAAGCTTTATTTACTCTCATTTAAGTATAATTAGTTTATAAAAGCTGTTAATACAGTTCAGAATAATTGAAGTAACTGTTACATGTTTCTAGCTCATTTTTATCATGCTCTAAGAACACAGGTCTGAATCCTACTCCAGGAACTGGAGTTCCCTTCAACAAGGTACTTATTTTATACAGACTCCAAGTACTACCATTCAAATTTGACTTCAGCACCAGTGGCGATTCATCCACTGCTCTATATTTAGCCACAAAACGATGTGAGGTACAAGCCATCGTACTGAATTAAAGAACAAATGTACAAAGGTAAAATGACTGCATAAAAATACTTTTATGGAACAACAAATCTACTGTATGAAAAGGGTATGTACTGTTCTGAGGCTGTGTAGTGGTTTTTGGTGTGCTGGATGCCATTACATAAGACAGCTGAGTGCACTTGTACTGACCTAATTGCAAGTACATTATGGAGAACCAATGCAGCTAAATGATCATGTCCATCCTGTTGGTTCTTTGTTCAGAGGAGAACAAACTACAGCGTGTGGCCAACAGGGGTGACATGCAGAGTACCTGGGTGGCACCACACTCAGCTGATTCTTGCTGAAGTTCACAGTGGAAACAGGATCACTTCCGACCGCATCGAACACATCATCAGGGATTGAGGCCTCCTGCTTCCCACTAGAAAAGAACATTGCTTATAAAATCAGCTAATGACTCATTCACATGGTTTGTCACATCTCTCCATAACTGAGAAAATTTATAAACAAGCTGCAGGATTTTAAAAACATTGAATTGTTACATTTTTGAGCATAAATTTGACATTTTTTCTGCAATAAAAACATAGTTTAAAAACTCCTGCCAGTCATTTGAATAAGGAGACTTGCAAGTGGGGATGTCTTGAAGACTTCAGTAAGTGGATGCACTACACCTGTAGTCCAGCGTCTTCAGTGTTTTAATGGCATGAATGTTGATCTTGGCTTGACTTGGGAGAGTCATTGCAGTGCAAGAATCTTCCTGAGCTTTGCCATCCGGTTGTTCTGCACGTCCCGTGAAAAATATAAATTAAACATCACAAAGCCTAAGTAAACGATAGGAGACAGCAGGCAGTAGAGTGTTGAGGAACTGGACAGAAAACTGTTGCAACTGTCTTTGTGCTAATAAAATGTCCCCTCTATTTGATAATGCAATAGAACAGAAGTTCTAATTTCTTATATTTTAAATAAGAATATGAATAAAGCAATCTGCTAAAGAAATGATTAATGAATTAAGCATAACCACCAAATATTTTGACAGTTCATTCAACATTTCTGCAATCTAGACTAAATACAAGGGGAAGGAAAATGAGATTTTTGCACCTTGAATTCGACTCCTCAGGTATTTCAGAACTTCTTGAGTCCCTTTCTAAAAAAGACAATTTTGTTTTTTTGTCAGAAAGAGAGAGCCGATGATTTGCACTGCGAACCCCCAGGCAGACTCAACTTACAGTGAGGAGATCCCTCCGAATGGCTCTCAGAGGGTTGCCTTCCAGAGTCAAGATCTTCAGCTTGGGCATGTTGCCGAGAGCACAGGGAAGGCTGATTCCAGGTCGAGACAGAAACAACCATCTGAACACTCAGCACACTGCAGTCTGCTTTTTCACACTCATCGGTATAAACTCAACATTAAATGATTCATAAGAGCTGCACCAGCTGAGCGTCAGTAGCAGTAAAACACTGATCGAACTAGGGGAAAAAATTTAAAGCCATTGTGCTACTTAAAATATTCAATTTTATGTATAAGTGTCAAGTAATACGAGACTGTATTTTGAAAAATATATTGTATACAGACATAAGATGCAGAATAATTTAAATATGCCCAAATATACCTGCTGATGTCATTGTTGGCGATGTCGAGTCGCTCGAGGTTTTCAAGCAGAGTGACTTCATCTGGCACAGTTTTTAACTTATTGTCTCTCAGCTCCAGGACACTTAGAGCACTGAGGTGCTTCAGTTGCTGCGCCTCCAGCACCTCAATCTGATTGTTCCCCACATGCAGCTCCTGGCACAACAGTGACAATAATGTTCTCTTTAATACAAATGAAACTGACATTTAGAGTTCACACTTAAATTTTTGTCTGTAAAATAGCTAAACAGTAGTGCAACTTAAAACTGAATAATATAAATAAAATGCTTAAGCTACGTGCCAGCTAAGGTGCTGGAATAAAAAGTAGTCCCCCCCCCCCCCCACACACACCTTGAGCATTCTGCATGAAGAGAGCTCAGGAAGCAAGTGCAATTTGTTGTGCCTCAAGTACAGCTGTTCCAGGGATGTGATATGAGCCAGTGCTGGGGGGACGGTCTCCAGCTGATTGCGGGTACAATCCAGGAGCTTCAGACCTGCAGGAACCCAGCACACACACCGAGCATTTGTCCAGCTCCGTAAATGTGCTACACCATGTGGGGAACTGCTGATAATTCTCCAAAGTTGAGCTGTTCCCCAAAAAGCAGGTGAAGTACTATACATCACAACAACTTAATTTCATATCCTGTGTGTCAAGCGTCACATTATGCTCCACACTCATTGTACACTGCCCAGCCAAAAAAAAAAAGAAAAAAAAAGTCACATACTCTAATATTTCGTTGTACTGCCTTTAGCTTTGATTATCGCACACATTCACCATGGCATTGTTTAGATAAACTTATGCAATGTCACAACATTTATTTCTGTCCAGAGTTGCATTAATTTTTTGCCAAGCTCTTGTACTGATGATGGGAGAGTCAGACTGCTGTGTAAAGTCTTCTCCAGCACATCCCAAAGATTCTCAGTGGGGTTAAGATCTGGACTCTGTGGTAGCCAATTCATGTGTGAAAATGAGGTCTCACATATTCACAATTTGAGCCCGATGAATCCTGGCATGGTCATCTTGGAATATGCCCGTGCCATCAGAGAAGAAAAAATCCATTGATGGAAAAACCTGGTCATTCAGGTAGTCAGCTGAGCTAATTTTTTGGGCACATAACGTTGCTGAACTTAGACCTGACCAACTGAAGCAACCCCAGATCATAACACTAAGTTAAATCCAGGTGGTGACTTTTTTTGGCCAGGCAGTGTATATTGATGTTGGTAACTGAAGCAAGACCACAAGACATATTCATCTGGAATCATACAGACAGCTGTTAGTACTAGATGTTCCACACTGATATCAAGATTAAAGTTTTATTTACTCTCATTTAAGTATACTGTATTTAGCTTATAAAAGCTTTTAATACAATTTATAATAACTGAAGTAACCATAACATGTTTATAGGATTTTCTGAGCTCTAACCTGTTTTGTGAGGGCAGCTATACATAACCGCTGATAAATAAAATATCTTCTACACACCTATGGCTTCAGTGTGTGCTCACTGCACAACCCACAAACTTACTCTTCATAGCACTGATTCCCACAGGAAGGCTCTTCAGCTTGTTGTGTGAAACATTCAGTTTCACAAGACTGGTCAGATTGCCTAGGCTATCGGGCAGCTCTGTCATTTGGTTGCCAGAAAGATCCTTTATCAGACAGACAAACAGACAGACACGTGCGTGAAACAAAACACTAGCAGTTAATTATAGCACACACTGCCCTAAGAAAATCTATCTTGGCTTTAAAGAAAGACTGTATTAAACTGAATTTAAAAGATTAAACATACCCTACTTGTAACAGTTTAAATTTAAAAGATCATTCTAACTTTGTACTCCACAATTTTTATGTCATTACAGCTTTTGGAAATGTGAGTGTGTAGGAAGTGTGAGGACTCACGAGGTCATCCAAAGCAGAGAGCTCCCCCAGCCCCTGGGGAAGATGCTCCAGGAGGTTCTGCTGTAGGTGTAGGCTGCAAAGGTTCCTCAGTTCCCAGAGCTCCTCAGGCAGCTCCTTCAGCTTATTGTGGCTACAGAAATACATATACACACCCACAAACCATGATTCGTTCAGGGCATAAAGTACCCCCCAACAATGGGACACAAAATGTTAAGACAGGTCCACATGCATTTAAATGCAACTAGAAGCCTGAAAGGAAAAATAATTAACAGTTAATTAAAACAATTTCAATTAATAACACCTAATTTAAATTCTTTCACAGGAAGTGAGGCGGTGCCACTCTGTGCTTCTAAAGCCCACTGGAATAATGGCAGTAACTCAGTACCTCAGGTTTAGCTTTTGCAGTTTCTGCAGCTCTCCAATGGACTTGGGAAGGGAGGTGAGTTGATTGTCATGGACCTTTATTAAAGTGAAAAGACAGCACACTGACACGAACACCTAGAATTGTCGCCGCTATTAAATAATCGTTTTTGAGTGCGAAACGTTGGCACCTGAGGTCACGGAGGCTGTGTGAGGAAAACGCGGGGGGTACCTACGTCGAGAACAGCGAGAGCGGACAGCAAGCGCACTTCTTCTGACAGCGCGTTTAGCTTGTTGGAGGACAGGATCAACTTGGTCAGGTCCGTCTGCTCCCACCATCGGTCAGCGGCTCCGAACGACAGGTTCTGTTGGGCCTCTTCTGGCGTGTCAACATTCAGCCTCCATACACTCTGGGGGACTGACAGAACAACGGTATGGGATACCGCAGTACCGACACAACTGGGCGAGTGTGGCAGAAACAATCCACACAGAGGAACAGCCAGCAACATCCGATCTGTGTTCAATGTAACCTGGATGACCGCAGTGCAGTACGTGGATTTGGGACTCCCACGGGATGGTCAGAAAAGCACTTGGTTACTGTGCACAGGGCTGCTCTGCAGTGACAATGTTCACTTTGGTCTGACAAACTGTGGAGTGCCAGTGTGTGTCAGTGTGGTCCTCGCCCAGTGGTTGTATCCAGTGATGCAAGAGCATCCAGGGGGGGATCCAGGGTCGGTTCCCAGCAGAGATGGGCCCGGTGCGGTGAAGGTGTCCAGTGAGCTCCTGTCTGTCTTACCTTCAGTGAGATCCCGTCCGGACAGGTTGAGCTGGCCGCTTTTGCGCGCCGCCTTCAACAGCCCATATGGAACAGGGGGCTCCTTCTCCCTCTCCTTAGCAAACCCGCTTCGGGAGTCCATGGGAGGCCCCCTTTTTACACGCGACATGATGTCTGATGCCGAGCTGTCACTATGACTCCACAGACAAAAAAAAAAAAAAAACAAACGCTCTGTCCGCAAAAGAACTAACGTTCGCTAATCCTCCACATTCCTTGCGTTTCTGTTTGTCTGCCCGTGTTGGCAAGCAGCAAATATCTGTAAAGTCAGGAAATGACGATGAGGAAAATAAAGACTTAATTTAAACGCTGGATCACGCGCGAATTTAAGTGTAGAAACAAATGTTCGCGGAGCCCCGGACACTCTGACGTCACGCTGCCGCGCATTGTATCTCGGGAAGCGAGAGGTACGCATGCGCACTCCAGGCCCCACGGTTTTCAGTAATTTATATGATCACATGTAAATTGACAGCGTTCAGTCACTGATGCAGAAGGTTATTCGTCCTGTGGATTAACCGCGAGCCGTTTGGTTTTGAAATAGCAAGAGTAAACATGATGATCTTTTTTTTTATTCGTACGTCAGTTATTTTCAAGATTACATAATTATAATGTTAATGGATCCTATGCACCGGAACCCGAAGTGAACAGATTGTAGAAACGGGTCTACTTCTTCCACGTCCAGCATCCACAGCCGATAGCAAAGCTCACGCCAGCACTCTATGCACGGAAACGTGTATATATTGAAGTTTGCGATATAAAGAGGCGACGTGCAACTTTTGAAAAGGCCTAAGAGGTAAAGATTTTTCGTGTATTTTTTTAAACACTACTTTTCGACTCATCTCTATTCATCCGCAACGAGTCTCCCGCCGCGCATGCGCATTCGCTCCTTCCTCGAGCTCAATGGCGGTGCAGTGAACGAGGTCTTGCGGCCCACCGAGTTACCGCTTTTTTTATTTTTCACCTCCAAGACATCCATATGCGGCGCTATCGTTGACCACATATCTTTGCAAAGGAAGTGCGGTCCACACAACTCTGTGTTTGTGTTCTTTTTTTTTGTTAAAACCGTAAAACAGCTAGGGGGATTCGAAGATGAACACGAACGTGATCCAGGTGACGAACGTGTCTCCCAGCACGACGTCGGAGCAGATGAGGACGCTCTTCGGCTTCCTGGGCAAAATCGAAGAGCTCAAGCTCTTTCCTCCAGAGTAAGTGGAAGAAAACGAAAGAGCGCTATGGAAGCCGTGCTCGATCCAGGCAGTGAGGCGTGAGCTGGAGGGGCTGTGTTGCAGGGAGAGGAGCCCGCGCGAGGCCTGCTGGGCCCCCGCCGCCTCAGTGCTGCGAATTTTGCCCTCTCGCGTTTCTGTTTTTCACCTCAGGGCCTACTTAACCTTTGAGATAATTTAAAAGCATGTCGTTGGACTATTCTACGGTGATGCAGACGTGTAACTATCGTTCGGGTCTTCTCCTTCCGGCTAAAATGGCAGTTTTCGTATTCAGACATGATGCTGAGGCGGGATATCGAGCGCTTAATTCTCACGTTAACATGGCGGCGCAGCGGTTTAGTTTCAGTTTGTGGAGCAGAGTGCTCGCAGGGATAAGTTCCGTTTCCAGAGAGCTGTAATATTTCCTTTGGTTGAGTTTGTGAGTCCAGGTATTTAAAAAAATATATATATAATAATAAGATGGAATTTACCGGGAACACAGCGACTGACTGCATGTGAGGCCGGTTCTGTATTTGTCGTAAGTGCTGCACAAATTAGCCCGCACTTTCGTCAATTTAAGATGGAGGATCCCTGAAAACCGCGCTGGGCCACATGAGAGGAGATGTTCACTGAACTGATGTGCTTAAGTGAACATGACGGTTTTTTTGGGGGGGGTGGCAAATGTAAGTTGTATTAAATTAAGTCTTAATGTGTTTTGTCTGTGCCATTGATTTACAGACATTCGCTATGGCTTTCTCGCAGAGATTCAAAATGGCACAGGGGTCCATGGAAAACGTGTATATTTCCTGCCGATTTTAGCTTCTTTACAGCTCACTTGGGATATACATTCTTTTTTTTTTTTGGTGATAGCAAGGCGAAAGGTTGTTAACGTCTGTGTTCTGTGCTTTTGCTGTTTTTCACCTGTCGAATAACAACTGGCTGCACCTCATAGCAACTGCTGGTGAAGGTAGGAAGCCTGAGACATCTCTTGTCGCTCTCAAGGCAGAGACGAGAGACGGCCTTCGATGTTTAATCTCTTAATGGCTCCAAGCCAACGGTGATGATGGATATATTGACAACCGGAAGTCTGCTGAGCATGTCCATATACCTGCTGTATTCTTTATTTGGGACCGGAAGTAGTAGTTAGCAAAAAGGTTTTGTGTGTGTGTGTGCGTGCGTGTGTGTGCGTGGGCGCGCGCTTGACAAAGATACTAAACTGCAGTCCCCAAAAAAGTTCCCTGCTGTTGTCAATAATGTGAAACATGCTGTCCATTTTGTCTGTATTTCTTGCACAACCAGTCTGTATTTTCTTCCAGTGACTCTCCCTTGCCAGTGACTTCACGTGTCTGTTTTGTAAAGTTCCTTGAATCTGAGTCGGTGGGAGTTTCTCAGCATTTGACAAACACAGTCTTCGTGGACAGAGCTCTGATCGTCGTTCCTTATGCTGAAGGTTGGTGCTAGTTTTTGTTCTTTCATGTGCATCTTTGTGAGATTTCTCTTTCCCTGTAAAACTGACGTAGATAGGTGGTATCAGCAGTGCCTTGGTATACTGCATAACGGATTGCAGAGTACAGCGTTTCCTCCGCCACAGATTTCCCGGTTGATTTCATGCAGCAATTTTTAAAATATTTAAGTAAGGAATTACTCAACTGTGACACTGGATGCTTTTGCATCTCTGCACCTGATGCAGTTTTCACTTAGTGTTAGTTTGATCAAAATGCGCTCCATCACCAGGAGATAAAGTTCATCCACAATTTGCATTCGTTTGGTATTTGTGTTTGACTTGATGCTTTATACCAAGGTCTGCTGGAAGCCGGGTTTGCTTGGAAGAGCACTGAGTGTTATGCTGAGAGTGAGCACATAGTAGTGGAGACTACTAGCTTTCATGTGCAGCCATGCTTTTCCACGTTAGATTATTCACTATTAAACTTCTCTCTGTTATCTGTGTGTGTGATTTTTGTAGTGGAGAAGGCAATTGCAGAGCCCCCTCCTTGATGACTGAAAGTGGTCCTCTGCAGCCAACAGGGGATTGTAGACAATTACAAAAGGCCAGCAAGCACTCAAGCCCCCTCACTGTTTTCTCGGTGTAAACGCTTAACTGTCTTCTCTTCTCTTTTGTGTTTTAGACCATTATAATCAGAAACAAACTCAAAGCAAATTATGGTTTCTTTTCCCCTACAGGATAATTTCTATGAAGGGCAAAACATTGTCCACTCATAGTAAAATTACTTGTTAATGTGGGTGTTTTAGACAGATGGGAATTTTGTGTACAAATTTCATGACACTGCTCCCCCCCCTTACAATTTTCATCAACTGAGAAGCACAGAATACTCCAGTCTGATTTATGGTTAAAATATGAGGGTTTCTAATCCTCAAACCTATGAATCCTGGAATATAAATTTAATGTTGGAGAAGTTGGGTAAGAAAATGACATGCATTAAAGTTCCTTGCTTTGTAGTTCTGTTTGCCTAGAGAAAACTTTGTGACTAGCCTATTGTTTGACCTTCAGTTATCAGCATCCATTTCAACTGCAGCAGCATATAAATGTGTTTGCTGTTCTGGGTTTAATCAGGGGAACAGAAATTAAGACGTATTGAAAAGCGAAGCCCTGCATGTGGTAGAGACTTTGCAGCTCTATGTCATTCCCATGTTGGTGGGAGATTGTGTGTAAAATGTGTATCTGTGTCCAAGTTGTATTTACACAGACAGCGTATATTTCACTGTGCAGTGTTACAGCGTAGACAGCCTTCATTAATCCACTCCACATGACACCAACAAAAGGGTCTGGTACTATATTTAACGGTGGTTTTTCTTTTTTGTTGTTGTGTTTTACAGTTCTTTTTCCTGGTTCAGCCAGTCATATACCAGGCCCTGCTGAAAATACCACCCAACAGTTTTGTCTTCAGCAGCTAATCCTGTTTCTCAAGTGGCCTTTTCTGTGTTGTGTGTCTCTGTAAAGATGATGGTGTTTAAAGTTAAATTGATTTCAGATTTATGCACACCCATGGACCATCTCATAAAATTGCCTTCATTTTTTTTTTCCCCTTCAGCATTGGACACATGTCCTACTCTATAGATATGGCTTTTGCTGGCTCTTAAACGCTAGTTTTCTGGAATAGGGCAATCTTCTGTGCAGCACGATTAATGCTTTGTGAACTCTACAGTACTGTGCTGCTCACTTCCTAAATTATGGTTTAGTGATTTTTTTTTTTTTTTTTTTTTTGGATGATGTTCAATGTACCAGGTAAGGAAAATGAAATCTAGTCACATTTTGACTTGTCTGGAGCAGACTAGTTGCCAGCAAAAGACCATACAGAGGATTTTAAGTAATATTTTTTTTTTTTGGTTTTGTGGTAAGATAAACCATTAACAGTAAACTGTACCATGCTGTTGACTCCGAAGTCATAAACTTTTCTTTTGTGTATCTTGATTTTTTTGTGTGCTTTATAGCGAAGCAGCCGACGTGAGTCGCTTGTTCATAAAACATCTTATGAAACTTGAGAGCACATCCCACTGGAGATCCGGCTGTGCTTGCTTACGTTTGGTTCATGACTTAAAAAACAAGTACAGGTGATAAAATCTTGGCAGTGTTAACCACAGTAGTGTGTATTGTGACATTTTTTTCCTTAGATTCTCTGCAATAATGCGTAGAATGAGGGAACAGATGTGAGATTTACAGATGTGAAAGGGAGTTTTTGATATCTGTACGTATGTATTTTTCAAGATTGATTAGTTGCCTATGGAGCTGACATTTCTTGGTGTTTTGTGTCATGGATGTGTACTGTCATCTTTTAACAGCTGTTTGTTTGTCTGCAGGAGTCATTCCTGATGAGACCAAGGCTTTGTCACTGTTGGCACCTGCCAATGCTGTGGCAGGACTTCTGCCTGGTGGAGGTCTTCTTCCAACTCCAAACCCTCTGGCATCGGTCAGTCCACTTTTCCAGCTTTAGTTTATAATTAACACCGATGTTGTTTGTTCCCTTCACGGCGTAACAATGTGTGGAGCGTATGTGTTTTATGTAAATGGAGACTTTTAGATGTGACACATGCTTGTGGAGTTGAGAAATGTTTTTGTGGCAGATTGGAGGTGTCCCATTGGCTGCTCTGGGCGGTCCCACCCTTGACCCTGCCTTGGCTGCACTGGGTTTACCAGGATCCAACATGAACTCTCAGGTTAGTTTAATGTAAAGGTTTAACAAATAATTTGTCAAAATCCCAGAATGTATAACTCTAAACATTGCAGAAGTTGTGCAGTAACTCTGTGTTTCCTTTAGTCTCTGACTGCTGATCAGCTTCTGAAGCTCATGACAACGGTAGATCCTAAGTAAGTGTCATGCTGATATTTTACCCTATCCTCAATGTGTTGTTTTGCAGAATCTGACTTGTTTACAGCTTCCAGTCTGACCCTTGAATATTGCAGTGGAAAATGGGTATTTATACCTGAGATTGCAAATAGCACCTCGTACACCTGGATACATTTAACTTGCCTGTTAATTTTCCACACAAGGTTGAACCATATGGCTGCAGGAATGAATCTCAACCCTGGCTTGAAAGCAGACTCCTCCAGCAAAGAAATCGAAGAGGCCATGAAGCGCGTTAGGGAAGCTCAGTCATTGATTTCTGCTGCCATTGAACCTGGAAGTGAGTTTTCTAAATGCGTTGATTTCAGAGAATTTCTGTGCTTTAAAAGAGTTGAGTAATACATTTCTTCAGTTAGCGTAGTAGATGTTTCACATTACATTTTCCTGCTCCACTAGACAAGAAGGATGAAAAGCGGAAGCACTCGCGCTCCCGGTCTAGATCAAGGAGAAGAAGGTCCAGGTCAAGGTCAAGACACAGGTAAACATGGGACTGGGGCAGCAGTGTTGCTAGACCTTTTATAAGCATTAATGGACTTAAGTGTAAATGAATCGGTAATATGAGGCATCCATAGTCGTCTGCTTTTGAAATGCTGTTTTAACTGTGATTCTTTGTTTGCAGGAGATCAAAGAGCAGATCGCGACGGAGGTCCCACTCGAGGGGACGAAGGCGCTCTAAAAGTCCTCGGAGGAGGAAGTCCCATTCAAAGGAAAGAGGCAGGAGGTCTCACAGTAAATCCAGGTAGGAAGTCTTTGCTGCACAACCACTTTTTATAAAAGTGAGGCAGGATTACAGGAGGAAGAAAATAAACTTAATTCCTTTAGATATTCAATAAAAGTAAACAGCCTTGCTGGTGCAAAGGTCAGATTTATTGGTAGGTTGCACAGGTTTGCTAGTAGATGTGAGCTGCAGCAACCCTGGTCTGGCTGTTTAACATGCACCACTGTAATGGACAGAAAGCATGATGATGCCATCTTCCATGCACAGGGATAGGAAGAAGGAGGAGAAGGCTAAAAAGCGGTCTAGGACTCCGCCAAAGAGCTACAGCACCACCAGGAGGTCTCGCAGCAGCAGCCGGTGAGCATTCCACCTCCTCGTGGGCAGTGGTTGGCACCATCTTTCAATTACGTCTGCGTGAACGTTGGTGCCTTTTCCTTGTACAGGAGGCACCGGAGAAGTCGCAGCGCAACCAGGTCACCAAAAAAGTCCAGGTCCCCAAAGAGGAAACTCTCCAGGTCTCCCTCGCCACGACGGTAAGCTGCAGGACTTCCTGTGCTGGATCAAGTCCTTAACTAGTTGCCTGCTTCACTTTGACCTGGTGCACTCAACATTGGGTTTTGCCACAGCCACAAGAAGGAAAAGAAGAAGGATAAGGACCGAGAGAAGGAGCGGGACAGGGATCGGGAGAGAAAGGAGGAGAAAGATAGGAGCAGAGGGGACAGAGAACGGTCCACCAGCAAAAAGAAGAAAAATAAGGATAAAGACAAGGAGCGGGAAAAGAAATCTGACAGTGAGAAAGGGGACGTGAAGGTAAAGGATTGATGGCATTTTCACTGTTTGAGCAAATATCCGCACAGCAGGTGGAGATGGCCAGTAAAGCAGACCGGTTGCCGCTCAACAGCATTTGCTTGTTCGTTGCCTCAACCCCTCAGCTCTCCTCCTTGCTGCAGGTGACCAGAGACTACGATGAAGAGGAGCAGGGATACGACAGCGAGAAGGAGAGGGAGGAGAAGCAGGATCTCGACTCGGCTGCCTCCCCCCAGCTCAAGGAGTCGCCGGAAGCAAAGGCCACAGGGGAGGCGGTGAAGGAGCCCAAAGTGAACGGTGACGACCATCACGAGGAGGACATGGACATGAGTGAATGAAGCAGCCCCAGCATGGACTGATGGTGTTCCTTTGAAGAAAAGAGAAAAAAAAGTTAACAGTTTGCAGTCCTTAAAGGGTAGCAGGTGAAGTTTTGTTCACAATGTATAGTTTTTAATATTTTAATACAATATTCGTCCTCCTCTTTGACAGGAATCGTAGTGCAAGATTAGCTGGTTTCACTCTCGGAAGGTAGGCCGACTGTCCTGGTTTCTACTTGTAAATTAGCAATGTGATAAACTGGCATTACTAGCAATGACTTTCTTACTGCTGTAATTTTAAACCAAGAGCCAATGTTCTTCCCGCACAAACCCTGTACCACTTGCTCAGTGGAAGAAGCGGGACGTCGCCGCTACGTTTAGGCATTTCTGTTGACGACTCGTTGCCGTTCCTGTGTTCAATATTCTGCCCAGCTTAGTGTAGATGGAGCTCGTTTTCGGTTTCCCTCCACCTGACCCTCTTTAGTTTGACCCTGGCTAAACTCTGCTATTTGGTCCATACAAAAGTCTTGTGATTTCTTTCCACACCATTTCTCACTGAGGCAGTGCAGCCAAAGTGGGCTACACATTTGTGGATTAGACTGTCGGTAAAAAAAAATTTGTAATGTTTCATCAGTAAAAATTTTGATAATAAAATTTGATTGACAAAGGCGTTGCTGTTCTGCCAAAATGTCCGTCCAGCTTACTGAACCCAGGACCGCTGCAGCAAGGCGTGGAGATTAAATGCGAGGGGGCAGCAACAGCCGACTGAGGCCTTGGAGAAGCTATCAGAATGCATTAGATGAGGAGCAGAAGGCAGAATTTATACCTGACATACCTGAGCCGTTTGCAAGAAAAAGCTTGAAATACAAAACGGAACAATGGCTTGGCAGGCTTTACACCAATTGAATGCTGACAAGTGTCATCCTTCCAGAGCTGGAAAACTAATGTATCTAACTTCAGGTCTCCATCCATCCATCCCTCCCTTTACTGCTGCAGCAATTCAGACATTTTGGAGGGAACAAACATGGAATAAAAACTTGTCCTGTTTGCTCATTGTTAAGCATGGTCATTCTCACCTTTCTGAGATGACCGTGCTTGAGACCAAAGTCTTCTGCTGTTACTTCTGCAGACCTCGCAGTACCTCTAAACCTGTCTTTTCATGCTTGAAACATCTCAGCAGGATGAATTCATTCATGTTCTGCTCACTGCATGCACACAAATGATGTTCGCTGGCAAAAACAGTGGTAATGAAGTACATGACTGAACCACGTGTCTGCGAAACACCCTTTTGTTCGCTCGGTTATAGGTCGTGCTATGTGAATAAATACAAAAATAAACAGCAGAATAAATGTAACATGAAGGTCACTAACCTGGACAGCGCCACAGGGTGGGAGGACACAGCAGCACTTTAGGACTTTTGGAAGCCTCACGCGTGCCGTGCCATTCGAATTGGCGTCTGAAAAATAATGCTACATACATTCCAAAAAAAAGGTTCATAAATGCATGTGCTTGAAAGTTTTTAAGGACCAACTATCCATTGTTCACACAAATGTCACTTTTTAAAATGTAACGCAAAGACTAAATAAAACAGGTATCGACGTGGATATTTTATTTAATACATTTTCATATGAAAATAGTGTCAGGCTTATACAATGTTCTTGCTGTACAATCGTTCTGTGGATGCAGGTATACTTTAAAGTGTGTTTATATTAGGACGTAAATGGTCGAGCAGAACAAATGAGCCAACATACAGGATCAATTCAAAGATCACAAGTATAATTTGCATTTGAAACATAAAAGCGAAAGATGAGCTTGAGAAAATACCCACACTATCCAGTAGTGAGGTATGGAAGCATGTAATAACGGTACCATTTCTGGCAACGGTTGACCAAACAACTACGATCAAATCATAACGGAGCATAAACGCATACAACATCAGCGAGGGAAAAATATCGTGACGTGAAAACCGCTGGCCATTTCCCGATGTTCAAGTTCCCCAAACGCACAAATAAAATAATCTAAACCTGCCTTTTCCTGAGGAGCTCGTGGATAATCGCACAACCCTCTCGACTCAACTTCCTTTCGCAAAACAAAGTTACCGTCGATTGACGATGGGTTCTGAAGAAGTCGAAGGTGGCATAAATAAAACTTGAGCTTAACGTACCCGTCGACCAAAGAAAAAAAACGTATCCAGTAAGATTGTACCAAAGTGCACAGGGCTCTAGCTGTCCAAGGCCGTTTCCCATGTTGCTCCACTGCATCTCACAAAAGTGAAAAATGTTGAATACATGAAAGAGCACTTCGATGAAAATATGTACAGTACCTAGCATGTCTCTGTCTTAGCGAAGACCTGTCAAATAGTCCAAGTCTCGATTTCCCACTGTTCTGCACAGTAGGTACCTGGTCTCTACGTGCAGCTCAGTTTCTCCCAGGGTTTCAGAGGTTCCTGCAAGCAGCGCTATTGCTTCAGGAAGAAAAACAACACTGGATTCAGTGTTAACAGTGCGCTTGCCCAAACTGTACCAAGAGATGCAGGGGTAGCAATGGATGACAGACACAATATGTACAAAAAAATGTTTTAAAAAAAGTGGCGACCAGAGTAGTAATGACAGCCTCTTCTCAGTCTTTACGTTTGTGAATCCGGTAGCTCAGCTTTACATTTAAAATTAAAAAAAAAAAAACTAACACGCACAAAATGAAAGACAAAATTAGAAAACACCAAGACCACAAATGAGGAATTTACACCATACACATGGGGGGGGGGGGGGGGGCAGGAAATATTTTGCTATATGTAAAAATGTCAATTTACATTGTACTTGGATTTTAAGTTTTAATAATTTTCCCTAACCATCTAAGAAAGACATTTCTATTTGAAATGTACAGCTGTCTGAATTCTACATTTGTTACAGTAAACAAAGAGATATACATATATATTTATATATAAACAAGGCTTTCCTCACCATGCATACTGCCACCTTTCCTGCTAGTTTGAAATCTCAAGATGGCTTTGTTGCTCGAGTGCTGTCAACATGTCAGATTTCTCAACTGTCGTATTCTTTTTTTAAAATTTTTTTTATTGGAAAGTACGTACCAAAGAGTAAAAACTGGCACAGAAAAGTGCCCCCTGCCAGCTGACTGAAGCTCAGCAAAGTGCTTACTTTAAGTAGTGCATGTGTCACTCAAATGTGAAGCTTCTTTGAGCTCCAAATAGTATACATAACCTCAAAAGCCAGACCGAAACACAGTATTGTTTACCGTGTAAGAAATCGTACTCCAGTCCGGGTAATTACAGCACAGTCCCTTTACAAGTGTTACTAAAACTATTTAAAACGGAGGTTTTTCAGTTTGCTTATTTCAATGCCCTGTGACACAGAAGTAGTTAGAGGTCTGGGAAGCGGCTTGGGTCTTCTTTGTAGTCCGTAGGGATGATGAATATGGAATCTTCAAACTCATCGTAGCGAAACTCCTGAAACGTCACCGTCGCTGTGATGGTTGGAAACACGGGGATGTCTAGACAGAAGAGAGACGACAAGTTAATTTCACAGTAAAATGACACAAGTTCAGTTGCATAAATAAATCAGCTGACAAGGGAAGGGAAAAAATTTTTTAAATCATTAAACCAGGAGAAACTGTACTATCATAATCAGAGGCCGGCAGGTGAGAGGGACAAAGCTGTTAATATAACAATATAACAGTCTTAATTGCCGTGTGTAAAATTTCTTAAAACCAACAAAAAAAGTAACACTAAAACTTATTTCTTTCCAGTAAAACAAATATTCCTGAAGTAGTTGCTTAGTTTAACAAAAATATATATATATATTTTTTTTTTACTTCTTTTCTACATGAATATCACTGCCATGCTAACCCTGTATTAAGAGATCATGTGGCCACATTAATGTATGCTCCATAAAAACAGTAAGCCACTCCAGACTGTACTGCACTGTAAACACAGCACAAACTCCATCAGAACCATGTATAAGTCAAGTAAGTAAACATTAAATATTCCTAACAGACCTACCTAACTTGACAGGAAAACCAGGTGGTAATTTCATCTGAACAAATTCTCGGAGTTTGTTAAAGTGCTTGAAGGGTGCAATGACTTCTAACACATTTAATAACCTGAAAAGAGGACAAAACACGGTTACAATGCAATATGACATCTGCGCCAAAGTACATAAAGGGCACCATCGTCGGCTGTGATCATCACTGCATGCTGTATTATTTGATATGACCAACAAGTAAAGGGAACTCTAACAACGGAATTCCGATGACAATGATCGGGATGAATATTAAAGAATAAAAACAGCTGCGGGTTTTGTGAAATTCTTAATGTAATTTCAAAAGTGAACTAAAAGTGTAGCCTAATATATGTATATCATATAGCAGATGTTTAAGGTTCTCAATTTTGGGGTTTAATCCTCGCTTTGTGAGTAGCTCCTGCAGTCATAGCAAAAGCTAGAAGGACACAAGCGTTTCAGTGTGGAGAAGCTGCACGAGCAGAAACACTTACGACTCGATGCCAAGAGGGAAGTCTTGGCTCATGGCCACGGTTGCTTTGAAGCTTTTCTTGCTTTCTTTACATACAAGCTCCCTCCCTAGATGGGGAGCCCTTGAGGAAAGAGAGGAAACCTAATGTCTCAAATGTACATGCAAATGTGACAGAGAAGGTCGATCAACTGGAACATAATGGACGCTATGAAAAGCAAGGCAGCAGATGAGATCCTGGTGGAAGAATATAGAATTGAAAGAAAGAAAAAAAAGGCAAAAGCCTTTTGTTCATTACATACTTGCCGTTTTCTGCATTGATGTACTCCTCCCAGGAGATGGTGCTGGGTGAAGGGGCCGTAAGAGACTGCCGCCTCACAGGCTAAGTGGAGAAGAAGCGAGCAGGTTGCCAAATTAGGCAGTACATTGACAACCAGCTTCAGGCAATGGAGCTGACATGCGTGTGAAATACTGGCAAAGACGAAGCTGCACAAGAGTCCAGCTTTTTCGGAGCTCTTACGTTACTTTTAAGATGAATGCATTAACATTTGTGTTCTCATTTACAATTAAATTTAGAATAGTAAGTCGAGAGGAATTAGCCCAAGGCCCAGAAAGATTGAGAACCAAAGCAAAGGCTTTGCACATGCTACCTGACTTCCATTTTGATGCTGAATATACTGTTTAAAAAGCCGTACGACTGCACGTCATTCACAGCGCTTAAACGGACTTATTCCAAACCACCGGCTGTTTTCGCTCTCATTTCTAACACCCCGTCCTCGAATGGTAGTTGGTCACACATTTTACATTCTTGGAGAACTTTAGGAAAGTCAGTCTGAAGTTGGTTTCCTTGTTTGATTTGCTCACCCTTTCTAGGCCCATTAAAATGCCCCATCCAACAGACTCTCCTCATCTTCACACTTCTCCAGTCCATTTCTCCACCCATCTGTACCGTAGTCTTGTAAGTATGTAATCCTGTGTACATTCGGAAGATGCCGGAGACAGCCTGCACTTCAAAGTGGCTTCTGCCTTCTTTATATCTGCTCCAGTTTACAGTATGACTGTCACTAAGGCCAATTAAACTTGACCGCAGACCACTTAAAACCCTCCTAAATATTTAAATACTTTTCTAACATCAATATTTTAGCATGACTTGAGGAAAATGACTATTGCACACTTCTTGTAACTGGTTAAACCCAACGTATGTAGTACCAATGATGAAACCTCCATCTTATTTTTGTAGAAATTTTGCCTCCGTGTGGTTTTTGCCTGATCTTTGTGGTGCCTGCCAGCCCTGTTGTGTTGGGCTTATGGAGCAGACACTGTGCTTCTGGATGACTCCTGTCTCAGTGGTGCCTGTTAGCAATGTTGTGATGGACAGAGTACACAGAGCCTCGCCCTTGCGGTCGCCTGGTATGCCACCCCCCGCCTCCACCCCATTTCAGAGCAACAGGGATTTAGGTTTCATTAACTAAATCAATAGTGTGGGCTCACAGTGAAAAACAGATCAAACCCAGACATCCCCTGTTGCAGTGTTAACAGGCAAAATAATGACCTTCTGTTCCGCTTCAACTGAAAAACACCCAACACATGAGTGTGAAGGCCCAGATTCCCACTTTCCCACAAAGGTGGAAATGTTATGCAAGTATCTGTTGGGGGTGCAGAAGTCCATCGCTATCAGACGTACGCCAGTGTTACGCAGTCTGTGTGGTCAAGCACAACGCGAAAACAAAAGGCGAACAGACTGAACAAACACTTCTAGCAACATTGTTTTGAGGGGGACTGTTTTAGCAGAGCAACAGGATAAAAAAACCCTCACATACTCTGCTTAACACTGTTTTGAAGAGGATCAGGTAGAACGTGTGTTAGGACTGTTGTAGACGGTTTAACAAGCTGGGTCCCAGAGGAATGAGGGCTCCGCACCGCGGTATGAACAATGCACCTCACAAGCCTGCAGGAAGCGATATGCCTAAGAGGAGGAATGCACTATCCAAACAAAAACACTGCAAACAGATGGCAAAGAATCTCCTTCATAACAGGAGAATGTCTCGAGCAGGTGGAGAAGGCACCCAGCGGTAGAACATGAAAGTAGGCAGGGGAACACTATGCAAATTAGGTTTATGTAACTGATACCGTGGTCTTCTCGACTATATGAGGTTTGCTCCAAAAATATTAGGGACTTCACTCTCTTCTCAGAACTGGAAAAATTCTCAGGATTTGTTTGCCACATAGTCTTTGTGAAGTGTGATACAGGAGATGGTATCTGGGTTGAGAGAAGCCTGAGACAACTGCAGGAGGAGAGTCATGTTTTGGCTTTTGGGAGTTCAGTTCTACTCAGGACACGAGACGCAACAGGACCTTCACACAACTCTTACAGATTCTATGCAGCAGCCTTTTTGCAACTCTTTCGAGGCTAAAAGTCTCACCTCAAGGTCCAGTGGAGCCCAGCGGAAGACAACTCTCAAACATTAATAATCCAGCCACAAAGTTATTTTCAATTATTAATGAACTAGTTTCTGTTGAATCCAATTGATACTCAGGCCAACAATCCCTCGGTATGTGTTTTATCATGCTGAAGTCATGGGTTGACAGCTATATATGCGTTACGTGTTTAGAATAATGGGCAAAAGGCATCTGAATTTTCGGTGCCTGACGTGGTTTCAGGGATGGACTAGATTTGGTATCAAGGGATTACTGTATTCCATTATTGGTTCTGAATTCTCAAAGAGACAGTACTAGCAAAAAAAAAAAAAAAAAAAAAAAAGGTGAAAACAATACACGGCCATTGAAATATAAAACGTATTTCAAGTGAGAAGGCAAGTGACACTGACGGGATGGAGAAGAGCTGCACGTATAAAGCTGTGTTCAAACATCATTTTCCTTATTCTCACATTTGCAGAACAACTGCATTATCCAGACTACAGTTCTTTAATGGGATATTTCATGATAAGGATGTCAAGACCTGTCTGTGCTCAAGTTCATTAGTATGATGTTACAAAATGTCAAAGGATTTGCCATATTGTTGCGCAACTGAAAATATTACTGTATCTATATATAGATTTTTAGCGGCTGCCTTGAAATGTCAGTTTAAAAGACATAGAATGCTCAAAAAAAAAAAAAAAAAAAAAAAACAGCAAGTGACAGGGATTCAGTGGATCTGTTGCACTTAAGTGCACCCACGGTCACACCACAAATGTCCCAGGACCAAGAGCAGATGTTCATGGTGTAAACCTTAGGCACACACTGGGATTTTGGGGCAGAGAGGTAAGGTTATCATCATCATTATTGTTTGGCTAATATCTGCTGGCTACTGACTCATTTTTGCAGGAATTTATTAAAAGGAGTATTGGCACATCACTATAAAAATGGAATTAAAGGCATCAGGAGCAGTGGCTCACCTCAAAATTTTGCTCAATGAGGTTTCCTCCTTTACTTAAACTTTCCATGATGGCCTTATTCCTGAGGATGTCCTCTTCACTCAGGTGTTCTCGTCGCTTCCTGGACTCTAGCACCAGACCATTGACAGAGTAGAAATCTGCTAGGAAGTTCCCAACTCTCTCCTAAAGCAAAAACAGAACAACGAAAACTTCATTAGATCAAGCAGCTGAAAAAACCCAGGCCATCTTACTGACTTATGAATGTACAATCTGTAGGAGGGACCTACAGAGACTTGTGTTTCATAATATCACAGACAGTTCAATATTGGTGCACCTACAAAGACTGCTTCTGAAATTGGAGGGGATCAAGAACTCTGAAGATGTTTACAGTTAAGGTGGTAACTGACAAAACTGAATCTGAATCAGATTTATAAGACAGAATGAAAATAACGTACCGTCTTGTCCTCTCTGAAGAGCCAGCCGGTTTGAGCTCGGGAGAAAGTTATTGATTTGGTGGACAGCGTGGCTGAATAAATATCACTGCTCATCAAAATGTCCACCTCCTCTTCTGTCTCCATCTCAGACTCCTGAAACACAATTGACCAAATCAGCACGCAACAAGGGTCCAAAATGACAAATATCACACACAGGACTTACAGTAAAAACTGCATAGGCAATTTAATGGAAGCCATCTGAAATTTTAATACTAAAATTTTGTGTTTAATCTGACACAATGCAGCTATAATTTAAGACTACGCTGAGTTTACTTTACACTTTATATTAAGTTAAGGGAGCACATCCATGTGATTTCTTGGTTTGTCATACGCAGGCTTAATATATAACAGTTCTTACAATGCAGAGACCAATTAGCTGTAAAGGCAGACAGACTGCTTTCAGGATTCAGTGTCAGATTACTTACCTCATGGTGTATCCGCTGATAGACCTTCTGCTCATTATCGAGGACCACAAAGGACTCAGAGGGCACAGCATCTCCACTGAAAATGAAACTGAGGTCCCCACGCTGACACTTCATGTCTGTGAAGTCTATTAGTGTGGTGTCCAGTCTGGGGGGGGGACAGAAAGACCTTGCAGTGCAAAAGGAATATCATACCTCAAATTGACTTCTGACTCAGTTCCACATACCAAAATTCACTGCGACTTCAGTTGCTGCCACAGCAGACTTCAGACAATTTGTTTTTCTCAAAAGATGTTTGGCTGCATGCATCAACAGAAACTGCACATTCTCACTCAAGTTAAAAAATGGGGGGAAAAAAAATGAAATACCACTTGAACACACAAAGCTAACACCTTAGAAAGCCAGTATACAACTGATGTCGGCATTAAATAATTCAGGCTATCACTTCCCAGGTTGGTGTCTCTCTGATGCTCAGTAGTAATAAACATGAAAGCAGAGAAAAGAGAATGTCCTATGGAACCCCCCAGCCAAAAAAAAAAAAAAAATCACAGCTCAAAAAAGACATTTGTGCCTCACAAAGCACATGTCTGTCTTTGCTAGCAGAGCTGAGAGACTCAATGAGGTACAGAAACTAATTACACAGAATGGATTTTTTCCATCTGCAAAGCTGAACCCTTTAATATTGGTAAGGGAGAAAAGTGACAGAGCTCAGAGGAACACAGCAGCTCATGTTTGCTCTTCACAATGCTAGATTACTACATTTGACAGAGAGCACATTTATACCAACTGCTACATATACAATTATTCATTCATTTAGCAAACTCTTTTCTCCAAAGTGATATACAGTCAGTACTATGTGACATTTAGTGTGACTTAAGGGTGCTATAAAAACTGCAGTAAGGACAGTAAGCTCAGCAAAGTGGAAGGTCAACGCAAAAGAGGAAGACCTGCAATGCGGTGGATGGACACAGTCACGGATGCCCCTTTGTACAGTTTTAGCCAACTTGCTGAAGACCGGATGCATTTCAGGACAACTATCCATAGAGTCGCCATGAGTTTGACAACGACTCGATGGCTCTTAACAACAACAACATACAACTACAATATTCTGCCTATAGTCATTCGCTCATCTATAAACCAAAATAAGGAATACACACACGACCATCTAGAGACCGATTAACCTGAAATGCTTAGGAGGAAACCCAATTGATTCCAATAAGAATATGCAACTAAATAGACTGAGTAGGTACAGAACCCATGTCTTTACACCATGTGGGTACTGTGACATATCAGCACTTTTTGCTGTACAACTGTAAATTCAAGGATTACATTTACACACCAAGAACTGAAAATCATTTTCTGTTTCTCTGCAGGAGCATGAATGGATGTGCAACAATGGAAACAACAGAATCTGGCAGTCTAACACTTGAGTTAATGGAATCCTTTACTGCCAATGATTGGTCAATAATATATCAAAACCCAGGAGGTAGCATGGTTTTCGAGCAAGGTACTTAAGTGGAACAGCTCCGACAGAATATACAACACACACAAAATATACAGAAGGATAAAACTGCAAGGAACCTCGGTAAGAGTAAAACAATAAAACGACTACTTTGGTGCCAGATCTCCTCGGTGTGGAAAGCCAGGTGCACAAACAAATCCTGCACAAAAGTCTCCGAACTTGCCACTGTATTTATTGGTCATTCCTCAATATTACATTCTTGCTGCTACCATTTGCCAGGTTTTCTAAAAGTTCAAGATTAAAGTAAACATTGAAGGAATTTTTAAGCACAAAACCCTCCTGGAACACCAAAACTCCAATAGCACCAATCTGCTACCCACAATGTCCCTCGGAATAAATACTTCGGAGTGGGGGTACTTGGAAAGGTAACATAAGCAGTAGAGTCCAGGAAACCCACCTGATGTTGATTCCCTGTTTGTAGATCTTACACGCATCTGAAGGCAGAATTCGGGAAAGCAAAGGCACTACAACAAGGAGAGCAAAAGGAAAAGGCAGAATTACTACTTGTATATTCACTGGCTCAAGAACGTTGTTTCAGTGAAATACCGAAAAGACCTGTAACTTCTTTAAAACTATTAACACTGTTCTTAAACGCTACTTTAACTGCAAAGAAACATTTGAGTAAAGCCATTTTTAAAAGACATCTTCCCTGAATCAGAAACATTAGTTTCAAAGCATTTGATTTTCAGTTTTAACCTTGACCTACCCCTCAATCATTGTGTAGTTTTAGTTTCACTGCATATTTTATTACCTTTAAATAAATATTTTGTTTCCATTTATAACATTAAGCATAAAAGTTTCATATGGATGACGAATTTGGTTATTCAGAGATGTGCACTTCTCATACGTTTAAATACTTGTTTGTTCGCTCAGGTTCCCTTTGTCTGATATTTCTGTGTAAAGATCTGAAACTACTGAATGTGACAAATGGGCAAAAAAAAAAAAAAAAACCAAAAAGGGAATCAGGAAGGGGGCACATACTTTTCCAAAGCACTGTAGTGTAACAGACTCATTTACTGGAATAGTTTCCATTGTTATCTGGACCACATAAGGTGCCATCAGAGAACTTAGCTGCTTTTAATTCTGTGATAATTCAATACATTCTGTCAAACATTTCCAAGCAAGCTACCTTCAATTAAAGATGTTTCGTGCTGTTGGAAGCAAAGAAAAATATAGCTTGAAAGAGAAATCCCTGGTACTTCAAACGCTCTGAAATATCACATCGATCGAGCTGAGCACTCACCCCAGCTTTGAAAGTCCCAGTGGAGCTCCAAGTAAAAGTCGCCCAGCTGGAAGAAAAAAGAAAAGGGAAAAAAAAAAAAAAAAAACAAAACCCACATACAATTGGTGACATGGCTACTGTTGTCTCGGTGATGGCAGTACAGTCCTACAGATCTATTCAGTCTACTTGCAGATCTTGAATAATAAATGTTAACTGATTTACTTTGTTATGTGTCATGCTGTTAAGCTGCATAAGGACCTGGCTGCAATGTGGAGGGCAGGGAGGTTCAGGTTTCAGCTGCTGAGTTCACACTTCTTCTCAATAATCATTTATTTATAATATCAGCCACAATACATATATAAGCCTGACAGCACATACCAAGCTGTGAGAGCTATAATCCAACCAGGTCTTACAGAGAAAACAAATCCTTAGGGGAAATCAACCTTGGTGAATGGTTTCTGACTTGTGTCAAAGACGAGTTTGTTTATTCAGTTGGCTCATTATTCACATGATAAATCTGGGCATGTCGGGCACCTGCTGTCTTTCCCAAACAGTGAAAAGATCTTTGATACAGCAGGCCGTAATGTGGGCAGAGGAGGAATCTTTCCAAGAGAGCTGGACCTGTGTTGCTACCCATGTGCTTGCTGCAAGGTGTACAGCTGATGCTTTTCATCAAAGCAACTTAGTGTTCAACTACTTACTGTGACTCACCCATTTAAACAGCTGAGTAATGTTTACTGGAGAAATTGGGGGCAAATATTTAGTTAAGGGGAACTACATAGTAGGAACAAAGACTTCAACTTAGGCCTACTGGATTGCATGGTCTAAATTTTTACTTCCTGCTGGCCTAATTGTCCATCAGCAATAACCACTTGCCAAAAGTTAACCACCTCTTCCACTTCCGGTGGTGCAGTTCTGATCATGCTCCCTGGACCTGAGAATGTCAGCAGGTTTTCTATGAGACTTGTGCTAAAAGGAGAACGTAACACTTCCTATCAGTACCGCAGCTGGGACCGTGGCACAGAACTGTCTTGTGGTGTAGATGCATAGATAGACTTGGTAAGCGTTACAGTAACAATGGGGTTCTTCACCTCTTTAAGAGCTTTCAGTAGTCGAGGTCTCTTGTCTTCCACACTTTCTCTGGATTGCTGCTTCAGTTTCCTCAGCAGGGCTGTGACTGGCAGCAGGAAACAACAAAATATAAACAGTGGTGAATCATAAAGGAAGAACAGGTTTTGAAGTGAATATTCTACACCATGGAGCTTCTTAATCTACTCAATTGCACTTTACACACAAATTCTGTGAAAGAGTCTAAAATCAGTCTATTCTTTATATCCAGAGGTATCAGAAGGTTTGACCTATAGTTTTTTGAGGATGGTAGTGTCCTATAATACTGAGAAAATTCACTTTACAAAGAAAATATTAAGTTAAGTGTTACAATAAAATAACTATACATGTGCAACACAATTATGACATTTTTCACATTCATTTTTACTTGTTTAACTGCTAAACAGAACATTCTCATATTTGAAATGTAACATGAAGATCCTATTAAAAAGCCATGAATAATTTCAAAGAAAACTTAACATGGCCAAGACTGACTGAGTATGGATGATGTTAAACATGGTTTTAAAGCCAACTGTGCCCAAAGTAGTACACTAAAGAATGGTCTTCACTGTAGCTTTAAGTGTAAATCATTTGAAATAGGACAAATAATTGCAGACATAAAAGAGCCTCCAGAGTGCTATGGAACAACTTTAAGAAGAGGATATGGTTCCTTCGATTGTTTTATTTTATTCACTCTCAAACTATTCAGGATATGCTAATATCTAACTTGTACTGAAACTCCCTGTCGGCCCATCCAGCCTCTGCGTTTAAGACTTTCCAGCTGATACAGAATCCCAGGGCATGGCTTGTGTTTGCCCTGGCAGTGGTCCCATATATGTCCCCTCTATGTCTCTCCATTGGCTCCCTGTAGTACCAAGTCCATCCCGCACCCTAATACAACATTCAAAAAGGTTTCAAAACACCTATTTTGGACCCACTACTTCCTCAGTCTCATCTCTGCTCTTTAAACTTGAACTACTTTACAAAAAATACATTTTTACTTCATATTAAGTTTATATGTAGCTACTTGGGTATGTAAAGTCAAAAGAGTTAAAAGAGTTTATTTGTCACTTACATGGTTACTGAGTATACCATGTAGTGAAATGTGCTTTGATTCGACAGGAGACTGTGCGTGGTTACATTTAAAAAAAAAAATTAAGACAAGTAAGACAAACAACCAAACCCAAGAAAACAAGGACACACAGCAAATAGATAAGTAGGTAAATAAATAAATATAGATAAATAAAATAAAACAAAATAAAACCTTAAGGTGCACTGTGAGGACAGTAGCAGTGACAGTAAGGGGGGGGGGGCGGTTAGTGTGCCCTTCACTAATATTGGTACCTTAGGTAAGACAGGCTGTGAAAAAATGTCTGTTTATCCTCCTGATCTTTCATTCAAAATATTAACAATAATCTATACCAAAATTGTAGAAAAATTGTACACCACTGCTAGATAAATCAACGTAAATGGACTGTCATAATGAACCAACAGACTTAACAAGAGTAGCATGACAGACAGCTGGATGCAGTATCTTCATTTTCTTTTCAGTTCTTACCCTCTAATATTTTAGACTATCATACATACCTATATTTCAGCATAAAAGCTTCAGGATACTATAAAAGTAAAAAGCAAAAAGGAACCACAGATGGCAGACAGATTAACAGAGATAGTGCCACATCACTTGCGGTTCAAGGTTCTTTTGAGGACAGAAAGCCAACATGTAGGGGATGATATTCTCACACAAGTGGTCTAAATATTGCAGTTTACATAACTGGAGCTGGAAATTCATTGCAGCATATCAAACAGGAAAATTTTCCTTAAACACTACCCCTAAAAAAAGTAGAGTTTTTTTTTATACATTTAAGAAGAATACTGTTACTACTTTCTAAATTGTGTAAAAATCTAGATAACTCAATCTCTGTCGGTCTGTTTTTATGCAGTTTTGTTTTTCATGCCACAAACTTGTTACACAGGTACTTTTCAATATAAATGAAGTTTTTTTTTTTGCATGTGTGTGGTCTCCCACTTAATTTGTCAAGATGAAGACAAATGGGCCACTGCTCTCACTCTCATGCGCACACATGAGTGGTAGTTGCTGGAAGGCGCTGAGCAAGACACTAGAGGACACAAAGGAGCTTCACCGTAACAGCTCGGGGAGAGCACATTTAACTAATGGGAATATTGAGTAAGTGGCACTGACTTGCATGCTGTAACCTGTCTGCACAAAGGTAATGCCGAAAAACCAGCGAGCAAGCGATATCGTCAGATCAGTACCAGTGACATTTCAGCTATTCGTGGGTGGAACCACACATGACTTTGGATTAAACCACACACCAAGCCACAAGGAGATGGTAGGAGCAGCTTTTCTGTGTGACGAAAGTGCCAGGAGGAAGCACGATCAGGCACTTGGGGGTGAAACCGACATTTATTCTAGTCTGTCTAGCAACAATGCTGCACCAACCACATGTTGTGGATCAGAAAGATGTCAACTACAGTCTAGACTAAATCTCATGAAAATCTTCTTAACCACCAGGAAGCCTGGAATCCAGTACTGGCCAAAGACAGAATGATAAAGAAAAACCAAAACAGCTTTGAGGAATAAAAATCTCTTGTTCTTTTCATAATACATACAAAGATGTGTCCTAATGTCAGGGGAAATAGTACCAACCCCTACAAACCATCCAGGTTTCAAATGATAGCCTAACATATGAACAGTAATGAATTCGAGTATTTAAAAAAAAAAAAAAAAAAAAAAAAAAAAAAAAAAAGAGTACAAAAGATCCCTGAAAATGGGTGAGGTTCACATCTTGTGGAAGCGTGATTTTTACCGTGCGCCTGCTCGTATGCAAAGTGAACCATGGAGATGTGAGCAGCTGTCAGAGAGCCGTAACGTTTAATGAGGTACAGCACTTCACACCCTGCTGCAAACTGCAAGTGGCATCACCGCAAGCAGGACTGCGGGGATTTATTTTGCATTACTTTCCCAATTACGCAGTCCAAATGTAAATGCGCACGTGTGTGTGATATATATATATATATATATATATATATATATATATATATATATATATATATATAAAATAAACTTAACAGAAATACAACAAGCTTAAATAACAGAAAGCTACTTACATAATTTCTTATAAGGATATACATATCCTTCTTTGTATTCCTAACACTTTAAAATGCCTATTTCAGTTTGTTAAACACAAACTTTAAACACAAATGACCTATGCATTTGTGAGTTCATATAGTTACTTTTTTAGTATCATACATTTCATTTTGTTCCTTATTAGAAATAGCAATACCCAAATTCATGTAAAGATGAAGAAATAACATAAAATGAGAAAACAATACAATTTGCCTGCAGTAATGGGCTATTACTATAATGAACTGTAATTTGGGAACTTGCTGACTGAACAGAAGTGAACTAAATCACAAAAACACAAACTACCGTATTTTCCGCACTATAAGGCGCACCTAAGAGCCTTAAATTTTCTCAAAAATCGGCCATGCGCCTTATAATCCGGTGCACCTTATGTGTGCACTAAGTTCCAAAATCTGTCAAAATGTTGTTGTGCGACTTTGATAACCGCTCAGGTTGACTGACTGTCGGACCATTTCCCACTGACACAGGGATGTAATACGTACACTGGCAGCGATAAACCCATCAGAGAACAGGACGTGATACGTACAGTACGTACGTTGGCAGCGATAAACCCGTCAGAGAACAGGACGTGATATGTACAGTGCATAAGTTGGCAGCGAAAAACCCATCAGAGAACAGGACATGATACGTACGCTTACCTCTGCCACACCTCTGGTAGGTATACTACCGGTATGCTGCAAAACAACATTTGTTTGTCTAAGGACCTCCGAAAATGGCGCCAGTGAAGAGACATGCTTACGAGGCACAATTCAAACTACAGGCTATCAGTTACGCGGTCGTTCATGGGAATAGAGCAGCTGCGAAAGAATTCAACATCAATGAATCTATGGTACGGAAGTGGAGGAAGCAAGAAAATGAACTGCGCCAAGTTAAGAAGACCAAACAGAGTTTCCGCGGGAACAAAGCGAGGTGGCCACAGTTAGAAGACCAACTTGAACAATGGATTATTGAACAAAGAACAGCCGGGAGAAGCGTCTCTACAGTCACCATTCGACTGAAGGCAACAACGATGGCACAAGACATGAAGATCGAAAACTTTCGAGGTGGTCCCTCTTGGTGCTTTCGTTTTATGAAAAGGCGTCATCTCTCCATCCGCGCAAGGACTACCGTGGCGCGGCAACTTCCAGCGGATTACAAAGATAAAAAATAATGTGTGTATTGTTAAATAGTCAAATAAAGTTCAACTAAACTCACTGTTTTGCTTCCGTTACCTTTTTTTTGTAGACCGTATGTTTTAGCATGCGCCTTATAATCCGGTGCGCCTTATGTATGGGTTAAGTACAGAAATAGACCCCGTAATTGAGACTGCACCTTATAATCTGGTGCACCTTATGGTGCAGAAAATACGGTACATTTGAACACAGGGCACATAAGGCAAAGCAAGAGACCGCGGATGTTGGGCACAAACCTGCCACCTAGCTTCACACTCATAGCAATTTTGAATATTTCTCTGAAGTAGACTGGCTTGGCTTGGATAGAGTTTTATTATGGCGGGACTTCTCGAGGCCAAATTAGATATTAATATACAGACAGTCCCTGACTTACGATGTGGTTACATTCCGATAAACCCATTGTAGGTTGGAAATAATGCACCGAACATCATAGTCTACCCCACCTTAAACGTTATTACAGGCTTGCCACCTTCATGTTGGGCAATTATCTTGAGCTTCTCCTCAAAAGCATATCGTTTGCCCAGGAAAAATTCAAAATTCAAAGTACAGTTTCTACTGAATGTGTACCGATATCGCACCATCGTAAATTTGAAAAATTGTAAGTTGGACCACTAACTCGGGGACCATCTGTACAGTTTTCCCACTTGTTATATCGGGAACTTAGAAACTGGGAATTTGAATACTGGGGTATGGAGTAAGTGTACTTGCAGTTTGTTTGCTTGGAAAAAAGCTGTGCATAAAGAATAAACAGACAAACAAATAGAGACTGAGCTTAATAGATAAAAATATCACTTTTCTGCAGTGATAAAGATATCACTTTTCTGCAGCTGAACAGTAAGGAGTTTTACAGATATTACTTCCAAATGATATTTATATTCCTATCGCTGGTCAAATATGATGCATATAATTATGATTATACCACAAAAGCAATATAAAGGCATTCATATCAGAGTAAACCTGAATTCAAATCATTAGCTGTCAGCCTGAGGCTTATCGGACAGCAGCTTAGTGAGGTCACACTAAGCTAGTGGTCAGACAGAATGCTCCAAATCTGGTGGATTTGGAGCTCTCTAGGAGACAGAGGTGGGAATAAATTTTTTTAAAAAGTTAAAAATATGGTCCATTTCGTGTTTGCTGTAATATTTCAATACCACCTTCCACTACAGCCAAAATGTTATTACAAATGAAAGTACACAGTGACCACAAACCTATCCTTACACATGACAGAAAGGTAAACAAAAGTCAGAACACATTTTATAATGTGGAAACACCATTAGTATCCATTAAATGGACAGAATGGTAGAAGTCACTCCCTGTTCCCTGAACTACTCTCAATGTCTAGAAACCCACTAAAAGCATATAAACTTTCCCTCATTCACTTTTTTCCCCCCCAATGAAGAATGTTAAAGCAAAACTATGATCCTTAACTGCAGAGGGCTCCAGAATTTAAAAAAGGAGCGTTTCTTACTGAGGTATGAAGTATTGCATGTTAACATTGAAAAATAGCACTGTACAAAAAAATAAGTACAAAGAAGTCGCTACACTTTGTAAACTCATAGAAATAATAGAAAACTAACAGGTACACTTTTGGTCAGTCACCAGGATCAGCTGCTCAATTTTAATTTTAAATTGCATTTGTGACCACTGTAGTTGGAGACCAGAGCCCTACTGCAGAAGATGTCACGATTCCAACACTAATTTTTCCATTTTGAGTCCTTCAAAGCTTAAAATACAGAAATATGAATATGCAGCTACCCATATAATATGGGCTGCCAAAAAAGGTGGTACTGGACTAAGTGACTACACTCCAAGAAACAAATGCTTGTTTCCATATCTCTACATCTGCTGATGAATGCACTTTTGTTTACAGAGCTGCAGAGCACTTTGGTGAAAACCTTCAGTATGAGAGGTTTATGAGTTAAGTCACAGAGAAAGCCGCTCATACCTTATCTTTTAAATAACTTCTGAACTCAACCTTAACTGCTAGTATTTTAATGACCAAGTAACAAACTGAACCTACTTTGATCCTGTTAACCATTATTACACCATATTTACTGTACAAGTACAGCTTTTAAAGTAAGAATGAAAGCACACAATAGGATGTCACGTGGTAAGAATTATATCACACCATTAGTGATTAGCCTGAAGTATTGCATGTTAACATTCTATCCTCTTGCTCACTTTCCAGTCACCAACATCATCTTTTGACTGCAACAAATGTACAGGATTCACTGATGGCAACATACATTTGGGCAAAAGTTTATATTAGTATTAGAGGCAAACTATGGCACAATGCACTGATGCTGCGGGTTTGTAAATAGTTGTGTCTAACTTGTGGGAAGTTATAGGGGGGCTATTGACCTCCTTCCTCTGTTCAATAGGTTTGGGGCAGACATGTTGTGCTTTGGGAGTGCCTGCATGTATACACAATTCTGGATTCTCTGCATAAGAAAGATTTAAACATGCGAGAGAAATAAAGCTAGCATTCCTACAGTCCTGTCTCCCAAGTTCTCCTTTCATGATGCCACCTATAGCTCAGTCAAAGGTTGTGTCATCTCATTAGTTGTAATGACTGATAGACAGATCCTTGGTCCTTGCACCAAGCTACAAGCCACTCCAGTTCCCTTCTATATGCCCACTCATTGCTGTTGATGAGGCCCACAACTGTGGTGTTATTAGCACATTTGTAGCTGCTGCTGTATTTGGCAACACAGTTGTGAGTTATGAGGGTAAACAGCAGTGGGCTCAGCAGAAAATCTTGGAGTGCCTGTGTTTAACATGGTAGCGTAGGAGGTGTTGCCATGGATGTTCATGGCCTCTGGCCGGTGCGTCGGGAAATCTAGGATTCAGCTGCACAGAGGAGTGTTCAGACAAACGATAACAGTTTACTGAGCTGAAATCGAACATCATTCTGACACAGTCTTTACCCTCCAGGTGGGTCAGGGACAGATGTACTGCAGTGGCGATGCCACCCTCGGTGGATGAATCGGGCTGATAGGTGTGGGTCTAATATGGAAAGTGGGATGCAGGCCTTGATGTAGGACATGAATAGTCTCTTAAAATGCTTCATGGTGACCGGGGTGAGTATGGCAGGATGGTAGTCATTAAGGCAGGACATGGGCGATTCCTTGGGGACTGGGATGATGATGATGGTGGATTTGAAACATGGAAAATATCCTGAGCCAGAAAGGTGCTAAAGATGCTGAAGACCTCTAGTGCACTGGTGTACTACCACACAACTGGAAATACTGTAGCTTTTCATATGTTGACTCTCAAGAGTTGTCTTCAACTGTTAATTGCACTTAGCTGCATTTTAATCGACTGTAGACTTTCAGATCAGCCATGAGATCTTCAGCAAGCTGCTGCCAGATGAGTGGTGTGAGAAGCCATCACGCCAGTTTTCAGTGTCACACTAATGGCACACAGGCTTTTTGTTTTGCCTCAGCTTGTGGCACTAGAGTCACGCTGGGAAATAGCCAATCCTCTGGGAATTATGTCCTGGAAACTGTCACTTTAATGATAACTTAAAATAAAGTCAGATGACTTGTTCAGGGCAGGACAGACAGTTCCAAAGAAGGCAAAGAATGTCTTCAAAAGCAATAAAGTGGTCACCAAAAAAGAAAACAGACCATAGGTGGCTAAGTTTGTGGAGAACAAATGGAAGAACAGAAAAGGAAATACAAATGTTTATCTTGTTCCAAAAAGTTTAAATTCAGTGAGTTTTAAACAAATCTGCTTTAAAAATTTCAAGGGAGAAATGCAAACACTTTTGTAAAGGAAAAATCAAAAAGGATGGTGATGTCTGCCATATGTTTCCAGTGTGATTCAGGGCTAAAAAGGGACACTTCTTGTGCAGGAAGGAACCTGCACAACTTATTTTGAATTAGGAGAAAAATGTTTACCAAAACAATTTTTAAAAATTATTCTGTAGTAATATTCAAAGTCATCAGAATCAGACAGTACTGTATCAGTGCAGTTAAACAATTTATAATTATTACACAAACAAGGCAGTAGATAGAACAAAAGAAAAGCTACATTTAATTCTTATTTTAGAGACCAAGTTTTTCCTACAACAGAAACAAGTATTTGGCAAAACAAGAGTTTTTAAATCAATATTCATCAGTGTTATAGGTCAGCCCTTTTACTGCCATCACATAAACTGGCATGTGAAAGCATTATGACTGGTGCTGAATAATAAAAGCCTGGTCAAAAAAAAAAAAAAAAAAAAAGCATGATCATTTCTGTTGAAGCAACCAAACACAGAAAAGGTTTACCACATGGAACAATTGACATCATCCAAAGAACCGCACAAAAGGATGCTGAACATGAAGCAAGGACTTTCATGTTGGGAAATACACTGAAAGGAACATGAGCACTGGAGATATTTTTAGGACACCCCAATTTTACTATATAGGCACAGCCTTTGAACATGGTGTAAGAACAGGAAGTTAAACATTTATTAGTGTTTCACTAGCTATTCTCAGTCCTGAGTTTAAAAAAAAAAAAAAGTCATAATGCATCACTTCACTGATGACTCTTATCAGCTCATGCATGGCTGTTCAAAAGCACAACTTCTCCATATAAAATAGTAAGATCAAACCAGAACAAAGCATTTGTCTCATGTATTGATGGTCCCATAACTTAAGTTCTCTCACACAATGGGACTATTCATTTTGGCATATAATGGCAATGTTTTGGTCGTTGATTAAGACTAAATCAACCTGTACTTATCTATGAAAAAGCATATCACCCCCTGTGACACCCATTTGTCTGCCAAGAGAAAGAAGAAAAACAAACAAAACCAACCTACAAGTAAACTGCTAAAGAGCTTTAAGGAATTTCTGCTCAGTGGAACAGGAAAGCAAAGGGAGTCTAGCAATGCTCCTGTTCTCACAAACAAAAAAGTGGGTGCATGACAAAAATGCAAAAGAATGTGGAGGAAGGAGTGCACAACATTTCACAGTGCAGAACAGAGAGGTGTCATGTCCCACACAGGTTCCCTTCCCCTGCCCACTTACTCATCTGTCGGTCTCCGTAGCTGATGGCTTCAGCGAGTGGACTCCATCCCTGAGCATTTTTCACTTTGACGGGAGCGTTGTGGGCGAGGAGCAAATGGGCACACTCTGCAGAGACAGGTGCAAACATAGCACACACATTACTCTCATCTCACATTACCTGAGGAGCTCATTGAGAAGAACAACTGTTTTGGCCGGTTGGCAGTGTCAGTTAGGCCAGTCCACGGGTAGTATGCAACAGAGACATGAGATGTAGGGATATTCAGCAATATATAATATTAATCACAATTATATTTTTTAGGATTAATATTTCTACACATTAGAGACATAGGACGTACAGACTGACTTGTAAGGTATAACACACTCAAGACAGGCATATATTAATGTTGCCAGCTAATAAATTACACATCCAAAAAACACAATGACAAAACAGGAATAAAATATCAATCCAAACATATTTCCAACACCACAAAAAGCAATCACATTCCTTTTGCAATAACGGTCCAACAACTTGGTTTCAACGTTAATGCTGTATTTTAATTCTTTCTATTCACAGAGCAGTTACCTGGGAAACTAGACTCACTTGGCATCTTATGTACAGAGTTCAAAGGAAAGCAATAACTGACCAATATAATGTTTATTATCAGTCTCTGTCTCACACACTTTCCTTCTATAAAACATGGTCTTTAGTGTGGACATCATTTAGATTATAAATTCTGCCCCTAAACACTAGCTAGAAATTAACTACTTTTATTTAATAATTAAACATAAAAGACAGACTCATTTTACAATTTTAAACCAGTCCAAGGTCAGTGATCACCAATTGCACAAAGACCCATGCAGGAGACAACAGGGTGATACACGTCAGGGTGATTCTGCACTGGCTACTAGAGATGTTCCTCACAGAGTCCAAATTGAGACAGAAACGTAGAGAACATCATTAAACAATTCAGATAATTAAACCAAGGAATTGATAAGTAGGCCAGAAAAAGCCAAGGGAGGGTGACAGAATTTTGGTGTCATGGGACTTTACATTTCACACAAAGTACTAGGAGGAAATTTTAAAATACATGAAAGTGAATTTAACTGCCCCAACCCTAGACTGACTGTTACATCAAAACAGAACTGAAAAATGTTACTCAAAAGCTACACAAACACCTCACTTTCTTTGATCATCTTCATTTAGTTTTTAGCAAGCCTATCACTGACTATTTATTGGGATAAATAAGGAAATGATTTTCATCCACATAGGTTTGTAAAAAGTGACTGTTAATAAAACTAGATTCACATTTTGGTAGTTCTTGATAGTTGAATCAGGGCACATTTCATTACATGGTATACTTGGTAGCCATGCATGTGACAAATAAATTCTTTTGATTTGATTGTATTTTAGTTAGGTACCCAATGATATTAGTACAGGAATGGCTTATGACGTTCCTTTAATAGGGATGAAATATTACATTTAGACAATGATTTGAACATTACTCCTAATGCATTTCGTCCTAGAGAATGTAATGGGCTGAAGATTATTGTAGGCTGAAATGTACTTCCACAAGCAGCACCAGCAACTCCACTCTGCTGCTCCTACTGAAACAGAACCATCAATAGTCTGACAAGAGAGCGTGAGGAAAATGCTGGAGCTGTCACAAGTCTGCATTATAACACTGGACCATAGTGTATACTAAAATGTTATCATTCATGGCCCATCATTGTTTTGTCACTTGTCCAAAATTCATAGGTCTTCCTTACCAGACTTTAAATCATGTATATAATGTCAACCAATGAAATATGTATTTTTAGATACACAAAAGTATGGACACAATTCTAACAAAAATGCACTAAAAAGAGAGCTTAAAATCTAAAATGCTGAAAGTCAGTAAGAAAATAAATCTCAAAGCAAAATGAAGATTAAAAATTAACATTAGCAACAATATAGTCTTCACTTTGAAGGATCAACAACTACAACAATTCCAAACAAAATCCTCCCATTTGTTCCGTTATTCAAGGGGGGGGGGGGGCGCTAAATATGTGACAACTCATTATGCACAAAGGAACCTCAACATTTTCCCACCGATTAACTATGGCAATGTTATTATTGGATGTAAGAGCTGCTGATGAAACTACTACTCCTTTTGAGACATACAATGAAACTTTTTTTTTAAAAGAAAATGTTGCAGAAACTGACATTCAGACAACATCTGCTAACACTCAACAGATCAGGGAGGGCAGAGTACCTTTCAACCTGGCATCTGTACACCTGCTGACAACTGCCACAGATTTGTCATGCTCACAAATCCACCCAAGTCTCCAAACCAACTTTCCAACAAGGTTTCTTTGCTACATAAAACAAAGTACTGAATGTTACAGTACTGAATGTTACAGTGCAAACAGGCAGTTCCAGCTGCCCATAAACATGAAACAAGAGGCGTTGTCCGATTTGTGAAGATCAATGACAAATCCCTGACTTTATCCTTGGCAATGCATACTGCTTTGTACAAGTCCCTTTACATATCATTATAAAATGAGTGACAACTGAAACATAAAAATTTCAAGTACCCAGTAACTATCAGCGAACACGAAATTTTATGCAGCGCTGCATTTTACAAGAGTCAAAAAACTGCAGGGTGTGAATAAATCTAATATATATGTTCACATTACTTTTGAAGAGTAACTGATAAAACCTACAACTCCTCTGTACAACTCAGGAGTAATGAACAGCTATTCTTTTTGAATAATATTAAGTTCTCATTTTCTACATCATGAATACACTTGAAACAGTTCAAATTTTGAAATACAAGTCCACCAGTACTTTTTTGTTCTGCAAGTCAATCACGCTCTTCAATGTCTTAATTCAGAAAATGTGATTATGATGGCAAAAAAGAAATAAAAATAATAACGGTTATTTCCCTGTACAGGACATCCCTTCTATTTAACTGAGGACAAAGGAGATGGAGTCTCTCATTGAGCCATTCACTGTTTTATAAAGTCAAATTTCCATCTAACACTGCTTAGCTTCTCCCTGTGCTACTGGTCCATTCAGTCAAATCTTTCACGCTTACATTACCTTTAGAAAATAAAATGGAAAAATTTCAGTTGCAGGAATCTCACATTCAGTTTTTAATTTGCATAGCTTAAAAGATTAGGTGACTTCATGTATTTAGAGCGATGGTAACATCCAAAAATGCCATGACCCAAGTTTCAATTCCATTCAAAGCAGTGCTACTGTCTCTTACCAGGGTAAAGTGTAAACTAGCCTCAGTGCAGTGGGACACAAGCGCTAACAGCCAGATTAATGGAAAGGGCTTACACAGACTGCAAAAGCATCACCTTCAGAACACACCGACCTCTGTAAGCTACTAGCACTGCTTCTGCAGCTCTGCATTGTCCCTTTTCAGCATGCACTGCAATACAACATTTTCACTTGAAACTGACCAATCCTGTGAGCCTTTATGTGAACTTAACACATTATCAAAAATCTGTTAATGAGGCATGTGTCCAGATGTCAGACAAATTGTTCCTCTCTATATCTGTCTGGTTTAGCAAGAAGGTCCTCCTTTTCAAGCTAGCTGCCTTCATCAAATTTCATAATTCATTACTAACTGTATAATCTTGGACAAATCTAGAATAGTAGATGTGCACGAGTGTCTAATGGGATACTGGTGCATACAGTTGAGGAAATTGATCTCTTCATAATGATTCATGTTTGCTCGATTTGTTTAAAGCGAAATAAATTTAAGTGTACTAGGGTTGCTGGTGTAAGGTACACTATTAAGCAACAAAGAAAGTTATGTTTCCAGATTATTAAAGTTGACATGGACAGCTATATTGGCTGGGCCACCTGGGAATCCCACCTCTTCAAGGATTGTGCTACGTCAGTATAAAAACTGGGCTGCTTCCCAGACCACTTCCTTATTCACTGCACTAAGCATTTTTTTCCTCCTCAGAATGAGGAGCCGTAGTAATGAAGTCTTCCCTTAAGGTGCACAGAATCACTGTTCAGCACGCAGACACACATACTACTGTAAACAATGTATAACAGTGAGTTGATAAATATGTCCATCATGCTATGAACAAAACTATACATTCAGTCAAAAAGGAAAAGATTCTAGACAACTTCCAAGTGGTTTTCTTTACAGTTTATAAGCAGAAGCTTAAATCCACCTGCTGCTTCACTTTCAGTTTATTTTTATACAGTGTCTCGCTTAACATGTTACCTTAGGGTGTTTAACAAAGTAAATACAACTATCAGTCATGGTAAAATTTACAAAATAATAAAAATTAAGACATTTGACAAGCATGCAATAAAAAGCCAGAAGGCAACAATACTTATATTGAATCATTATTACACTGTAAATATACAAATGCCTAAATTAAATTGTACGTGCAAACTTAGTAAAAACCACCCACAAGATTTGGTGTGTTAAATTGACTACTTAGATTTTTTTTCAGTTATATGAAAGGCTTTGCAAGCAATTGATGAGCACAGATCAGTTTCAAAAGTGTAAACGCCTGGGAAGATTTATTTATTGAAAGAAGCAAAATTGCCCTTACAGTTCAAAGGAATCAAGGGTGTAACAGGACTTACAACAAAAAATTGGCACAAGTACTTGGGTGTCCACACCAACAACTAGCTGGGCTGGTCTCACAACATAAACACTGCACAAGACTAAGGTAGGTACTTTAATTGCATTCAGTAACATGTTTCACATGTTCCATCAGACTGCAGTTACTGTAGTCTAGTCTGCTGTGATGTACTAGGTGGAACATTACTTCTTGTGAGAAATACAGACTCAGAAACTCATCATGAAAGCAAGTTCTGTCATGGGTGAGAGCTCTAATCTGGTGGAGGCCACAGCAGAGCTTCTGTGATCCTTTTTACTAAGTCATTCACCTCCAAAATGCCACGCAAAGACTTAACAATTAGACTGTCTTCCATTATTTTTTATTACTTGTTGATTCACTTCACATCTTCTCATGTATCTTATGAGTGTCTTGTATTATGGGTCCTCTGTGTCCAAATGCTGCACAGTGAATTTCCTTGTGGTGATTAATAAAGTTGCATCCTGCACTACAAAGAAAGTAACTTTCATTTAAATCAGTGGACAGCCAGAAGTTTTTAAACCAGAGAAGAGTAAGAACTGAACTTTGAACCACAGCTTTACAAATTTACATGCTAAGCAGGAACATGAAGTCATCTGCTTACCTTTATGGCCCATCATAACAGCAAGGTGAAGAGGTGTGTTTCCTGCAGCAGAAAGGAGAGACAAGGACACAATCAGAATCCATCAGCAGTTTTACCTCCAATTTCTTCCAGTGCTCACCATCAATTCTGGCCTTTGCCATCACTTGTACTTGCAGCCCTTTTTTAAAAGGCTAGTAGAGTTACCTGACGCTGCCCAGGGCAAAAAAAGTATAGCAGCGGAAAGGTAGAAAGAAAAACACATCATATAATCGCCAAACTGTTTTACCACTACAGTGGCTGCATTGATTGCACAGGTACTGCTAGTGCTGACAGACAGGCAAAGTCCATAAAATGTGATGTGCATCCCACCTGTAGTAAAGTGGAGGAGAGACACAAAATATATACATTTTGCAAACTATGTCACTACTGTGTGCAGTGCTGTGTTTGTGTATCAAGCATAACTTAATTTTTACATATTCACCAGTTCACATACACCTACTGGCTCTTTTGATCAATGTGCAGATAGCACTTACAACATACCGCAATAAATTTCTTCAAACTTTTAAACTTGAATTTAGTACATTTGAGTAAGAGAAAGGATGCACTTGGTCAGTTGTTCAGTCATTAAAATCTGATTTCCTTTTATGATTAATTGGTTATCATCTTCTCTGTGTCACCTTGGGAAAAATGAGAACAGGTGAGCAGATCACGTGACCTACAAATCCAACATGAAGGTTGGATCACTCTGTATAGAGTGAAAGAAGAAGCAGGAGCTGCCACCCCCCCTAATTTTTCTTATCATTAAAGTAGGTTAGTTAGGGCATCATAGATGCTAAAAACCTTTTTGTTTTTTGTTCCATGGTTAGGGTAGTCATAAACTTGCAAGCTTTGCAAAAAGAAAAACATGTTAAACTTGGGAGTAAAACTGATATGCTTCACATTTGAGAACTAAAACTGTATTCTGTTAAATTGTTCATGCTATTAACAAAGCTGAGAAGCCTGGCATTTCCCCAGTTTCACCATGATTTATTGACCCATTTTCCAAAGTCTCCACATTGACATTAGGAAATTAAGCAAAAATCCCAATAGTAAAATCAACTTCTGTTTACCAGCAAGTACAGAAACCTGGAAGTATCATATAAAACACACATTAAGCTATATATATATATTTTTTTTTTTAATCAGCTACATCACCTTTCAGCTCTACAGACTCCAACCAAGCTTAGTTACTCAGCAGCAAATTAAGTGCAAAGAGGCAATTCATATGCATTGCAATTAATAATCCAAGGTCTGTTAGGAGGAAAACACTGCTAGCATTGTAATACTGCCTGCCCAAGCCCTCCTTGCCCCTCCAACAGACACTTCACAGCTCTGCTGGATCCCTATGAAGTTAACTCATGCTGGGGGCTGCACAAAGCAAGCTCAGTAGAGTGTGCTTAAAAATAAGCCCACCCAGATATTTAAGCAGCAATTTTGCTGGGTACTCAGCAGGTTAAAATTCCAGGGGACATCCTCAAACCACAATTTCTTTGTTCAAAATGCTATTAGCACCATTTCCTGTTTATGTATCCATTGCTGACCATGGCCTTATTCACATTGAAAGTTATTTAGCTAACAGATGAGAAGCACAAAATATTTCCTACTTATGTTTGCCATGGTTTAGTATGACACTCATGGTGATCAAATGAAAAACTATTACATCAACAATGTTGTACACAAATCCAAACCATACCCGTCGCAGCTATTAGAAGCACCACAGGGTTGCGCACTCAAGTTCTACCAATTTCAAACAACTACAGATTTTAATGATGCTAAACTTATTGCCCTAGCAGATATCTCTGGTGCACTCAAATGACTCTAAAAGACAGGATGTTTTGATGAAACCCAGACTGACCAGTTGCAGAAAATATTCTGTAATAGATTCAATTCCGCATTATTTTTCTGTCCATTGGGCCAATCAGATTTTAGCACTCTTCTGAAAAGTAGCAAAACCAAAACTGAAATATCAGTGACAGCCACAGAATACATATATTTAATACAAAACAGCACACTGTATACAACTTAAAATATGGAACTGAATTTTTTATGCTTGCTGGCACAAGTGCAAAATAATCAAGGACAATGAATTCTCTAACAGCAAGCAAATTAAAATATAAATACTTTCTTTTCTTTGGAAAGATGAAGGGAATGCTATTAAGATGAATCACAATATTTGAGCTAACAAGTTATCCTGAATATACTTAACTATAACCACCCAAATACTGTAATTAAGTTCCAGCAACAATGCATCTTTTTCTTTAGATGTCCACTTTGTCATGTACCTACTTGAGGGCTATAAAGCAGCAAAGCGCTTTCATATTGCTCTTAAAAAGTTGTTTCTAAAGAGCTTTCATTAATGTCTGTATCTGAAGTACATTTTTAATTGTAAATAAGAAACTGAAGGTACAGAAAAAGGACATTAACACTGCCATAACTAGTGTCAGATTTATTTAACATAGCATTTTAAAGCACACCTCATAAACGCAGGTTTCCTCCGCTATCGTTGGGTATAGTAGGTGGTGTAAACACTTCAGTCAAAAACAAGCTCTGTCCAACTAAAGTGTGAGCAATTCAAAGTTAACAATACTATCAGATTATAAAAAAGTATGAATGCTAAAATCCACCAGGTTTAGATAAAATGTAGGACGGAGAAAAGTTTAAAATTTAAATACGTAAGCCTTCTTCCCAATTGCCAAATGTTAAAAATAAAAAAAAACAAAAAAAAAACTGAAGATTCAGATTTCTTTACTAGACAGGGAAGGCTTCCCTCGGAAATCTGGGTTCTTTATTTTTGTTGGCTAACTGAAGTTGACAACCAGAAGTGTGCAATAATAAACATGGATCTTCTCAGAGAAACTGCAAAAGAACTGTCCAAACTGTCAACAACTGTACTGAGAACTAAGTACAAACACTGGCTCAATGTTCCAAAAAAATTTGCAACTGCTGAAATTGAAATCATTTTAAACTGTGGCCATGAAATTTCAGTTATTAAAACACCAAGGGTGCACATTTTGAATTGTGCATTTGCTGTGCAATGAAGTACATGGACAACACACCCTTCAGTAAAAGATTAAGGGAAATTTCAATGTGTGTTACTTAGTCAAACTGACTTGCATTGAAGACAATATTGTAAAGTTTTAGAACTACTAATGAGGACATTAAAATTGTATAAAGCAATGAGGCAAATTGCCCTGAACACAGAGTAACCTCCATCATTATGTGTATAGGAGCCCGCCTTGTGCGTTTCATCTAACAACTGGCATGTAGGCAACAGCACAAGGGGCCTGTGCTCTGAAAAATCCCACTCAGTTACTGGCACACACACCACCAACCTCTCCATTTGTGTGTGTATTGGGGGTTGTTATGTGTCATTTTACCAGATATGCATCTGGGAAAATGATCTTGTATTCAGTTTCTGCTGTACAGCAGCACCATAGCTTCAAGGGAGATATAATACATAACCACAAATCCATTGACTGAAATATTATGGAAATGTAAAACTGTATATAACACAAGAGTAGAAAATACAGTATTACAGCTCGTCAATGACTTTATGAATGATTCTAGGAATGCAAACCTTATTTGCACACTTGCTCATGAGCTAAAACTTAATGTTTTGCTTGCAACAACACCTGCTTCATCATCAGCAGTAAAAATGAAATAAACTTATTTCAAAAACAAAAATACCCTTTACCTGTCTGTCTGCTAAGACAGTTATATGGAAATTGAGTGTAGAAATAGCACTAATAACCCTTCTAAAAACTGACGCAGCACTACTGTCACATTAGAACAGGCAGGCCCTACATCAGGGCAGTAGGTGGCTTGCTGGTTAAGGGCCACTGTTAGTTAGAATCCCAATCCAGCTGCAGTATCATTAACAAAAAGTAACCAATAGTCAACTAACACAGAAAGAACACAGAAAGAATACATATAAATGGGTAAATCAATATAACATTGATTATTTAACCAATAACTAAACCAGTTTGGACAACAATGTCAGGTAAGGGTCAATATTAATAATAAGAATGGATGGAAGAGGGGCATGAGAACAAAGCAGAACTCAGGGTGGCCTGACCCCCCCCCCAAAAAAAGGGCCACACCTTCACACACAGCACGCCACCACCTGTCACTCAGTCCCAGTTAAGTCTCTACACCAGAACACAGATCACTCGGACTTCCACACACCGGCAGCGCGCCAATATCAGTGCAGCTCGTAGGATGAACGGGTCAGAGGTGTGTGTGTGAGAGAGAGAGAGAGAGAGAGATGCTAGAGCCAGTGGCCCCCCTGCTGCGTGGTTCTGTAATCGCCTTACCGTGCATATCCTTCTGGGCGATGTTCTGCGTACGGATTAAGGACGACAGCCGGCGCACGTCCCCTTTGAACACGCACTCATGAACCGGGTAGAAATCGGCGCTGTTGGCGATCACCGGGTTCTTGTTGTCGTCGTCAAGCGCGCCCGTTGCGGTCTTAGTGTTCGCGTTTATTGGCGGGCTCTGCTGCGGGCTCGACGGTGACCGGATCAGCTTGTGGTTGCTGAAGATCTTACTGCTTTTCCCTTTACTCCTGCCGGAGGACGTAAACGTCCCCGCGGCGGCTTCTTCGTCCGGCTCCAGCAGGTCGTGCTCCTTGCTCGGCCGGTGGTCTTTGCGCAGCGAGCGGAGCTTCTCACCGGTCATTTCCCACGGGGTCTGAGGGGACTAAGAGGTGCGAATCCGCGAGGGAGCGGCGGGAGCCGTCGACAGCCTGGTGCGGAGCTCGACCGGAGAACGCTGACGAAATACAGCCGCGAGTCGAACCACATGAACCTAAGGAACTGTTCACCTTTAACATGCGGGAGCAAAATCAGACATTCAACCGTCGCCACTCGTAATTCCACACGTACAACCCGCACAACCGCTTAAACTACACCGCCCCAGCGCTTGCGACTCCTGCGGGGCATAGCCTCCGATTTCTGGGAAAACGCGACTGCCATCTTGCGGCTATAATCTCGCGAGAATTGAAGCCGCGACCAGCCGCATTATCGCGAGAGTTCACGGCAGGCAGTTTGTGCGATTTTAAATGCAAAAGCCGCTCATTTGAGTGTTGGGAGTCCCAAAACTAATAATGGGTTGCGATGTACTGTAATAAAGGGCGTTAGCTTCATGTAAATTGTTTGAGCTTTTAAAATATTTAACGAAAAAAAATTAGCAAAACGACTACCGATCTTAACTATCCTATCAATTTTATATTCTAAATACAATTTTCACACCTGTGCGAAATGCGTTTTGTCGCTTCGCAGCTAGACTTACAAGTGTGCGGTGAAATCCTACGCTACAAATGACCCGAGGCCATTAAACATGAATGGCTAATTGGATTCCTTCATCCTTTGATTTAGCAGATGCCGGCGCAACTTGTGCGGTAACATGGATTCTGCATAGCGCAGCTACACCCTCTTGCGGGCTTCCTGGGATGCTTTTTACTTTCACCAGTTGAGTTAACCGAGTCCAAAAAAAAAGATATGGAGGCTCAGCAGTGCCACGTGCAAACTAAATCAATAAATCGTCCGATTGGAAAAGAAAACTAAATCCAAAACAGCGTAGTGAGTTCGAATCCATGCACATAAATTAAAATTCACTTTTCCAATGAGGGGTCTCCGTTCAGTGCAATTTATAGTATGTAGACAAATGAAGACTTTGTTTTTTGGAATCGCCGCGCTCACTTGCTTTGTTTTCCCGATTTCCTTTCTGCGCAACACTGAGCGAACGAGCACGTGGCTTCGCGAGCGTAAGCAACGCTGTCATTGGTCGTTAACCGAACATTATTTTTTAATTCGATTGGTCAGTTATCGTCATGTGGCGCGCCTCTGTGGGAACTTTTAGTCATCAACTATTTGACTTGCTCAGTTGAACTCCTCAGTTGAACCTTGACATCCGTGTTTAAGCTGCATTAAGTCTATTAAACTAATCCCTCCGTATCCGAACTCTCTTAAACCCAAATTTCCCCTATAACGGCTTTTGAAACTTAATACCTATATATGAGTATTTCAACGGAAACTTTTTCTATAACGATTTTTTTATCCTAAGCTTATCAACAGCATAAAAAAAGAAACGCAAACACAGTCAAAATAAATATTTAAAAATCGACAAATATTGTACACTACAGTGCACTGCAATAAAAATACTGTGCTACGTAACAAACTGTATTTTGTACTGTTATGAATTTATCTGAAACTAGATGCATATGCCTGCACTGGTGTCTTTTCAGCTGTTTCTGCTAGTTTCACTTTTGTCTAAATACCTTTGCACTGCCATCACATTTACTGTGAATTTCTTTTTCAAAACCAATTTATTTAAAGGCCTGGTTATGTGTCAAGCCAAGATGCAGATGCAGAATCTTCCCTTTATTCAACATTTCATAACACCACTACCTCCAAACCTCATGCAGGCCACCTTTCACCTCACTTGTGTAATGCAGTGATACAGTGGCTGCACTAATATGCAAAATGTCCCATGCTGTACATATTGTACCGTGTGTTATAAAGACAAGAAGTTAGGCTTAGGCCTAACCATAACCCTTAACCCTAACCTTAAAGTGGTTTCTAATTAGGTAATTGTTGTTGCCTAAACTTATTTGTAGCTCCCAAACTTAATTTTCTCAGTGACACAATTCTGTCATTTCTGTTTTTTTTTTCTACATTTTATATTGCCCTTTGTTTAACTGTCTGAATGTAGCACTACTGGCCCCAGAGAAATAGTATTTCAACCCTACTGTACACTAGTATATGGATGAGCTGAAAAAATCTCGAGTCTTCAGTCACTTCTATAAGCAGCTAAAAATACTGTATATACATAAAAAAACTTGACTAACACTAATTTGTGGAGTGCCTTGTGTGTGTAATTTATAATTCATTATTAATTTTTACATTTTCATTTCCTCAGGTATAACAGTTACTGGTTCCTGTGGTTGAACAGGTGGATGGCACTGATAACAAAATACTCACCAGTTGTAGTGACATGCTGGCAGTCATAACAGATTATATTTCACCAGACTACTAGCTTTAAACTCATTGAATTCAGTACATTTGTGTGAGTGTGTGTACAGTTTGTGTGACATGTGTGGACCATCCTGCAAACAGTAGTAATAAATTATACATCACCACATTTTTGTGTGTGTGGCAAAAAAATGTCAGGCACACTTATGTATGTGCTGTATACAACTTCACTACTCTGGCTTACCCAAATTTGTCTGAGACCAAGATTTAAACTTTCAAAATACCAAGTAGCCTTTATGGAGCTTAATGAAATTTACTGTGCAAACATCTCACTTAGGAAAAGAAGTATGTGTCTACTAAGTTTGAAGTGTGTGGCTTGAAAAAAAGTTATGTTGTGTATAAAGAGGTAGACAGTGTGAAAACTTTATACATATTGAAACTGTAGCTCCTTAAAGATGAGGCTGTAACTCAAAAGAAGTGGATACGTAGGCATACAATACATATTGTAGCATATATAAATATTACAGCTCACAACAGTAAAACAAAAATGTAACCCCCGAAAAATCGCACATCTGCTGTGTCTTTTGTCCCCGTAATGTTTTGGCTTTTCTGGTATAAATAAATAGGCTGATCGATCAAGGACACGTGTTGATCATTATACGAGTCTGTGTGATAATACTGGGGAAAAACTGTTAAAATGTTACAGGACAGCTGCTCCCCAGGCACTGAGATGATACAGCACTGCGTGGGCGAACTTACAAAGGAATATTTGCTCACGCTGGCCCTCAAACGCCATGGGAGGGGACTGGGCAGCACCCCGCATGCGAAACCTCTTCCGTTGCATCATCGTGACTTGTCGCTCTCCCGCGACGCGACAGCGCCGGGCGAGGTCACGTGGTTCCGTACACTCCCGTCTCAATGCCAATCGGGGCGTGCGGTCGCGTTTCCGACGCTCTGATTGGCTGCCGCCGGGCCCCTCGCATGACGGTTCAACACAAGGTAAATAGTAATTTCCTGTAACCCGACCGTAGTCACGTCGCTTCGCCTCGGCTGCTCTCGCCCCGTTCGCACCGAACCTGAACACAGGTGGACCGCATGGATTTGCGCAGGACGGCCGAGCTCATGGAGGGCTTTCAGGGGACATTTAAATCCTTCGCGACGGACGCGATCCACGTCGGCCAGGAGCCGGAGCAGTGGAATTCCATGGCCGTAGTGCCGCCCATATCCCTGGCTACCACGTTCAAGCAGTACGGACCAGGAAACCACGCGGTGAGTTGCGTCAGAAACGCCCGGCAGCCGTCAGTGGTTTCCCGCTGTTTTGGCCCATCTGCGAGCGCGCGCCCTCCGCCTTTAATTGGCCGTCTCGCGCCCTCACTAATTGCAGGCGCAACGGACGGCGCTCCGTCCCGCTGTGGCGGCCTCAGCTGCGGTTGTTCTTTTATACAACATTTTCCAGCTTGTCGCTCATTTAAGACCACATAGTCGTTTAAATTTAAATACGGAACGGCGTTGTTGGCTAATTTATATATGTATTTTTCAAGCTGACTTTATAAATCGCTGGCACTGTTCGAATGGGCGTTGTGACGGTGTCTGTGGTGATTTCTTTCCACGCCCCGAAAAGCTGAGGTAGAAAGGACGCCGTTTTTGTTGTTGAGCGGTGGCCCTTCGAGCAGGTGCAACACCGTTAAAACTCGTCCCAGTTGAAGTTTGTTTGTTTAAAGTAAAATGCTTTTTCGTTGCACACACACTTTATAAGTGTACTCGCCACAATCGTCGTCTTACACGGACCCTTTTCGATATGGACGCCTAGGTTCCTTCTCCTTCGTTCTCGTGAAACATTGCTGTTGTGGTTAATTTAGTGACCTGTAGTACTAGTTAGTTGGGTAAAGGTGACCAATATTTGAAGCCTTAGTGGGATACAAATAATTGTTCCAAAAAGGCACATCTACATTTCACAAAATTTCCCACAATTTAAAATATGTATTAAAAAAATTAGGCATTCATTATTGAATAACAGGAACTTGTTTTTATTCTTGTAGAAATGCAAAATTTATTGATTTAAAAAATCAATGAAAAAGTTGGTTGCACAATCCTATATCCCTAAGCTGAGGTTTAAAAAAAACATTTTAGTAATGATTTTCCATTCCTAAGCAACTGCAAATCATGTTATGGTTTTATTGCACAGATGTAAAATTAAATGGTCTTTGTGTTTGAATTTTTAACTGAGGAATCTGCTTTTACTCCCACCAGGGCTTTGAGTACAGCAGAAGTGGGAACCCAACTCGGAATTGCTTGGAAAAAGCGGTGGCTGCGCTAGATGGTGCCAAATACTGTGAGTTGTTACTTGTGTTGTTTTTTTGTTAATATATAATCTTGGTCAGTTTGCTAGCTTGAATCATTACTTTATCATTTACTGTATGTGTATTCAAGGACTGCCTGCGTACGGGTAGCTTGCAGTACACATGTCTGCCTTGGATCATATTAATCGTTTGTTAAATAGACAGTAGAAAAAGCACCGCAGATGTAACGGAGCTCATTTTTATTGCAGGTCTTGCTCTGGCCTCGGGACTTGCTGCCACCATGACCGTCACGCACATGCTTAAGACTGGAGATGGCATTGTTTGCATGAATGATGTGTATGGAGGTCAGCGGTTATGTCAAACAATACAGCACAGATTTATCTGTACTTTAAATGGCAAATATAGAATGCACATAGAATCAGTTAAACTATTTACATTGATATTTTGTAATGCTTTGTTGCCCCCTCACTTACAGGAACCAATAGGTATTTCAACAAAATTGCCTCTCAGTTTGGTCTTGAAGTGTCTTTTGCAGACTGCACACAGTGTGACATACTGAAGGCAGCTCTTAAACCAAATACAAAGGTAAGGATACATTTGGACATCGAATGTTCAGTTTTTTCCCCCTTGTGTTATTACAAACTTAGTTATTACAAATAATGTCAGAATACATGGCAAGAAAACAAGACCAGTGTTTAACACGACTGATCTATTCATTTCATATGGTCGGAGACTGACAAAGGGCAGAGAACTTAACCAGCAACCTTTAGCTCTGCTAATTTGAAAAGTTTTCCTCAAAAACATTAACAAGCTGTTAAAAGTATACTGGATAAAGTGCAGTGCTCATTTTCTTTTTCTTAACCATTTCCTGCCATTTGAGTTAAGCCATGGTAATTTTGTGACTGTCAGCAACACCACAAGCAAACGGTGAACTGTTATAAAACTTGGGGGGTAGCAGATCCAGAATGCTTGTTGTACAATAACCACATTTGCTTAAACAACATCAAGTTTCGTAGGAACTTTAATAATTACAGGCTTTTTAAAAAAAAGTGGAATATTATGCACATATTTTGAATTTACATATTAACTATATAGTTGAAAATTGAATTTCTCTTGTAGTTACTGTGGATTGAAACACCAACAAATCCAACCATGAAAGTTGTGGACATTGAGATGTGCTCCAAGGTTGCCCATGAATATAACAAGGACATTATTGTAGTGGTGGACAACACATTCATGTCTGCTTACTTTCAGGTGAGGTGTTTATGTAGGCTAGTTTTAATGGGGTTTTTTTTTTCTTTTCTTCCCCCCCCCTCTATAGGTATACAGTATTTTACTATTGCATTATTTGTCTTTGTACTTTAAATTTATGTTGGTTATTGTGTGTGGAAAAATCACCTACTTAGAAATGCTCTTGTATGTACATTTGTGAGATGGGAAAAGCTGTTTATTTGTACGTTTTTTTCTGTCCTCAGCGCCCTTTAGCCCTTGGAGCTGATATTTGCATGTACTCTGCAACTAAGTACATGAACGGTAAAGGTTTATTTTTTTTATTATAATTTTTAGTTATTTGTAAGAAAACTGAGCTGAATTTAGTTTGAATGAACTGGATTAGTAGATCCTCACCTGTGGTGTGTGTGTCTCTCTCTCTTGCTCTCATATATAATTAAAAAAAAAAAAAAAAATTATTGGAATTTACAGGCCACAGTGATGTTGTCATGGGACTTCTGTCCCTAAACCGAGATGACCTGTATGAACGGCTGAAGTTTTTGCAGAATGGTGAGACATTGTGACTGATTTACCATGTACTTGTGAACAAATGTTGTTTTTTTTTTTTTTTTTAGTTGCCACAGTTAGATATAATAAACTAGTATTGCTTTATTTAAAGGAAAAGCACAGCAGCTTTGCTAAACTACAAACAAAGCTGACAGGTCCAGTTTTCCAGGAATGACTAACTTATTTAGACTATATTGCTGCAATGACAAAGAAGCAAGACATGTCTAGGCTAGAGGTATTTACAGAAATTTAGGTCTGTTTTCGTAATGTTTATAAAGCTAACAAAGGACTCTGATACGTTTGTGTTTTAAATTGGCTGACTTTATAACTAAATCTTGCCCCACCTTTTTCTTTTTTGCCACTCAAAGCTTTGGGTGCAGTTCCCTCCCCATTTGACTGCTACCTGTGCAACCGGGGCCTGAAAACGCTTCACCTACGCATGAAGCAGCACTTCAGCAATGCCATGGCTGTGGCCTGTTTTCTGGAGGCTGATCCAAGAGTGGAAAAAGTCATTTTTCCAGGTTGCTGGGGAAACAGATGATGTAATTGCATAGTACTGGTGGCATCTTGTCACAAAAAAAAAAAAAAAAACGTTTTGCCTCTTGCAGGGCTGCCATCACACCCGCAATATGAGGTAATGAAGAAGCAGTGTACAGGCTGCCCTGGAATGGTCACTTTCTATATCAAAGGGAATCTGGAGCATGCCACCCTCTTCCTCCGTCACCTGAAGGTGATCTGAACACGAGCCAAACTTCCATACATTTTAATTGAACTATCCATTGAATGGTTTTTTGCTGCAATAGTTGCCTAATCTGCTTCTATTTAGCAGTTTTTGGTCTGTTGTGGCAATTTACGCTTTTGTCTCTACCATAGAGAATAGAAGAATTGGGTTAGGTCATTTGTGTCTGAACAAACCTGTTCTGCAGCATTGTGTCCTTACAAAAAGATCAGCCAGAGGTGGCAGTTAGCTTTGTCATGTGAAATTGCTTCAATGCTGTCAGAATGCCTATTGGTGTCAGTAGTGTTTGGGATGGGGGGGACTATGAAGAGTTTATTTGGCCTGTGTTATGAATTGCATGCATTTTGCTCTGCTTACTCATTTCACTCGGTAGTTAATTCATTTATATTGTCTATACTGCTAAAGGCGGTAATGTCATTTACATGTGGCGGTCTCCCCCTCAGATGTTTGCACTTGCTGAGAGCCTTGGTGGCTATGAAAGTCTGGCAGAGCATCCGTAAGTTTCATGTGACTCATTCTGTTTAGGTTGGACAGTAAAAGTTCCTTCTAATGTGATAAATGGAGCCTGAAAAATTGAATTGCATAATAAACACAGGGTTACATCATTGTGAGATTAAAGAAAATAAATATTTTAAAATCAATCTTCCAGTTACTATATGAGGACAATTGTTTTATTCAGATTTGTCTTATGGAATTTTAATAGCTGTTTGTCAGTATTTTGTGTTCATTTTGTTTTTTTAGTGCAATTATGACCCATGCCTCTGTGCCTGAGAAAGAGAGGGCTTTGCTGGGCATCAGCGACACACTTATCCGGTTGTCAGTTGGGCTGGAAGATGAGGATGACATTATAAAAGATCTGGACCAAGCTCTGAGTAAAGCTGTAAGTGCCTGAGAATACACTTTCCTCCCAACGATAGTGCAGCTTCTTAGACATGAATGGTCTGTATTCTGGGACCAGTTTGCCCCAAAAGTGGTAAATGCTCATTATGTCTTTGGTGGGTATTTTGTTCAGGTGCCAAAAAAGTAATACTCATCTACATTTTCCCCCTGGTTTTATGAAATCCTTGAAGTATGAGCCAAAAATCAATTTTGGTAATTTAAATACCATTTGGGGCTGTGAGTAAATGAAATGGTTGGGAGTCCTAATTTTTTTCCCCTTGCATCCACCCTTTATCTTTCTGTTGTGTGGTTTGTTTAGAAGGCAGCTTTCAAAAGCTCTGGGGTATACCTCGGTCTTATGGTCCAACCCATGGTTGCCTTGGAAACCTTTTATTAGTTGGACACAATGCTGACTACAGTCGTACTACAGTCATTCTGGGACAGAGCATGTGTCCATGTCAATGGAAAAAGGCCATATTTTAATACACACTGCCCAGTTCTACCTGCCTATTAAAACAGAAATACAGGTGCATGATATTCTATCTGTAGTCAAAAAGGTATTTTTATACAGTCACCTTTTTGATTGGAAACATGTAAAATGATGTTGAATACTGCTGAACGGGGCAGTTCAGTATTACCTTAAGTCATTTCATGGTTGAAATAAGGTTGTTTCACTCCAACATGTACACTTACTAATTTGCCAGCAAAGCTACATTTATATCGAATAAGAATTTTCTTTGAAATGCAACAATAAATGGCAAAGTTTATGGCCAGGGCATTGGAAGCTACATCTTGCATATCTTTTCATCTCACCATTTGAGATTTCCATAAGGGTGGTCTTTGTTTCATAAGGCAGTTCCTTATTTTACAAACTACAAATTGCACTGTGATACTGATTGTTTGCCTGTCTTCCCTGGAAAGAAGTTCAAGTTAATGTTTAGTGCTGTGTTCATGTGACAATAATGGAAGCTGGTCCTTAAGTTTTGAGTGTACCCAAATCATCTTTTTTTTCTTTTTCAGCATCCACAGATGAAATAGATTCTTAAAGATGTGCCTAATTCAACACCTCAATTAAGAAACAGGATTTCCCCCAAAAAGCTTATCAACAAATATGGGTCTTTCTGGAATAAGCTTGCTACACAGACGAATCAAAGCTTAATCTAAACCCGTATACCTGGCAGCCTGAAATATTTAATGTTAAACAATAAGGGATTAATTATAAATTAACTTCTGTTTACTGACTTTGCCCTTAAAGTAGTATTTAAGAGGATAACCTACAGAGATCAAGTTTCAAGGGTATTAAATGAGAAGAATAGGCAGAAATGGCATGTTTGTTTTTTACTGGCACACTTAAAGAAAAAATATGGGGAGCACTAAGATTTTGTCATGAACTTCTTGTTCTTCGAAATAAGCTTCAGCTTTATCAAGCACTGTTGTAATCACACATTTATCTCTAATGTCAGGGTTTCCCTGGAAAATTTGTACCCACCACTGGTCCTTAATTTTGTTTTTTTTTGTTTTTTTTTAATTATTGCCATGTATTCAGAAGTTAAAATCTCTCATACTGTAAGTTTTTTATTAAACATGTAAAAGAATTTTGACAGGATTGTCTAAATACTGTAGAAAATTTTTCCAAGACAAGTAAGCTGCAGTCTCAGTAAATTTGCAGTGACTTATGGGGAAAAATTGTCAAAATAAAATACCTTGAGCATGTGTATCACAGTAACTATGTATTTAATAACTACCAAAAAAAAAATCCATCTTCCAATGTTGCATTACTATTCATTGCCAATAACTGCCTGTCCACTGTGGATTTGTGGGCAGTTAGACAATGTCTGGTGCAAAACAGCCCAAGTGTCATAGGAAATATGACAGATGTTGAGACTGTAAATGCATGGAAAAAGTTTTCCCAAATGCCTCTTGTTTTGGATTCAACATGTTTTAATTGACTGAGGTGTGCTTACAACAGAGAAATAAAAGTTCACAAGATGGATGGTTGTGTTCCTCTATGCTGTTCAGCATTACAGATTTTTGATTCCAAATTCATTCATTTTGATTTAAGGCTTTACCTGCAATGAAAGCCATTGTTTAAAGAGTAATTTAGATGTTAGCATGGTGTACTGACACCAAAAAAACCTTTGTTTGAGAAACCAACTGTGTATCTCTCCTCAAAAGGTCTGATACAAGCAGTGATGCCACCGTACAAGATAAAATAACCTGTTGTAAAAATTAAACCACTGTGTAACAGTTAAAAATGCCTTGTAGAGATTAAAAAGCCAGTTTGTATTCTTTGTCATTGTTATAGGTTTTCAGTGTACATAACCCTTTAAATAAGGGATGAATGTACAAAAAAGTACTACAGTAAATGGTATGTACATAACCTGGTTATTCAACACCAAAAAAGCCCATCGCTGTCTATATTCTTCGTGGGGACTGAAGAATTCTGTTCTCCTGTCTCTCATCGCCGCAACCTTCTGAGGAGCCATGGAGAGTTTTCTGTCGCTGTCCCTGCAGCAGATAGTGAGGACATCTGAGCGCATCATCGGAGCATTTCTCCCAACCATCGCCGAACTGTTCGATAAATGCTACATCCATCGGGCCGCCAGCATTGTTGTATATCCCTCCCACCCCTCCCATGGACCGTTCACCCACCTACCATCTGGCAGAAGGTACCAGATCACCAAACCACCACCGCCAGGCCCTGCACCAGTTTGTGTTTGAGCAGCCAGGCTCCTCAACTTCCTGCTGCCCCCTCACATCCCCTGTGTCCGAGCTGAACCCCCTGAGCACTCCATGCCCCTAACCCCCTGCAAAACTGGATTTTATAACATTTTACTTTACACACACTTTACAGATTGTTCATATAAAAATCTGCACATCTACTGTACCTCAGCCAGTTTTGGGCTTGCCTTGTGCATTTAAAAAAAAAAAAAAAAAAAACAGTACTGTGATGTCTTTTTCTGCATTCATGCTGTCCTTCAGCTGTCTGAATGCAGCACCATGGGTCCCAGAGAAATGGCATTTCAACCCTCCTGGTATTGCATTTGTGCCAGCAGTGCAGAAATGCAGAGTGAATTATTGCTCCAGAGTCTCATATTTCACTGAATTAGCTACTTCATAACAGAATGGGTGGATGTGAGCTGCAGTAGCAGCAGATAAATTTAAGCAGAAGAAAAATGGGGTTGGCTTCAAACTGCTGTTGGCAATGATCATTTTCTGGGACACTGCAGAATGACTCCTCAGACCACATAACGGTCCTTCTGGGAAGTGTGCGCAAGTAGCGTTACCAACAAGGCTGGGGTTAAAACATACTGTAGCTATGAGGTTGGAACCATAATGTTCTCTCATGACTGAGTCCATGCAAATCAGCAAATTGCCATGGCTTACTGTGTTAAAGTTTGTACTTTGTTTAAAGAGAGCGTACTTTGGCCTGCTAATGTTCTACACCGTTTCATTAAGAGGCTTTTTGTTGTAGCTACGCTGAAATGCAGTGTCAGACTGTTTGCAGCCTATTTGTATATAAAAAAAGTTATTTTTATCCACTGTATTTCTTCAACAGCACTTTACTTGTATCTAAAGCAGGGTCCAAGGTGTGGAGATTTGTGGACGGCATATACGATTGGCTTCTCTTCCGCAGTTATGGTATATTACACATTTTCATATCAAAATATTAATATCCATGTTTTGACATTTTCAGTCAACATTTCACTTAACTTGGTATTGTGTGGATTTGTTCTTCAGTTTCCAGTGAGTTCTGTAGCTGATGCATAATCAATTATTATTGATCCAGGGGCAGCTAGTGGCCAAGTTCCTATATTGACTTCACTGTAGGCATCTACTTCACCCTGGGGGCAAGTAAACAAACTGCTGCTTAATACATCTCCTCAATTACTCAGATGGTCCTGTTTAGCCCTATTAATTTCAAGATCCAAATGTATAATTAAAATAGCAAAGTTTTTATTTTATTCTACTCAGTTGTATAACCAATATTTTCTTTGCATTTCAGTTTCAAGTGTGAACATTGTATCCAGTATGTTGTAACATCTAAGCCTTGAAAATGCTTGAATTTCATGCACCGTAAAATTTTTATCAGTTTTTAACTGAGAAATTAATTTTAATAAGTACTGAAAGCCCAAAGTGAAGCAGAATGATTTATTGAGCAGAAGTGTATTTTAACATTTTCTGTAAACATGAATCAATACAGCTATATGACAGTTGGCCCAAAGTAGAGGTCCAGAAAAACAGCTCTTCCTGAAAATCCCCAGAAGACACATAAAACAGCTGCAAGCAGCAGCCAGTTACTTCAAAGCTATCTGTGGACCAGGCTGCTGACCCATCCTGAGTGTGAGGCCACCCAGAACCACTAGAAGGGGCCAGCAATCCATCTTTTAACATGGTTACTAAGGAGAGCTGGTTTTTGTCTCACTCTCACGGCAAAATTTCAGTACATTAAGCAGCAGATAAATGTCCTGGTGTAGAACAGAGTCAGTCCTTGTTGCTGTACTGCAGCGTTGCCCAGATCCTGACCTGTATGCCATTCTACACCACACATTCTTAAAGATGGGGGAAACCTCTGGCTTTTTTAGGGGATGAACAAGATGAAAAGGTGTTTCCATGCTGTAACACCCAGTGGACATCATAGTCTAGCCTATCTTTCAAAGTTGAGTGCTTTCCGCTTTCAGGAAGTACAGAAATAGGGGCTTCGTACACATGATGGATGCACAAAACAACGTAGATATGGGGGGGGGGGTATCCAAAAAAAAAAAAATGTTGGCAACACAGAACACTGAAGAGTATTAGTTGTATACACTAGCAACCCCGTGGCAGACTGGGAAATGAAGTCCGCTAATGCTGCCCAGCATCACGAGAAAGCACCATAAGATAAAACTTTATTGATCCCTAGGGAAATTCTTATGTCAAGAACATGCTCAATGCCACAATACAAGAAAAAGATAATCAATAAATAATCATAAGTACAGGGGAAAAAAGTCAAGGGAAAGTTGAAGTGGAAATCAGATGCCTGGGTGCCCTTCCTACAGAAAGGGGAGGAGATACAACGTCTAATATTGATCGTACCGCATTTTGCTTGTCAGTGGGATTCAAAATTCAAAGTACGGTTTCTACTCAATGCGCATCGCAAGGGCCATTTGTATAAATTCACTACACATTGTCTTTTTGGATTTTCCCAGAGGCGCATAGCAGTTTATGAAGAGCAACAACTTCGGGAAAAGAATTGTATCCAAATTAAATATCACATTGCAAGACAGATTTTGCTATTACACACATCCTTTGACCCTCATTAAAAATGTGGCAAGATGTAAATGCCCCAGTACAGTACTTGTATGAGTTTGATGTTCAAGAACCCTGTGTGTAAAGCTGGAACAGAAGGAATTTGTCTCAGGGTGAGCCAACTCCAAACAGCACTGTGTACCTCTGGTGTCACTTGGCTCCGGTTTACCCGTCTTAGCCATTTGTTCCACAAACTAATCCCAGCGTGGTTGTTTTATAAACCAACACTTTGGGCTGCATTTCAGGTCAGTGTCTGATGCAGAACCTGGGGAATCCAGTCACACAAAGTTCTGATCTAAACAAAGAAGCTCTGAGCAGAAGTCATCCACACTGGAGCCTTTTTCTTACCGAATGACTATTTATATACGAGCATTTCTGGCTATTGGGTAGGACAAGACTTCTGGTGAAGGAGGGGGGGGGGCTGCCATGCTAAGAATATTATCAGCAGGTTTCTGTAATCCAAATCAGAAGTCCTACTAAAGGAGAGAACCCTTGAAAGGGCACTTAAGTTGTTCTGAATTCTGATACAATGTGTTTAAATGTTATCACATCTTGCAGAGTATTGAAAGTCTTCAGTCTAATCTTAAAATCATTTTCCACAAATAGTACTGCACAAAGAAAAAAAAAAAAAAAAAGAGTTGAAAATGTTTAATAAAAGCCCGGCAGTGAAGTGTATGCAATGAATCACATTTACTTAAATTATTTTGAAGTAGTGCATAGGTGCCACAAGTTTTACTGCATGGACCACTTTAAAATTTTAGCTTAGTGATATTCTTTTAACTTTATTCATTTTCCATGACTCTAGAAGAATCTTAACATTAACAATGGATTATACATTAACACTCTTGAAGTTCAGACATTTATAAACACAAGTTTAATTCCTCTAATACATTTTAAGCACCTCAATGGGTCAGTTGTAATGTGTGGAATGAAAAACATTTGTACTTTATTTGCTGCAAAAACAGATGGAAATTAAGGGTATGCTTGTTCTGACTATACTAACCTGTCTCATTTAGCACTGAAACTAAAGGCAATGGAAAGTAGCATTGTGCAGGATGGAGACATCTCACAAGAGGAAAAACCTAAAAATGTACCATGTTAAGCATGTCATCATTGGGTAAAAAAGTCTCAGTTGAGGCCCCGGAAGGGGGGGTTGCTGTACCACATGACACATGATGGACGTAGAGTGTTAACCAATTTAACAGAAGGGAAACAAGAGTCACCTACAGGAAATGATCACACAGTATAACTAATAAAAAGCTGATAAATCTCTGAATCAAATGCTTGAGGATAATGTATGCTAAACATTTCATAAACTGGTGAATCTTGCTGTTTGGGACCAAAGCAAATAAAAGGTAAAAGCCTTCGTCACCAATTGTCCTTGCATCTGGTTTTTCTTCCCCAGGAATTAGAGGTGTGATGGTTGCATTAACCTAAAAATGTAGAAAAGGTAGTAAAAACAGTGTAGAGGTCTGTAGCACCATTACAGCGATTTCTTAATCTACCAATCCTACGTTTGGCTTGATAAATGGAGCCGCTGCAGTATGAATTGCGACAGGATGATAAAGAAATGTGGTTTTCCATATACCGTAGGTCAACACCCACAGCAAGGTCACTGCTGAAAGCCCAGAGGTGTTTGTGAATGAAGAACCATCAGCTCATTTAAATCCTGCCCATTTCATGGGTCCTTGGTGACAAATCCAGTACCTCTGACTACTGTAGAGAAAGTTATGATTCTATGGGTTAAGTTGATCAACATGCCTGTGAAGAGTACAGTGCATCTACACTACACACCTGAACCTGTAACAAAATGAAAAATGCCATTACCAAAATCTGATATTTTTCCATTAAAATGGATATCCTTGGCAAAGTCAGCCAAGCAAAAAGCAACCTGAAATAGCACAATTTCTTTAAAATGTTCTACTAAAGATATGAGAGAAACAACTTGTTAAGGACAATTTACAATTTCTGAATCTGATGGTTTGAGGCATAGCTGCCTGCAAACCAAGTTTGTATCTATGATATGACTGGTCTTTGTTATACACGCAGTTATGAAAACTGGTTAGCAATTTATATTGCCAAAATACTTTTGTAGGAGACCAAGGTGGAGGTAACTAATGAAAATGAAGTGAGGATCATTTATGATTTTAACAGCAGCTTTACTTACATCTGTTAAACCACTGTAGTGCCTTACACATTACCTTAGCATTCCTTACTGATAAATGGGTAACCATCACTAAAAGGTAAATGCTGCAATTTTTATTCTCAAAAAATAAACTTTCAAAGTGCGTGTCTATGAAACTGATTTCAAAATTAAAGGGGTTACATTTAACTGCTAAGCTACTTACAGCAGCGTACCCATTTATGCAGTTGGGACATTTTTACTGGAGCAAATGAGGATAAGTAGTTTGTTGAAGGGAGCTACCATTTAGGTAACAGCCATGATTTTGAGAACCACTGACATAAGACTTAGGAACATGGACTCAAGGTTGATGGTAAAATCAGAGTGGGAGGATTTTGACTTACTGGTCTGCTTCTACAAGGCAGTCCAAGCAACCCGTCTGTCCCTTTGCATGTATGGTCACAGTCCAAATTCAGAGCACACCTAGGTCTTTGAATTTGGGAGGTGTGGATCACCCCCCCCGAACTAGTAGCAGGGGGTCAGGTAATGGTCGCATGTTACCTGGATGTTTTGGGATTTATGTATCTTGAAGACATTTCAAATCTGGTCACTTAAAGGTGTAGAACAGCTACATGACCAAAAAAAATGCAGGATTACAAAGAAAAAGACAGTGGAAACTTGTGTCAAAACAATACACATGCATTCTAAAATATAGGCATAAAATAAATTTGCTCAGTGGTTGTGCAATATACTGGTTTTTGCTTTTGGGGAAGACAATCAGACTGGCATTATATAGTAACACAGTGGTATGGTGGCACACTGGGTAACACAGGCATCTTCCAGCTGCAGGGTTGCCCACTCAGGACGTGGAGTTGATGTTCTCCCAGAACTACTTCACCTTCCCTGACTTTGAAAACCATGCGAGTTACCCTCAGTCTAGTGCTACATTTTTGTTTAACTGACCCTCACCACCAAATCAACTTGCAAAGTTAAGTTACCCACCATTTATCTCTCATTAGGATGGCTGGACAGTTTTTGCCAAAGCAATTTTACTACTACTTACTTCTGTATTACAGAAGGAGAAGCGATGTAAACCTGGGGTGTACAAGTCCAAAGGTAGCAGCTCCAAGACCTGTGCTACCTGCCAATAACATTCACTGAATTTGCATGTTTATTGAATTATATTACAGGAAATGACAGGTGTGCACAGTTAAAGGTGGAAAACAGATACACATTAAGGCCCTCAATTCATGATCTATAAGCAGAAATGCAGTTACTTTCAAAAGGTTTTGACATATGCTGTGTTCCAAGGATGAGACAATTGCATATTAGCACTTTAATTTACATTAAAAAAAACTCAGATATAAGATATTAAAAAAAAGAAAAAGATTTTCATGTCCTCAGTCAATGTGATCAGCAAGGTGGCAGAGACCAGCACCCCAAAGAGGTGACAACTTGCATTTATGTGGGCCAATTTAATCTAACATTTTACTGCCTATGGGCAATTTCAGGCCATTTTCAAAAATTAAAATGGTTTACGGTTGAAGCTTCACTTATGTGCCATTTCTGCAATTTCCACACAGACCAACCCATTTGCTTGGCGGTTTCTGGTACAGCAGCCATTTTCATTACAGGGTTTCATTGTTCACAGTAAAGCAGCACAAAGACAGGCTGGTGGGCAGCTTGCAGCTCCCAGGCTGAAAGTGGATCCCACTCCTGCCCTACAAGACGGTGGTCCAATTACTTCTGATCCTCTAAGTGTTCCCATGTGTCCGTCTCGCTTTGTAGCTGTTGGGGTAAAGATCGCTCCCTTAGGTGTTCGGAGAATCGTTGCGATCGATGGCCATTGCACATGTGAGCACCTTGTGAAAGCAGGACGTGAAACAGGATGTTCTCAGGAGGAATCTTAAAAATGAGACAAATATTGCGAAATATTCCAGCCTGAAAGGACTCCCTGCATCCATCTATAAGTGCCCAGATGAAATTAGCAGCACAGCAGATATTTAAATATATTCATCAATGTCATCGAATGAAGAGCGCAGCGGTCCCTGTGGAGCACCACACCAGACATCAGGCTTTAACTGGATTACATGGGCAATAGGTAAAACAAAGTCCTTATGAAGTAAAACTATAAATCAAAAAAGCTGCAGTATTTCATGGACGGTAGAGAAGCCCATTGCAGGTCAGCAGCCGCAAGGCCTCGCTTGGCCAGATTTTTCTCTTTTTTGCTTTGCCCGTAAGGATGTCCTTCGTGAACTACTTCAGAAATGCCAGTGCGCCAAATATACCTCCGAAAGGCAGCTGCGCTTAAAAATAAATCCAGAGCGATCACATTGACATATGTTCAACGCATTTGTCTTTGGTCACCTGCGGTGCGCCATTCCTCGGGATTTTTATTTTTCTTTGCTCAAGAAATGCTCTGCCCCCCAAAAATAAATTGTGCTTCAAATTAGCCACTCACTAGTGGAGGGTCTCAGGGGTTGAGCTGCCCTGCTGACTTGGCACTTCCTGCAAACTAATGCTTCTCAAGTTAACAGAAAGCAAGGAAGAGTTCAAGAGTGCTTTCCGCTGTGAATCGCAATACAGCCCACTGAAGACTGACTGCTAAACTGCTCTGAAATTTTGAAAACATGAAATTGCTTGGCTTTGTTAGCCAGACTGAGGCCACTATGGACTTTATTCCAAGTGGAGCCGTAAGAAATGCCCCCATGCGGCACAGACCCTATCGCATGCTGTGCGAAATGCTAAAGTGCTGCCCAGTACACACCGTGGTTGTGAAGGAAGCCTTAACACTTGAGGGAACAGAATTCACGTTCAGCCAAGTTGTCATTTAAGATCAGTGTCAACCACAGTGCCACCAAGATGTCCCCCTCCCCTATTACTCCATACATGCAGCCCATTATCACCCATAGAGAAGGGCAAAATAATTCTGCTGCACAGCTACAGCTGGACACCACATAATGGATACTTAAACCCTGAATATATGGATGCTGCAGAGGGATCATTTTCTGGAATAAATCCAAATCAGCCATCTTTAATGATGAATCTATTATTTATCGTTGGTTTGTCGTGTGCGATGTTATATAGGCACCCGTGTGCCGTTAGAGACAAAACTTGGGCACAATCGATAGGTGGAACAGAGCACTAAAAGCAGAAGCACTTTCACAACAGCCCGCTTAGATGCCATTTCTAAATAATTCAATTCAATAGTATCTGCTAGCTTTAATGTCTGATGGTGCATTAGCACCCCGATATGACCATGTTATGAATAATAGACCATGGCACACCTTCTATATGGTGCATTATAGTGCATATTTAAAGTAGAATTCTATCCATCCATCCATCTTACCCAAAGCAGGGTTGTGGTGGTCTAGAGCCTATGAAACAACTCCTGGAGGCCAGTCTAGTCCATTGCACTACACACACCACAAAATTTACCTCAAACACACATCTTTGGAGTGTGGGATGAAACCCACTCAAAGGGCAGACAACCCCCCCCCCCACCACCACCACCACACAAGCTTAGCTGGATTCAAACCCAGACCAGCCTAGGTGTAGAGAGGCAAACAGGACAACTCCCTGCACCACTGTGCTGCTCCAAGTCTGATCCCAGGAATTCTTACCTTTTGTTTCATGATTTCTTTCACACTTTTGCAAAGGGATCAGACCGCAATAGAAGCCTTAAAAGACTGCTGGCTGATGTGGTCAAAAATATCTATACAATACAAAATATTCTGTGCACCTTTAACAATTTGTGTTAATTCACTTTATTCCCAAATGCCCCTCTACGTGTTAAAGGTCTTCAGCATTAAAGAGCTTTTAGATCATGTCAAATGACTAAAGCAACCAATATATTGTGAGCAAAACAGCACGCTTTTAACCTTACACACGCTTAATCTCAAAAATCATTAAAGAAGTCGAACACTTGACATCTGGTGTATTCATAAGTTACAGTTTTATGAGGCGCAACTGTCTTGGTTAATGCTAAATGATTGTTATTTCGTGATCCTTTCATTTTTCACAACCTTTACATTACAAAGCATATGATTGATCGATGGCACTAAAACCGTTTAAAAATTCTGTAATATATATTTTTTATAAATGTCAGCCATCCTGTTAACCACCGCCCAAATATAAGTAACGGTTTACAGGGAAATGCCGTTGAGATGACTGCATCTTGGCAGCAGGGCTACTGCACCAAGTCAAAACCCATCTCTGCTGGTGATGGAAAAAACATCATCAGGTTCTGCTTTCCCTGTAGATGTCAATTTTCACAATTGTATTTGGCCTGGAAGTGCTTTTTTATTAACTGAAATTGTTGTTAGTGGTTTAGGGGCGTTTTTTTTACTCTGCATTTTACATAATAGTGTTTTTGTGCTCATTTCAAAAGTGATGACATACAAATATAAATTTAAAATGGCTTCTAGTCTTATGAAGTTTGCAAAATTTAGAATGTCCTGGAAAAAATGTTTTATATTTATCGTAATTCTGAAAGTAGGAATAAAACAGATTTAATGCAACTTTATACAAATTTCAGCTTCCCTTAAAACTCTGGATAAAAGGATTGACATCTAACCAACCCTACAAGTTGAATGAATTTTGGGGTTACAAGGCCCATGATAAATAGATTTTTATATATATTTATAAATATTTATTTTTTTTTTAGAAAAATAGTATTTTAAAACCACAAATGGGGGGGGGGGTGCAAACTAAAAGTGCACAAAAATTGTAATGTGAGGCACATTGGAGTTATCAGGATTCACTGCAGTCTCTTGGCAGCTATCCTTTATTGCAATTTGCACACTTTTACTGGCAAAATACATAGAATTTGTACTGCACCATCTTATGTGGTGTACATGACCACCAGCTACACATGGTTAGCAGCACTTGTGGTTTTTATGCCATAAATACCAATATTCCAAAGCAGACCAACACTGCAAACAAGGTTAAATCATTACTGTTCCAACCTGTTAACCTCAAATGTCATGTTAACAGTCATGACCATTATATTGTTGCTATGACAAAATTCTCACATCCAAGATCCTTAATAGGCAAGTATAATAGGGGCCAGAAGTCTGTCGTAACTTGATTTGTTGGCGAGCCCTGTCACGTTCAATAAATCAATAAAGCTAAACACATCCCTGTACTCAGCAGGTTAAATTTTGAAAACTCAGCCTTCATCAGAAGCAGAGGGTGCAAGGTAGGGAAGAGATTTGCTTTTATTAGCTTCAAGCCACATGAGTTATAACACTATTGCTTTTAAAAGTAATCATTTTTATTTCCTTCACTTTAAAAAGAGTGAAACACTTGAGACAGCAGGCAGCAGTAACACAAAGCTCCTGTTCCTGGGCGAACTGATCTCCATTAGTGTTAAAAGAATTACACAGATAAGCAAAAATGTTTAAACTAGAAGTGAAAAAGCCAAACGCCAGCCCTCGTCAATTATGCATTTCATTTATCTTGCTGAAATTCCGACAGTTATTTGAAACCCATTAGAAAATGGTTTGGAAGTTGGCTGCCTGTAACTGCTTACCTTTTACGATATGAATAGTTCTGCTTTATCCAGCCATCCATTGTTAACTGCTCAATCCAAGCCGGGGTCAGAGGAACGGATTCCACCCCGGAATTACTGGGCACCAGGCTATGAAACCCCCCCCCCCAGTGAGATGTCAGTCCTTTGTAGGGTGAATTTTAGTTTATTCTATAACACAATATTATACCACAATTAAGTTAGTTATGCTTGGTCCATAAACATTACTAACATCAGATAGGCAAACACCAGATGGTGGAAAGATCATCAGCATGAGTGATGGCAACAGAGCCGTCCTTGTCCTGTTTACAATATTTTAACAAAGGGGAGGATATCTCATGGTGCTGTACCATAAAGTTGCAGTGCTCATCTGTCCAGCAGCTACATGTTCATTTGATGCCATTGCCAGATATTGACTATGACAACTACAGGTACATGTGCTGCTGCCGCCGCCGCCAATACCAACAACAATCGATCATCTTAACCATCATCATATGCATATATCTAGTAAATCAAACACGTAACTGAATAACTGGAACAGACCTGAGTTTCATGAAAATGGATGAAAGCATGTGGTCTTCCTTGACCTTTATCACATTCTAACAACAGATGGGAACCCAAGGCCAAGCTGCCATCCTGGCAAATGACCTTTGAGAGACCATTGGCAAAGCCATAAGGCGTCATGTTTTGTGTTAGAGAACAATGACAAGGCGGAGCCCTGTTGTCACCTGCGGCTGCCTTAAAGATTTTTCTTGCTTCCACTGACACATTAAACTGTTAAATCACGATATGCACAAACTGACAGACGCAAAGGCTTTTAATGGTTTTTGCATGACCAAAAGCATAATATTTCAAAAGTGTACAGCATTTTTTGAACAATGATGGCAAGTTATTAGTTTATAAAATAGCTGAAAACGTCAAAATAAGGTAAGCTCATTTACGGAAGTGCGCCTTGGAGCAATCTGGCACGGCTGCCGTTTTATTAGCATTAAAATAGTTTTTACGATGACTTCATTTTTGCGTGTTCATGCAAGAGGCTGTTTAAGCTTCCATGTTCCTGGTTCCCATTTCAGTGGGAATGTTTTGTCCATGGGCGATTGCCTCACTTAAAAACACTTTCAATAAACTGAATGTTGGCTGCAGATAATACTTTACAAGCCTCGAGAAGGATAAATTGCTACTGCAAAAAAGGTAAAATGCCATTTATATTAAAGAAATGCCCAGAGCTGAGCATGAAAAGATAATTGTTGATACAGATAATCTAAGAAGTTTTATGGACTGAAACAATCACTTACCCACCAGTGGAGCACAGCTAAATGTGTCCTTGTTTACCAAGGCTCCTGTGGACCAACTTTGGCCATCTGCTGCATAATGGATGGGCTCCAGCTCCATAACACAACACTGCTAGGTACATTGGACTGTTTTTTTTTTTTTTTTTTTTTTTTTTTTTTTTGGGAGACCTGTGCTGGTGAGCAAACATTACTGTTAATCTCAGTGCTTCATGTCTCCCATCTGTTGTGGGGTTTGTGGATGTCCTGGAGCAAACTTTGGATGCAGCCTAGTACTTTGGTCTTTCTGGGCTATGGAACACATCAATATCATTTTGTTAGGTAGTTTGGGCCAATTTGTTAGAATCCTTAGAGCTACATTTTGGAAAGAACATTCATTCAGATGCAAAAGATAATCCAATTTAAATATCAATATCTTTCAAAGGAAATACCTGCACAAGCAGAGCAGTAGTAGATGGGCACTGAAGTCAGTTGGGGTGTCACTTCCAGGCATCTCTGCAACTCCTACATACAACCATTGGCCTTCAACCTTACATTCCATACACAGCATGCATTACAGGAATGTTTCTGGTGCTGCTTGTTGTTGGATTTCAACACAAGAAAATATTTGGTACAACTGAGCTTCCCAGTTACCGCAACACAATACATTTTTAAACATGAAATTTCAATGTTTAAGAATAAATGCATATCAAGCAATAATATACAATTCAGAAAAAATGTTAATAGTACAAAAAACAGATCTAAAGTGCAAAGAATTGTCCAAATAAAGACTTTAGCCAACTGCTTATATTCTAGTACAACATATCCTCAGGCAATTAAATTTTAAACTAAGTGTTCCAGTGAGACTTCCTTAGAGCAGAGACAAAAACAGCGACTTTCAGTAAAATGCTCTACATACAAGCAGCAGAGACTTGAAGGTTACTCGAGTTCTTAAACAGATGTGGTCATTTCTGTGAATGATGCCCTGCGAAAATGTGTTAAATGGCCATTGTGTGCTTTTAGTTTGAATTACTGGATAAGTACTTTGTCCACAAGGTCATTTGGAGGAGTAAAAATTGAAAATAGATACATGTAATACAATATTTATTTCATTATGCTAGGTGTACATTTAAAAAAAAAAAAAAAAAAAAAAAAAAAAAAATCGGTAAAAATTCACAAATTCATCATTCATGGATTCTTAGAAAAAGAATTTTCTTCTGCATACAACCTTAAAGGCTCTCCCAGAATGGTACAACAGCACAACAGGACACATATACATCTTTAAATATTTTAGGTATGCAGTGAAGAACTCCCAAAAAAATCCACTGTAAATATTTAAACCTAGGAATGGTCATGTTTCCACTATATGGCTTGTATACTATTGCACTGCCAGATTGGGGGTGGTGGCACTGCATTTCAGCCCCCTTACAATTGACAAATGTACTTTAACAAATTAATGTCTAGACCACTTCAGCTTGCATGCTCCTCTACTCTGAGTCATGCCGCTCCATGCTGATTTCCATACCTTCGGCTCCATTGGAAGCAGAAGCTCAGCTACAAAACTAAACACAATGAACCTTATCCCTGTGACCAAAAAGCTATTTTCCCACTGTACAGGACCCCCCCCCCCCCCATCTTGTAATTTATGGCTTGTTATATATAAAAAAAAAAAAAACCCACCTGCAACCCATCAATTGAACAGCAAGAAGAGATGTGCATGCATTTATGGATTGCAGTGCTGCATCCAAGAAAAATTGATCTGTACCCTACTCATCTTAAAACCTACAATCTTGTGGAAATCCATTAAAAAAACCATTAAGTATGAATGGTTGATTTTTCAAGTATTAGGTGTCAACATGTAAAGCAAGAAAACAAAGGAAATGACAAAAACAAGATTACTTTTAGGACTAAGAGGCACATGAATGCACATACTGAAGGTACAAGCAGAGGACTGAAGAGAACATGGAAGGTAAAACCTATCCACATTCTCCACTGAGGGTAGGAGAACATCATACTCCAGAAATGACACAGGTCAGTCCTGAAGAGCACAATCCTGGGAAAAGCAAAAATAGAGCCAGGTCCCCAAACTCCCATGAATCTGGAAGGAGTACCTTGTGTATTTATACATTATGTATATGGATGCTACCAACTAGTATCCTGTTCCAAGTCTACCTTCTGTACAAGGATCAGAACATGAACCAAAGTTACTTCCTGACAGCGACATTATGAAAGAGTGGATGATTCATTTGAATTAAAGATTCCCTTTACAATTCATAGCACATAAATTCAAAATGAAGGGTTAGGCTCCAAGACAAAAAAAAACAAAAAAAAAAAAGGTAACAGCATGTTTGCTAAGTGAACTCTAAATAGACACAAAAAAACGCCATGATGTCCTTGTTTTTCCCCAGGACTTCCATTGATTTGCCTTGCAGTCATTTCCCCCTCAGTCTGTACCCCTGGCAACCACATTTTAGTGATTCAGATGAGAACCTTTAAAGGAAGGATTAAGGATTTAAATGTAACAGTGGCGCCCAAACTTTCACTTATTTCCAGAAACATTTTGGAAAAAAGAAACTACACGCCTTCTTCAGTTTGTGCTCAATGCACCTGACATTAGACGACATTAGATGCATTCTTTGGTCACTTTCCATAGCAACAGCAGTTGTGTTTTGGCAAACATTTCCTGCTCACAGGTACTGCAAAAGGCTGTTTGACAAAATCGCTTGAATTCATACTGCAACTTTGCTGAATTACCAAATTAAGAATTGCACATGCATTTCTTGGAATATCGCAAATTGTTTCTCATGTTGATAAAAACCACACTGTCTTGCCTTCAGTTTTGACTCTTAATCTTCAGAGCCGCATAAAAAGCTGTCATTTGGGTTGATGCCCGCTTGCTGGAGAACATTGTCTATTGTGTCAATGTTTATGAAAGAACTGGATTCTTTTCCATCTGCCACCCATCCCAGGTGCCACATCCTGTCAGGTTAATGAACTGGCAGCCACCTCCCCCTCCATTAAGTTGTGCCCTCCTTTGATCTCAACACCAAACAGACAGGAGCCTTTAATAACCCTAAAACCATTTAACCACTCTTGTGTTTTCGATTTTAAAAAAGGTTCAGGAAATGAACCACATGTAACTGTTTATGAACTGGGTATAAAGCACCATTAATATTGCTGCTCGGAAAGCCCGAAGTATTTAACTGCTTTGAGGTCCGCTTGGTGAGATACTGCCTTTAAATGCATACATCTTATTTCTTTATCCAGCACTTTTCCAAATGGACTTGGATTTTTAACAGAGTTGCAGGGATTTACAAGTTCATACAGTTGGGTAACGCATCCTGGAGCCATCCAGGGTCAATACCCTGCTCAGAGCTAAAAGTGACCTGGACCAAACTGAGTCCAAAGATTGCAGTTTCATCCACTATGCCATGTGGTTCCCCAGGCACCTTTCAGCTGAGAAATACACAAGTAGTTTATTATAACTAATCTGCTCTGTCTTCTTTTGGCTGCTCCTGTTAGGGGTCTCCACAGCAGATCAATTGTTTCCACTTCTTCCTGTCCTCTGCATCTCTCTGTCATCCCCACCACTTGCATGTCCTCCATCACATCCATAAATCTCCTCTTAGGCCTTCCTCTCTTCCTCTTGCCTGGCAGCTCCATTCCTAGCATCCTTCTCCCAATATATCCAGCATCTCTCCTCTGCACAAACCAGTGCAATCTCGCCTCTCTGACTTTGTCTCAAAACCATCTAACCTGGGCTGACCCTCTAATATACTCATTCCTAATCCTGTCCATCCTTGTCACACTCAGTGCAAATCTTAACATCTTTAACTCTGCCACCTCCAGCTCTGCCTCCTGTCTTTTGGTCAGTGCCACCGTCTCCAACCCATAAAGCATAGCTGGTCTCACTACCATCTTGTAGACCTTCCCTTTCACTCTTGCTGGTACCCTTCTGTCACAAATCACTCCTGACACTCTTCTCCACCCACTCCACCCTGCCTGCACTCTCTTCTTCACCTCTTCCACACTCCCCATTTACTCTGAACTGTCAATCCCAAGTATTTAAATTCATTTACCTTCGCCAACTCTATTCCCTGCATCCTCACCATTCCTCTGTCCTCCCTCTCATTTATGCACATGTATTTTGTCTTAGTCCTACTGACCTTCATTTCTCTTCTCTCTAGAGCATACCTCCACGTCTCCAGGGTCTCCTCAACCTGCTCCCTACTCTCACTACAGATCACAATGTCATCCGCAAACATCATAGTCCACGGTGACTCCTGTCTGATCTCATCTGTCAACCTGTCCATTACCATTGCAAACAAGAAAGGACTCAAAGCTGATCCTTGATGTAATCCTACCCCCACCTTGAAAGCATCCGTCACTCCTACCGCAGACCTCACCGCTGTCACACTGTCCTTGTACATATCCTGTACCACTCTTAGATACTTTTCTGGCACCCCTGACTTCCTCATACAATACCACAGCTCCTCTCTAGGTATCCTGTCATATGCTTTCTCTAAGTCCACGAAGACACAATGCAACTCCTTCTTACCTTCTCGGTACTTCTCCATCAACACCCTCAGAGCAAACAACGCATCTGTAGTACTCCTTTTCGGCATGAAGCCATACTGCTGCTCACCAATTGTCACCTCCCTTCTTAACCTAGCTTCCACTACTCTTTCCCATAACTTCATGCTGTGGCTGATCAGTTTTCTCCCTCTGTAGTTACTGCAGCTCTGCACATCACCCTTATTCTTAAAAATTGGTACCAGTACACTTCTTCTCCACTCCTCAGGCATCGTCTCACTTTCCAAGATTCCATTAAACAATCTGGTTAAAAACTCCACTGCCGTCTCTCCTAAACACTTCCATGCTTCCACAGGTATGTCATCTGGGCCAACAGCCTTTCCATTCTTCATCCTCTTCATAGCTGTCCTAACTTCCTCCTTGCTAATCCATTGCACTCCCCTATTCATAATCCCTACATCATCCAATCTTCTCTCTCTCTTGTTCTCTTCATTCATCAACCCCTCAAAGTACTCTTTCCATCTGCTCAACACACTCTCCTCGCTTGTGAGTACGTTTCCATTGCTATCCTTTATCACCCTAACCTGCTGCACATCTTTCCCAGCTCGGTCCCTCTGCCTAGCTAATCGGTACAGGTCCTTTTCTCCCTCCTTAGTGTCCAACCTCTCATACAATTCACCATAAGCCTTTTCTTTAGGCTTTGCCACCTCTCTCTTTGCCCTACGCCTCATCTCCTTGTACTCCTGTCTACATTCTTCATCTCTCTGTCTATCCCACTTCTTCACCAGCCTCTTCGTCTGTATACTCTCCTGTACTTCCTCATTCCACCATCAGGTTTCCTTGTCCTCCTTCCTCTGTCCAGATGTCACAGCAAGCACCTTTCTAGCCGTCTCCCTTACCACTTCTGCTGTAGATGCCCAGCTCACTGGTAACTTTTCACTGCCTCCCAATGCCTCTCTTAATTCCTCCCTGAACTCCACCTTATAGTTTTCCTTTTCCAACTTCCACCATTTGATCCTTGGTTCTGCCCTCACTCTCCTCTTTTTGATCTCCAATGTCATCCTACAAACCACCATCCTATGCTGCCTAACTACGCTTTTCCCTGCCACCACTTTACAGTCTACAGTCTCCTTCAGTCTGGCTCTCCTGCATAAGATATAATCTACCTGTGTGCATCTTCCTCCACTCTTGTACGTCACCCTGTGTTCCTCCCTCTTCTTAAAATACGTGTTTACCAAAGCCATGTCCATCCTTTTTGCAAAATCCACTATCCTCTGACCTTCTGCGTTCCTCTCCTTGACACCATACCTACCCATCACCGCCTCATCTCCTCTGTTCCCTTCACCAACATGCCCATTGAAATCCGCTCCAATCACCACTCTCTCTCCTTCAGGTACACTCTTCACCACTTCATCCATATCACTCCAGAATTCTTCTTTTGCATCCATCTCACACCCAACTTGCGAGGCATATGCACTAACAACATTCATCATCACACCATCAATTTCCAATTTCATAACCATCACTCTGTCAGACACTCTCTTCACCTCCAAGACACTCTTTACATACTGTTCCTTCAGGATAACCCCTACCCCCATTTCTCCTCCCATCCATACCATGGTAAAACAGTTTAAACCCCCCTCCGATGCACCTAGCCTTACTCCCCTTCCATTTGGTCTCTTGCACACACAATATATCAACCTTCCTTCTCTCCATCATATCAGCAAGCTCTCTCCCTTTACCAGTCATACTACCAACATTCAAAGTTTCTATCCTCATGTCCACTCTCTTAACCTTCCTCCTCTCCTCCTTCCTCCAGACATGCCTTCCTCCTCTCTTCCTCCTTCTTTGGCCAGCAGTAGCCCAATTTTCGCCAGCACCCTGTCGGCTAGCAGTGCTGGTGGCGGTCGTTGTTAACCCGGGCCTCGACCGATCTGGTTTGGAAATTTCTATTTTTGTCCGCATATTTGGTTTGACAAAATTTTTATGCCAGATACCCTTCCTGACTCAACCCTCTCCATTTGCCGGGCTTGGGACCAGCACAAAGAAATTCACTAGTTTGTGCATCCCCTTGCGGCTGGATTTATAACTAATCTGCTTTGTACTGAGGATATAATGTAGCACCATCATTTGCTCAGTCAAGTACAGTATACAAACCAGTCATTTTACATGTGATTTTAGTGCCTTGTTCATTAGCTTTCTGGTACATTAAAAGTCTTACGTATCCATCGCAAGTGTTAAAGAACATGTTTAACTGCTGAATGTTACACACTACAGATGTTTAATCTTTCAATTTAAACCCCATATATAAAATAGAAGCACATTTTAAAATGAGTTTTATCATTTAATGGACTCGGGAGACATTTTAATAGCAGTACAAACACGATTACGTCAGTTTCGGGGCCGTCTGCCAGTATGCACTTCCCCATAGGTTTCCATCTGAACAGAGCAGGTACGGTACGTCTGGCTTCCGTTTTATTCTTTCCCAGTCAAGCACACATTTCAAATTGCCTGCATTATAACCATTATCAGATTTCTATACTAGGCATGTTTGTTAGGACGTTGCCATGTTTAATGCACATTAATAAATTTCCTGGTAAATCAAATAGGATGCAGTCTTGAGTTTATGTACTCCACCATTATTCTTCAGTATACACAGAATTTCTACTTTATAAATTAAAGATATTGGGAGGCACAGTACATGTTGTGCATCAATAACTTGATTTCCTTTCACCAACACAGCATCGAATTCCTGGCAGTCTACATCCATCTGAACACATGTCTGTCCCCACCACTAAATATAAATTAGTTGTGTCTCAAAGGCCTCCCTGTTTGAACTACTGGGGGGCTACAGGTTTTCCATCCCATTTTTCCTTTAATGTTTTACCCTCTCCATTGTGCCAAGTGGCTATAATTGCATGAAGTCACACAGCTGCTGCAAACACCAACTAATCTGCCCCTGAAAGTGAGGAAAAACAGAAATATCGACATTTGACGCTTCAAGGAACAGGCATCATATTATGGATTTGTAAGAGGTGAAAAGTATTGGTCATTACGATGAGTCCGAACCCCAAATTGTAAATTGAGCAAACAGACGGCCTAAGTGACTCAAATGACAAACATCCACTTTATTTTAAATATGGCACCATTTTATCCACCACACATGCATCCATTTTTTGAATAGCTGACAAAAAAAAAATACAATTCTATCCTATTTATAGAAGATAGAGGCTTAATACATTTTGAACCAGCATGCAAAGTTATAGTAAATTCACTGATTTAACTGAAAGTGTGGATAAAATTTAAGAATTTCACTGCAATTTCCAACTTTGTTCAGAACCACACATAGGAAGAAGTTGATATACTGAATACACATTCTTAAATTCCGATGTTGTACACTGTTCCCTTTCCAAAAAAAAAAATGCATCCAAAATTAACCTCGACAAATTTCTGTCAAACAAGTGTATAAAACCCACTGTATACAGGGATACAAAGATTACTCATCTTCAAATACTTTTTTCATTGCCACAAGTGTGAATGACACCTTAGAATCTATGAAATGGAACATAAAATTCCAGCTTCCATACTTGCCAGTAGAAGTCATTGTGACAGAGAAGTTGCTCCACACATGGATAAACCCTGTCAATAGCTTATTTGTGCCATGTAAATGAAGTATGTTTGTATATATTCTATTAAATGTTAACTGTTCTAAAAGAACAAACAATTTCCTTACCAGCAGGGGATATGGAAGCTGATGAGCTGGCAAAAGGGGGGTTGTGGGAAATGTATTGCCTAAATACCCTGAGGAAGAGCCTATCTGGAACACCTGTTGTACATGTATTCATTGCTTATATTAACTTAAATACTGTGAAATATATGTTAAATAATTTAATAATCTATTTGAAACAAATGTTATCTGGTTGCATTTTTAAGCTTCTAGAATGTTTGTTCATGAAATAAATGGAATGGCCCAGGGCGGAGCCTAAGGTGTAAATTGCCCATTTTGAAAGTGTGTGTGTTTTGTGAATGCAGGAGCACTTGAGTATGGTTGTATAGACTTGGTTTACCTAGTAAAGGTCTGTCTGTAAATGGTTCTGACTGGTTAACCTGTAAATGGAGTACTGGTGGTTTGCTGAAGGGAAATAAACCCTTGTGGATCCACAGTAACCTCATGTTCACCTCATTACTTGGCCAGTTGGGTCACAGTCATTCCTAATGAATTGGAAAACCAAGACTTCAATGAAACTTCAGACAGTAGCAATGAGACCAGAAGATGCAAACAGGACACAAATCTGCCAAGTGTAAGAGTCTAAAATCAAGACCGCATCTGCAGAACTTGAACAAAAACTGTGGCCTTAAGTTCAAACTGACTCATGAAGATAAAACCAATGGCTGAAAACCCACAAAGACAGCTTTTAAAATAAGATGTTTGAATCACTGGTGAGATCTTTATATTTCACTAAAACTGATACTTGTGATTTATATTGAAACAACCCCAAAGACCTGGCCTGCAGCAAGAAGATGATCTGATAGTCATCCAACACCCCCCAATCCAGCTACATTACATTGAGAAGTGGACAAAGGATTCCTTCAATCCACATGAATAATGAAATTGTACAGTACATTTTGACTACAGCCTTTCATTAGGGAAATGACAACTTTCCCCTCTTTAATGGTCCAGTATCACAGCATGCAAAATTCAGGACTTGCACAACACAAGGATCTTATTCTGAATTATTTACGAACACAGAATGACATCCCTACTCTTTTCAATTGCATGATGTCCAAGATGTTAAATTGTCTGCATCCCGCAAGCTGCAGTAGCTGTTATAAACCCCATGGTGCAGAACACAGATCTCTCTCACCCAGCAAGTCAGTCATTAACTTCTTTGCCCCATCAGGTCTGCAGTGGTGTATAATAACATCAGACTGATGTGTTATTGTGAGGTAATGAATGAACTGGGCCGAATAAAGTGGTTACCGGGAGAGAGGAGGGGGGAAAAAAACAGCATTAGCCACTTACAGCAAACACACACCACCCACATTAACTTGTGAATGCTAAGTGTTGCTGCATGTTACATTTACTTGTAGCTTGTGCTCTGGCTTGTTTCTCAGTTTGTGCAAATTAAGACATTTTGACATAACTATTGTGAGCTGGTGCGTGGTGCTAGCATGGCAGGGGTGGGGCTTCACTTGGACAGCCCTGCCCCCAAAGGCAGGATGCAGACCAGGTGAGGCCATTGTAGCCTAAATGGACCCAACCATTTAAGTCAGCTGGTCAGATGACTTGGAGGGGTGGAGATTTTGCAACCTACAAGTCCAAGTCAAGGTTTAGTTGTCACGGGAACACAACATAACATGTGTCGTCACCATGAAAAGTTTTGTTTCTGGGCATTCTCAGTAATAGATGGTACTTTTGGTTGTTTTGGTGTCATTATTACCTTTGACAGTGAATCCTACTGTTTGGTGCTGTTAGGTATGTCTCCATTTCCACTCTGTAACATATTTCTCCTCAACTTTGCCATTTCTTGTAATTCATCATACCTTTACCAGTTGGAGTGGAAATTTTGTAAAAACTGCCCATTTTACACCAATTTATCAAGGATCTTTATAGCCTTGTGTTGTAGTGGTGTGTACACATCTTTACTTTGACCAAGTCATACTTCATTTTAGTACATCTAAGTGTTTCCATGAATATCACCAAAATGCTAAATCTGTGCAAACATGCTGGTATGATTTGCTAAATACACCAAATCTAAATTTGTGACAACTAGTAATTTTTTAGCATGAAAGCTCCAGCATAATGTTATATAATGCAAGGTAAAGAAAACCAGTGATTGAAACCTAGATATTTCATATGCATCTGTTCTCTCATGTAGCTTTAAAATTAGAGACATCCTGTTCATCTGTAAGATCCTGGCTGAAGGTACAACTCCACTGATATTCAGTGGGACTGATGGACCGACTAGGCATAGAACTTAGGAGACTTTAAAAGGATTTCTAACACTACACTGGTATGACAAATTAATGGCAGCCACATAAGTCTATTCACTTGTTAGTTCTGTAGATGAGGGCAATTTTGTTGGGCTGTATAAAAAATTCCATGCTGAACTACAGTACTTGGACATTTTCAGAATAGTATCAAAGCTCAATGATGCACATGTGTGCACAGACACATATAGATTGAAAGCATTAGGAAGTTAAATTAGCCATAAATCAAAGCAAAAATAAATGAACTACCATTAAAAAAAATTCAGCAGTCATTTTTAAAATCACATTTTCATATGAATGGCCTTAGGATTTGAATGTGTTCTTGGAATTCAGATGCAGACAAAACTTGCTGCTCTAAGAGCATGCAGACAATTTACTGAATTGCCACTACTTTTCGCCCTTTTCTGATCAGTTTTTAAAAGATCTCCTCCTTGAGTCACCTTCATATTCTGCATTTGACTGATAACGTTCACTTGGCAGTCTACAAGCTCCTCATTCTCTAATGGAAATCCTGCTTTGCTGTTTGGCAGAGTTTCCTTCCAGCGCCCGCGCCCATGAATTTCATCCATCCCCCTCAACCTTACATTCATGGAGACCACCAGCCAACACAACAACCACAGTAAGACTGATGTTTTGACACCATTTTTTACAGGAGAACCAGGTTACAACACTTACAGTACCTGTGGTGCTGGGGTGAGACAAACCAAAATTAATCTGCAATATTTAAACCGTATCAGTTCCAGAAGGCCCACACATTCAGGTCTTACTACAGCAGAGACTCATCTCTGAGGACTGAGGAAACCACAAGTCACCCTCAGGCCACTCCTAGCAGCCATCACACAGCTCTCCTCTCCTTCAACCAGCTTCATACATCTCTCCTAATGAGCCGTCAACCACCAGCAGTTGCTCTCCATTACCTTGTAAAGCCATGGCTGGGCAGTGGGGAGATGTTCATCAAGCTGTTACCTGCCGTGTTCCTGGCAGTCACCACACCTGTTCACATATCCCCCTCATTCTGTATGGCTGCTGTGCATGGGCTTGAATGGAAAAGTGCGGTTTATAAACCTTTGCTGCCTCAAATTCATTCCTGGTATAATGACCATTTATTATTATCATTATTATTATTATTAGTCATTATATATGTCACTGTATGAGACGTGCACAGCTGTACTCAAATGCATTGCTTTCAGCTTAAGTTATTGCTACTGTTATTACTTTAAATTCACTTTAATTTTTGTTTTGTGCCAAGTTAAATAATGTGGAGGATGCCATAATATAAAATCTCCCCTGTGAGTCACAGATCCCAAATGTTGCATAAATTGATAAATCTTGCAGCTTCTTGGCAGAAAATATTTTGTGAAACTCACTACTGGCATCAATAACACTTGCATAAATTAGTAAGCTTGTTCCTTGGGATAAGTCTTGGCCTGGTTATATATATTTAACTGATGCAAATATTGTCAGACTGGACGTTTGTCTCACTTTTGCCGCACAAAATGTATCCGTTTCACAAGCGGACAGTTTGTCTTGGTGGAGTGACCGTCTTCACAGACACGCAAGAAAAATGAATATTAAACCGACACTGATGTCAGATTAATTTTGTACGGCTAGTTGGCTGACCGAAGATCTGCTTTGCCGTCAAGTTATTTGACAGAGATTCGGGATTCTTCTTGAAGTTCTGCCTGTCTGTTGCTATTTGAACGCCTTCTACTTAGGAACTTCTTAAGTTCATCAGACATTTTGGTTTACTCCTCTGTTTATACAGTGCATCTGCCCACTTACTTCTCAGTACTACGTGATGAGAACATGTGAGCAGCAGCAGCAGCATTAACTGAAGGGCACAAAGAGATTCACTCAAGCTGAACTCTTGCTGATCCACAGCACCACTTCATCCTGGGTCTTCACTACCAGCACAACTTGGCCGCATTCCCCTCGATCTTGCAATCAATGATACAAATGAACATAGACAGCATGTATGTTTTTCAGCTGTTACCATAGCAATCCTTATGCTGCACTGCTACAGAAAAGCAAAACTGCTGAAAATCATTATCAACATTTAGACATAAACGCTGTATTTAAAAATGAATGTAAAACGAATGTGTTTAAAATTAAAATGCGCTGTGCGTGTACATTCTCTCCTCTAATAGTTCTGAATTGGCACTTGACCATTCCCTGGTTGCCATCGAGACTATTTGCTTAATGATATCATGCAAAAACTGACTCTGGTATAATGACGTTGTACATTTAAAGAGCTGTTAGGAAAAAAATCATTGCAAAATTATTCTTTTTTCTGCAGATGGCTCTCCATTCCTGATTTGTAATACAGACCGCTACTGGTCTGAAATTGGCTTGAGCCACTAAAAACTAATATCTTTCGGAATCTTGCCCTTAGAGTCTTTTATAAATACAACCTGGGCATGGACTCAGCGGTCTGTAGTATAAATCACTGCATTTCCCAAACACCAGCCATTTTGTCTTCGTATTCTGAAGACGTAGGTCATATAATGAACTCCTGATCTTCATCCAATAAACGCTGATTGAAAAGTATCTCTGTATTGGCTTTTGACTCCAACGGTGCCTGGTCCCAAGTCCAGGATGTGAAAGGAAGAGGGTTTTGCATCGGGCTAGCAACCCACCATGTAAAAACCTCTTGCTACGGAAACGCCAACAGAATCTTCAGAAAGTCATCAAATGGGTGATCAGCCAAAGACGGAGGCAGCAATGCCTACGAAGAGCGGGGATGAAAGCCGGAAGAAACTTTCTGCTCCGATGCAGTCCTCGACAAGACCCAAACCCTGGGCACCTGGAGGAGGACTGTGGAGGAGGAGATGAAGGTGGGCAAGAGCTGGAATGAAAGCAGCCCAGGACCGTGAGGGCTGGAGAAGATCCGATGGTGCCTTGCTCTCCGCCTGGAGCAAAGAGAATTAACTAACTGTATCAGCTTTCAGATCCATAAAGATGTTGACCGTAAGACATAAACATTAAACGTTATCAAATGACCCCGTATCTCAGTTCTGTTCTCATCCTGCTTTATCCCGTAGTGCAAAATAATAAAATTATGAAATGCTAAATGCTAAATATAAATCAGTATAACAGGCTGGAGATGCATCCATGGTGTAGTTTCATAGCCCAACACCCAGTGATTCCAAAATATGCTCCAGACCCCTCATGACCCTGACCAGAGAACTGCAGATAGTGATAATGCAGGAATGGATACACGTAGGTCATTCACTATTTATACACTGAACAGCTATTAACACTCCGCTGCAACCCATTTCACAAGGCTGAGCTTCTTTCTGCCAACATTAAATACTGGAAGAAAGCAAGTCAAACAAAAAAGGGGTAAAAAGTACAACTTTTAAAATCATTGATTTATTCACAGCCCTTTCCATACACAGACACAGCACATTATAGCTTATGACAAGACAACAGATCCGATTTTTCAACTGTACATCTAAGGCAAGTTTTTAAGATGGCACTGTACTCCCCAAAGTAAATATGCAGTAGAGGACTTGCTTTGCAGAGGGCAACACAACAAGATGAGTCACATATCTGTCAGTATATCAGATATCTGTGCTCATGTCTCTTCCCCTTTAGAAGAGGGCCTGGATAAAGTGACTAATGGGCAGCTCTTTGGCTTGTCTCCATCTTATTTTTTACAGATCAGAGAACCACCTTGTAATGCTAAAATCATAAGGAATGGTACCGTTAAACTTTACTACTCGCCGTGCACCTATTTACACGACTGCGCATTCAGATATAACAAAACATTTCGGAATAAATAAATGTATGACACAAATAGCTTGTTTTATAGGTAGGACCGTCGAATTGCTGTACTTGCTAAAACACTAATTTTGGACTTTTTGTTCATCTTCTCTTCAGTTAAATATGAACTTGTGGGTTCCTTCCAAAGACGTTCAACAGCAGCACCCCACAGTCTCGAATCCAGCATGCTTACTAGAAATTCCCCTGAAATGTAGCAAAAACCCTCAACACGATGGAACTCCTGAAACGAACATGCTTAGTGGAGCCCAAAACAGATGAACAGAAATTAAATGCATTTTTATCAAGAGCATTAACTGTATAGCAACAGCATGCAAAATGTTAGTCAGTTCTTTTCCTAAGCGTTATCCGGTTTTTTACACCTAATTCAGGAGTTAGAAGTATTAGCTTGGATGGGGGTTTGGATGGGGGTGTGTAGTCCACTGGAGCGCTGCAGGGCACCTGCCATCCGGTGAGGACTCCCCGAACAAGAAGGAGGTTGGGAGGATGGCGGCGGGTTTACAAAAACGGCGCCCTTGGGTTAGGAGTAGCAAAGCGTGCTAATACACAGTATGTATACACGTGATTGAAGGCTGGGCACGGCCAGGGGTTTGGTTTAACACTTCCCTCCCAAATTCATTTTATTCTCACCAAACTTCAACTTTTTCATCAGCCATGACCTATGCTGATAGCTTAAACCTTTTGTATACAAATACAAAAACATATTAACACCACATAGAATTACATAATATGTACATGTTGCCAGGTGTCCTGCTGTTCTGGCGATTCACAGAACCATTCAGAAACGTCTTAATAAATAAAAGAGGCAAAGTTTGCTAGCATGCCTTGGCTCAACCTGGCTGCAGAATATCAAGCAAACATCAGAGGTAAACATTAGCAGGCACCACATGTAATATTCTGTAGTTTAAAGTTTAACCAGAATGAGTGGGTAAAGTCACCTGGAAATTGTTGATAAGTAAGCGGACAGCTTAGGTGGTGGTTAAGGTAATACGGGTTAGTTAAATTCTACGAAAAGGGCAATGTGGTGAGTAAAACACTGTACACTGCAAATGTATAAATCAGTCCTAAACAAGAATGGACAGCAGTTCCATCCAGCAGTGACTGAAGTTCTAAAGCAACATACAATATATACACAAGTACCAAAAAAACCTTCTGTTCCTTTTGAATACGAAGGTAAGACATTTAAAATAAAACCGCAGGTTGCCTTCCGCAGCTCATTTGCACGCAACCTTAAACACCGCTTACATTTACACACTTGATAATTTTACCCGGTTGAAGGTGCTTTCCACCATTTCTTCAACTGTTTAAAAAAAATAAAAAATCACAGAAATAGACGTGAGGTTTCAAACACCCACACGATGCTGGTGAAGTTCTTTAAAATTCTTCTTTGTCAAAACAATTTTGCAGTTGGTTCATTGTTCAACATCTTTGGTGCAATGCACTGCGAAGCTGGCTGTACAGCCGACTGTTACGGACGTGACAGAGGCCCATAACACACTGTCGTCTCAAGAGCCACACGAGGGAAATGCTCTGGCATCTGACCACCTCTCGATGATCTGTGAGTTACCAAAAGCAAAACCTGCTGGAAAATATTGCTTCCAGGAAATTAAATCTCAGTGCATAAGCTCTTGATTCCTGAAATTTCAACAACATTAAAACCTAAGGCAATTGAACAATGATTGCAATGTTGGCGATTATTTAAAAAAATAAAATAAAAAGCACTACTATTTTGTGTTAGTTTCCACATTTGATTCATGTTCATTGCACTGGCTGAAAATTACTTTTGCTTGTTGTCCCCTATAATTTAAAGCAAAAAAAAATCTAAATCCTTTACAAATGGTCATCCAGTCATTCTTTCTCTATGACCTCTGTGTGAACGGCTTGCTTGTTGAGGGCGTCGAGAGCTGTTTGTGTTTCACGTGGGCCATCTAAGGAGCAGTTTGAGACGGCTGACGCCACTTGGCAGAACTTCCGCAGCAGGATTTCTCTGAGCAGCAGGTACACCCAGGGATCGAGGATCTGATTGAGGGAGGCCATACGGATGGCGGTGAGGAAAAAGTTGCAGTCCACCTGGATGTCTCGACTTGGGGTGACAGCGACAGCTGTGGCTTTGCATTGGTGTGAGGATGTATGTGTTGCGATCATCTTCAACATCAGTATCTAAAAAAGATATTAATACCACAATGAAAATATTGAAACATGTAATTACAGTTTAGACTTCAATAACTAAACTGAAGTATATATCAGACTGATAACCGATACCTTTCATTAATAAATAAGGGAAAACATAAAATGTGGTTAAAAGAGACATGAAATAATGTAGGAAATTATAATGATATTGGAGGTGAAATTGTGAAGTTTATACTGATTTAGAAAGAGCGAGAGAAAAAAGGACGGTGGTATTATTGACATTGCTGGGCTGATTTTAGCAGCAGGTATTCAGTTGTTCATCACTATAAACCCCTTTTCCAAGCCATTTTTAGTCAATTTAGTGCAATTTGTGGAAAGTAACACTCCTGCAGAACTATTTTATGTAGCCCAGAGCAATAAAACAATAACTCAAAGCATTATATTTCGTGTTCAGGTTTCATTCTGCACCTGCCAATAAAGTTTATCTGTAAGAACTCAATTTCCCAGCTGGATCAAACCGTGTCTTATCTATGTTAGACAAGAACTGTCTGCAACTGTGGCAAGAATGTGCATTATTACTGATATTTTTCCTTTGTGCTAGACAAAATGTTGTTTAATGAACAAGCTGACATCTAACAATATCACATACAATTGGTTCTGTACTTACAAACTTAACTGAGATCAAAACTTGGTGTGTTACTGGAAAAGATGTTTAATGAAACTTGGCCAAGTGCCACAGGCTTGTCATGCAGATAACTGCAAAATGTGCACTAGAGAAATGGTGCATGTGTGTGTCTTGGCCTGTTGGCAATATGTACTTTTACTGACTCTTTGTCACACATTGCTGTGGAGAAAACCATCTGCTAAATGAATAAATATAATGCAACAGGTCAGCCACTCAGGCAGATTTGCAGGGTAGGATGCAGCAGTGGGGTTTTCAAGACTCAAACACCACAGCACAGTGCATTGGTGATGTTTTGGGCCAAAACTTGGATTAGTAAATTAGTTCTCTTTTGATGAAAACTCATACTAAATTCTTAAAAAAAAAAAAACAACCTTTATAACAACCAAAAGTCTGTTACCCAAAGGTTCTTATGTAAGAGACCATCTGTACTGGAATATTTCAGTACCAGACTTTTAACACATTACGGTGGTCAATTATTCTGTTTAATTCTAACAAATTTAGATCAGTTTTTAGAGATTTGCTTTCACTTTGGCATTTAAGACCATTTGACTGATGATCAGTGTTAAAAAGGTCTTATTTAAATCCACTGTGACTCATTGCTATAATAAAACAATAAAATATGAAAAGTTCAAGGGGGCAATACTTTTCTCAGGCACTGTACTTTCACAGCTAAACAAGAGGCTAGTTTGTTACTCTTTCAATATCTAAACCTCACTCAGGAGGAGTTCAGTGTGAAACTCTGAGCTCTACCCTGGGTATTGTTATTCGCCTTGGAGGGAGGGGGGAACATTTATAGAAATTACGTGCAGTCTTTCTGGAGACACTCTCCTCTGGTAACTTTCACACTGTCAGGTTAAGGCACTGGTACAAAAGTACACAGAAAGAAAATGATATGAAGCAGACTCAGCCGTGAGCGCCATTTCTCAAAATACTTGTAATACAGGACTTTTACTAAAGGATGTGCATGGCAGCAAATACAACTTTTGTAAGAACAGATGTAGCAGAGAACGTTTACTTTTATTCATCCTATGTGTAAAACCGAAAGCAAATATTGAAATTACTTTCCTTTCAGAGCTGTGATATTGACCAACTACGAACACTGCTGTATACCAGTAAAATGTGGAGCCAGAGGAAGATGTTCATCCGTGGTTTATGGTAAGAATTAGTGGTCTGGAATTATACTGTCTAGAGTCTCCAGTGGACCAAGGACACCATTACTCAGTAATGCAATAAAGGTCATTACACCAAAAGCTGATAATGAAAACAGCCAAATAAAATGGCATGTGGCTGTGCTTTCTCTCCATCAGCTTACCGGATCAATAAAGAAAATTATGGAGTCCTTGCAGGACTGAAAACGGGAAAAAGTGAATTAATTGCTAAATTTCAGTCACACTGAACTTAATTTACGAGTGGATGAGCTACTGTGCGCATTAAGCTGCTATTGTGTGATGTTCAGACACACTGTGATCCTAGGAACCGGGCCACATCACAATAGTCCCCCTACCTAAAGAGGAACAAACCACAGTCTCACATTTCTTACTGACTCTCCCACTGCAGCTTCTAACCTAATTCAAATAAAACACAATTTGGCTGTGGTGAACTGGTGCTGTTAACTCTAATTCATGCACAATGATTTATCAGTCTGTGTGTGTGTGTGTGTGGTGCTGGGATGAAGCGGTGCTCAGTCCACGATGTACCCTGTCTGTGCTTCTGGAATAGCGCCTGGACTCCCACGGAACCCCAGCACTGAACCGATACAACCAAATACCTCCCGTATTAGCAACTAAATGTTTACTGCACATCAAACAGCACCGGGCAATTCATTTAAAAGAGAACGTTCGATAAATCTTATCAATAACATCTTTGCTGTCCAGAGCACCTTAACTCAAGTGAATTTAAAGCATGTCCCAAGAAAGCAAAGGTGATGAATGTTTCTATGAACTAAACCGTCTTCGCATTTTGAATCACTCTACTACACTGCATATATTTTACATAAAGAATTTATTTATAAAGGAAATGTCACACATATGGTTAGTGGGGATGATAGAAATGGATTCAGCTTTTTTGTGTTCGAACAAAGGAAAGGCTGGATAGAGAATTAGGCAGAGGGACAAATGGATGAAAACGATTTTCCAATCTGCAAGATATGGAGGTACAAACAAGTAAAGAGCATTAAATCGATTAGTGAAGCTCATGAGATGTTAGTGAGCCCCGTCCTCATGGCTTTGTCTTGAGCTGCCAAAGGCTCAGCCTGGAAGGGCGCTGATCCTCCCAGGTGGCGGGGGTCCGAATTCGGGTATGGAGCTCAGGGCGTTGCCGACGGCGGAGTTTTCCTGCACGCTGGCGGGGAGAGCGAGGCTCGCTGGATCACCCCCCACCCACTTTACTACTGTTTTACTGTCCATTACCTGTATTTTCCCAGCAAACGTATTGCAACTGGCTTATTACTTTCTTGTAGAAGCTTCTTAGAACAACCGCCACGGACAACTGGTAGTTGAGCGTCAAAAGTTTGGTCAGACAGGGGGACAGGGCGACAGGAGGACAGGGGGACAGGGGCACCGGGTCTGGACACACGTACCAGCAGCGGGGACCAGCAGACGAAGAGCACACACATGATGCCCATGAGCTGGATGACGGTCTCCACGGTGAGCCGCTCCCACTGGCGGTTCGGCGGTTTGGCCCGGCAGCGGCTCACCAGGGCTCTGATGGTCACCGCGTTGCAGCAGAAGGTGACGGCCAGCGAGGCGATGCCGAGCAGCGCGAAGGTGAGGGAGAAGAAGGCGTTCCCGGGGATCCCCGTGTCGCCCGTGCTTATGAAGCACCAGGTGCCGGGCCACTGCAGCGTGTACTGGCCGACCCCCGCCACGGGCAGCAGCGCGAAGAGCAGGACGAGGCCCGCGATGGCGCCCAGCGCCAGCTTCGTGACGCTCGTCCTCATGTGGGTCGCGTACCAGTGCGGGCTCGTGATGGCCAGGACGCGCTCCACCGCCATGGCGCTGGCCAGGAACAGCGGGCACAGGCCGAACATGGTCATGCACACCCCGAAGAAGGCGCACAGGCTGCCCGTGGGGTCCACAAGCTCCCAGCGCAGGTCGGCCCGGTACACGGATATGACGATAGGGGTGGTCAGCAGCTGCCCGAACAGGTCGGCGAGCGCCAGCGAGCCAATGCAGAGCAGGAACGAGCGCTTCCTGCGGTTCGCCTTGCACCGGTACGCGCTGCAGACGAGCAGGAGCGCCAGCGAGTTGCCCACCATGCCGGTGACCATCATGGTGACGGGGAAGACGACCGACACGGAGCCGCACGCGTCCTCGCGCGTCCGAGACAGGTTCGCGCCCTCGAGCGAGAGGTTGCGCGCGGCCGCCGGAGGCTCGCATCCCCGCGCGCTCATCCCGTCAGGGTGCACGGCTCGCGCGCTCCCCGGCGCATGGCTCCGCTCTCCCGGGCGCGCCCGCCCGCCCCCGCGCTCGCGCTTTTAAAAGCCCCGCGCGGAGGCGGCGCCACCCCTCTGTCGCCTCCGTCGAGTCACGTGTGCCTGCGACGAGGCCGAGAGCAGAGGCGACAAGGACCCGAGTGCGTGGTCGCAAAAAGCGCTCCCGGTCGCAGCCTCCCAGCCCGCACACGCGTCTCACGAGAGACGGCGCAGAAAACCGCGTCCGTTTCCTCGCCGCCGATGCGGAACAGCAGCGCCACCCTCGGCTCGAAGTGGGTGCAGCAGCTGGCGGAATTTCGGAAGCGATTTGCGGGGGTCCTGAAACGCAGAGGTCTCCAACCTGTTTTGCGCCACTCGTGTAAGACAGTTCTCCACGGATCGGCCGTAATAACACATAATAAAGTGCGTAATAAATATAAATACACCATAACGCAGAATCAGCGGGAGCCACACAGTCTTATCTGGGGTGCATTTGACTTTTTTAGAATACCAAGCCAAATAGCTGGCTTGGTGAAGGAGTACTTTTGGGACATTAGGATGTGTTTTACCACGGCAGGTTACACAGCAGCCTGGCAGAGGCTGGGAATGGGGATCATGGCAGGCTGCACCATTTCCCCGCTAGCATTCACTATGGCTTTGGAATTAGTAATTAGGGCGTCAAGTTGGGTAGTAGGTGGAGAAAGATGGCCAGATGGGCTCTGTCTCTCCCCAGTTAGGGCATATATGGATGACATGACTCTGGTGACCACAACAGCGGCTTGTGCAAGGCGGCTGTTAGGAAAGCTGGACGAGAACCTGAAGTGGGCTGGTTTGAGGATTAAACCAGCAAAGTCCCGGAACTAACTTTCTCTATCTTCCTAGTTAAAGGGAAGATAGAGAAAGTTAGTTTTCTGGTGGATGGTGAGGAGATCCCATCAGTTTTAGAGAAGCCGGTAAAGAGTTTAGAGAGGTGGTACACTAGGGATGTGGATCAGGTGGAGCAGCTTAAGGAAAGTGTAGTAGATGGGTTAAAGAGAATAGAGAGCTCAGGGCTGCCGGGTAAACTGAAGCTCTGGTGCTTACAGTTTGGCCTATTTCCAAGGGTGATGTGGCCACTAACTATGTATGAGGTATCAGTCACAAAGGTGGAGAAGCTGGAGAGGCTGATTAGCTCCTATATCAGAAAGTGGCTGGGGGTTCCTCGGTGTCTAAGCAATGTGGCTCTGTATGGGCAAGGAGTCCTGCAGCTGCCACTCTCAAGCTTAACAGAGGAATATAAATGTGCGAAGGTGCGATTAGAATTGCAGCTGTCAGGTAGTAGGGATGAGGTTGTAAGAGGCTTGCTTCCTAGGATAGCAACAGGTAGGAAATGGGATGCGAGGCAGGCAGTAAAGGAAGCGAAAGCAGACTTGAGGCAGCTGGAAATGGTCGGGAAGGTACAGCAGGGACGGGAAGGTCTCGGTTACCAGATAGGAGACTGATAATGGAAATAAAATAAAAAATAAAAAAGTTTTTTGTTCTCTTTTTCTTGTGCCCGGTACCAAATGGTCCACGGAGATGACAGCGGACAGTACTGTACTTTACATGGCTGCTGACCTTCATGATCTTTGGCTAAACCTGGAGGGGGGGGTCCCATCAATATAAGCATTATGCATCCCCACTCAGGGGGGATATCACTGTGATTCATCATAATCATTTAACACATTTTTTAAACAGTTTTCAACATTTTATATTATCCATAAAATAGACCCCTTTATATTTAGCAACTATTACTGAAGGTGTAACTAACTTCTTCCATTTTTCCACATGAATAGTTTTCCAGTTTGGTTTACAAAATTTACTGCATCATAACCTCTTACAATATAGCACTGTTTCACCAAGAAACATCTTTAACCCAAATTGAGATATTGATTTTATTGTATTTGAGTATAAATCTAGTGAGTACTATCACTAATACATGTTATTCACAGGTCTCAAAGTACATGAGAAGTTGTTAAACTGCTACTAAGGCCTTGACAGCTTTTTGAAGGCACTGCACAAGCATTTGCACATTTAACTATTCGGCATGTACCAGCCACCATTTTGCTTATGTAAACTCTGTCTGGTTTCTGGAGCAGGTGTATATTTCCACCTGTCCATCTGTTATGAAAATGCAGTGCCACTTTCTAGATATGTGTTTGGTTTCACTCTCCCATGACCAGCCACCTCTGCTCATATCCTGACTTAGGAGGAAGGCATGTTGTCCACACTGATAGCCACCATATGAAGTCCCAATTTTTATGAATGTAAAAAATATATTTTGGTAGACATGTATTGTATTTGCCCAGCATTAAATTCCACTTGTGCAACTTTTCTGTGAGCAGTGTGTTCTCTGTTAACAACATGACTCTATAGCAAAGCTATGATTTTATGGCAAATTCTCCTTAGTAATAATGATTGGTACTTTATAGTGACAGACATAATGGTTAGATCTGTCGTTTATTTGGAAAGAAGCCCTGGTCTCTGCTGTTGTGGGGCCACTGGATCAAGGTGCTTATTTTGAAATAAGTTAAGCAATTTCTTTCATATATAAAGTATAAATCATCCTAAGTTACTTTTAGTGTATAAAGCTAAATAACTTTGGACAAAGGCATTTGCAAAAAAAAAAAAAAAAAAAAAAAAAATATATATATATATATATATATATATATATATATATATGATGAAACAATGGTGTATATATATATATATATACACACACACACACACACACACACACACTGAGTATTTTTCTAATGTTGGGATCAAAGGAGAAGAAGGAGAAACTGGTGAGAGGAACATTATCAGGAACAATATCACCGAGCCAAACCCTTTCAGCTGTGACAGACCAGAACATAAAAACAAAGCACCGCTGTTCTATTTTTTAAAGGTGGATACTAATTGGTAAAAACAGACCAATGAGTCACCTGGCCAAGGCAGGTGCCTTTCCAGGTGCAACTGGAATCTTCTACCCTGATAACCTTAAGGTCAAGATATCCAGTAGTCAATTACCTCCAGAAATAGAGCAAAACTGCTGAGAGAGACCAGATTGGTCACGTATGCTTTTTGCTGCTTTGACGATGGGTGACTGCAGATCAACCCACTAACTTTTCCCTGTATGTTTTTTTTTTAAATTGCAGAAGTAAAATCTAAAATCACAAAATTGTTTCTTCCCTTTGGGAAAAGTATTATATTTGAGGAATGTAAGCCTCAAGCAGAAAGGTCAACTATCAAGTACATAAATGCTTGATTCCTCAACCCAAGCATGCTAATACAAGATGAAACAATGGTGAGTTTATCCATTTTGACTATGAATGCCGGTACCAGACAACTGTAGGGGAAGCAATAAAAGCCGAATAAGAGTATTGATTGTAAATTAACCGTTCCTGGAAAGGAAATTACTTTTGTAATTGCTACTAAAGAAGTGAAATGGCTACAACAGCAGTAGTTCCTGTACCTTCAGCAAATACTCAGAAAAAACATTGTCATTTGTTTTTTGTAACATTTATTGTGCTTGGGATGACCTCTTGTTGGCTGCCTCATTTTGAAATAATCCTATAATTCATAAACTTGGAAAAATTAGAAGCTGAACAAACAACTGCAAAGCAGCCTTGGAAAAAGTTATGTATAAACATGGCAGATTATTCCAGCATACTACATTTTTACATCACATTTTGTACAGTAATACAGTGACATAAAAAAACCCTCTTTCAGTTCTGTGGTTTTATATATTAAAACATAACAAAAAATTGTCTGGTTTTTATCAGGTTCTAAAATTAGGTAACAATAACCTCAGATGACAAAGAGTACATAACAGTCTGTACTTTGTCAATATTTGTTCAATGAAAAACAAGCCATAGGATTTCAGAAGGTACAGATGATCCCTATCTTATGATAGGGTTACGTTCTGATATATTGTAAAATCGAAAATGTATTTACTATACCTAACCTACTGTCATGGCTGTAGCTGCTTCAGCAACAGAACGTAGGTGGTCTTTCTGCCCCTGTCTTCAGACTGAGCATTTTACTTCCATAGGAACCAATCGTGGACGGAATTTAGTTCCCAGCTGGACTTCCTGTCAGTGCTCAGTTTCCGTTGCTCCTTGTGAACTTTGTGAACTTTCTTACAACCATTGTCTTGCTAAGACCTTGTATTTTATGTTGAATTGTGTAATATTTTGTTTTTGTTTACTGCCAGTCACTAATGTATACTGCTAACTCCCAGCTAATGGCAACACTCTTTGTTGGAAACAACACTCGGTAAAGAATTTAACAGAACTTAAACTTATTACCGTGGTGTCTCGCGACTGCTTCCACCAACCCACGCCATAACACCTACCAAACATCATAGCTTAGCCTAGTCTAGCTTAAAAGTCATTATGGGCTTTCTGCTTTCATAAGAAACAGATGAGTGTTTTGTAGAGATGATGGATGCACAAAACACAATATAGATATGGAGAGGGGGTATCCAAAAAAAAAACACTTTCAACACAGAACACTCCAGAGTATAAATTGTATACACTAGTGACCACGTGGCAGACTGGAAGATACGAATTGCTACCACTCTCCAGCATCACGAGAGTGTGGTATGACATATCGCTTACCTGGGAAAAATTCAAAGTACGGTTTCTACTGAATGAGTATCACTATCGCACCAAGTCGAAAAATCATAAGTCGGACCATCGTAATTCGGGGACGATCTGTAATTAGCAACCAGGTGTTGTGAATCAAATTCAGTTTGTTAGCTGACCATCAGGTAGTGTGACCACCTCTGCAAATGGAGAACTTTGAGAGGCTGTTGGTCTGAAACACACAGATATGCGTTAACACCACCACAAAGGAAAAACATGAGCAGTAGACTCAGAAAAGCAATTGCTGCTGCTCATCAGTCTAAGAATTTATAATGCCATTTCCAAACTACTTGAAATCTTCCAGTTTACAATGGGGATTAACATATATTTGTTACTTTATGATCAGTAAAAGACCAAAGTAGTATGTCTTTTGTGGAAGAGTAGACAAAAAAAAATTGCAGCACAGCTTTGGGTTGCATGGTTACATCTAAACAAACAAGCCTTTTGGAACTGTGCTCTTTGGATAAGAGACCAAAAATGGAGATGTTTGGTCCTAATACAGATCAGCATGTTCTGGTGAAAGCCTCACCTAAAAGTCCTCTTTATACCATAGAGGCAAATGTGTAACAGCTGAAGTTTAGCTGAAATTACCATGATCTCAAATACACCAGCAAATCTACACCCAAATGCCTGTAAAAGAAAATAAAGGTGTTGGAAGCTTGTGAGATGGTCTCGTGTGGCCTTAGAGCCTCAAATAAAGTTGAGAAGAGCAGCCAAAATTCCTCCAAAACAGCACGAGACCCTTGGATAACTCGGGCAGGTAACAATGACTTTGTTAGGTGATTCCACAAGCTACTGAATCATGGCTTCTGCACGTTGGGTTATTTTTCCTTAAATAAATGACAGTGGACTCTGCTGTGTGTTGGCAGCTGAGCCCATGTTTACCTAATTTCACAATCAAATGATTTTTTATTGCCGATAATTAAACCATATACAACAATACTCATTGTTAGAATATTAAGAAACAAAACAAGGAAAGTGGATCAAGCTGAGAGCTCAATGAAGACAAAGTGGAGCAGAGCAAATTGCATAAAGACTGGCAGTGGCAGCACTAGGAGGGAAATCAAGGTCAACATGGCAGGCAGAGGGAGACAGCAAGAGGACAAGTAAAGCAAGAAATAGTTTCAGACAGACAGCAGAAATAACAGGCAGCTGCGGCATGGCTCAATCCAGCAAGCAGAAATGAGTGCTTGTGAATCACAGGGCAGAACTCCTTTTCCAGACTTCCTGTCAGATCACTATTATAACTATCATAGATTATTCTGCTGATTGATAAATATTAGGAGAAGGAAAGATGACCAAAGCAGGAAAAAAATTGATGCAAGGATGACAATCAAATGAGATGAAGTCAAAAAACAGTACAGGTACATGAGTACACACAACTAAAAACCAGTTTTAACAATTGAGTACAACTGGCCTCACTTCCAAAAAACACACACATTAAAATGCTACCGAAACATAAAACAAGCATAATGGATAAACAAGAAGACAAAGCAAGATAATTTTGTTGTTGACAGGTTTTATTTACATCTTGTTCACATCGCAATCTCTTCTAAATGAACTCAAAGACGATGTTAATCACATTCTACTATGGCTGTTATTTATTATAGAAAAATGGATAACCAACTTACTCAGGACACAGTAAATGTACAAAAATGGCCAAGGGAATAAAGCGATAAGATTACCGTCCTCACAGTAACGACTTCTACTCTACAGGTCACTCAGAGACAGGGCTTCTTAATGAAAATCGTGAATGAGCAAAATTTAGAAATACTCGGAGGTTATATACAAATTGAAATGGAGGGAAATACTTTGCATTCAATTCGCCAAGTTTAATGGCCATGACAGTAGCAATGAATTTACAAATTTCAAACGGGCTTTTATATAGTTAAAAAGAAAACCAATACTTACCTTAATTCAAAAAATAAAGGAGAGTTAAGTAATATCAAGCACAGCCCCCATTATGATGTAAACCCATTTGTTTATAAACCTAGAGTAATTCATCCAATTTTGCCCCATATTTATGAAATTTTTACCAGTAGAAATACCCTGTATTCTACATAAGATTCTTCTGAATTAAGCAGGCATTGTTAAAAGATGACGTAGTTCTCGGTCCCTGACTTATAATAAAGCTAATTCCAAATTGCTGCAACATGGTAACGTAGCCAAATATGTTTAGGCACATTCTACCAATTTGGATTTTTCCACATTATTTTCATAATGGCCTTAATACATTTCATACTTATCAAACTTCTATAAAGAGACTACGGTACAACCTACGTTAAAATGATGTTTAAACTTCAGAGAGAGAATTGTTATAAAATTGGCGAGAAGCACAGATAAGAGAATCACCTTTTTCCCCTAAATGAGGCTCAACATGCTGCTGTTTTCAGTGCGAAAGGGGGCAGGAGAAAAATGAGCAAAAAGAAAGAAAAAAAAAAATCTGCTCTTCGTAGGCAGTTTTAAAGAGCATCAACAACTTATCTGTAAATTTTTAACACAACATGCACTTTGACCTGGATCTACATAGTTCGGTTAAATCTTTTTAGTTAAGGGATGCTTTAAACTTATTTCTTTTTTGAACTTGATGATTGGGAGCCTGAATGGGAGGATCCAGATGAAACACCTCGGCGCCTGAGAGGAGAGAGAAACCAGGAGAGGGAGGGAAACTGAGTGAACCATCTCGAAGAACATGACCTACTCCCCCACCCCATGGGCTTTACTACAAAGTTCCCAAACAATCTCAGGTATGTACATGCTTCTTTAGCACTGAAAACCCAGGTGCCCTCAACTGTCAATGTGAGCGATAACCTACTGTCAGCAAAAAAGAAAAAAAAAAAAAAAGAAAGAAAAAAAAACACCATTTGTTATTCCACATAAACCCAAACCTTTCAGACGATCGAGATCTAGAACGTCTTTTTTTCCTCTCGCCAGACGAGGACCTCGAGCGACTCCGTTTCTGGCCTCTTTCTGGTGAAGATGATGGGGAACTGGAGCGAGACCTTTTTCTTGGAGAAGATGACCCCTTTCGAGACCTTGAGCTTTTAGAGGTTAGGGGAGGGGATAAATCAGATGTTATTAAATAAAGAATGATCATGCATGGCACAAATGCTTTGAGAAACTACATCTTAGGATCGATCGTCTCAAAAACTGTGTATTCTTAAAAACGGGTCAGCATTCTTATTTCCACAAAAAAAAAAAAAAAAAAAAGAATACGTAAAAAATGTAATAGAGATACCAGTTATTCTGGCTTAAAGCCAAATGCTGCAACACTGTATTTGTTTGACTCATTCCCTAGTCATGAGGCAGACTCCTCAATGGTTCAGAAAAGCTGAGGCTTCCACGGCCTTTGCCATGACACATACACTCTCCCTGGAAGAGTGCATGTCACCTCATTCACCTGGAATTAGACCGACGTGACCCGGCTCGGCCACGGGAGCTCGAGCGGGTCCTTGACCTGGAACTGGATGAACTTCTGGAACGGGACCTGCAACAGAGAACAATTATCCAATATTTCCTCAAGTGATGAAAATAAGAAAAAAAAAAAATGCACAAAAAAGCAAGCATAAACAGTTAAAAAAAAAAAAAAAAAAAAAAAAAAAAAAAAATGATACCTTTCATAGGAAGCTTTTTACAGTTTTTAAGTTAATTTCAATACCATGGCAATCAAAATGAAAAACTGTTACACAGGTAAAAAAGTAACAAGAAAACTAGTTTCCAAAATAAGGTGTACAGTTTAAACTAATGCAGCACTGTCACAGCACTAAATCAGTGGTCAGAAACTGATTTCATTGCTTTCAACAGGTTTGTGCATTGGAGGGTGGGATTGGGGGAAAAAAGAAACACTGTTAGCCATAGAGTGAGAATGAAATACATTTGGGGGGGGGAGCATTAAGCACCTTGATAAATTGGAAAAAAGATTGAGCTGATACTGACATTTTTCCTGGAGTTACCCTTGACCTGTACCCGTTTACCTGGACCTGGACCGTGAGCTGGAGCTGGAAGAACGAGACGATGAGCGCGATGAGCCAGAGCGGCTACCCTTCTTCGCAGCAGGCTTCGGCTCTTCATCGCTCGCATCAAGGTTGTACTTTGACAAATCCGCATCTTCGTCATCCTCCTCATCATCATCATCATCATCATCCTGTATAGATGCAATAACATTTAAGGGGAAGCGACAGGCTTTAGTTCATATTTCACAAGACAAAGAGGAAAAAAAGGACAAAAACGCCAGTAATTGAAAGCAATTTAGCAGATTCATTTATATGAAAGGGTTAAATTCTATTCATGAAACTCAATTTCCTGTCTTACATCAAGTTTGTATTTTGAAAGGTCTCCTTCCTCCTCCTCATCGTCGTCGTCATCATCATCAGCTTCCGGTTTCTCACTTTCATTTAAGAGGGACTTATTCATGACGGTTTTTCCACGGTATTTTTTCTTTTTACGACCAAACTAACAGAGAAAAGAAGTGGAAATTAAATACATAATCAAAAGTAAATTAACTCTATAAAATTAAAATGAAGCCAAATAAAACTCACACAATAAAGGACTTGTTACAGAACATGTTAAAATTTTACTTATGCTTCTCTTTATAAGACAACTTGTTACGATACCATCACTAGTCCGAATGGTTTTCTATACGTAGGAAAAATATTTCAGAAAATAGAAGCATAGAAAACAAGACATTATTTCACCTCATCATACTCGCCATCCGATTCTTCACGTTCAATGTATTCCACGTTTTCCCGTTCATTGAAACCTCCTCCATAACCTGGAAATTTAACAATTAGTATTAGCAGAGTAAAGCACAGGCTACGAAATGCCGCTCCTCAGTATAACAAAGATAGTACCTGTTCTTTCCTCTAGCTTTGCATACTTGGGAGTGTTACACATGTTACACTCAGACCTTCGGGCCCAATTCACATTGCCACAACTGAAAAAAATATGCAGAGAAAGCAGATAAAGAAATGCATTTAATCTGCCAGATCAACATGTACAGGATACACTGTCATACTTGCTTTAATCGCCACATTTTATAGATACCATGTACATACAAGATATAAACGTAAGTGGAAAGCGCACAAAAAAAAACAAAAAAACAAAAACTCACCAGTGCTAAAAATTCCTTGTTACCAAACGTTTACTTCCATATCCATGTTCAGGATAGTTTCTCCAATACTGATATTACTTACATAGTGTGCAACAGCTTTTACAGCAGCAAAAAATGTTTTTGGAGGATTAATATTCAGCATGAGGTCTGTACGTGGTTCCTCCAGGTCAGCCACCACACCAGAGACCTCAAGATCTGCACAAGAGTTCTGCATAAAATGATAAAATCCTAATACACAATCTCACGTTTTGCACTGCCAGTCGTTCGCGCTGAAGAGGCCACGGCTCTTCTCGGCCAGGGTCTTCCCAATTTCCGTCCCGCCGGCCTTCATCATCTTCGCTTCCGTCGTTTTTTCTGCGGAAGAGGCGACAAAGGCACGGTCAGCCCCCCGTCACCGTACCGTCGACATCCGTGGCAACGGCATCCACCTGGATGCAGAACTCACCTCTCCCACATCTGTTGCAATTCGTCCGTCGAGCAAAATTAACATTTCCGCACCTTCGAACGTGAAAAACACACCAGTTACACATGCTGGTACAACATGAAGTCATCTTGTGCAGGTTGGAAAGCCTGAAGCTACAGCCACATGCAAAACTGGCAATGCATTCTGCAGCACCTTAAGCACAATAAAGATAACAGGCCAAATTGAAAGATGTAACAGGAGTATTTCGAGCTGCACAGGTGAGGTTCAATGAGGTTCTTTGTGTCCAACATTGGAAAATGGGTGCATGGGACAGACGATTCGATCATTTAAACCTCAGCTGTACTGAAACGGACAGAACAGCCCATGCCATGCGTGCTGATGCTGCTGCCCACGTTGAGAATTTGGGCGTACCGATAAAAAAATTAAAAAAAATTTAAAAAACCTATTGGAAGAGACACGCACATGTAGCTCGACAGGTAAAGGAAAGTCCTAAACCCCAAAAAGACCGAAATATGGCCACGGACTGCGGTTAGATGAGCAAATTCGCCAACAGCCTAACTGAGCCCCGAAAGGCCTCGTCGAGTCACGTAGCGAGTCGGTCCGCCAGGAAGAGCTGCCAGTGAGAATGTGACCCCCCTTACGCACAAATACACGGCACATCGCCCCGCTAAGCGAAACACTTTTAACTGCACCACTTCACGACCCCATTTAACAGGAAATTAAACTCGGTTCTTACTTCTTATCAGGACAAATCCAATCCCCGTCGCTCACGCGAAAGCTCTTGCCCGACATCTTAGTCTCCCTTTGGCTGCCCACGGCTGTCCGGATAAAGGAGCTGGAGCGCGCCGCGTGTGCACGAATAAGGCGACTTCTCTCGCTTAACAATTACACGTAATTCAAAATGGGAAAAAAATGTTTTCCTGGAACGGGCAATAAAATATTAGGCGCTCGTTTTGTGTCCGCAGGCAGATAAACCTGAAATTGTGGGATCTTTTCAAGCAGGCATATGCGCAGACAGACCCGCGGGGTCCTGCGCGCCGCTTTTTGGCGGCCTCTCAGCGCTTCCCCAGCCAGGTGTCGCTCATGGGCAGCGGACGGTTGTGCTCGTTGAGAGGGAAGGGGGCGAAACCGCGGTCCGGTTCTTTTAATATCGTAAGGTTTCCGCTTAAAAAGTAGGATTAACCATCACGTACACTTTAGGGTCAACAGTGCATCTGAAACAAGCGGAAGGAAATGCACGGTAACTACTGAAGCAGCTCTGTTGAAGTGCATTTACGAATTAGAATTTGCATTGCCGCTTGACATGACAGTTCTTCCGTTTAATTCCGCATTGTGAGGGAATCCTTTTTGGCTGAAACTTTAATCCAAGGCAACTTGTACTTTTAGATCATTTCCACCGCAGCAAAAACACTCACTAACTCGCCCACCCACCACAGGCAGTGTAGAGTCGCCACCTCAAGGTGAAACACATCTTTGGAGTGTGGGTGGAAACCAGAGCATCCGAATGAAAACCCACAAGAACACACAGACAGCATGAGTTTCCAAAAACAATAATATTCTGTGAACAATGCTTGACTGAGCCCAAATGGACATTTTTCAATGAGCTGCAGTCATGAATCCAACCATAAATAGTGGTGAGCCCCATAATTCGACAACTTTTAAACAACGCAATAACTGTAAAGTGAGAGAATGAACTTTGTGAGTCATGAGCTGCTGCAAACTTTACCCTCTCCTGGACATATGAATCTTTCTTAATATACATTTAACTTAATGCAGTTTCAGCTTTATGGGGAATTTTTTGTAAAGTGTGCTGTATGTTTGTGTGTGTGTGTGTGTGTGTGTGTGTGCACGTGTTTTTTTAAAAACCTTTTCTGTATATTACTCTTCCAAAAGTGATTATAGTGCAGTTATTGTCACGTGAATTGTTTTATGTAAGGTGAGGCGGTGGGTGTTGAGCTTTTGGCCTCTCGTGACTTGCGACCCCACTGTAATAACCGACACACCTCCAGAGGATGGTGAGGAATGGTAATAATGCTCCATGTATGATTTCTTCAGTATTTGTGTTCAGTCAGCACTTTATAATAATCTGTCAAGGTAGGAATAAGTGCATTATTTATTTATACACACTATTATTTACTGTGTTGCAGGAAAAGAGGTCAGTATGTACAAAAATCTTTACATTTAAGTGGATGAGTTTGCTAAATAAAAACTCCATAAACCTTATGTGTAACATAAGCTTGGCAAAAATTTCAAATGCAGTATAGATGCTGGACTCAAAATAATACTTGGATTTTGATAAGTCCGGATATATAGTTTGAAGTGTGAAAAAAGAAATTAATTTCCAATTTATACGGACTGAGGAAGGGGCAGAAATTATCCAAAAAATGTGAGTTGGCTGCATTTAAAGAACAGAAACAGAATTGCAAATAATGATATTTGCAAATGGAAACTTGGCACTGATGCAGGATGAAATGTGGTGCCAGATGCAAAACAGACGCACCACTTGCTGGTAATCCCAGGCCTGCGGGAACCTAAGCAGCACCCAGCCGGACTGAAGCCCAGCTGAAGTCCAGCTGAAGCCCAGCAAGTGAAATCTGTCCTCAGAACTCGAGTTCCTCTGCCAAAACTGAAGAGCCAAGCCTTTGGGATCTCAGTCGCAACTGTTGCATGACCTCTAAATAGCACATGTTGACTCTTACTAAATTCTACATTTTTGCTCAGCAGTGCATTAAAAACAATGATATTCTGTAAACAATGCTTTACTGAGGCCAAATAGACATTTTTCGGTTAGCTGCTGTAAACCGTCAATAGCTGGCGAACCCCACAAATCATGACCACTTTTAAACAATACAATAATTTAGAAAAGAGCCAAAGAATATTTGATACAGTATGGCTGGTATGAAATCTTTTTATAATAGCTACATTTTAATAATGGCGAATCGCTATAGTCTTAAGGATAATAAAGAGAACTTCTGTCATGCTTTTAGTCTATCAGTTTTCATGATATTTTTGAGTCGAAATTTATTTATTGCACTTATTTACCCCATTGAAGTCTACCTTGGAAGGGAAATAAGCATGTTTTCATCAACTGCATTTGATTATTTGGAAAACAAGCTTTTTTTTTTTTTTTTTACATAAAGCTTTGATTTAGCTTTATTTTCGTGGCAAAACATGCCACAGAAAGACAAAGAATATGTCCACAACGAATGAATAAGTGATGAGCAGAAGCTGGCAAGTCCACACTATTTTGGAGTGTTAATGCACATTAATGATTCAAGTGGGATAAAAAATACATGCATCAGTTAAAAAATGTACCCTTGTCTTTGCTAGAGCCATGAATAAGCTCAAGTGACCCTTGTATGGTCCTGGCACCTCAGAGCACTTGGGCTGTGGCTTTGGACAGAGGTTGGAGTCTGGCTCTGCCTGCGTGTTATTGTGGGTTTTCATTCGGATAATCTAGTTTCCACCCACAGTCCAAAGATATGTTTCATGTGACGTGGTGACTACACTGCCTCTGGTGGGCGAGTGAGGGAGTGTGTGTTTACTGTGATGCAAATAATCTCACACTACAAGTCACCTTGGGCTAAAGTGTCCAAATAATGTCTAAATATCACTTTGGTTAAAAGTGTCTGTAAAATTAATAAATGATATGCAAACAGAAACGTTTGTAATGCTGGGTTGTCTTACCCACTGTGTTACCAGATCTTAGACACCATTGTTGTCCTTTAAAACCACAGATCTTTGCTTCCAGTTTAAGGAAGGTTTTCTGTGTTCTGCAACACTCAACACTTTTGCCAGCCCTCTGTGTGCGTGTTATAGATACACGGCTGCTGACTGTGTTTTCTTCTGGAACATGGAGCATAAAAAGGCAGCAGACACCCTGGTTTACGCTCCCCGTTTCACCGCTTTGACTGGACGGCCTGTTTGTTTGCTTTGTCTATCTCTGTGTTTGTTGGCGCTTTGCTGGAAAAACGCTGTTGTTTGGAGAGGTGGACCGTGTGTCTGCTTTTGCATGTGGATTTTAGCTGAACTGTTTCAGCCTTGGTCAGGATTTGCCAGTTTAGCTTTTTGGACAGTAAAGTACTTTCACTCATAAAATACTCAGTTACAGTTGGAATAAAATGTTTTCATGAAAAATAGATTTTACACAACTGACACAGCCAAAGATATATATTAGTAATAGCTTCAGATGTCATCTTTTTAAAAATACAGATACCCCGGTTACCATTCTTAACCGTCAAAGAAGGATTGTGCCGTTGAAATGTAATTTTCCTGAGTTTGAAATGTCTCCCCAAGGGTCAACACTTTTTCTGCAGTTTCTAGAAACTCTGCATAAAACAAGTGTTTGGATATTTGTTTAGTGAACGACAAGACAGTTACGTAATGAGCTCACTTTAGACAGAAATGCCAAAGTGCTTTGGGCAAAATTTGCTCAAAGCAGAGCTGCACCTCCATGCTGAAGTCCGAGAGGCCCTGGATTTCTGGTCGTAGAGTTGGTTTCATTCTACCACGTTTGTTGGGATGTGAAGTGCAAGTGAAGCAGCTTTGCCAGTGAAGAGCTCTTGAGTATTTTGCTAAACTGGTTTCACGGATGAAGCTTAGTGCTTCCTTTAGACACCTTTGCCATGTTCTGTCCTTGTCTTTCTGCCCTTTGTGTTTGGTACTCAACACAATAAATCATTGGCTGATGTATGGTGTGGAGCTGACAGCTTTTAAAACCACTATAGTTTCATCATTGCTGAAGAAAAAAAAAAAAACTTGAGCCCTGGAAAACTCAAATATTTATCATCCAATATCTGACCTTCCATTTTTTTTTCCCAAAGACATATGAGGGTTCTGTTGCATTGCAGCTAAACCATCAGCTCACAGAAGAGCAGTCAAACTTAATGCCCCACCCCCCTGACATTTTTTACAGAACAGACTTAAGCTGTTAAACATAACAGCAGTCTTGAAATAGCTTTATAATAACACAGTTCTGAATTTATGAGAAGTCTCAAATGTCCCAAAGCTGGGAAATAAAGATTCTGCGGTAAAATTTCCCAAAGTAAGATGCTGCCCATCGTGCGTGCAAATACAGGAGAATAACAGCCAATAAACTTTGATAACAACGATATTTTTGTTGCTGATGTTATGCTTTCATTTATTGTATTTAAAAGAATTTGAGTTTCAGCATAGCCACTATCAAGAAAGGAATACAGTCTAAAAAGATTTGAAATATTTTACTGTCTCCTATTAATACAAAATTCTCCTAAGAGTACAGAGATGGAATGAAAAACTTCTCGTTGATCATTAAAAAAAAAATACATGAAAATAAGGAAGCAGGACCTTTAACAATAAATACTGTATCTAAACTGGCTTGAAATATAAAGACAATATAAAGACTTTGTAAAAGTCCATGACCATAAATTTTCTCTGGAAGCAGCCCAGCTTTGTTCCCCTCACGTCAACATTTCACAAACTATGTCGTGTGCTGATCTGGACCGTACGGAGTAATCTGCTCTCAAAGGAGTGTTCAGTTCAAAACCAAGTCAAACAGAAGAAACAGCTCTAAATATGGCAGCCATGCAGAACTGTCATAAACGGAAGTGACAGCCAAATGATCTTGGTAAACAATGTTGTGAGTTCAGCAACCAAACAGAATGACATCTTTGAAAGCAAACTGTTAGGTATTTGAGCAGCGACATAGAGTCCCTGTGAAGATAAATACTCACCATTTTACATTCGAGTGACAAAGCTGATGAGAGCGACCTGTGTTGTAAAACGGCTCAGATGAATGAACATTCTGCTGACAAGTTTTAAAAGCACTTACATTCATTGCTGTTATTACTTTCCCATTTTGTTCCTGACACCGAGCACAAAAGTGAGACCTGTTTTTTTTTTGTTCTCGCAAATTATTTTCTTTCCTTTGTTAATGGATGGTTTTCGACAGCGCAGTCTGTAGTGAATTAAAAGGCGGTGCTTCGACAGAGTATTTTCAAAGAGAGACAGAGGACCAACGTCTTCTGACAAGAGCCCAAGAGTTTCCATGACTGGAAAAGGCAACATCCAGAAGGCAGTGTCGGCAGGAAGAAATATGTTTTTCTTTGTGTCAAACATCTCATTTCTGCCGAGTTTTTTTTTTTTTAATATGATATATGTTTTTTTTTTAAGTTTATAAATACCAAGAAGATTCCTCTGGCCTTATTACAGAAAGGGGCTTTATGTGGGTTGAACTTGGAATTAGACCGAGGATGGACGGAGAAGGATGTTGAAATCTATAGGGTGAAAATGTGTACTCATACCTTTCTTAACCTTGTTTCACTGTACAAAATCCTATTTGAAGGGACAGAACTGCTAAAAAAAGGTAAAAATTTCTGTAGAAAAAAACTTACCAAAAAGGTAACCAAAAGTGCACAAAATATTGGTCCTTTTACATGTGTTATATCAAAAGGGTGGTGCAGAGGTTAGTTTTCAGCAGGAGCTGATTTAAAACATTCAATTACAATGCTTTCAGATTCTTAAAAGTTAAATCACGCAGAAAATGTTGAGCATTACAGCAAAGAATCAAACTAAGAAATAGCTTCCTAAACACAAACATGCCAGCCATTGACCATTCGGAGGAAACCAAGAAGCAAAAAAGTGCGGGCCAGGTTAATTTTATGAAGCGAAAGCTTATCGTACTTTACTCTGTGTTATTTCTGCTCAAATTACGCAGTTACCTGTGATATTCTTTACCGACTACCGGTGTCCCCCTGACGTAGCTCTGATCTCCGGCCAACTTATGCCAAGATTATACATACGGTGCATAAATGAAGGACAGGTGCTTTTCCCTCTGCTCGCCATAGGCGGCGTCCTGGAAGTTACAAGACCGAAGAAGCCCGTTTTTCTAACCGACACGTTCACAAACCTTGCCAGAATCCACGTCCAGTTGGGCAAATGAAGATGCTCGCCGTGCGAAGACCCAGTCTCTGGCCCGGTAGGCGCAGCACATGGCTGTGACATGACTTCATCAGCCAGAGATTAATGTGTTAAGTGCAATTTGTCTCATTACGGTGACAACATTTGATAAATGCATTGTAAACAGCAGATCACAGTTCCTAATGCATCATCATAATTCTGGATTAAGAGGTGGGAGCAGGACCATTAAATGCAATTACGTGCTGTCACAATTAATTCACCATATTGTTGGGTTCGCCTGGCGGGCTCCCAAAGTTCTCCCGTATTCTGCGGACGGCGCTGAAGTGCCGTTTTCACCATATATCCTTTCAACCGGTACCTTTCCAGGGATCTCGTCTCCACTTTCACGATGAAGAATTTACAGATGTGTTTTAATGACTCGCCGTGGGGTCAGCGGGGCAGTCGCTAATGAACTGGCTGTCACTCCTCAAAGTCACGCCTCATTTGCGGGCGCCAACCGTTCCCTTGCATCTGAACCCGGGTCTTATTTTTAGCTCTGTTGAAATGTTACCGACGTCTTCTCGGACGATATAAAACTCCCTCTCGGTCTGCCTCTGCCATTATCGGAGCGATGGTCAATTGAGATGATCAATTTACGTAATGGACCGTTAAATTGGACCCATCACACCCACTTGAGGCAAGCTGACCCAGCGCAAGACCGAAACTGACAATTTCCCTCCCGACCGCGACACGCCCAGAACGGCAGCGCGAAAACGTTCCCCTGCGTCCCGTATACATCTTCCAACCGTGTCAAGCGTGAGTAATCTGGTTCGCCATTTACAAGACACATCGCCACAAAGGATGTATTATGATGATCTTATGCATCGCTGCCATGTGAAGTCATTTAGAAAATCTGCGGCACAGGGCGTGACAGACGTGGTCGTACCCATCATTTTACATCACTTACACTGGTCTGTGACTATATTCCGCATGACACCAGAGGGTCCTGCCATGTCTATGGATTTTAAAGGAGATAAATGTCAGTATTGTAGTTGCGCGCCGCGTTATGCTGGCCCGCTGTGGTGCAGATCAGTACGGTCAGATAACTGCATTTGATGTTTATGATCTGATTTTTACATGACTGATTTGTGTCATAAGATAGCAAAGAGAAATATCAGAACAACAGCGCTTTAGAGCTTCATATCAGTGTTCTCAGACACAAAACAGTAAGTGAACATATTGTGCTTTTGCTGACAAAGCTTTGGTATTGTGTCTAATAATTTTTGGAAATCACCTTACAGCTTAAACAGTACATTTCCCCCCCCCTCTTTTTCTAGAATCCTTAGTAATGCATCTTCATCTTGGACAGAGGAAATTAGATGTTTATGCACGACTAAGGGGATGTTTGAATCCGCTCTCCTAGCGGAAACTGAATTCCTGGGTCAAACACCATCTTGCATGCCTGGCACCCCATCCTGTGCCATAAACCAAAGCAGGATATGGTGTGCATTTCAATGCAGCTGTCCAGTTTCTTCAGGGACTTGTTAAAGAAATGAGGTTTCATTCCTCAAAGTAGGTTCCAATGGTATTCTCACAGCAAAAAGTGTATAGATGTAGCTTTAATCAAAACAGCCCTAGTACGATGTTATAAAAATCGGCATTAATGGGAGGGAGTGAAAGCAAATACATTTCAATAAACAATTTCTGCATAAAGGTAACAAATGCACACATCCCCTTTGCATTCATTACCTGACTGCACCATGTATAAAAATCCAGGGTCACCTAAATTGACTATTAAAGGCATTTTACACATTTTTTTATACACACTTTTGTACTCTAATACGATGCATACCCGTGTAGATCGCCGAGTCCGAATCATAGGTTTTAACCAGTTGCATACATCTGTTATTTACTGAGTGTTCAAAGAATTTAAACTGACCCAACTAAAGGACTTTTAAACTTAGTTTCAAATAAAGGGCATGTCAAACAATAAACACATCTGCAATGGAGGGAAAGTTATCTACCCTTTTCAACAAAGATGTATGCTAGGAAATTGTATTTTTCTTATTAGTCATTTGAAATTAGACTCCATTTTACTGTTGCTTCAGCTTTGTAAAAGGCCCTCAGCAGACTGCCCATCCTTCTACAGTGCTCCAATGACAGAAAGCAGAACACCAAGACCCAACCCTAGAACAGAAGGGTCTTACAGCTTTATAGGATTTTTGAAATTGGACCTATTAAGGGAATAAATTAAGGGACATTTTAGTATTAAAAATGCAGTAGTTGGACTTGAACAATTTCATACAATTTAAATGTGAAGAAAAAAAAAATACAAAGCAACAAGAACCCCCCCAATATCTTTTTTTTTTTTTTTTTTTTTGAGTCCCCAGACCAGTTGCCATAACCATCCCACTGTTTCTTTAATGGGAGCAGCTGACAATAGGGGGTTCATCTGTCAGTTCAACCCCACCTCTGCCAAGGTAGTACCACACATGAGCTCACACAGCCTCACCTGGGCCAAAAGTGAAGTCCTAAAAAGTGTCTTGGGAAGTTGAGACTCCCCCACCCCCACTTTCCTGGCCTCCTGGATCAGTAAGGCAATTTTCCTGCTCCTGAGAGCTTTTTTGTAACTCTGGCACCCTGTGGGATTGGGGGGGGAGGGAGAAGAAATAGTACTCTGCCTTAGGAGTACTTACCTCCCCATCTTTCCATTACTATATTTTGCTTTGCTCTGGAATGTAGTCCATCTATGGTTCCCAATTGAGGCTCTGGAACTGCTTCTGGTTTCCAGTACACATCACATTGATGTTCAAGGACTTCCTCTAGGTTCTAGCCAGGTGTGTGTGGAGAGGTCTCCTATGGTCCTCATGTAACTGAGGTGACACATTTAGGTATCAGCCCAACTGCACAGGTGGTGAATGAGATATGTCTTCAAGGTCTGCTGGTCTGGACTCACCCCCTTGGTAATACTTGATTGGAAAACAATGGAGAACAGCAGACAGACAGGGGAAACATCATAGATTCAGTTGGAGAAACAACTCATCACTGAGGCCCCCTGTGGGCTATGCTGTCCATTCAGAGAATCAGTTAAGGACACACAGCCCAGCACTGCAGTGAAAATGGCTCAACCCAACATAGCAGTACCTGTCATTTCATCACTTTCCTGGTATGGCACAGCTCAATGGCATGTCCCTTTCACCTGCAATCTCAAATGAGTCAACCTCTCTTCTTCCTAGCATCACAAGCCAGTCAGCCACTTTGCATCCTATTACTGCAGCATCCCTCAGGCAATGCCTGGAAGCTGTCACTAGGCACAGAGAAGTTAGTCAGGCATTTCAACTTTTGGTTCTTCAAGGTCCCAACCAAAGAGGTACCTTGTCTCTAACTGCCTTCTTAAGTTGTACCCAGGCCACCTGTTCCCCTTTCCTCATCAATACAAAACTGAAGAAAAAAGTTCAAAACATTTTGGGAGTTTGCCCAAAACGCAGTCAAGGCCCCTACTCTCCACCATACATAACCAATTATGGGGCAGCAAGTGCACAACAGCAGTACTCACTCCCAACTTTTTTTTTTTTTTTTTTTTTTTTTTTTTTAAATTAAAATAAAAAAACCACCACTCCTCAGCTTATACCCCAAAAACCATGCTTTAAATCCATTATGAGCCCTCTTACCAGCTGCTTTAAATATCCCAACTCAGCTTCTGAAATGGCAGCAGCTGGTCTTCATTGAGCCTACTTAAGGAGGGCAGGATTGGACAATGGGGAGCTGTATGTCAGTTCAACCCCTCCATTTCCAGGGTAGCACTGCCCACTCACTCACAACATGTACTGTTTCACATCTCCTGCTTCTAATGGTGCTGCTTTCTCCCTTTCATACAGAATTAAGAAAAGAATTAAAAGAAATAACACCAGGAGAGCAATGAATGAATGAGAAGCATTTTGAGTTTAGTAATTTAAAAATAAATGTACACTGCCCGGCTAAAAAATAGTCACCATTTGGATTTAACATAATGTTATGAGCTGGGGTTGCGTCAGTTGGTCAGGTCTAGGTTCAGCAATGTTATGTACCCAAAAAATGAGGTGAGCTGACTACCTGAATATACTGAATGACCAGATTTTTCCATCAATGGATTTTTTCTTCCAAGATGACAATGCCAGGATTCATGGGGCTCAAATTGTGAAAGAGTGGTTCAGGGAGCATGAGAGGGACATCATTTTCACACATGGATTGGCTACCACAGAGTCCAGACCTTAACCCCATTGAGAATCTTTGGGATTTTGTGCTGGAGAAGACTTTACGCAGCGATCCGACTCTCCCGTCAATACAAGATCTTGGCGAAAAATTAATGCAACTCTGGATGGAAATAAATGTTGTGACATTGCATAAGCTTATTGAAACTATGCCACGGCGAATGCTTGCCGTAGCCAAAGCTAAAGACAGTCCAACGAAATATTACACCGTGTGACTTTTTTTTGGGTGGGCAGTGTATATTTAATATTAATTCTAATGGACATTATTAAGCACTCAGCTGGTATGTTTTTCCTTTAATTTTTTTCCCTTGCTTTTAACTGCATTGAAGGGCTGAGTAGAGCTATGGTCTCATGGATGTTTTAAATTTACCAGCGATAGCCAGTGCAGAAATAAAGCTGTTACTTGCCTTTGCACATCGGACAGCTGATGTTTAGGGACCGCTGTTCGTGAGAGAAGCCTGTCAGATTGCAGGTCAGATGCTGCTGGACGTTAACTCAGAAACGACAGACTGTGAAACACCAGTACAGGGATACAAGAAAACCAAAGAAGGATGCAATAGCTACACAGAGTGTCATGGGACACGAGTTTCCTTTCTTGACTATGTTTACCCAGAACAGAATATTATTCCTGCTCTGGAGACTGGTGGGCTCAAAATCTATAGCAGTTCACTCTCATAAGATTGCATGGCAGATATTAATGAATATTAGTGCAGTTTAAACCAATAAATATTCAGTTCTTTTTAAATCACACTGTATAGTAGTATTTAAATAAAAATAAAAATGTGTGTTGCAGGTTTCTACCTAGACATGCTCAGGCAGCTATATCAACTGCTTTCCCTTCTTTCATGTTATATGACAGTAAAACTGTATGATGCATAATTTGTTATATTTATGGTGCAATGCATCAGTTGGACAGCAACAATGATATAATCTGGTTTCCTGCGTCTTTTACACTATGCAACAATGCTTATCTTTTCCTGACATCCACATATTTGCAACACACAGCATATAAACTCCCTCTCCAACGCCTAACAAAATATCTTCCAGCTTGTAATTCAGTTTTACAAGTCCCTGGTTTAAGAAAATAATAAAAAGCAACATTTCTGACTTCAGAATTCATAAATTATAAAGCTAGAAATAACTATCATATCAGTGTAATAACATGGTTTGTCAAAGCATGTGCCATAAAAGCGAAACCAAAGGCCGCATCACGGTAAAAGTTGAAATCTCTAATTAAATCGTGGAAACCACAAGGAAACAAAATAATACTTGTTTATTTCAAATGAAGATAAAATTTCGTTTAATTGAGATAATTTTAATTAAAGATGTTACTGTGCAACACAAATACAAATGCATAATTAATAAAGATTAGAATTTTAAACTTTTAAAAAAAAATTTCCGGGCATAATTTGCTTGCACACAGTACACAGCCATCCTACAGCTATAAGATGGTGCCTGCAGTTTTTATGCCTCAAAGACAAATTGGCAAGCCTTTAATAACTTATTATTGCCTTTTTTTTTAAAAAAGAAATGTCATAAATATATTGAACTGATTAACCTGGAACCCCGCTTGGATGCATCACCATAGCAACTGGGTCATAGCTTGCATAACCAAGTGAGCGGTTTCCAAACTCTATGCCAGTTTACTTTCAGTGTCGCAGGACATTCATTAAAGTTCTGAAATGCACAATGGCATGCGAAATGGACATCTGTTTGCAAATCGGTGTCTTCACAGCAAAGAATTTCCCTTTCGCAAGCAACAGGGGTTAAGGATTAATACGACTGCTTCACATATTTAGTGAGGAAGTCTGTCAAATATAGCTTTGCAGCATACTGCGTTATTGCACATTATAGAATAAATATGCTATATACAGTTGTACTACCAAGTTTCTAAATCCTTCAGAATTTTCAGTATTTCTGCAAGAATCTGCCGTAAAATGTGATCAGAGCTTCAGCTAAGGCATAAAAGAGACCTGCACAAAAACAACAAACAATGCACAAAATGTTCTTCTATTCTTCAAAGGGTTCTCAGACCTTCGTCACCACTGTACATACTGAGGCCAACTGCGGGGCAGGAAAAAAGACGCTGGCCAGCAGGTCACAAACAAAACACTTTCATAACGCCAGCAAACTACAAGCCTGAAAGTGACGGGACAAAGCCACCACATCAGCTGTTCCCCAACCCCCTCGCCCTCCACCCAGCCGGTTTGATAGTTTCTTTCTGATAGGATCCAGTTGCCCACAGCTGATCATCATTCAGCCTGTTAAAGGTACGAAGGAGCAGGTTACGGGGAGCTGTCCGTCAAGTGAACCCCACCCCCCCCACCCGCGAGCTCACAATATACAGTAAACGCGCTGTAAAAACACACATATACATACATAACATTGAAAATAATGCGCGATATATGTCACAACGTACGACGAATTAGCGCGGCGTGCATATTGCGGGTTTACCAGGTTTACTATGCAACATAGCGATGCCGCCAGAAGGATAATATGTTCATTTGCTGCGAGGAAGAGGAGAAGGGACGCAAGCAGAGATGCGGCTGAGAGCACACTTAATATCTTTTCAAGGCCGGTGAACAAGTCCGATTGTTAAAAATTAATTGGGCAGGCTTTACATGCATGAGTAGGACTTAATTTAGCCAGATAAAGCAACACAAATGAGCTAAGCCCTCCCATCCAAAAAAGAAGAGAAAAGAAAGAAAGCAGGCTATGATAAAATGCATCCAAAGGTCACCTCCCCGTAGACGTGCGGCTTTGGTTTGAGAGGGATGTCTCGTACACAACCGCAGCGCTGGCACAGCCAATGGCTGGTTGGCACCTATGACTGTCTGCCTGGAATGTAATGTACCCCCCCCCCCCCCTTTCCCTTTAAATGTCATGTGCATAAGAAAACATCCATGATTATTTGCTCCCCGCTGCTCTCGATCCATACTATTAGCATGAAATGAGAATTAAGAATTTCATCCTGGGTAAGAATGATTATGCAAAGACAATGGAAGAATAAGTCCATCAGGATGGGCCATAATTGCAAGATCATTCGTCTTCCGTTCCTCGCCGGCGCGGCTTTTCGTCTTCTGTTTGATGTTTTAAGCATGAGGTCTTAATTCCGGCGGTAGAACGGAAGAACACGTGTGCATATTTACGTACATGTAGACACAAAGATCGGGACTTAACAGAGTTTCGTTCGAAAATAAAAGCTTTCGGCGTGGACCTTCGCTCAAAAAGGAAATTCCAGCTGACCGAGTTCACAGACGCGAACGGCGCTGAAATTCACCTCGGTTTGCCTTAATGCAGGCACGTGACCGATATGTATGTACGTAAATGGCACCTTGGCCCGAGGACTCAGGTAATCCTAACTAAAAGCCATTTGTACTGATGTTCTCGTTCCCAAATATCCTGCGAAACAAATGTTCAGATTTGACAAGTGAGAAAAAAGCAAGAACTGTCAGACTTGTCATTTGCACGTTGAGTTTTTGAATACTTATATACAAATGTAAACTGCTTCCGTGCGCGAGACGCGGCTGAAGCTGGAAACCATGCAGGTAAGTTTGGCAAATCGAGTGCAAGGTGGAAGTTTCGGTTCCGGAGTGTTCGTGCACCACCAGATGACACTGTTGTTCAAAGGGAACTCAGCCTTCCTCTACATTTAATCCCAGGCCTCTTGGTGTTAAGCTACACAATCTTTAAGTTATTCGCAGTGTCAGGATATCATCCAGATGTTTCTGAGATTGATCACAGAAGAAGATGTATCGGCACTAAAAGGTCAAAATGCGATTTATTTCTGGGTCTGTTGCCATCACTGTGCTGTGGCTTCAGCCGAGATTACGTCCGACATTCCCTACGTGCGCTTTTTTAAAGGAAGGATTAAAAAACAAAGTTTAGGTTTCAAAAAATACACCTACTACTTGCTCCTCCAAAGGGCCTGCTCAGAAATTCTACACTTCGTCCTTTGGATGAAAGATTGGAACACGCAAAGACGCGTGGTGTCGGCATCCAGGCGTGCAGTTTACCCAAAAATTCAAAACAAACAATCTGCAATGGAAATGCACCTGTCCCTTCCAGATTGTTCCGCAGCCACCGCGTTCCAGCCGTTATTCAGGCCCGCCGCAGAATTTGCCCCATATTTTATTGCCCGCTCAGAAGGTAAATGAACGCGCATGGTCCGGTGCCTCGGCGATCGTGTCAACAGTCGACTCGCCGTCACCACGGCAAAGATCAAAAAGCCATAACAAAATAATCGCAGCTGCCACCCCTGCCCTTGACATCATTTTATAACCCGATGCAGAAAGAGCAGCACCGGCGGGGCAGTGAGAGAAGGCAAACGTAATACTTTGATTTATGACTCTTCTGATGAGTTGATCACATTTCTTCGGTGGCTGCGCACAAGTTCATAAATGCTGATGTCAGGTTGTTCGGGCCTGACGGCAGGCGCTTTACTTCACCTTTAATAGGCGCCTTGGAAAAGGACTGTCAAGCGCAAACCTCTCGGGCCGGTTAGTTTTCAATTTAACCATGCCCGTGCCCCCATCTTGAAAAATCGCCAACGCGCAACCGGTTCCGACGCTACACGCCGATCATTATTTCCGATTTCTTTATTTTTGAGCCGCACTTTAAAACTTCCAAATGCGAGCGTCAACAAACAAAACGGACGAGATTTTTAAAAAGCCGCGCTTAATATTTCTCCCTATCTGTACCGTAAGTGAGTATTAGTGGGTTTGCGCACCATTTGAATCTGCAGACTGGATTGCTGCTCTCCAAGTAATCTGTGTGCACATAATCTTGGATTATCCGAGCCCTCTAATTCTCAATAAAAAAACATTTTCAAATATGTGAGCAAAGAGGAGCCGCAGACACACGCACGCATTCAAGCGAATTTGCGAGCTCCGTGAAACATTTGCCCTTTTTTTTTTTTTTTTTTTTTTTTAACCGTTTTTTTATTCTTTTGCCGATGGTGTTTGCGGCGATCACGACGGAGCGCCGCTCGCATGCCGGCGATCTCAGGCATGGACCGACCAGACGGCGTATCACCGAGGTCGGCGGGATCCCTTAATTACAAATTTAAAAATAGCCATTTCCTCACATCCTCACACTCAGCGTTTGACAGTCCAAAGGGACCGGGCAGTTTTTGCCTCCATTCCAAACCCGGACTAAGCCACGCACAGTAGATTCTTGGATGCTGTGCCTGCAGTGCTGAGAGGAGGTCTGGGCTTTGGCAGCAGGGGAGCTGGTGTCACCGGGGAGCTGCTGTGGCAGCCAAGCCCATAGTTCTCTCCACAGAGCCAGGAGCTTGTGGTAGAATGACTCACATCCGGACGCGGTTCAAGTAGGATGCCCAGAACTCCGTCCGTTAGGGTTCCTCGGGGGGATTATGTGGCCAGCAACCTGCGAGGGGAGAGCCAATTAAAATCAAATAGTCGGAAAACAGAATACAATTCTGGGGTGAGGGTTTCGGCTGACGGAGCCGGAACACGAAGCTCCTCCTTGGAGGCCTGAAGCAAACGGCTGCCTCTAGCAGAGAGCTCGAAACACGGGCAGCTACAGCCTGCATAATCTCAAAGCTGTGACAATCTAATCCACCCCTTCACATGCCCGCGTGTTAAAAATAGAGTGCAGTAGGACAGTATTTTACTAACAATTTAGGTCACTGGCTGGGGGGGTAAAAAAAAAAAAACGTCCTTAGTGTTTGTTTCATTTCATGGTAAAGTGTCGGCTTTGTAGGCAGACAGCTGCGTACAAAACCATAATAATGCAGATTAACATAGCATGCGTATTTTTTTTGTGCCCCGGGTTGCTTCCCGCTTAGATATGCCGGTTGTCTTTTCTGTGATGGACCGAAAAGAAATGAAGATATTTACATGGTAATTAAGGGAGATAAAAACACCGAAACGCACAAAAAACAAGGGAATTGTTATATATTTTTTTTTTTTTTAGTGCCGGTTCAGGAGGAGATTTTGCAGCTGATGCTCCGTCACTGTAAATGTTCTCCGCTGTGCCGAGTTTAAAAAGCACGAAACTCAGAAGGTCCTCGCAGCGCCTTACCTGACAGAGCTTTGCCGAAACAGGCAGATGAAAGGTGAGAGGAAACGTCACACGTACAAACTGCGTAACGCCGCAGATGCTCACACGCGACCCTCAAGGTAAGTACCTGTGCAGGTGTAATAGGTAGCTGAATGCTGGGAACTGTCTAAAGTTCAGCACAGGGTGGTAATTTAGAGCGGTCAATAATGAATTCAATAAACCTATTAGGAGATCAAGTGAAGTGAAATATGGACCCCGTGGCTTTTTGAGACTTCTGGGCAATGTGGGTTGAAGTGCAATAAATTATGGGTCGTGAACCGAGCCGGATTTTTCATTTGGGGCGCAGAATAGGCAGCGAGCGGCTCAAATGCAAATGAAAACGGAGCGATGAGCAAAAATAGATCACCGGAGACACCGTCCTGCCAACGCTGAGGGCTCTGCGAAGGGAAAGTCACCTCCCACGTCCCGACCTATTCACCTGATGCGGCGGGGAGGAAGGAGGAGTAAACCCCACACCATCCCGGACGACGATCAGATCTGTCAGAGTGATTTGTGGCAGGGCGGTGGCTCACGCCTCTGTTTATTAGGGACCCCTGACAATCATGGAGCGCAAATCAGGCTCTTCCCTGACACAAATGAGTTTTGGACTCCAGCCCAGCTTTCGCAAAGCAGAGTGGCCGCAGGCAGCTGATGATCGGAGCCCGTTCCCGGCCCCTTCCTGGGCTCGTGTGGGTTCCGAGGCACGGCGCACCTGTTTCTGCGCTGAAAATATCTGGGGACGACATGACTCACAATCTGTCAACTACAGGGTTTTGCTGACATTTTTAATAAGAAGGTGATAGGATTACGGCAAGGCGGTGTTTAGCCCACAGTAAACAGGCCTGCGCCGTCGCTGCCGAAGAATTTGCATTTTCTGAGATCAGCAGGGTGTGAAGTGCTCGGAAAGCCTGTTGAAATTACAGTTGCAATTAAAAATGCTTTGACAGTTGCATTTGCATGGGCCTCCATTAATGGGTTACCGAGGATGATGTATTATAATCCTGCGACGAGAAGGTTCGCGCAACCGTCAACCGAGGATTTACGTTTAATCGTTTTTATTGTTGCTTGTGTTGCGGTGCAGCAACCTAAAAAAATAAGAAAAAATAAAATAAAATAAATCACCCCGAAAGCAACTTGTGCGGAAAAACAAACACAGCGCACCTGAAAGCAAACCGAGTCTGATGCCGCTCCGTTCAAAGTGCGAGACACTTTCGTGCACAAAAAAAGAAAACGTCGTCGTGCCGGTTAAATCCCGGTCGGCCAGCGGTCACGGTCCAGTTCAGGGTCGTGGTGTGTGAAGCCCATCCTGGACGCATAGGGCGCAAGGCAGTTTCTCTTGGGATGCGATGCCATTCCTTCTCGGAGTGATCGCACAGACAGTCTCTCGCGCACGCAAATTTCAGGAGAATCTGCAAACTCCGAATGGACTGGGTCACATTTAAACCCCTGCCCATGTCTGCAGCCCAGTAGCTGGGAAGCACCGGTGCTGCCTGCCCCTCCACCATGCTGCCCCCATCATTACTGTTTATTAAACTAAACATGCTTTCATTTTACATCTGCTGAGTAGGTAATGTTCCCGTCCGTGCACCTCAAACCAGCCGTCAACAGAGCGTAGCCTCCAGACTGATGTATTGCTGTCCCAGAAGACCAATAGGATGGAAGTACCGCATGAAAGATTTAAATGGCCATTCGGCAGGGTAATGCCTTTCACTGCACAATCCCTGCATTTTGACAAAAGAAGCAGCCATTAGTGGGTGATTACCACATGCTATTATGGAGCATTTGCAAAGTCACCCAAGAGTGGCCCTGCCACAAAGACACCGGATCCTGGTGTAATTCTTCAGGTGCGCATAGCTGTACGTGCACACACACCTCGAAAGGAGTGCCAGGCACACACGTCCCGTTCGAGCCTCCTCCTTACGCACCGCAACCTCCAGTGGAGGAGCAAAGCCTCCGGAATGGGGAAACAGCACTCAAGGTGTAACAATTATTTGACTGAACTGTATTTCAGAGGTTCCCATATAACTGTTCGTTTCGCACGAGCACAGTCACTACGGCAAGGCGTTTAAAAAAAACAAAGGCTCCCTGTACTGCACATCTCCACCTGTCTCTTCGCCTTACCCACCTTGGAGGACCAACTGCCATCTATTGCACAACCTGATTTAAGTCTGATCTGTTGTATCTTTCTTTCCTCCTCACCTCGCCGAGACCTTTCCATCTCCCCTGCCGACTCGGGGCCAAGCTCCTCCCAGGTGGTTCTTGGCGGCACGTCATGCGTCACAGCCTCTCACTTTGCCTCCTTGGCACCATCCTCGCCATGGTGCTATTTTAAGATACGCGATGCATATGAATGCATTTTAACAGGGTTACCGTCCAGCGTGTGCTCAAACTCTCGGGCTTTATTTAAATATGGCCTGACATTAACCTGGCTGCTATTCACAGGATTACGGTTATGATTTTTTTCTCCCTTTCACCCATATCCCCTAGGCTGGTTTATTCTCTCACTTAAAGGAATCAACCTTGTTTTCCTTGCGCAGTATGACAGTCTCGGCTGAAAATAAGGAGGAGAAATAATGGCCGTCCTTTGACTGGATTGAGGCGTTGCTTCAGTAAGAGTCTTACAATAAAACAGCGTCTGCATGCACCATTCCTGAATGGATGGAAGGAATAACATTCCCCTTAATCCTCTATCGTGAATTTATCTGTCACTTACAGTCCTTCTCAGTCCTTCATGTCTGTATTTCTTTTCCCTTCTATCAATGCGTTGAACACAATCCCAAGTAGAATACTTCATGATTTTAATACGCTCATGCAAAATGCATCTGAATATCACATTTAAGGAGTACATTTTTACATTGGTTGTAAGGTTTTATGGTAAATTTCTTGCTACAGTATGCTTTTTGCTGTGGTTATGTTTGTCATGTACACTGCATTAATATGATAGAAATTATTTAAAAAATTGCTTTACAATTTTCCAAAACACTGGTATCTGAATCACTTTCTATTTAATAGTATTTATTAAATAGCTAAAATTACATTATTAACCTCGTATCAGTATAGGATGTCTGTTTTAGAGGTCGTAACCCTGAATTTTCTTTCCTGGGGAGATGAATCTTCATCCTGGTCAGCCCTTTTCGGAACAAACGTTAGACTCCAAAATGGTTAAAAGCAGCCTAGTGATGGGTTAGTGCTGGATGAAGCTGCAGACATTATTAAAAATGTAAATCTTTTAGCAGTTTCACAGCCTGCTTAATGGCTTCTTTATTTCCACAGGCCTTTATCTGGGGAGAAGGTATGGAAGATGGAGTCACCTTCAGTCCAAACTGAACTTATTTATCCAGCAACAGTGTTTCCACACAAATCCATTAAGGAAATTCCGACTTCTCCAGAAAAAAACACAAACCCGTCATGCATTAAGTACTGTAACTAAGGATGTGGTTAATAAAAATGTACAAATTTTACACAAGTGTTGTGTTATCCAGAACAGGAGACCCTCGGCCAGATCTTTACCGAGAGTGGTTAGGATGCAGGATCGAGAGTGGAGCTTCCATCAGCAGCTGAAGGCTTGATGGTAGACACTGACTCCCTCGTCCACCTGTCCAGGGTCTACAGTCTTGATACTGGGATGTCATTCAGACTGTAGAAGTTCAGCAAGCAAGATGATAGAAAAGAGAGGGAAAACGATGAGGTCAGAGTGAGCTGAACCGCCATAAGCCGGCACAACAGATGTCAGGACAACTAAATGTACCTGGGACATACCTGATCCTTCAGTCACGCAGGAACTATGAGGCAGAGACTAGGAAGATGGCAACATCCAAAAATCTCCACAGAGTAAGACAGATCCAGAAGGGTCAGCTGAACAGAAATGGTTCTGAAACTTGTTTCACAGTCTTGGCTTGGACTATGGGAACATGCAAAGAAATAATGTTTTCACTGGCAGGTGCGCTGCGCTGCAAACTATTGCTTCTGCTTCCTTAGTTATCGCGCCACACAGACAATGAGCCGAGCCAATAACTTCCATGAAATGTGCTCCCCTGAGTCCCTACCGTACCTTTGCAGCATCATTTTATTTATTTCATTTTTAACGTTTGTATTTGTATCATTCAATTCAACCTCTGTACAACCCCCACCTATAGACAAGCATAAGGATGAGATTGATGGTGTTCAGTTCCAGTTTTAGTGATGCTTTCTAAAATTCTATAAGACTTTCCGATTTACAAAGCAAATGCTGTAAATAAGAGGTCGGAAAGGAGCAGGAGGAGCATGGAAATGGACTTGCTTAAGCTTTGCAGCTCGAATCATGACCCCGCTACTGCTGTGGCACCACTCGAGCACAGTATTTTCCCCAAATTGCTTCAGTTCAATGCCTCACTTTAAAAACGGTCGTCCGAAAATGAATTTGTAATTTGCTTTTGATAAAAGCATTAGCTATGCAACTAATAATACTGTACTAACAATAATATATGCTTCGGTGATTTCGGTAAAAATATACCATGGCGCCGCATACGGCGCAATTACTCTGTCCTGCAAAACCATCTATTTCAGTTTTGATCAAATAGAAACATCCTTTGCACCACTGAGCAGATTCGGTTAAGAAGCAGCAAGGCAGTTGCACGCTACTGGCTTTCAGACCACAATTACCCTATTGAAGTCTGTGATTACATTTCACACTTCAAAGTTTAGCCAGTAAATGTGGCTAAATGGCATGAGAGGGATCCCGGAAGTAGGTGGGCTTCCAGATTACCACTTAAGCAGCTCACACACACACACACACACACACACACACAGAGCTAAGTCCTTGAGAATTCAAGTTTTATTTTGAACTTTGTCTTTTCTCCTCAACTTTGGCATCTCCATAGTTTTGTGTGCTTCTTTCTTTGCTCTAGCAGTTTTTCGTCTTAAAATCTTACCTTTTTGTTTTAGCTTTTGAAAAATCTGCAGAACTCCTAGGTCTCCAGACTTTAATGTCTTGTCACCTTTGATACTTCTGTCTTGATAAGTTCAAGCTGTTTTCTCATCCAGACTCCTAACAAGGCTCTTGATCTTTGTGTGATGTCTCCACATTCTTGTGGTCTTCCTCTTGCTCTGGTTTCCTCCTACTACTTGAAGATTTCTGGTTTGGATAAAACAATGGCTTTAAATTGTCTATAGTGTGTGAATCAGTGTGTGTCTATGAGCTCCATCATAGACTGTAGACCACTTCACCCATACATTTGACAGTTAACTAATAATGTCTGACTTCTTTCATCATCTTAATTTTTAAAATGGTAATATTTATAACAACTTACTGTAGAGTCGCAACTCATATGCAGTGAATTTCTTTTTAACTGTCAAGCACTTTAAGAAGTGCAATGCATGCTTGGTGTCACCTTGCCGCATACTTTGAGTCGAAATGCCAGTTTTCATAAAGCATCTCTCATAGACACTGCTTGATAGTTTGTTATGCAAATTTTTCAGTATAAATTACATTTGCTTGTAAGTCAGAATTCTTGCAGAAGGAGCCTTTGTTATACCAGGGGAGTCATTACATAAGAAGGTGACTTGTGTTAACAGAATTAATGTTAATGCAATACATTCAAAAACCCATGTACACCATCTTAGGAGTGCAAAGGTTTGCAAGTTGTCCTGCTACAGCAGTCAATAACAGATTAATAGCTTAAACCCTTCATCTAGTCACAAGTTTCAAGGTTTCAAGGTTTCAAGAGTTTATTTGTCATGGGTGCACTGACAGCAGCATAGCAGTGTTGTGACCATGAAAAGTGTTGCTTCCAGGTAAGATATATAAATAAGATATAAGAAATTTAAATAATAAATAATGAAATTAAGAAAAATAAATAAGAAATAAAATGTAAATCGATGTACATAGAAGTTAAAAGTTAGCAAACAAACAAACAACAGAAAAAAAACCCAACAAACACACAAACCGATAAGGGCATACAGACAGAAATTCAGATTGATAAACCACTGTCCAAAGGAGGGGTCAGTGGTTCAACAGTCTTATTGTGTGGGGGAAAAAACTGTCCCAGAACCTGCTTGTTCTTGTCTGAATGCTTCTAAAATGTTTTCCGGACGGGAGCAAGGAAAATAGTTTGTAGCTGGGGTGATTGTGGTCCTTCAAGATGTTATGAGCCTTCTTCTTACACTGCTGGGTGTAGAGGTCCTGCAGGGCTGGCAGATCAGTCCTGGTAATACTCTGTGCTGTCTTGACCACTCTTTGTAGAGCTTTACTGTCTGACACACTGCAGCTGCCATACCATGCCGTGAAATAGCCAGTCAGGATACTTTCGATGGTAGATCTATAGTAAGGCTCTATTTAAAGCATCAGATAAAGCTGAAATTAATTACAAATTCTCATTAGAAATTCTATCTATCTATCTATCTATCTATCTATCTATCTATCTATCTATCTATCTATCTATCTATCAGCTACATCAGGACTAAGCACTACATTTTTAGTTTAGTTTATGTTATTATCTGTTATTATTATGAAGCCACAGTAAAACCAAGTCAACTAAACAATAACGTAAAGAAAGGAGGCTGAGCCTGATGGAGGATTGCTTCAAGGATGGTAGGCTTGTCCCTTGAATTTGTGAATAATTCTTATTTTTGAATACAAAATAATTCCTGCAAAAATAAATCGAAATTGTTCTCCGTTTATGAGTGCTGTCCTTTATTATCTGCGATGACGTCCTGGAGGCCCTCAAGCACTCAGAAATGATGCACGCACAGCTGCTCCTAGCAGACACTGATTGTAGAGCCTGGCGACGAAAGCCCTTGCCAATTCTGCGTGGTTTGCAACGAGGTGTCTTGTCTGAAATCACAAGGGAGGAGGCTGTGAGACCCTGAGAGAACATATGCTGCGGATGGCCCATGAACGCCATATGGGGACGAGGAGATGAAGCAATTCTGCTGGGAAACGCTGGCCGAGCTCTTGGTGAAAGGCGAAAAACAGCCTGTCTGCTGAATGTGAAGTTTAACCAGCTGAACCCCAAACCCTCGTGCCTCCTGGAGGGTGTTTGGCAGAGTGGGATAACCTATAAGCTAGCATCGATGGGAAGTTGAACAAGGAGGCAACTCCAGCATTTTATTTATCTGCCATTCTGACACCCGACTCCCATATCGCAGAGCTTTTACTCTCCAAGTAAAGCGTTCTTGAAAGAAGGAAACATTTTTTTTTTGGAAGGACAGTAGTCCACTGCATACATCAGACGGGACTACGGTGTTCTCTGGAAGATGAATGCGTACAGCAGATTAGTGGGATCGTGGACTCCCCTAAAGCGAACAGGGAAGTGTGCCTGGAGGTGGCCGAGTGGTAAAAACATCAAGGCGCACATTTTTGAGACAGCCTCCTGTAAGGATGCATTGCAGCCAACCGTTTGTCACACCGAGACCAGAAAGCACTCAGCCACAAGGGTCTCTCCTCAATTTTTCACGATGCACTGGGTAAAGAATCTACCTTCAGCTCTCTGATAAACCCTGTCTGATAAGCGCTTTGTTCCCAGGTTTCCTTAGCAACAGTTCCACACAAACATGCGGCTCAACGGAGGGGGAAACGTGCGCAGTTGTTCACTCTGTTGCTGTACCATGCGTAACTTAAGTGCAATCGGTGCTTAAACAGGTCGACCACAGTGCAAAGTGGGACAAGGCATCTGCCGAGAACATGGAAAAGCTTTTTTGTGGAAAGGGGGGAAGACAGGAAGAAAAGAAATCAGTGCTATGGTGACCAAAAACCGAAATGGGTCAGATAGCAAGAAGGTCAGTTTGTCTTATGTATAACTTACATAGGTATATGTCTCATATAGATACATTATAAGGTTATAAGATAAATATTGGTAATTAGCGTAATACATTTTATATTAATTCATTAATTCTTATATATATTTCTTGTTGAATTTTATGTATAATTTTACATATTACATATGCATAAAGTATATATAAGTATATATAAATATAAACCTCGGTATATATTTAAATACTATATATTTAAAAACACTAAATAACCATTACTGTACGCATAGTACTGTGTTACTGTGTTGTCTTACTAGGAAATGTTCAAGTGTTTTGAAAACTTGTGAATCTGTGCCTGGCTGTTTTCATGAAATAGATGCAACATAGATCAGTTAACATTTAAATGAATTTCTCAGATGGTTTTGTCAAATGATAACACATGAACATTTCGTGTAAATTAGATGTACATAAAGCGAATACGTACTTCAAACGCGTACATAGCTTAGAGCCGCAGGTAGCATAATGGTTAGAGATGCCTTTTCATTTGCAAAATTAACAAATAAAGGCTCATTTCAGAGTGAATTGTTTCTGTGGGTTCATTAGGGTTGAAAGACTTCAGTGTTGCACAAAGTAATGAGAAAATTTGAGAAGATTTGTCTTATGTTCGTATGGTCATGTCCTCTTGCTGTGAAGCTAGCAGCGTCTTCATTTTTGGCATGAAAAGTTGTGCCTGAAGTGCTGGAGATGCAACTGCGTGTAAACATGCGAATGAAGCATTGGCAGTCCTGCAGGTGATCGGTAACGCGAGTCACGCTCGGAAGATGATACGAGGATTGCGAGAAAATCAAAAGCCCAGACTGGAGAGAAACCGACAAAAGAGAGCAGTTCTTGCTTTCAGGAAAGAAGACAAAAAACACATTTTTTGGTGTATTTGCCAGCAGTAGACATTCAGAAACTCTTTCTTCCAGAACTACTTCTGAGTGCAGTGTACAGCCAGAGGAAGCACAGCAAGCTCAGTGGAGGTGGCCAGATCATCACTTCTGATCAGATCCGATGCTGATGCAGGGTTGCCTTCTGCTGTGCTTGCTACATGCTTCTCAGTGGAATGCATTTCTGTATTTTGGGCATTTTCATTACATAACACAGTAACACCCCCTACCACACACATGCTACATACAGTATTTATGTCTGCAGCATCCCGCTACTGGCAGTACACCTTTGTCACTGACCAGCTCTTTTCCACATACCATGGTACTTGCTTATGGTCATTCATTACAAATGTAATGTTTTGCTTCTGTACCACCAGTTTTGATGCATCATTCGTTGAAATATTTATATCAGCGGTTGTGGGAGCGGATTTCGGATTTGTCACGCAGCCAGCGTTGTGCGCGGCTGAAATTTGACATGTTAACATGATGCAAGGTATTACAGGTTTTAATTACACCTGCAGTTTTGTTGTCCCCGATTTAATAAATAAGTTGCAAAGCAGATGCTCAGGGACCAAGTGTAAGTTCCTGCTGCTCTTGTCTTATGCTTTTCCAAGCACATTTATATCCCTTTTAAACATATAAACCATAAAAGGTGAAAGGCAACGGCGCACGTGTGTCGTCCGCCGCTCTGAGTGTGTGTGTGACGTGTAGTCTTATTTCACCGCTGAAAGAAAGCTGTCTTGAATTCCCGATGCAAACCATTTTGTTATTTCACTTTCAGCTGAGACCTTTCTATTAATGAGAAGACGGTCAATCGATACCCGTTCAATGAATATTTATAAACCACCAGGGAAACTCAATCTCGAAAACGTGTGGTTAGAAAACACGCGCTACATCAAAGCCAGTCCCTAAAATTTGAGCCCAAATCTGACATAGGTCCATAGACACAGGATGATCTAATTCCAAAGAATTTCAAAGACAAATTTCAGCGCACCGCAGCGTACGGCATGTAAATTTTCACTAAACGTGAAGTTCCACCCTGAGTGATGAGCGCAGGGCACCGGTTTGGTACTGAGATTCTTTTCCCACCGCTTCTCTGTGGATGCTGTGTTTCAGGCCGTCTTCTCAGCAGTGCGTGAGATGGATGACTATTTGATGGGACAGCAAATGGATGGTGAAAAAGCTTCTTTTGGTCTCTAGTTTGCAGCCAAACAGGACCAACCACTTGCTTTCTTGCAATGCAGACAGATTGAGATATTTAAAACAGTTCTTGGTACCGTGAAAATATTTGTGACTTCATACAGAGATACGGAGCTCGCTATTGTAGATGGTTTACAAAAGAACAGCGAGGAAGGGTGCTACATTATCTGACCAGGATAAAGCGGCGGAGGATAAAGCATGGATGGGTGGGTGGGTGGCTGGGTGGACAGTTATTATTACTGCACAACCACAAGAAAATAAGCATTTCAGGCAAGTTTTAGTGCTAATCGGCTTGAACGTTGCTGGAAAGTTAATACATTCAGAGAACAATACTTCCCCCTTAGAACTAATGGTACGTACGGTATAGTGCTTATAAAAGGGTCCATGGTTTGACTCTGATTTTGGTTTTAGGACTTTGGACCATTAGCTTAAGTATAATGATTCTGTGGTGCTCGCCTGCAGTCTGAAACGCAAGGTGTTTCCTAGGGTTGGGTGTCCACAAAGTACAAAGGACATTTTTGCAGCTTCTTCTTAGAAGCTTCAGCTCCCACATGGAAATCTTGTGTCTGTGAACTGAGTGTCAGAGGTGAGGAAGCTGACTGGTTGTCTAGTTAAAAGAGAGAACATCTCTCAGAGAAACTCTAACAAGCTCAGATGTCCCGGAACCTCAACCCCGGCATTGAAGAAACAAGGCAACTCTAATTCAGGGAAAACAGATCAAAACAATCCTGCAGAGGACTGTAAAAATCTGGTAATTCTGGGAGTTTAATTTAAGGAAAAAGCGTATGAAGCTCTTTGAGAGGAAAACTTGCAATGTAGAAATCTGATCAAAACCAGACTGGCTGGTTAAGCTGTGCATCGAGCCACCTGGCCACAGGTGTTTATGTTCACAATACAACATATTTGTATATATGCAGTATATTTAAAGCTTTTGTTGTGCTGAACTTTTCTCAGCAGAATGACCAACTGGAAACAGGTTGGCAGTAGTTAAATATCAGTTCAATTGGCTTTGGACATGGTTTGTAACACCTATTAACCTGGCAGAAGGATATAGGTTTCCATCTGATTGTTTTGGACAGAGATATTGGACAGTTTACAAGGGAAACTCTGGGCTGCTGCCCTGTAGCCCACATTGCTGCCCATGGTAGCTGGATAGTGGCATGAGACTACATGATGTTGCAAGTCAAGAGCCACAAGTAATCATTTTACAATTATTACTAAAATATTATTATTTTAATAATATATTTAATAATATTATTATAAAATATACTGCACTTTCAAAAGCTTTAATACATTCACGCTGTCAGAGATGTTATTAATATTTGCACATTTTCGATTCCACACTGGCAGAGGGCAAAGGCCCCGAACAGTAACTGCTAAGCTACTTAAATTATGACTAAACTATTAATCTAAATTATTATTGTATATTTAGTGATTTTTTTGTGTGTAAAATCAGCCCATCTGCAGTATTGTTTTTCTAGTATTTTGCTCTTTGACTGACCTCCCTGTCCATCCATGCTCACCTAAGTTCATTTTTTTGAGATCTGAAAACCATATTTAAGGGGAAGTGCACATTTCCGGACTGAAATAGAAATAAAGTAGACAGTTTTGTGCAGTGTTTCTGATGGTTGTAAGATGTCATTAAAAACACAAAATATTTCTAAAAACCTAATATTTCAAGTTGCCATGGACACCACCACCCCACTCACAACAACAGTAATAACCTATTCTTCTTCTTCTTCTTCTTCTTCTTCTTATTATTATTATTATTTCTATTGGAATAGCTTGGGGTCTTGCTTTTCAGTTTGATGACGTGAGGAGCAATAGCCTGTGAATGAACCACCAACTTGTCTTATGCTGCTAAAGAAAGTCCTGCTTATTCCAGATGGAGAAGGGCTCATGAGTAACTAGGTTAGTTGACAAGTGGTGTCTACAAGGGACGTACTGTGCAAATGTACAGCTGCCCGTTGTCTCATGAATGGGAGCGGTGAAAATGATGGCAGCAACCAAACTGTAAAAAAAAGAAAGGCAAATGCGAGTAGAACAATCAACACCACTATGGTCCGACGTCCTCTGGAATTTGATCTTACAGAAATGAGATTCAGACCATCACTCTGGTTTTCTTTGAAGAATATGAAAATAACACAGCGAGAAGATATGAGGCATTTTATAACAATGAGCAGTAAGTATGAGTCTTTCTTGAGGCCAGCTGCTATTTACATCTACGTTTATGTTTTCACAATTTGTGAACTTTCGGTTTGTCACCATTAATTCTGTTGCCATTACTGTCCTGGTACAGAGAACAAAAAATGTGTTCTCAGCACCTGATCTGTACACACAGCAAGACCACTACTTTGTGTAGGGAAACGCGGTAAAAGGTGCAGTCCGAAAGCCCAGGCACTGAAAAAAATACAACTCAACAGCCTTGCAATTCCAAAATCACAGGTGCACAGGAAGTTCTGAGCTTCTTACTTCACACACACACACACACACATACAGCAAATAGATTTTAATAAAAAAGGGTGCGAAACATAGATGATATAGTAAGGGTTAACAAAAAAACATGAAAGCTTCTGTGAACTATAAATTGCTTAACTGATTTAGGCCCATAAAAGGGATTTGCATGTGCAGCAGCTTAAAAATCTTTTTGGAAACTTTCAAAACATTAAAGGATTCTGAACAACTAGCAGACAAATGAGGGCATTTTTTTCATGAAGAGGATGCTTTATATTTAGAAAAATCTCAGACAATGATTTTCATGATGGAGCGACAGAATGTGGAAGGAGAAAAAAGACAAGCTCTGGCGCACAGTACTAACAAGGCAATTTGTATTCGCTTGGTTCTCATCTCCTTAAGGTCTTTTTAGATGCTTGCGTGACAGCCACGAGCTTCATTAAGGAGTGAAAGCCACACGTATCGGCGCATCGGTTCAAGAGCGCGGAGACCTGCTGTGGCAGACAGGCAGACGCGGTGGCCCTGTCTCACCCTCTCCCTGCACGCTGCTGATGTCTCCATCAGTGAGACGCACGTCGATAGATGTATGGAGACAGCGGCAGTTAAAAGACAGCCGGCCTTATTTCCATAGAGACGGTGGCAAAGTGGTGTCAGAAAGCATTCCCTAGCAAAAGGTTTCCGAGAACTGCTGCTGTAAGACAGTGCACCGCGGTGAACTTGATAATATTATGTACATCTTTAATATTTTATACATTTGAAAAAAAGGATGTGAAGTCCACTGAGCCCAGTTCGTGTTCTAAGCCGACACTGTCTGTATGGTTTTATTTTAAAATAAGCATTCTTCAGCAGCAAATTGCACGCAGTATAGTGGCAACATGGAACAAGAAGATGGAACCTGAAAACCTACATCTGAGCACATCGGTAGCAGAGCTTCTCTTCAATAAGTTATAATTCACGTGTTGTTTAGCAGATGCTTGTGTGTAGCTATACAGTTTGCAAAAGCTTTTGAGGTCAAGTTGTTTTGCTTTATAGCAGCGACTGTCCTAGTTGTATATCCTTATCCACCATCTACTACCAGCGTACCCTGTTAAACCACAAACACCGACACCATACAGTTCTAAAGACTGCTTTAGAATGACTTCGCTGTGTAAATTTGCACCACGGCGTCTGCCGTGGGGATCGCGATATATTTTCCATCCAACTTTCCATCCTTCATGGAGCTATTGTAATGCGGGCGATACTGAACGAGCCGCATTATGGCGGAAGCGTGTTTGAACCTAAACCTCATCGCCTGCCGGGGAGCGCACTTTCGTTTATCGTAAATCTCGCACCGGTTTGGGCCGAACGCCCTGCCCAAATTCAAACTTCCTTCAAATTCAAACGGGTCCTTCAAATCGGAGCGAACGTGAGGCAGAAGGACTTGATCTGCCGCTTCACTGAACACCACGGTGGACAAAATAGACACAAAGGCCTCCTTTCAGAGTGGTTAAAAAAGCGATGAAGGGCCAGGACCTTGGTGAGGAGGAGTAAAAGGCAAAGACAGGAAGAAAGTGTGCAGAGGCCTGTGGCATGCGAGATGCGTTCTGTGCGTCAGAAGCGGTCGTTCATGTGATGTTTGTTTGTCCTAATTACACATCGGAGCGAGAGGATCTGAAAAGCCATCTGGTATCAGTTGGACGTAGAGTACTGACTGACTAGTGTCCTGCAGTTCTACATAGGGGCTTCCAAGACCAAATGAAAGGGCTTTCTTGGAAATCCACTGCTAAATACGAGAGTATAAAAATATTTGAGTACAGAATGCTTGACTCTTCGGACGTTCTCGCTAGGTGTTGGAATTTGCCTTTTTATTATGTTTTGCACCCATTTGTATCCCCCAGAAGAAAATCCAGCTTTGGGAGTTGGAAGTACTAGACTGGTTGTGAGTTTGGATGGGGGTTTGGAGTCCGCTGGGGGGACTGGAGGGCACCTGCCCGTCTGGCGAGGTTGTCGAACCTCCCCAGTGGGAACTCCTTGTGCCAGATAGTGGTGGGGGGAGGAGTAGAGGGTTTTTGGAGCACCAACGCGTGCTTATATACAAGTGATCGAAGGCTGTGCGTGGCCAGAGGTTTGGTCAGATATTTAATGTAAAATATAAATATTTTAATACAAAACTCTAATTAATTTAGTATGTGAATAAGCCCTAGAGGATGATGTATTTAAAAACAAAAGCAACATACTGAAAATTTAACCACAGTACACATCTTTTTCCTGGTCAGCGCTCAGCATCTACGAAACTTTTTCGCAGTTCCAATTTCGTAATTCAAAATTCTGTATCAAGAGAGCAATGTAGGAAATGCGTATATATTATTGATCGCTACAGCTTTTGCAGTCGCAAATCTGATCATTTGAAAAAAATGACAGAAAGGTACAGTTACTGCCTCCTGAACGGTGGAGACCTGTCTATGATATCAGGCGTAACCATTTTAACCGAGACACCGGTGAATTTTAAACCATTCTACCATGTGCGTTTTACCAGCCAGAGGCTTCTGCATTGCTGTTTAAAATATACAACATCTTTTGGGAAATTGGGGTGATGTTCTGAGTTTTGATAATGCAGTTCCCACCAAGCATTTTTGTAGCTGAGCCTCGGTTTGCCGTCAAACTGATTTTTACGTTAAAAAGAAACCGCAAATTTACACATTTATTCATCTGATGGGGCTTCATTAATATTTTCAGTAGCCTTTCCTACAATGCAGCTTGGACACTTAATTATTGTCGCTTGATCATTTTTTTGCTCCAAAATGGGCTGGATGATATAACTGCGACTTGCGTCAAAACACATCATTATCTTTCCGATAGCTAAATGGTCTCAAGGCTGACAGCTGTGTTGTATTTCATCAAAGCAGGAGTGTAAACTTTTTCTTACGATGGAATAAGTGTTTGCTAAAGTTTTGATCACTCCCACATGTCCCTGAAGAGAAAAATTTCCTTGACAGGAAGCAGCCTTGCTTTGAGACGGCCCTTTATGGCCCAGCCATTCTACTTTCAGACCAGCAAGCCGCCATCCATCTACAGTATAAGCATGCAATGATTTAGCTATCCATCTGAAATCTCTTTTCAAGTCTTTTCACACATTGCCCTCCAGCCAGAAAATTAAGGAACTGCCTGGATTTCCATCTTTAAATTGAAGTAAATGCCAAGAACGGTTACATTTGACAGTCCTATGGAAATGAATGCTGTACGGTAACACATTCCATTCCTCATGCCTTCTTCTTCCCGTAAAGCTAATTTCCGGTGGTCATGCATTCGAGACGTTTTATGTTGGCTATGACATGCGTTTCCGCTGGGCGTGCTTTTCTGGTCATGAGCATCTACATGGAGGCCTGAGACAAAACTGTGACATAGCTCATTGCTTGAGAGTCAGTTCACAAGGCCCTTCAATTTAGACTGTGTGGAACACAGCAGGCTTCCTGCCACAGTAGCTGCTGGAAGTCCTCAAAATTCTTCTTCAGATTCCTTTATTTTTTTTTGAAAGTAGATTTAATTATGACAAACTGATTTTTTTTCCTTAATAGACAACCCAAGAATAGCTCTCACCCGTTTCTTTTCATTTAAGAGGTATTTTTGTTTAGTTTGTTGTCAGGTATTCTCATGGCTGTGAGTGAATACAGATGTTCAGCCAGCCAAGGTTCTGGCGCAACTCTGGAGGAGAAAATGTGTCTTTCATGTTCTTCCATTTCTGCCTTTGTTAGTAAAATTAAAATTATGTATCATTAAGCGCGCAAACAGCATATGGGCATGAGTTAACTGAAGCACTGTTCCGAAATAAACTGTTGTCAAAGAAAGTTTGTTCAGATCCCAAGGGGAGAAACTTCTACTGTGCTCATATGCAGTTGTCCTTCCAGTCTTACTTTAGGAATCTTCAGCTTCATGGCTCGGTTGAGATTCTTCTGATTATTGCGTTTTCTAACTCTCGCTGTGTGTCTTGGTGACAGCTGCACCTCTATAGGCATTTATACAATACTGAATATAATAATAATATGATAAAATTATGATTTAATATGACCTCAGCTGACTAATAGTTTCTGGTATAGCTGGGGATCACAGTGGCCTTTGAATCCATATGGAAGGGGAAACTTATAACCTGTACAATTAGCTAAGGAAATTAATTGTGAACAGTAACAGATGAATAATGTAAAAATGTGTCTGTATCTGTAAAGCTGAATCTCTGTCTGTCTATCTGTTTGTTCTTCATGCTTGGCTTTGTTTTTCAAGCCACAGACTTGGAATTTGGCACCAAACTACTTTGCGCTCTCTCTTTTTCTCTCTTGCTCACACACACAACACACACAAATGGCACTACACACATTAGTGGTGTGTACCCAGATGAATTATGAATTGCCAAGCTGAAAACAAATAGACCACTTCATACATAAACGCCCACCTACCCACGAACCAACCCACCCACCCACCCACACACACACACACACACACAGCATGTGGGTGTGCTGGAGGAAGGACCCAAACTGGCAACAGGGAGTTGGCACATACATGACACACACAACACTAATGTAAGAGTAACAACTGTGTTATTTCGATGTACCTCTGACCTGAGCAGTGCCGAGCAGCTCAGCCAGAGTTTTTAAAGTCAAGATCAGATTATTTACTACCCATCCCAGTCAGGCTTGCAGATGAACAAAACAGCAGGCGACGTGCTCATGTCTTCTTTTTTACAAAACTCATGGGACGAGCTGGAAATTAAGTTTTGGGAACTACAACAAGTTTAATATTGCAGCTGAAACAAGTCACATGGGCAATTTTGCAGTGTGAGATTGGGTTTCTTGAGTAGGACACCTTGCCTACGGTTACATTAATATCCAGCTCATTTTGTAGATGTGCTAGTCGTGTATAAGACAGACTTCCTTCACGACAAGGATTCGACACCTCTGGACTACACAGCCAACAGCTGCAGGTCCAGAGTGTGTTCGCTGGTTAAATCTGAAACCATGTACAAATGGCACGGCTGCCCAGCACTCCAATTACGCTGCTGATATTTACTGAAAGGCACACCTGGTGTGTGTTGCTAAGGGGGGTACCGTACTAATAGTACAGTGCAAATTTAACTGCCCTGTAGATTGACTCATCTAAATCTGCAGCACTTTATTCATCCTTTCCAGCTCATGGAGCTTCCCCTTGGTGATAGCTTGCAGCACGGAGCCGGATCGAGTGTGATGGCGAGAGAGAGAGGCCTTCCATATTGTTAATCTGCTTCTCTGTATTCTTGCCAAGCAGAGTCCTGCCTAAAATCAGCGTCTAATGCAGCATAATGAAACTGTCAGCTGGTTCGCGATTGTAAATCTACCTCTCGGTGAGCACAGAGTTCAGCAGAGGCAGGAAAATAATATTTTTGCATTTGAAAAAGCTGTAACTGCACATAGAAGTCAGTTTCAGTTTTTATTAAGTATGACAGCCAAATTAAAATCCCTTGTGGGGATGTTTTTCGCGTTCTTTTTTCGCAGCACTCTACAGCTCAGCCTTAAACAGGCCTCGGCTGGAGGTGCCCGAACCTGAGTGGGACAAGCAGCCCACACGTGCTGTGTGCGAAGGTGCGCAAAGCCAGCAGTGGGGCGAGGCCTTGTTGCAGCGAGAGTTTAGCGGAGGAAGTCAACCTGAGCCGAAAAACGCCTCTGCGTGTTTACCTTCGAGCGCAACGCAGGAGCACCCCAGGTGCCGACCAGATGGGGCGGCAGGTAGCTAAAGGCAAATTACAGGCGATGCGTCTTACATGAGCGAGAGCGTTCCAATTTCCTTGGAAAACCAAACACTTGAGAAACCGAGCACTGAGGTTACTGTAAGTTTATACTTTATGGTGAGAAACTGACAATCACTTATCATAAACTTACCTTAGGGGCGATGTGTGGTATATTGGCAGACAGCTGGTAGCCTGAGGGTGCATAAGTAAATTATTAAAATACCATTTTTGCATGATATTAGTGCCTTGGTCCTCTGTGTAGAAAGCTAACATTTTGCCTGACCTAAAATTCTCTGTTACCAACAATATTAAAACAGCACATTAGGTTGCGGCAGCACAGAAAACAATTTTCTCAGTGAGGTGAAGCTTGTTTATGACAAGTCAGCAACCTGTGTAACCTGTGGGGTCTGGGGTTTAGGTGCTGCTATGGGAGGCCCTAAAGGCGAGCCAGAAAAATTCCAGCGCTGGTTATATTTTTCTGTATTTTTGTATTAGGTAACATGATGCAGCTGACTGTAAGCGTGCATAATTTAACCAAGGGAATAAAAAAACATCACCGTTTCCAACAAGGCTGTAGTCTGTGTGCATCTTCAGCGCAACCTTAGGAAACCTTATACAAGAACCGGTTTTCATTTCCCGGTTTTCACGTATAACTGCATCAGTGGAGTAAACACCTCTTAAAACAGACGCTACGTTTAACAGCGGCCCGTCGACAGCATTTAAATTTCACAGTCAGCAAGATACTGACGTCTACCGTTATTTAATAATGTGACAATTTTTACGGTTTCAATGCCAATAAATAACCTGCTGAGTCAGTCGCAGATCTTCAGCTGCTTCGCCACATTTAGCAGAGGAGCCCGAGTAGAGCCGGTCTGCTCCTTGCGACACAGACACAAAGGAAAAATCCCAGTCGTGCCTTTTTAAATGAACCGTTTTTCCATCCGTCTTAATACTGCGGTGCGGTGGCGCCGAAGGTGCCAGGTGATGAGCACTTCTAGTTCCGGGAAAGCAACGGGATTTTCGGAGCTTTAATTGGAATAATGTATGAAATGAGTCACGGTTGCAGCCGGGAATGTTAACTCACGTCTCTGGCAGCCTCGACAGAGATCAATGCGTCCAACCTCAATTCGAGAAAACATTCTTTAATGGATACCCTGGGGACCTGCGGCAAGCTTCTTCCCACACTTATTTATTTATTTTAATTTGTGCGACTGTGGCCCACACTTTTAATTATCCATTGGAGAATTACACGGCTCTAAAGTCACTCAAGGGAGAATGCAATTTTTCAGCCTGTCATTTTATTATGTTCCTTCAGCGCATGACACGCACACTTTTATATTCACCGCGATGGAGCTGCATTGACAGGTGGCTGCAAGGTCAGATTTTAATTTGATCTGTTTCTCTGCTCGCGGAACTGTTAGCTGCATTCATTTCCAACTGTAAGGTTAAGAGTACATGATGTTCAAATAAATTGCGAGATCATTAGATAACTAATGTGTCGACGAAAACCGTTTCATTTAACATGTTTGCCGGAAAGAATACTCGCACGACGCTTTGGAAAATTATGTACTCGCAGTCTTTGGAAAGCTAATAATGTGGTCGAGGCCAGTTACAAATGTAAATATAATGAGGCGCAGTTTAGCACATTCTCACAGAAGCATTGCTGAAGTTCCCCAGAAACAGGGAAAGTTATGCAGTACATCGATACGCCCTTTTATTTCCAGCTTTCTGTGTTCTGTAACAATGGCGGAAACATTTGATACTTCTTAGGTGATTACACATTAATTCCAGCTAAATACCTTCAAAAAGGAACAGGTAATAATGAAAAAAGTGTTATGCCTGGCAAACGCACCTTGTGTGACACTTCGTACGCGTGGGGAACAAATGTGTCTGCTAGCTACTCAATTTACGAACATAGTTATTTATAAATAAAATAGTTATTTATCATTCGGAAGTCAGTTATGATCAATAAAATCGGTAATAACCACAAAAGCTTTGTAATGGAGGCACCCTTACGTTTATTCACAGCTTGGATTCATAACATGTCAGACAAAACCATTTTGTCGCACGTACGTACCATCGAACGGCAAAACATCACGAGAAAAAGGGCGGAGTCTTGTTCACCAAAAACACAGCATTGCCTTAGACAGAATGGATTGTTTTTTGGTCCAGTTCGTAAGTGCAAATTGCTTGGCACTGAACAGAAAAGGAGGGGAAGGAGGGAATCCAGTTCAACGTCATTTCAGAATATCGCTTATTACTGGGGCTGTCCTAAAATATCATGACTGCTGTAATGGAGCAAACATTTTGCCAAGACTTTGTGTGCTTTAAACCTATGTACTTTATCACAAAACTACAATTTAATTGTCACATTTTCAGAAAGTTTAACACTGAAAAGTCCTTTTAATGCTATGGAGAAACTGTTGGTATTTGCAGCTTTTAAAGTGGATCACACCTTTTAAAAATCAATATACACAGGACGCTTACTTTCCATCGCTGCATATCGTTCCTAAAACTGTATTTGCAAGTGAACGGCTGCATGCAGGATTCGCCACCTTTTTTCCGTCACGGTAATGAGGTAGCTTGCCTTAACTTTCGAGGATGCGCTGAGATTTCTACTGACAGACACAAATGGGCGAAGTGAGCAGCATAAAAAATCTGCAAACGCATTTTACGCTCATCGTCTCGAGAACAACAGTTTACAGACTAATCCGAACACACATGAGCTTCGCATAGTGCGTTTGTGGGAAACCTGCAGTTTTTCAGATGTAAACTCCAGGTTGTGCACTAAATGTGAACCACTTCCATGCAAAGTAACCAGCAGGGACCTGAAATTTCACGTTTCTTCAGTCCCTCTTCAGTCTGGATACTGGCAGGAATTTCCTCAGGTGTAATGACCTGCTTTACAGTTTTGGAGAAAAAGTGTCCCTATGGAGGCTGGAGAAATCTGTGCTGAACGATCAAAAATTTGCCACAAAAATTCAGTCCTTGAATCGATTCTTGGTTTTTGTGACGGCACTTGAAAGCATTTAGAAGTGCGCATTGGTCCGTATCGCTTTGGAGTTTGGAGAGCATCGCGAGCGAATAGTCTCTGCACTGTAGGGTGCACCTGGTTGCCCAAAATGGCTTCATTGTTTCTGGCTGTTATACGATCATACAAGGCAATCATTGGACTCAGTGGCTCCAAGAAAACAACGTTGGCAGTGTTTCCCACATGTAAACTCATCCAGATGTTGGAAAGAGAGTAAAAGACTGTATTATTTTTTTCTGCTACTCAGGGGTGCCGTTTTTGGGGTTATTACTTCAAGTTATGGATTTTTTTTTTGCAATGGCTTTGAATGCCAACAGTTTCAGGCCAGCAACCACAATATGATGAACAGGAGAGCCATGACCTTCACAACATACGGTTTTGGTGAAGACTGGGTTGTAGAAGTGTTGATTCTTTTGTCATTTTTGTTTGACTATTTAGTCATTTTATTTCAGTAAGCTTTTAGCAAAGTGTGATGGACGGACGTTGCATTGATGGTGTGGGTTCACAGCCTCGTGCCCAGTGCTTCCAGGATGGGGTGCCGACCGCCAACAGTAACCTGGATAAACAGATAAAGTTTAATGGGTGACGGATGGTGGACATCTGACCCCTGTTCCTGAGTTGTGTCCTTTGGTCTCCAGTTTGCTATGCATTTCTCTCCTTCCATTTTAAATAATGAGGCAATTTCTAATTTACCTGCATTTCAGGCACTAAATTCTGTTATTGCTATTACACTGAAGTGCTTGTTTTCAGATCCTAAAAGCACACGACTGTGTAACTGCCTTTGTAATTGTAAAATTTACTTCAAAATGTGTCTTTTTTTAAGCATTATTTCTTTCATTTTAATAGCATTATTTTTAAGTGTAATACTTTACAAACATTATTTCTATTATTTCTTCAATACTTTTATTAGTATTATTTCTTTATTATTGTCATTTGCCGTGAGTCGACATCAATTCTATGGCACTTAACAACAACATGCTTTAATTTAAGTGTTATTTCTTTTATTTCTTACTCCCTTCCTTCTTTCCAGCTACAAGGGGAGGAATGTTTTCATAAGCCGAGCACCAGTTACCGATATTTGTCACATCCTAAAGAGCCCTGAAGACAAACGCTGGAGGACAAATGCATGCTGGTAAAACAAAAATGGCCACACTACTTAACTTGAAAAAAGGGAAACCCTGCGAACCCACACCACCAAATGGAAGCCAGTCCATGGGAGACCAACGTATTTTGAAACGTTACACTTCAAAATAATAAATGAGAAAGAAAACAGAGCGCTGAACTGGTGAGACTTGCTGTTTTGTGTAGTCAGTTAACGTATTAAAATACAAATACAGAATATTAAGACGTTCTTAATATTAGGAAATTAGCAAGCACCTCGCGACCATGTGTGAAACCATGTTCACAGAAGCTGGGGCAAGCAGACGCAGCCGAAACAAATAAGAAAGTTGCACGCAGTGTTGGCAGGCAGGTAACTCAGAGGCTCAGCCGCAAACAACAGACTGGTAAAATGCAGTTGGCAAACAGCTGCTCCTTCCACGTGAGCGACAGGCATGTCAATGCGTCCTCAACCTGAAAGCCACAAAAACATCACGGCGCACTTTTGCGCTAAGTAGCACGGCACCGCATCAGAATCCACGGCCTCAAATGTACCGGCGCAGGGCACCAGAGCCGCCATCAAGCACCCTCGAGATGAACGTCTGAAGGTGGATTCTTCCACGTGTGAAGCACCGTTAAGGGCACAACACTCAGGCGTTAAGTGAGGGTGAATGGAGGAGGTCGTGGAGGAATAAAATCAGCCCATGGAGTGGTGCAGAACAACAGCTGGCATGTGAATCCACCACATTTAGTGGAACATTTCGTTTTCTGCCTGCATTAACCACAAACAAAAGGAATTTTAAGCAACGCAGAAGCGCAAAGCTACTTCCGTGGCTACGATCGCAGCGACTCTCCCATACGCTTCGCCGACACGGCCGATCGGTTTCTGAAGTTGCGGACATTTAAATCACAGCGCTCCATTTATGCGTCCCTAACTTTGAAGAGCCGCGTGAACGAAGTAACATATACAGTATGTCATTATGATGCCTTTCAATTGCACCAAACAATACACCGTTTCTGCAAAAATATGAAACACACAGGCATGTACAAAGCAAATGAGTACATAAATATATAATGAATGTTTGGGCCGAGAATTCATTACAGAAACAAATAATTACTGTATGGATTTATTATCTCTTCTTCCTGCTTTTTTGCAGCAAGAAACCACTTCTCTTTCTATGTTGTTTGCATGCCCCAATTCGGCCTACTTGGCTGGGCGGGAAAATACATAAATGCAAGTGGATTTTTCACAGGGTTTTGTATTTAAATTATCTAAAGTGAAGGAAAAGTGGGTGAAAAGGTATTTTCTGCAAAACTTTAATCTGATATTCCTTCCTGAAAGCCTTCAGTGCTTTTTAAAAAAATTCTCATTTTTTGCTTAATGTCTTCCAAAGGACATTTACTGAATGAAGAATATTAATGTAACCACAACAAACATAATTGTCGAGTATTTAGTGACTCAGACGGCTCGGCTATTAGACCTCTGCCTTTGTACAGTCTCAGGGAACCACTTGCGAGGTTAATGCATTAGATGCCCATTTTTCACTCTGCAGCAGCTTTCACAAAAAGCAGAATCACGACATCTTTTGTCACCTGGACTTTTCTGAACCGAATTCTACGAATTCGCTGTATTTTCACATCTGCCAGCATTGTCTGTGGAGACCCTGCGCCATATAACTGAGAACCCCGACATGAACTAAACACAAGCTGCCTCGCTGGTGATGTCTGCAGCCTTTAATTCGAGAAAATGTTTAAAAAAAATCACATCCTGTTAAGTCCAGTTCATTAAACGTGAGCTGTGAACAAAATCCTCATCATCAGCTTTCAGTAAACCACTGCTCTGCGGGTCAACTATTGTTTCTTTTTAGCTACAGAAATTTCTTTACAATTTATACGCAGCCTTCTTACATGCTCTGCAACTCTCCATCATAACTGAACGTTTTCACCTACCAGCTGTACCAGACCATCCAACACCACGAGTGGCAATTTATGGATTATTACCCGTTTCTTCTGGCCGTCGCAGGAACCTCATAATTCGAATATGAGATGAGAGTGCTGACGTGCACAAGCTTTCTCCTTCCTTTCTTAAAATGTCTTCCTGAGCGCTTTCTTCTGCCGCCCGCACTCGGGCCCGAGTCAACACATTACGCAGAAATATGCGATCAAAAGCGTTCGCTCACGTCGGCTGACAGTCGCACCTTAATCACACGCAGGGGAAAGGAGGCGAGAAAGTGCAGGTACGTCAGTGTGTTCTTTTAACATAGTCAGACGTGGCCATTAGCCGTCTGTCCCAACGCCCCCCCGACGCCCACTCGCTCGCCTTGGATTGCAAAATTTGAACCCAAGATCTAAACTACTTTTCTCTGAAACATCCTAACTCGAAAGGGCAGTTTTTTTTACTGCTGGCTATTATAATGATTCTGTGGGTGAAGTGTGTTCTGACCGATGGGTGAGGTCAGCATTGTCTGCGATCCAAGTATTGCTGTCATTACATTTTTTTATAATAAATGACTGCACAAAACCATAAACAAATGCTAAATCTGCATTGTCAAATGAATCTGAAGAATATATAATTTACTGGTTAGGGTTAGAGACTCAGAGACTGGTACCGTGGTTCTTATTACTTCATAAATTTGTGTAGCTAAATTTAAAAATTTAACAACAGTTCTATGAACAAATATGATCGCATCTTTAAATTTACTCTGCAGAATAAGTAGGCTTGGCTGAAAAGAAAATGGCCCGCGAGCTGAAATGTAATCTTTACGATGAATTATGAACTGACAAATAAATATTCTCCTCTTGTTTGTTTCTGACATAGTCTTTTAAACAACACGCCATTTGTCAATTGACCAAGACATGCAGATCTGTTTTTATAAAAATCTTTCATATCCACTTATTGTGCGCTAGACAATGCAAATCATCTTCAGCTGAAGGGTGCTATTAAAACGCAACACAAATATAACAGTAAAGATGCACTTGCATTATTCCCTTCCTTTTTGAAAATCTGAAAAGCTGTTTGGACAATTAATAGAGATGACAACATTTTCAGCTATGTCTTATTCACCGGTTTCATTTGTTGCATTAGTTTATCTTTTCCCACCTTTAAAAAATACCTGCGTTCGCTTATAGCTGAAGAGCCTCACTGTGAGGGCAGAAACTCTGATATTCAAAGAAAAAATTAAATAAAAATGTATATTTTACTTTCTCTATATATATTTTATCCATTGTTTCTTTGATTCGGCTGACCAGCTCTGAGAAACATCTACTGAGCTATAATTGAATGAAATGTTTGATATCAAGTTGTGGTCGGAGGTGTCTTCTTCGGAGCAAAACGCAAGCCAAAGCTACTAAAAGTATTGGGCTGAAAGCAGCTTATCGCTGTAAGCCACTTTAAAAACTATTAACTAAAGGAATAAAAATGTAAATGTGAACCCTATGAATAATATTTGTGTTTGAGGTCACCTTTGATTCATTGTGTGTGATTAAAATCAACCTGGGAATACAGCCAAATAGGATAACTTGTTTTTCCTTCAATATCGTCAATAATTAAAACAAACTAACTCATTACCGAAAAAAAAAAAAAAAAAAAAAAATTATTCGCTTAGTGACATTGTTAAAAAAAAAAAAAGTACATATGCTTGTTGTGAAGCCTGAGCTGGAGATCTGTTAAGAAGAGGCTATCCTCAGCTGAGTCGGAAATTAAGTGGTTCTTCAGTGTTTGTCCGATTGTCATTCCAACAATTTTTAGCAGCATCTGTCACACCCTGGGGCAGACAGCGAAGGGCAGTGGAAAATCGTACAGGTATTTCTCAGGTGGCCACAGAAAGGGCAGCCATGACCGTTGGTGGCTAGTGGATCTGGGTGGCCCCGGTGACCCTGGTTTCTGTCGTCGGCACAGTGTTTAGTTGCTCCAGAGGCTGCTCGTGGGTCAAGGAAAGGGCATAGCAACAAACCTCGGAAAATGCTGAGATCAGATTAGAATAGATCCACATCTCCTGTTTAATGACTATAAAATGTTCATTCATCCACAACTGAGCAAATGGTTTTGGTGCGTCAAGTTTCATCAGATGATGGAAACGGCATTGCCAGCAGTTGCTGCCAACACGGTTGGCCTACTGCAAATTAATTACCTCTGGGTGTGGTAAGAATAAGTATAGATCTTGCCAATAAGGATGTTAACGTTTTTTCATTTTGAAATTTGCAAGCAAAGTGGAAATTTCCCGAAATATCACACGACACCAGAGCCGTGTCTGTCCACGTCCAACTGAATGCTGTTTCTTGTACACGGAAGCCAATCTTGCAGTTGGCAAGTAATTATGAGATGGTGCTAAAAATATCCTCATGGTACCTTTAAATCTGCACATTTTGACCCCCGCGTGTTCAGATGTGCATCTCCGACATGGCCGATCCGTTTCTGGAGTTATGGGTATGCGAATCACACTGCTTGATGTACTGTATGTGTCACTAACATTGAACAGTTGTGCGAGTCATGCTCTTGGCTCCTGCTTCATTTGCCAATGAAGTCACATTCATAAGTCACTATGATGACTTTTAATTGTAGCAAACAATTTATTATGTCCCAAAAATAAAGAATAATGTTCTGGAAAGTATGAGACATGATATCGTGAAGAACGCAGATGAGTATATAAATATATAATGAATAATCTGGAAGAGAATGTACTTAAAAAAACGTCTCTGTATGAACTTAATTATCTTTCTTCTTTCTCACTGCAGAAATCCAGAGTTGCACGATAGACATGAGCACGAATCTCGGATCATTTTACTCTGTTCCGTACACCTGTTAAGCTAGCTACTGAAAATCACTCTAGCGACACCTTTTTCAGTACAACAGCAGCTCGGCTCAATACTGATGAAACGCGAACCATTTACGGAACGGGAACATGTATGGCAAACCCCTTCCGAGACTCTGCTTTGACCCTGTAAGTAGTACAGTATGAACTTCACCAGGCATTTCTGTACTTCCATGCGAAAATACAACAGGAATCCCACACACACAACAGACAAAAATGGGTGCTAATGACACTGACGTGTGAACATGTGGATGCACGCTGAAGTGCTAAACATCAGCTCCTCATCTTCCCCTTTATGAGCGTTGACACAAAGTGCATTAAAACAAAAAGGCCTAAAGTCAAGCCACAGCTTCTTGTATTCATAAAAATTTTTCAAATAAACATGGCCAGGTTATTGTAGGGATTACACTGCATGGTGTGAAATGTGGTAAATTATATGAATTATAGGTATTATATATTATGCAGTATTATATATGAATTATAGGCATTTGCTTATTTTTAACATGCTGTTACTTGTCTATGCTCTGACACTGCTAGTTGATTCTTTTAAGTAGCGCTGAAATGAACCGAAAGTAATATCTTCAGTCTTCTTACAAATAGAAGTAGTCGGTATACTGTAGCCATAAATTTATGTATTATCTGTTGTTTACAGATTTTCTTCACCGCTGTTTTGCCCAATTTTCGAAATAGCTTCTTAAATACTGCTTATCTTCCAAATGAATATACTGACCTCAGGAAAGGTTAATTCCTCTTAATGTACAGTCTCCTTCATCAGCTAAAATGCTGCAGAAACACATAAGCCTCACTGGAATTATTTCCAGCTCCACCTGGCCAAGAAGAAGACAGCAGATTCCCGCAATGCAGCGATGCGCTACGGAAAATAACCAGTTGTCCATACTGTAGATACACCGAACGTTACATTCTTTGTAAAGAACTCGCACCAAACATTTGTCTCTTTGTTGTCTGCTATATGTACAGGTAGCAAAAGTAAAAACCGTTTAACCATTTCCTCTTTCCACAAACAAGCTCACACAAAATCCACACAAGCAGAAAAGGATTCAAATTATTTTTATCCGACTTTTTCCAACTTGCTGCCTACAGTCTACCTGCAAATATAATATTTTAATGTATGATATCAAATAGCTGCTGTTAAAATATTACTTGTTAATGCATTAATCCGACTGCTTTTACGGCGACGAAACCACGAGGGTTAAAAAAAAAAAGAATCAGCAGAATTATAATAATTAGCGATGGACCGTCATGGCTTTGACCCATTAATTGCACTTAATAGTGGATTGTCAGAAAGCTATTCTGGTGAGCTGTTTTCTCTGGTAATACAGGCAAAATGCACACCATGCTATATCATCTATTCCTGCAATGAAAAATAATAGGTTGTTTCAAATCTGATCATTTCGAAAAGAAAAAAGAAAAAAAAAAAACCCTCACTGTTTCATTTATAGAATGAACTTTTGTACGATAATATCGAAAGTGATCAAATTGCGTAGGGACATTTTCCTGAAAATCACAGAACTTGCCTAAAAGTTGTGTCATTGATGCAGCTGGGAAATTTGTTTTCTGAGTACAGTGTATATTAAATGATACATTAGAATAATATCCCACCGTGGAATGATAATGGCAGGCTGAGTATAGCAAGGTGTAGCTTTGTGGGATTTGCACTATATAAAAATTTTTTTTAAAAAATGTATTTTTTTTTTTTTTACATTTGTAATGTATGCTATTTAAGCTGTTTGAGCATATGAACATTTTTCATGAGGTTTACTTTTGCATCTGAACATTTCTGTAAATTATGCCCAAGGCCCCCATGGTACACAGGGGGGTCAGAACCCAGTTCCTTTGTTCACTCGATCACTCACAGTTCATCACTGTTCATATTAACACACACACACACACACAAACACACCACTGTACACAACCCACACCTGACCACCACATCAACCCCTACACACATGTGTAGTAACAGTCAGCAAACACACAGTTGCCATGATATTCCAGTTTAAACTCTTGACGTCCATGAGAAGAGGAATTTCCCTCTGGGCCAAGAGAGTAAACACTGGCCAAACCATGTCTAACCACTGCTTTTCCTGACCTGCACATTTCAAACAAAGCACTGAAACCACCAAGAGCTTCAGCTGTGACTCCTCTTGTCTCACAAACCAGTGTAGTCGACACAGTTCCATTCCAAAGATGCCAAATGAAACTGCATGAGATCTCTAATATGAAATGACTGTGCTCACCTTGCACACGATGTTTACACATCGCTCAGGTAATATTTACGGCAAATCATAATGGAAGTAAATTTCTGTTAGCAGCTGAGCAGCCAACTGGCACAAAATTCATTAAAAACATGAATGAACTGTTTATAACCCGAATTTCACGGAGCTCTCTTTCTGCCCACTGTTCCATGAACAAGGTGAATACAGCCATTTCGGTCAGTGACGTTTCATTCCGAGCTTTAAAGTGTTCTCATGTAAGTCACGGCATATTCACTTTACAGGTGGGATGTGATGTCTCCAAATGTTTTGCTCTTGGTTTAAACCTTGATAGGGCTGATAGCAATTTAACTTTCGCAACCTTAGTTATACTGCCAGTCAGAGCAGTAATCCTCTATGTGCAGCGATGTTGCTGCCCTTAGGCCATTTTAGGCAGAGGAAAAAACAGACAGAACAGAAAAAAAAACTGCAAGCAGACAGCAGTCGCTTATTACAGTGAGGGTTTCTGCACGATGCAGTTCAGGGGGAGCGAAAGGCTTTATCCGGCCAAAAATCATTAAGCGGCCTTCTTGACTTTGCTTCAGCCATGACAGTGAAACTGCTGTGATGCGAAGGCAAATAAAAAGACACAAACACACCGAGTGCTAAATTACCATCGCGACTGGTGCTGGAACTAAGAAACAAAAAAACCCCATTTTGCTGTCCTTTACTCAGATAACAAGGCAGAAGAACAATGTTTTCAAGCATTACTGTTAAAGTAATAACATGTCGATCTGTTATGAAATTATAATTAAACTGTGTACCTGAGCTCGATGCTCAGTGTTTTATTAACTGTCACTACGTGGCATCGCTTCATTCCAGTTTTAAGCGAACTTCTTTGCCGAAGATGCCCGGGCCTTACGACGAAGTACGCCCCAAGGAGGCTCCCGAAAACCAGCGCCTAAAATCATTCGGTCGCACGTCCACCTTCATTCTCCTACGACTTTTCGCCACCACTAAAACGACTTCCTTCCTTGAATTATTTTATTTCTTTCAGTGTGTGAAACAAAGTAAACAGCAGAACTAAAGATTTCATCCTTCAGGGCAAAAAAAAAAAAAAAAAATTGCACGAATTTTTCAAATTGGATTGATTTTTTTCATTTTCTTTGTTGGATCGAATTTTCTTATTTTTGAAAGTTCACCTTACATTTGCTTTTGTGTTATGGTGATTAGCACAACTTAACATACTTAATACATACATGGCTCTTTCCACAAAACAAGGCCTGTTCCATCCTTCCAAATGTATAAATAAATATTCAGATGTAACCATAATGTTCCCCTTCCATTGTTTTAATGTAGCTTGAACACACACACACACACACACACACACACATTAGAACCCATAACCACCACCGTGCTGCAACTCTATTAACTGCATCATTACATAATGAATAAGCAGTAAACCCAGTCCTTGGAAGTAACCAAATTTTGGCGTTAAAAAAAAAAAAAATCACAGAGAAGAGGCACAAATATGGTAAACGTAATAAAAAACCGGGTGAAACCCGGCAGACAAGAACCGCGTTACAACGCCAAGCCGGGGATGTGGATGCAGTTCAGCGAATCGCTTTCCAAACGATCAGTGCTGAATATTTCAGGTAGGACTTTCAGCGCTCAGCAATATTGCGTGGATGCATTCTGATGGAGTTTTTACCTCTGTTTATGGTCTCTTCTGCTAAGCCAGATAAATGTAAGAGGGTCTGATTTTATTAGAATTAATAGCCTTTTCCCCCTTCTGTCATTCCCACACTGCTTATTGAAGAAAACCTCATAAAAACCCAAAGCGAATCTTTTTTCACAGCACTTGACACAGTAAATAATTTTATTATCATTTCTGAGGCCATCATAAGAGAAAATTATGGCCATATCATGCATCTAATCTCCTGCAGCGATAGACCAGCGAAGACGCCTTTGTAGATAAAGGAACTTTGTGGTGTTGGCGGTCAAAAGGGGTTTTGATGTAGATCCCACAAGAGTGTGAGGGAATAAACCATTATTTAGCCCCCCCTGTTAACCTGATGGTTACCAAAACAAGACCCCAGTCTAAATGAAGCTTCATGTGATGGTGGAGATATTAACTCTGCAGCTCGGGGTAAGGTGTTCACCCGCACCACAACATCGGCTTTGGAATCTGTCTGCCATCAGTCACAATCTTCAAAGGCGGAACATAAAACTCCCAGAGGCGACGAACGGAGATCTAAGCATCGATTATCTCCTAAAGAACACACTGTATCTTGTGGTGATGATCTTTAAACACTTTAAATACTGTAGCCTTTTAAATTTATCATACATATTTGCGGGGAAAATACAAATGGAAGCACATTTCTGTAAGGGTTTGGCTTGTTTATAATGTTGAGTTGCACACGCACTTATTTGCTAAATTAAATCTTTATGTCCGATAGGCACGCGCTAAGGCAGGCTGTTAATGAAGTATTAATATATATAAATGTCAAGTGATATTATCCCTATCTCAAGATGTATTTTGCAATAATGAGAACTGCCTTAATTATATTACCTGTGCAAATGTCAAGAGGCAGCACGATAAGGGGGGAAAGGGAGGAAAGAAACAGTACTTGCTGCCATTTTCCGGAATTTGTAGCAAATGAGGGTTTAAATTTAATCACTGATAAAGTTCTGTACTCTCATAATCCTTTCTCAGAAACATAGCGCTTACCTCACAGGGGCAATGTCCAAGCCAGACTATATATATTAACACAGGGTGTCGAAGGGATGTAATCTACAAAATCTCCATCCGGCACTTGATTTCCTGCCTCGTTTGACTGCATGTAACCAGGTAGCATGAATCATAATGGACAAATCATTTTTTTATTATAGAATTGTTTTCTATTTGTTTCAACCGAATGTCATGCTGCTCTGTCAGCATTTGGCTAAAATTCTTTCCCTTTTGTGGTACAGTCCAGTGTGTCTACACCTAACCCCCCATTGATGTGCAAGCTGTGTAGCTCTCGAGTTACGTCTTTGTCTAAATCTCCTGCCAGAGTGTGGGTGGGAGATCCTTGTTATATTTCTGCTTTGATTGGTCTGTTTAAAAGATGCTTATTTCTCATTGGTCTGGTGCACATCTGCACCTGTCTCACTTTACCAGCTCATGTAAGAGCTTTTGCACCCAGAAGAGGCTGAATCTCCACATAGATTTCCGACCACGAATAGATGTAGACTGTGTTAAACTCCTAGTTGTGCTCTGTAATTAAAGTATAAATTAGAATGGTTTTTTTGTGTCTTGTCTGACAATACGATTCTTCAACGGTAGTTTCTATGCCTTATAATTGGCTCAACAGGCTCAACACCATCGTGTTAAGTTCCTTGGGAAGAGGAAAACCTGCTTATTCATCAGCACTATATTCTAATAAAGCCTGTGTGATGATCTTCTCTGGTTTAAGTCGTACAGAACCCTTATGTTTGTACTTGTCGTTCCCTTGACCCTTAGAAAAACATTGGAATACACCCACCATAAAATTTGTGTTCCTACAAAAAATATGTCACCAGTATCCAGAATATTATCTGCAGTCTTTGTCTTCTAGCCTTTTTTTACTCCCAAAGCTTCTGTTATTATTAGGAATAATCCATAGGATGAAAGCAACTGATACAAATTCCTTCACTCCAACTGGAGGAAATAAATCATGAACCAGATAATGGCTTCTCAGATGGCTTTGCTTCACGCAGACATGACTTTCTTATGACGGGTCAAATGCATTACTCTTCTTCAACAGGTGCTTTGCCAACAAATTGATTTTGATGTGCCTTTATGCTTCGTAGGGACATATTAATATTTTGCATTCATCGCAAAGCAAATATATAATGTCAGGCAGGCGCCATGACCTTGGGAAGGCTCTCTTGTTATGACTTTGGACGAGTTTCAGATTAGCATCAGTTCTTTAAAACAGTGCATATGGAAGTGCTTGTCCTTTTCTAGAAAGGACACCTTCCATCCCAGCATAGCCACACTCATGCGTATGCACGCTTTCCTTCACTTCTACACTTTTGCAGCAATTCAGCAGTTCACAATGAATCAGAAGACCCCAAAGCTACAAGTGTGAGGTGTATAGTGAGCACCAAGACAAATAGATTAATTCGACAAAATTGCTTTACCATATTTGGTTTAATGCTCCTTAAAAATGATGCCATTGCCACATGAATCTGCCTTTGCCTCCCTCTGAGCCAACTGTACTGCTCACAGGCGTCGAACCTCTTGGGAACATCGATTCGTCTTTTATCACTTCTCTCATTTAAAGCCTTGATTCTTCTTATGTCACGCGACGGCTAATTTTGTGCCTTTTTTGTGTCCTCTACGCTACGATCCTGGTTAGTGGAAGAAAAACAAAGTCATTAAAAATGACCGACAACTTCCCAATCGGGAGAAAAGCCGTGTTGCATGTAGAAGCACTTTGCTGTTTGCTGAGACTCACTTCAGGGTTTCCTCACATTCGCCTTTTTTTTTTCCCTGATGAAATGGCAGTCAGCTGCTATCTCAACCAATTTACCAAACTACAGTCATTACCGAAACAAATATCCACATTAGGAAAGGGTTATGCCGCTGGGGGTCTTACCTAGGTTGACCTATATTAGTATTTCTGTTGCGGTTTCTGTTTAAATTGAACGTGTGTGTGTTTATTATATACAGCAATATATATATATATATATATATATATAAACACAGCAGACTTCTGTGCTTTTTCTTTGTCGGCCTACATACGTGACAGATTACCTGCATCCCAGGATGATCCTACAGCAAATGAACCTCTGAAACTTTTCATCCCTTAAGTAATAATTAGGTTTTCCACTTTGCTAATCTTCATTTGTTTTTCTTTGACTGCCGGTCGGCAGCAACACCCGTATTCAAGCAGGCAAACAAATATCTTTTTCCCCTGCTGAATACCGAACTCATACACAGGTGTTAATGAATTACAGTTTGACTGAAACCTACAAATGTATTTTTTCCCATTGCGTGTAAATTAGGGAATGGCTATGGTGCGATGGATTTTTCCAATCAGTCGTTTCCTTTTGCTTTTCCCTGTGCCTAAAAAAACACTCCCGGGAACCATATGGCTTTTTCACATTGTGTGACACATTAGCTAGTTGCAAACCTCCAAGCTTTTTGCATTTACCTCCTACCACTTCGTGGTGATCATACTGCGCAACACAATAACTGTATTCCGAGGTCTTTCCATCAGCCAAATAGGAATTGCATCAAAAATTCCGGGATGAAGGGGAACGAGTAGCTACTCGCACGCTGCCCGGCCTTAGTATGTCTGTATATTAGTGCTAATAAGAGCCAGAAAATGCACATGATCTCACTGCGTCTCCAGCCGCTCTCTGCAACGCACCGAGAACAGCGGCACAAATGTGTTCCTTATTAAATGTGTAACTGTACATCACACGAAAAATGAAATGTGTTTCAAAAAATAAAGTAAAAATAAAACTGTCAGTTTTCAACAAAACTGCCTTTACTAATCTTGGCCTCTAGGACAGAGTCATTTTATTTACTTATAATTTGAGGTTTGAACATGAAGTTGCAGTACCATCTATTTGTTTAGCGTCTATTTATTACAGGTGGGTATTTTTGAGCCGTGGAATTGAGGATAAATAGTGCAAGATCAAGGGTCTGACAGCAGGGGGTTGGATTACAACCAGGAGTTATGTTATAAATGCAGATTCCTGCACAAGGTGGATTGATTTGTCACTACAAAAATGTGAAAAATTCGTCAGAATATTTTGAAAAACATTCAAAATCTTTCCATGTCTCCTCCATATGGTTAGATAAATTCAAACCTTGGCTGCTCTTTAGAACTTTGAGCTTTATTTGCCCACTTCTAAACATTTTGATCTTTTGAACTTTGATCCTTTCCTTATATTCCCTTCCCTCGGGATTCAGCTGAAAATCGTGACAGACTGTGTTACACTGGTTGTGTCGTATTTTATAAACCCCAAGCCAACCAACAAAAAGGAGCTGCTGTGGTGGACCCATCATCTGCTGTCCTTGATAAAACTTCCATTATCCGCGTGTAGCGGTTGGTCTGCTATGAAGAGGTCCTGAAAGATGTATTAATGTGTGACTGTCAAGAACGAAAGCAAAAGTGGATTATATTAGCATATTGATATGATTTGAAGAGCAGCGCCGTGTGGTATCTCTTGAAACATCCCTTTTTCAGAAAACAGTGCAGACAGTGAAGAAAATGGTCTATTAATATACTGAAGTCACCTGCAGAAGATGCTTTTGAAGCCAAGATACCAAACAGGTAAACTGTTTTTCCCTGATAAAACCTCTCCCATCCACAGAATCTGAGAAACCTTGATTACCACCGACTGACTGCTTTATTTGATGCCCACAGCCACCACACTAAGTGTGTCAGCTTTTGGTGTAAAAGCTGTGACCTCAACCTTGAAGAACTATTTTGGAAAGCAAAGCTGTGTATTTCTTTCACAAGTTGATAGTTTTGTGTGTGTGAATGAGGTGACTGAGGAATCACCGAAGACCTGGGCTGCTGATCGGGTTTGCTCGCTCCTTCAAGACACTTCCAGTTGTGTCGAAATTGCAGAAGAACGAACGTGCTGCTGATGAGCCTTGCAACTTTTTCTGCTCTGAAGTGGCAGAGTAATAATGAAAATGTAGACATTTTACAAACACATGGGTGAAACCGGTATGTTTAAAATTATACTTTTAAAAGACAGAAACATAGATAATAAGATGACATTTTTCCCCCAGAATAACTGCAAGAAACAGTTTTCTTTGTATCATTTTCAAACCATTCCTCCAAATGTTATGCTGAAATTTCACAGCGCTTTTCATAGCTGTCAGTCTGACCTGCCAGTCAATATGACCTCCCGCAGAGGAACGATGTCAGTAATTATACTTCCAGAAAATGGTACACGTCTGATGTAAACCGACTTGTCACATATGTTGATTCTCACAATTTGGATTCTGCTTTCCCGTGCTGTTGCCGGAAGGATACCGCTGGTCAAAGTTCACACTTCTCAGGCTGCTAGCCTGTACTTGCCATTTTTTCCTAAAAGCCATGCAGCTGTACGGAAATTGCAAGGCAATAAAAAAAAACATGGGCTTAATTCTGAATGATGCTCATCCGAAACCTGTCAAAATCAGCTTGCTTACCAGGAAGAAGTGGAAACACTGAGAGCTGATGGATAGAATTAGGGCTGCCAGTGTTAATCTTGTGCGGCAACAGAACAGTCCACATGCCATCTGGAGACCTGGCGAAGCAGCATCCGGGTTTGAGAAGTACATCTTCCAGTTGCTCAGTTCCAAGAGAACTTAACATAGCGGCTACAGTCCTGCAAAGCTGCAGAATAAGAAAGGGCAAAGTTTTTGGTCCGTAGGCCTGGCTGTAGACTGTGGTCTTTGCTTTGACAACAAGGGCTTGACTGTCCGTTGATGACCATGATATGTAAAAACTGCCGACTCATCGCTACAAGGGACACATGATGAGTCTTGCAGTGATGGCGTGGTACAGTTTGGTAGATCAAGGTTTGGTGACTCACCCCCACCGATTGGTACCTCAACTCCGTCCTTCAGACTTCTTCTTACGCCTTAAGCCTGTTTAGCTGGACTTAACTGTCCGGAGAAAAGATTTCGGAGTTACCTTCGCCTCAATTTGTCAGACTTTCTTTTCGGTTTTGTTCAAGGTGAAACAGGAGAGTAGTGTTTCCCATCTTTCACGGGTGCCATCATGCAACAGGGGCTGAATACAGGACCAGGTTTTAATAAAACCTGAACCGCTCCCTGTTCTGCCTGTGCAGTCTATTCCGTTGTTTATGCATACACCGAATACCCACAAGGCACCAATATGAATACTGAAAAGGTACGGAAAGACTG